>CM067268.1:7517500-8767500 GCA_033220335.2 Troides aeacus | reverse complement strand
AAGCAAAATTAGTAAAAACTCTGAAACGAATTATTTAGATATAATTGATTATATATAAAGTAACGAAAATCTTAAATACTTTATAAGTAAAACATTATGTTGGACTACGTATGGTGTACATAATTAATACTATAAGAGTCTCCTGACTTAACTAACATAGTATTGAAGCACTACGCTATTATTAATCATTACTAATTTTATGTATATGCTTCGTCTGAAATAAAGATTTATTTACTTATTATTATTGCTTTCCTATTTTTCAGCAAACAATCGTTCCCGAGCATTCACGCTAAGCGGCAATAGTAACACTCCAGTAAACTCTATGATCGGTTCAGGAGCTGGGCCCAACAATTGCGCCAATGATTGGCTATTGGTACCGTGTGCCGCCAACGTTGGCAGGTTGCAACCGGCGCAGGCTTTGTGCACAGACAGGATCTGTGGCGGAACATTCTCCGCCGACCTTTCGATGCAAGCCTCTACTGTACTAAGTAACCAAATAATTATATGTAACATGGCTTAAAACTTAAGTATTAACAGCTATAAAAGTAATTATGGGTATTGGATCAGGCGAGATCTTTTTTAAATTTATGAACATAAGGGGTTTGAGTGGATTATAAATTAATGAACAGTCTTCTTCTTAAGCTTTGTGACTACTGAATATTAACGACCAGTTCTCAAACTCAATTCAACAGATCTATTTCAGTTTTAATATTACTTGATAATTGTCGAGTTGAAACTCGATACCTTTTCTATATAGATAGTCTTTTGACCGACTGATAATATTATCGGATACTAGTAGGCTTGGGGAGCCGAATCCAAAGTGAACACTTAGGAACCGTGAAACCGATGAAAGTTCTCGCTTTTTTTAAATAAACAGCTGATTGAACTAGTAGGGGTAGGTAGGGGTAACTTGCTTAACGTAATGGTCATTCGACTACGAAAGCCAGCGGACGTATCCTGTTCTGTGTAACGATATAGAGAAAACAAATTTTTATGATCGAACCACATCTCAACCAAGATATGAACCAGTAGTTTATATTACCAATATCACATTTACATGAAGGTTATTTTTGTAATGAATTATTATTAAGGCCATCCCTAGCTAAGTCCCCGGGGGAAATTATTTTAAACTAATTGATAGCAAACGAGTAATTAGTAGCGTACTCAGGGGTTTCATTGACCCACTCATATTCTATATTTTCTTAACTCCAAGCGCCTTACTCTCTATATTAATTTTTTAACATTCTTGAATAGCTATTTGTACGTAAGGACATGAATATCGTGTACATCTATATCTGTAGAGTGAAATAAATTATCACTTTTCAATATTGGAGCTGTGGGTCTCTCTCTCTGTATTCGTAACTTAATATACTGTGTACAGTACTTAATTTGTCATCAACTATGTCTGCGATATATTATTTTGCTTTGGACAACTTTGTGGTCGTTTGAATCTATCACCATCGCTAATTCCTTACGATCTTCTCTATATGCTTCTCCGACCAGCGAACGTTGGCTATCAGTGTTGCATATTTCGCCATTTCTCTCAAGGGTGAATAGATAAATTTCCGTCATCTCCCCAATTTTTCTTTCCTATCGCACATTAAATTCAGACGAGTGTGTTTCTTGAACAGTAACTCAAAGTAAGAAAGGTAATTAAAAAAAGGTAAGAGATCTACTCTTACCTTTTTTATTTCTAAACTAGACCCCGCATACTTAGCACTGTTTGTATGTAAATTTTTTATATCCGTTTACCTGAAAATCGATGGTTAGTTAATTACCAGTCGGCGTCGGGAAAATTTATTGGCCCATATAGAACGATATTATCCGGTAAGTTATATATATTATTATAAGAACTGTCAAACATAGACACTAACAACATCGACATGATAATAATGCTAGTTAAAAACTAAGTTAAAACATTTACTAGTGCATGTCTAGGAAGGTATTACTGTAGTGCCAATAATACCTTCCTGAACAGACGTTGTCATTAAAACGTACTTCTCGTTATGAAAATCACTTGCCCATCGTACCGGAAGTAATTCAGTTACGTAATAATTATAAGCTATTATTTTAGAGCTTTTACATTATTTATACATTAAAATATTACAAGAATAGTGTAATATGGATAAATTGTTTGGTATTTATAAATGTTCAAAAGACAGTTATTCATCCTATATATAATATTTAACGTGTACTATGTTGGCTTGAAGTATATATATTTATTTACCGGATCTAAAGCAGCAGTTTTAAATGGATTTTTTGTTATTCTTACTTGTCGGCAGTTATGACCTTTTAGTGTGTTCAGATTTTATTGATTTTTTATATAAAACAAGGTTTTATGTTAAGTGTGAAAAAGTGGAAAACATTGGTCGCTTTCCTATAACATTTTATTGAATGATTATTTTGTATGATCAGTACATTTCTTTAATTATTACTTAGAAGAGATATTATATACGTTAGTTTTTAAAAATAAATAGTAAAAAGTGTTCAAACTTCACCTTAACTTATGTTATGTGCACTCGTAACTATCGTGACAAAACATAAGTATTCCCACACTTATAACGAGTATGACGTCCATAAACGCCCTGAAGTAATAAGGGTTGCGAGCTACCGCACGTCAAGCCCTCTCTCATTATGTAAAGAGGCTCATTTCTTGTATAGTAATAACGTATGAGAAGTAGTGCATTTATTAAAAATGTACATACATTTAATTAACCTCTACCATTATTAACATGAAGCGGTCATAGCTCAGTTACAGGTGCAGTGGAATATTCCACTGTATAACACGAAGGCAGGTGAATTCGTTACCAACTAGGCCTCCACGTCTGATGAGAAGAAACGAAAAAAATATAAGTTAGATTAACAATTTAACTTATATTTTTTTCCGTGGCTGAGTTTCAAGTATATACAATGCAAGAGAACCATACAAGGTCATCTACCAACCGAGGCATGCGTGTTGTACCTCTGCTATTCCCATTGGGAACGGATACTTCATCACGATTATTAATTACATAACAGTTAATAAAGTGACCACTGAATATAACAAAAAGTTATATGTGTTAGGTTTTAATCGATTTATATCAATATACATTAAAATCTTACTTATTCTATTAAAGTATTGATTAGAAGTATCACACATTTTGACGTATGTTAGGCGAACCTCTCGCTAAACAATTCTATAGTTTAATATATCGGTGGGTTTAAGTTATTTTGCATAAATATTAATTTACTACTTAACTTTTTGATATATTATGTTTTGTTCTGTTCGGTTCGCAGGTACTGTGAAACCCTTCCGTCTCTGGTTCCACACGGACAATGTGGAAATGCCCGTTGACGTTGGAAATAGAGGATTCTGTTTAAATTATATACAGCAACCATGTACAAATAACGTTATCTAAATAATTTTAATATTGAATTACTATTAAGTTATTAACTAACAATTTGTAACCGCTTTTACTTAAATACTTTATTTTAAGATCAACATTTATTAATTAGAATAGATTGCTCCGTTGCCGGAAACCATCTAGGTAGGTACCGCCTTAGCTCTTTTGTCTGCCGCCAAACAGTAATGTCCAAGCTTTAATGTATTCTGTTTTAAAAAGCGTTCTACCTATTGTGATTACTAGGGTAACGAGACTCGACAGTTTGTATTAAGGCGACGATCGCAATGTGCAATGTAGGTACAGTGTGTAACATCCTAACGCCACGTTGTTATGGACAAGATACGCTTGTTGATATCTCAAGTGAAAGTCCTGTTCGTCTCATCACTTCAATGTAAAACATATAATAATAATATACAAGGAAAATTACGTTTTTAAAAAAAGGACAAGAAAAATGGGATATGGATTGCGACTTTCAGAATAATTTCTATGACGCTATATTTTCTAATGTTTTCAGAAGCGTTTCTCACCCACTGTAAAATAATAAAGTAAACAATTGGTATATTAAAATACATTAGAACAAAAGGAAATTTTATTTCATCTAAGTACTTTTCAGCAAAACGTATTTGCTAGTTCCGTTTTATGGTCTCTTCTGGACAACGACAAAACGGAATTTTGTTTTTACCTAAAAACTCTATTATGTACTTTTCTGATCGATTAATGCATCACTCTATTAACACAATGGTAACAGTTATCATATATGCGATCGATAGTATATAATCGTTATCAATTGAATAAATAAAACCATTATTAAATCATTTGCATGCAATCACCATCAAAGTAATGAAGGAGAATTGAAAACGTACATATCCGCTAAGCAATAACCGGCGGCTTGTGTCTCGTAACGGAAACTGCTTTTGTAGTTCCTTTTCCGCCGACAAGCTTTCAAGAGTTACTTATTTCCGTATAACTAGAAAACACTCATGATTATTATAGAAACAATTCCTAATAATAAAATATATCATGACATCAAAACTTGAAAGTACTTGACTATGCTATTAGTGGAAATCGAAATTTCAAAACGATTATCCCTTCGCTGATTAAAATGATTTTACATAGAAAAAAATATGAGATATAACTGAATACCTAAGTAAAATATTCAGAATCTAGAATTCTATGTAATACATTCACAATTCATACGTAACTGCACTCGGTACTAATTCTTTTTGCCTTCTAAACATAGTAAATGTGGGGTTGGAGTATTAAGTATTTAAAAACTACTAGGTAAGTCTTTTACATATTTAAATTGCTTGAACACAAAGGTGTAAAAGTATCAGCGGATTTTATATGGTAAGGTTATTTGTTACATGACTATTTTACTTATATTTAAAATCTATTATACTAGATAATAATGGTTTTTTTCATATTATTCGCTATCGTTATATACTCGAAACAAACCCTGCTAATTACTCCAGCCGTACAGAATTGACTTCCTGTGTAATTTTCTGTATTGATTTTAACTTTAACAATAGTAAAGGTTAAAAAAAGGAAAACCTAACGCAAATGAATATATCCACTGTATACACACTTTGTTTTATTATAGTAATTTTATTCAGATAGAGATATCTACCCTTGTTATTAAGTTTTTTCACAAGTTTGTTGTGAAGGAATTAAAAAACTAAATCATAGAAAATTTTCAGCGAAGTTACATTAAAATCTAAGCGAAGTTTTGAAGTGCTTATATCTAATATTCATCACCATCCATTTTGTTAATATATCTTAAATATAACTTAATTAAAACATTAAAGTTAAAAACTATAGTTGCTATTTATTACTCAGTAATAATTATTCCACGTTGTTTCGAATCTTTTCCGCACAAAGATCAAAGTTTTAATTAAAGGAACTGCTAATTAATCCTGTTCCCAATTCATCGGAGTATTCATCAGGAACTAACCTGAATATGCTGTTAAAAACCGAATGAAATCATACGTACATTGAACAGTTAGTTACACCCCCTTACAATGTATGACGTCTACAGACTCCAGTACTTCCGTAACTGTTGAAACGCGCGAACGTCCATTCTAAACTTCATCCCCGATGGCGCACTATTCGGGATCCACCACCGTCGTGGTCAACGAGCCTGATGGTGAGTTAAATGATAATTTATTGTTTTATATTATTAATAACTATTTATTTATCGGATAATCGTGAGAAGTGCCACTTGTCATGTTTGACATTTCCCATATGAATATTGAACGAGCGCGCTGCCTATGGAATCAGTGGCTCTTGCGTCAGTTAAGGACCATCCCTCCTCGGCGTCACTCGTGCTTCGGCCGTTACTTGTACCAGCAAAGTTTATTCCCCAACAGTAACCGCGATGACTACGTTCTTGGAGATGTCCAACCGTCAGCAGCTGTATCCGTCGATAGCATCGAGTTAGTTAGCTTTTTAAAAGATGTTATAATTTTATCCATAACAAAATAATGACAAGTTTTTTTTTTATAGCAAATGAAAATACGGATAGCGAGTCGAAAACTTGTGGGAGGATCCTGATATTCCTGGCCTGGGTCCTGGTGATATTCACGATGCCTTTCTCCCTCTTCGTGTGCTTTAAGGTGAGTTTGATTGAAACACTTTATTTTGAATTAAGCGAATGTAAGAATTTTTTTCTTTAAGACATTGTTAACAATTATTTCACAAGTTCTTCCAAGAATAGTTAATTACACATGTTAGTTCGCTAACATTGCTGTGCTGAAATACAAGCATTGCGAATAATTTCAATAGATTACATATTTGTTAAACATCAAACTATTTCTACTAATTTTCTACGAAGTTAAAGTAGACTATTAACAGTGTTATATTAAAAGTGTAAATCTATTGCGAATATTACAAATACTCTATGAACGTAGATTTATTATATAAATCTATTACATGTACTCGACAGAGAATAATTTCTGATATATGTTACTTAGTAACAAAAGACCTAATTAATACGATTTTAGTCTATTAGCGGTAGATCTCCCTTGCCGGAAATTAAGTAGGTACAACCGCAGCTCCTATTTGTGCGACATTAATTTTGCGGTTTGAAGAGGCTTCTAGTTTAATTATGCTTTACAAAGGTAACAAAACTAGACATTTTGCATCTTAAGGCAACGAGCATGATAAAGGGTAGTGCACATTTCTATGACTACGCGTAAGTAAGATCAGGTGAAAGGTTGCTCCGTAAAGTAAAAAGTATGTAGCCTTGAAGCATATATAATATAATTCTTAATTATTTTTTTTGCTAATTAAATGTTAAAAAAAATTGTAAATATTTCATATATATCTATAAAATGTATATAAGTTTTTTGTTCGTATATAATTCATTGAAACTGAAAACTAAGTAGACTGAAATAAGATTATGTTATTGTAAGGACATATACTTAATAGTTCGCAGCTTTTCCGATACATTGAAACTTTCTCCAACTTTCATTCTAAGCTACATTGAGAACTTGGTAGTACTTATCACAAGATTGCATTGACTTTAATAAATAATTAGGTCAATAATTAATAACTATTAAAAGTTTCCTTATGTTTTTTTTAAAGTAGTTTTTGTAGTCTTGTTACTGTTATTTTTGTATTACTTATGTCGTTTCATTAACCCTTGTAGATGTAGGTTAAGGCATTTTAAATTTTTAACTGTGTTAGATTTTTCACAAGAGACTAATAGATATTTAACTAATTTAGTGCTTAATCGATTTTGTAGCGATTAACGACAGCGCTCACGAAAATCATCAATTAACAATACATCACTTTGTTCAAAATGATGAACTACTTTAAACTTGTTTTATACCTTTTTTTTAGTGCACTACGAGTGTCATTTATGCATTCTCAATACATCTACAGCATTCGACAAGTAATAGTAACTTATTGATAGTTACTTGACGACTGAAACCTACTTTGTAGTATTACAAGTTCATACTTTGGTGGCAGGTCTCCGTTGCCGCAAGCCGTTTAAGTCGGCACCACCGCAGCTCCTATCTTTACCTATTTACCTACATACAGTACTGTGCAAACTTCACTATGTTTCAAGCTGAAGGGGACTGTAAGACTTAACATATTTTTTTTCAAGGTGACGAGCGCAATGTGGTGCAATAATTCTAACTAGCGCGACGTTTTTATGAATAAGCATATCACTTATCAGGAGGTGAAGGACTTGCTCGTCTAATCGTTTTGTCGAAAAAAAAAATCTCCTATCCCAACTTGAATAAAGCCACAACTAGTAAAATTACTATAGTAACGTGTAAGATCATTGTCTGCACAACACAATGCATTATTTTCCACTAAAACGCCTATACAAAAAAAGAAGCCATAACTTAATTTGTAAAAAGGTTATAAGAGCTGCTTGATAACTTAACTAAGTGAAAATTAGCTTAATAATTACTAGCTATTTCTTTACTTGATCGTTGAAAGATTTTAATTCTTAAGTATTTTATGGCAAGTTTGTACTTTTGCAAATTTTCGATGATGAGTCTACAGCGAAGAAAATTCGCACCTTCGCTGAGCTACGGCAAGTAGTTTACTATCCCATACGGGTTCACTTGTCGTGCCACAAGTTACCCTACCCTTAAGTCACGCGGAACCCGTAGGCTTTTGTCGCCTCCGCAATCCTTTTATTGCAAATTCTTTAATACTGCTTTAAGTCATCAAAATAAAAAATAAAAATATATATGACTATATAATACTCTTATAACATGAGACAAGCGTCGAACCCGTATCATAGTGTAGAAATTTAGATAGTTTCAATAGACGCACTTTATTTTTGAAACTGCCATGATCATCATCTGCTGAAAGACATCCACTGCTATCCTCAAAGATCTCCACATCGCTCAGTGCTGCACTGCTCGCATCCAGCGACTTCCACGTAAGTACAGGTTCATATAGGGGTTTTGCATCATTTCCCACCACGCTGGCCCAATACGAGCTGGTGGGAGCTAGAGTGCACCACGAGCAGATGAGAGTTGGCTTAAGTCCTATAAGTTGGTGTATGGGATCCTTTGATACCCCACACTAAGATAATATATAAAAATAAGTACACAAGTCTCTAAACGTCTCTTTTTAACTCATATTCTGATTGATCTCTCTACGAGATGCGAACTGTAGCTGAAACAATCTATTTATACATTATTTTCAATTAAAAACGAAATGTATTCCACAGGATATTATGGTTATATCATAGCACGATGTAAAGTAATTTAAAAACAAAATTAACTACGCTTAAGTCAAAACAGAGTGATGCAACGTTGTTAATTAAATTCAAACTGATGTTGAATAGTTGCCCGGGTTCCAATTCGCTTGCTGCAATGAGGTTCTGCTAAATGGAATTATGCTATAACTGTCGAACAAGCCTCTAAGATTCGTGCTGTCTGGAGACTTAATACAAGGAACGGCGACTCCAAGTAACTGAGATAAAGGCGTAGACAGAACAAGTAGACTATCGTCACGAGTTTATTCCAATGCAAATATTGTAAGATATTATATCACGTTGTGAGTTTGATAGTTATTCAATTTTAAGTACTACTTATACTCAGCCTAAATCTCATGTTTGCAATAAAAAAAGGTGTGCGTTAACTAAACCTGTCAAATATCAATAACAATCAATACCAAGCTAAACAACCAAATGTATGTATGAACACCCCTTAAACGACAACCACATCATTAAAATCATTCTCTATTTTAAACGAAGAGGCTCTCTCATAAACTTAATGATGCAAAGAAATAACATACTTTTTATACTTTATTAAGTTATACCTCTACCAATAAAACGATTTTATATAGATAAAAAAAATCGAAACAAGTATTTTTTGTGGGACAGCAAACGCGGAAGTTGTCTCCTATTTTCCGTAGCATAGCGAGAGTGACGAAAAGGTTCTCCCTAGTGTTGTGCTTCCCAAGTGTGTAGAGGGTCACCTATGCTTTCCGTACATTTCAGGACACTTCTTAAAGCACTAAGAGTGATTAACAAGGGTTTTACTAAATAGAAGTCACATAACCCTGACTTCCCATCAATACCAAGTAGCTCGCTGGCCTAATGGTTAGAGCGTGCGGCTTTCATTCCGAAGGTCGCGGGTTCAAATCTCGGCATGTACCGATGACTTAATATTTAAGTTATGTACATTTGTGAACTTTAGTTACAACAGCGAGATATAAAAACGGTGAAGGAAAACATCGTGAGGAAAAACCCGCACACTGATATCATCTTTGTGTGTGTGTGTGTGTGGTGGTCCCAATAAAGTGGCAACAGGCTCGCCCGCTGTTACATGGGACCTAATCTGACCACATCTGGCGAAACGTGGGTGGTTTATTCACCTCTGCCTACCCCTACTGGGAAAAAGGCATGACTATATAAAAAAAAAACAATCTTGTCACCAAAAAACGTTTTTGATAAGAACAGCAAATAACTTGCCGGCGTCAATCTTCCTGTTTAAATACGTGTCCTCAAAAGAAGACTGAATCCTTCCTAGACTATCCTGCTATCCTCCCGTTCCTAGACTAGCCTGCTTTACCATCGCGTATCATATCACCTCTCAATGTCCGTTGGAATTGTAGTCAAGCACTAACTGTCCAGATTTAAAAAGTGTCTTACAGTGTATAAAGAGCAATTATAAAATTGTGTTGCATTACTTCATTTAAATCTATTCGTCCAGTTTCAAGAATTTATTCATGTTTTCATAGTTTTATTGAAGTGTTGTATTATAATGCAATTATTTGAATAGTACTAGTATTTTAAATGAAATCTTTTAATCTGCTAGCAGCGGTTGCAACGATAATAAATACCGATTGCAAACTACTCCACAGCGCGATGCGCACAAACATTACAATCCGTCTACGTGACTATTAAATATTCCTAGCGCTTAACAGAGTGGTGCTACAACTAAAAATAGGTGAGGTATTTATCCAGGTTCACAATTGCTCGAATTACAAGATTCATCCTTCAAGGGAGACAGTATGCTTTCATAGAATTAAAATTCATTTGAGTACTTAAATTTTTTCACGATTGTAAATAAAGAGAGCAATGGAAGTTTAGTACAAATTCGCTTAGACTTTTGTTACCGATACCACATCCCATTATCATCATTTCAATACATAACTGTTTACTATTAAACTTAGACATCACCAACGATTCCTATAGCACATATAACTAAATGAAATTATTTTTTTACCAGGTCTCCGAGTGTGCTAAATAGAAGAAATATGTTTTATTAGTTTAGGTGAGAAAATTTATAGTACCTGAACTAACATTATTAGTTATTTCTTAACGGGAGCATAATCAAAAGTTTTATTGCAGGTCCAACTAATTCCTAAGGGTTCAAACGGAGCGCTTAAATCCTTGCGAGACAACTTTTTAAATATAAACTTCCAACGATAGAATTTTAATTAACCTAAATACCTAACCATCGCTGCATAAAAAATTAACTTTATGAAGGATTTCTTTCCTTAAGATATTGCAATTACTATTTAATTTTTTTCATCATCAGATGAATATTCAGAATTCCCTAGAAACTGAAGGAAAAGCTTCAAAGGTTTTATATTGAAAGTTTAATAAAATTACTTCAGAGACATTTAACTAGAGCTTTAGCAATATTTCCAGTAATAATCTCTGACAAAGTCTTTGTTCCTTGAAATTGCTATTTCAAGGATTATACGTAGCTGCACGCAATAACCTTAGCTTGTAACATCACTCAAGGCTTGCATTCTATTATCATGTTCTATGTAAACATAATGTTAACGTTACCTATTCTATTTACTTATATCATTAATACAAAACAGTTGTTTTACCCACACACATCTATTTCCGTATACAAACAAAATTGATTAATGATATCAGCGTTTAAATTATAAACTAACTTCTGCTCTCCAAGTCTTTATATATACTTGGGAGATTGAACTATTTGATACTTAAAATAAAACACAAGTATACACAGTCAAAATTTACTGCTGAATATAGGTCTCTTATAAGGTACTTCACAAAATACAGTGAATAAAAAATTTACAACAAATTTCTAATTAGGAACTGCAGCCGTTAAATGGTTCTCAATTCTTCACATATTAACGGACATACTTTTCGTAGCGAAGTGAATTAAACGATTTTACTAAATAAAAGACTAAATGAATGTGGAGGTATTCAATTAACTTGACTGTAGTGGTCTTTTTTTTTAAGAATAACTCGCCATTTAAAAATCATATACCTGTAAAACGTGCTGTAAAAGGCTGAAACGGCACAGCAGCCTCGATCATTAAGCATACCGATCCGATAGCTAGTGGCTTACTCTTTATATGAAACTGAATATCGTATGAATTCACTTCATAAGTAATTTTTTCATTTGATCTAAGCTTACAACGTATAGTTTCTTTTTTGATTTATACTCATGCACTTTTTTTTATTAAAAACAATTTCCTGATTGGGTTTTATATTAGCAATTGGCTAACACAGCTACAGATTCATGTATTATTAAATAAAATCGATAGTGAAGTGGTATCACACAGAATTCCTCGACTTCTTATGAAAATTGTATTAGCTAGCCACTGGGGCTTGTTAAACCCAACCACAAACCAAAAACTGGTTAAAGCGATGGTTGTATTACAACCTAAAACCTTAAACGCAGTTAAGTGTTAAGATAAAATCAGTCGGGAACTTCGAGAAAAAAAATCAAAGTAATAAGGATCATAGTTTAGCGGAGTAAATAAAAAGTATTGGAAAATTGTTAGTGAAACATTTCAACAAGGAAGTTTTTTTTTTCTCGCAAGGTTATCTGTGAAGGTGATATTTTATTCCCAGGCTCGCTGTAAAAGTAGGTTCCAACTTTTAATTCATATCAAGGAAGGACATTTCATTTGACATCATCAAATCCTTACCATAGAACTACTTAAGTAACGTGAGTAACGACTTAAAGGATAATTATTAAACGTTTGAACGGTTTAACTATTTTGTAGAAAGTTTTCGTTTTCACCTCTCTGCTTTTTGTCTGTCTGGATAGTGATCAATTGATCTAGCTTTCAAAATTAATTAGTCTAGATACAGACTAAAAATGTTTAAGACTAAATAGCGCAATTCGAATTTTTATACTTTATCAATACGAACCTTATAAAATGATGACTTACTAGTACTTAGACTTAAGTGGAAAATCTTTATATATCTATAACAAACATAACTAAGATTTCACTGAAGTATAGATTATGAGGTTGAATTTGGTTTTGACTTTGACATATTTTTTTTTACAATGTATTGACTTTTTTCTTATGCAAATTCATTAGATGCTAATGCTGAATTTTTAAGATTATCGTTATAATCAGTGCGTTCGTATATTATAGCATCTTGTTAGGACATGAAGCGTGTCCTATCCCTTCCTTGCTAAGCTGCAGTAATCAATTCACGGCACGCCCTTTGTCTTTAGTGTACATAGTTTCAGGATTGATTTAATCACACTGTAACAATTCAAGCTATATCCAAACTATAGTTGTAGCCTTGTCAACCATAAAATTATTTAATAAAGGATTTGATTTATTTTTATTGTAATACTTTAACCGCCCCCGTGGAGCAGTGGTTCAGTTTTGTGTAATACGGCGGTTACTTCACCACCATTTTGAGTAGACTTTGGTTGATTGTAGATTTTGAAAAATCCACTTAGCATACAATGTGGATATATATATTGTAGCCTTGGTATACAAATTTCGACTATCTCGAACACATTTTAAAATAATGATATATATAGCTGCTGATTATACAGTGAAATCTTATATAAATAATCCGTCTCACTTGTACTAACTGATAAACTACTGGATGTTAAAACGTGTATTTCAAATAGGGTTTAATTTCAGGTGGTGCAAGAGTATGAGAGGGCTGTGATCTTTCGCTTAGGCCGACTCCTCTCTGGCGGCGCTAAGGGGCCAGGTTAGAATTAGGCTAATTTTACAGAACTATCAAGGCATCATCAGCTACTATTACACGTATGCCTCAAATATGTCAATACTGGTTGGTCCTGCACAGTCTGCATACAGTGGTTTCCACTTTTCCACTTGTTTCTGTAGTTTTATTTAACTTTAATATTTAGTAGTCTATTAACACAATATGTATTTTTTTTTAATAAAAATTGTTAAAATGATTATTTTCACAGGAATTTTCTTCATTCTACCCTGCGTTGATACTTATGCCCGCGTTGACTTGCGTACCCTGACATACGATGTTCCTCCACAAGAGGTGAAGTATCGATTTTAATTTTCAGCATATGTCACGTTATTACATCTTAGTATATACACCATATTATAAATTAATACAAGTACATAAAATTTTACTTTCATACATATTGCAATCGGCGAACGTACTGAAATAGAAATTCACGTTGCACCTCCTCCGCTTTCACGTGGTAATCATCAGCTTAACATCTTCACGTTTCTATAAATTAAATGCTGAAAATCAAAACCAGCATTCCAGTTTAATTCATTCACAAACATTTCAATGTAATATAAAATAATAATTTTGCATCGTTAACATACGAGAACATAAAAAACAGCTCTTAATATTCCCAGTAGTCTCAAACTCGAAAGCAGATAGTTAGCGAAACCATTTATACCCCACCGGATATCGTGTCTTTGAATGCTGTTTTTATTAGAGCTTGGCAGTTTCCTGAAAACCTTTGCCGGTAACCTGAGCTCAAAGGGGGATCCGAAACAACTCTGCAGCAGCGCAATAACTCTCACAAACAGCTATCACAACTTCTCTGAAACGTTACCTAGAAATAATGATAAAATATAAAGATTAAATTTGTAATACGTAACTAGAGTATCAATGTTAATAAATCATATTTCACATTCATTATCATGAGCGTTATAAAAAACGTTGATGTGAGTATTAGATGTAACTGTAAAGTAATAAATTGATAATTGATACAAATGACAGATTAATATAAATTCAAGCTTACATGTTCAAAGTGAGCGACAATTAATCAATATAACGATTTGATTAATTTAATCATTGACATCAGCGGCCACAATGCATTTCACATATTGGAGCTGTGGTTTCATTGTCATGCGTGACATCTAGAATAATTGGCAGGACCTTTCGTTAATAAACTATAATTTGATTTCTTTCAATCATATTCTTGAATTATACGCGTTACATACCAATCATAATCTTGCAACAGATTAAACAGTTATAACTGATATTTAAGTGTCTTAAGAAACATTCATCTATACTGAAAACAAATTATCTGATTTAAATAGTAATCAACTGAAACAAACGCTAATAATATTATCAGTTTTACTAACAAGTCAATATACGATAACACAATACTACGTCGTGAATTTTATATGTATTACCCCATCTTAACCAAACTTAGAGCAAGGCTTTTAATATTAATACTGGGTTCACTAGGTACTGACCAAGGATTCCGTTACCGTATCCGTTGATGCGGTGGTCTACTATCGTGTTCATAACGCCACCATCTCCATCGCTAATGTGGAGAACGCGCACCACTCCACTCGTCTGTTGGCGCAAACTACGCTCCGCAACACCATGGGCACCCGGCCACTGCATGAGATTCTAAGCGAGAGGGAGACGATCTCCGGAAACATGCAAATCGCTCTGGACGAAGCTACTGAGGCATGGGGCATTAAAGTTGAACGAGTCGAAATGTGAGTAGTAGATATCATTACCATCAGGGACGTGCACATCGATTTCGGGTAGATTTAACAAACCGCAATCAAAATCTCTGCTTTTATCTGTACATAGAAATAAACTTAGCTATCTACTTAATCTTGTACCAATTTAGCAATAGTCAAAGCATTGTTATGTGGCTTTTAAGTAACATGAGATATTATTATATATATAAATTTAGCGAATCTAGGTAAGCAATGATAGTGCAGAGCCAAAGCCTCTGATTGCTATGAGAAGCATTTACTGCGGGACAATCTTCTACACCTCAAACCCCTTTATACTTTGATATAAGTGAATAATGTGAATTAAAAATAAATGTCTATATAAAGAATTAAGTATAGTTCATACGGAAATGTAAATTATTTGGATCGCATATTTTTTATTAGTATCCCTTGAAGGTTATAGATATTTTGTTTTTGTTTAGCTTTAACTATATCAATTTCGTACTAAATATTTCAAAGTTATTAGCAATTAAACATGCTTTCTATTAATTTATACATGCAATTATTTAGTAACCGAAATTATATTTTAGTGTTTAATACTAAATATTACGAAACATTGAATTTCAAAGCGCTAAAAATTTTGAATGTCTTCTTAGCATTTAGCGGGAATTTCAGAGTTCGACGCTTATATGTCTTTCATGTTGAAATTTCGTTGTATCACTGTAACGAAGCAGTATCGTAGCAATAGACATCTTTCTGGCTCTCTCTCGCTTTTGTTTTTCTAAATAGGTATACGAATAAAAGTGACTGTACCAAACCAGTGCCGTTTTTTAGCCATAGATCCGAAGAGGTAATAGAAACACTGCGACCAGTCAAAGCGCTGAAAAAGACTATTGAGAGGGGTGTACTAGCGAGATAAAATAAATGATTAACATCACTCCAGTATGCAGAATTGCCTTTCGAACCCTGCCCCCACCTCCGATCCAGTAAAGATAACCAGAAAGACCATAACTTAAAACTAAATCCCATATAACATTGTATTGTCACCACAACACATTTTCTGTTTTTCATTGGAATTGTACATATATTTCAATTTTGCTGTAGTATATATACAATATGGTTTACACAATTATCCTGTCAGAATAATCAATGTGAAGATAAAAGCATACATCGTTATCGCAGTGCCGCAGTATAGAATTAAATAGCAATGGTCAGACTAAACCAACATGCTGTAATGTAATGATACATATCGATTGAAAAGTAGCTATCGATATTTAATTTGGGATTATGTCGATTTGGCAATCATCATAACTGAAACAAGACCATAAATCTTTTTGACATGTTATCAGAGAGAGTCTAAAAACGCCCTTTGCAGTATCCGCCATTTAACGAGGAAGTAGCGATCATTTTAGTAAAACTCTATAGGATTTCTACCTACCCCTTCGGAACTTATGGTCGGTGCATATAGAAGGACCTTGGTATTTGGCTTCTAAGGAACATACCGGTGCTCAATCGTTCTTTCCTTTCTATCCGTTTCAGTAGCCTTCTACTGCAGGGGGGGGTGATGCAAGTTCTTATTCAAAAACTACAAACACAGTAATTTTGCAGCGTGTGTCGCTTTTTGTTCAGTTACATTGTCTGTGGCCTTTTGTTTCAATTTTTCATTTTCATCTATCGATTAGCCACGTAATGCCCGTTGGAACTATATCGTGGGAATTAGGACAGTTGATAACAGAAGTATAAGTGGATATTATATACGACTGTGTTATATTAACACCTTGGTTATACAACCGGTTTAAGACGTAACTTTTAAGGATGCAGACCTCGCGTCGACTACCTGAAAAGTTAGATTAGCCAGTCAAATATCAGATGAGATTAAACATGCGTCTTCATCTAGTTGTTTCATCTCGTCTGGGATGTTAGATATTAAAACTATTATACTTTACAAAGCTATTTTTTTGGCTTATAAAGAGAATAATTGGATGAAAATGCATAAATAAATCAACTTTATGCTTTTTAATATTCTGACTCAGTATCAATACATGTTTACGTTTTTAATAATATATTGTTTATATACATATTGTTTTGTTTTGTTGAAAATTTAGATTTAAATTTATATTTCTAAAAATAAACACTCTGTATTACAGCGTAATTAAATCAACATATTAATCTCTACTACTAAACATAAGCCTTCAAAGGAGATAAGGTTGCATAACTGATATTAGTATTAGAGATGATATTCGTATTGTAGTTTTACTACACAGAAAAATTAGGATTGTGGCAGGGACGTAAACCTGTCTCACACTTGTATTTATACTACATATTATCAATAACCAAACACTTTGCTTTTATATTCGCACATTTTATCCCGAGGATAACTAGATTGCCTTTTAAATTTAAATCCGCGAAAGCAATCACAACACATCCTTTGAGGATGTTGTGACTACTTACCGGGGTCGGCATAACTATAGTTATGTTGATTTTCTTCTACGCATATACAGGTGCATAATTTACCGTAAAAATAGGTTAGTGGTGATATATTTATTTTAAAAGACGGTCTATACTATGTTGGTACTACTACAGTATCTATTTCCCCGGTGTCCAGATATGATGGGCGAAACAGATTTTTTTTTTAATAATTCTCTTGCGTAGGTTGAGTTAGAGACTTTACTTTAAATCATTTACCATCTTAATCATTATTACCATCTTATTCCTATTTCTATCTCTATCTTTATGTTTCAATTTCTTATTTTTTTTTATTTCTCTCTTTATTAACTTACTTTACTCTCATTCCACATTCCCTTTCTTCTGTCATTCCTCCTCTCCGTCAGTAGTGAAGACCTCCGTCGCCTTTTGGACTTATTTCTGGATACAAGGGGGGGGGGGGACCCTGGAAATAATTATCCCCTGTAACATTCTCTTCTTGGTTCTTCCTCTTTTATTTTCTTTATTTATTTATTTACATTTTACTTTTTATACTTTGAGTTTTTATTTTTACCAATTATTCATGTTTTCTTATACCTTATACCTTGTTCCTTTCTATAATCTTTCCTATTACTCTCCTTACATCTTCCAGAAATATTCTAAGGCGTCGCAGATTGTACTTACTGACTTAGCGAGATATTTTACGTTTCAAGGCTCCATTGTTATTTTTTTATTATTCCTTTTTTTAGTAGGAGGGGGTTCTTATCCCTACAGGATATGTCAGCCCCATTGGCTCAAAAAAGACAAGACAAAAAAAACTTAGCGTGCTAATACTGTAGTTACAACATATCAAATAAATCTAGAGATGCCCCAGACTTTGGTTCACACAACACCATGTATAAGGCGCCCAAGTGCAAAGTATTAATATCATGTTTACATATCAACTCCTCTCTTTTGTTCTGATGTTTTAGACACTCCATCAGCAAGTGTTGGACATCCTCTTTTTTGATGCAAATAGTGCAGTACGAAGAAGTATTTTTTTTGTTCATTAGATATCCAAAACTTGCAGATGGATAGTGTCCAGACCGCAAAGAATAAGCTTTAATTACCAATTCCCTACTTAGTTTACTATCAATAAACCTAGGTGAGGAGGCTGACTTTGAATGACTTTGTACCACATTCCCTTAACTTTGCTTCGGTCATCAAAATATTCTTTAAAACATATATAGGAACTCCATTGTTATGAGAAGACGTAATATTTAGCAGCAGATGATTATCCTGTTTATACTATTGCTTCATAGAAAATCAAACTTCACTTCCATTATTACTTCCTGACTGCAATTATAAGGTTCACGAGATAATATTATTATTGCTTAATAAATCGGGAAATTATAAAAGTTTATTTACAATTTCGATACATATTGTTGTCGAAATGTGTAGCATAGTTGATATTGTACAAAGTTCTCATATCCTCTACAGCAAGGACGTCCGCTTGCCGATCCAACTGCAACGCGCCATGGCAGCTGAAGCTGAAGCCGCACGGGAAGCTCGCGCCAAGGTCATTGCCGCTGAAGGAGAACAAAAGGCCTCCCGCGCCCTTCGCGAGGCTTCCGAAGTGATTGGAGACAGCCCAGCAGCTCTTCAACTACGTTACCTACAGGTCTACACTAAACTTCTTATAAGGCACTCTTTATCATTTGTATGAATCGAACCGGATTTTGTCAACAGATAAGCACCGTTACAAACCAAATTACTAGTATTACAGAATGTATGATAGATAACGTTACAAAATAATATTCATATGGGTAAGAAGACTTTATATTGAACAACAAAGAGACGAAGCAAACTCTGGTTGTTAGGATATAACCTGTACAACAGAGAGGTGCCAGTTAGTATGATTACGCAACATATCTTCCTTAGAGTATTGTGACAGACAAAGGTATCAGCTATTTCACTTACTATTTAAACTTAAAATACACTGCCGTAAACCGTGTGATCTTTATAATTCTGTGGACATTAAGATGACATACATTACGAGTAACTATTACAGCCTACTTTTTATTTCTTTTTCAGACTTTGAACACCATCTCGGCTGAAAAGAACTCGACAATCGTGTTCCCCTTGCCGATCGATCTCCTCACTTACTTCTTTAGAACAAGGGAGGCTTAAGAAAAAAATATTTCACTTTAAAATTACCGACATCGGATACATATTAATCTGAATTGTAGGAAATTAGATTCGTTAAAAATGGCATGCAAGAGAAAATCTAATGCAATTAGCGTAGTGTAGTCGTTACTTATTCAAATGTTTACTACATTTAATCATGTACTTGATAGATACAACCTATACATCCCTATGATATACAGGTTGACACTTTAGCTGTCTGCACCTGTACTGTGCCATAGCTTTCATCATCTTAGCTTCTTCTTCTTCGTCGGTATCACTCTTGATAATATTGTTATGAGGGTATAAATATCCTCATAACAACTACGGCTTACAAGAATCTCTATCACATTATGATATTAAATGTATATCATTATATTTAGTCCAGTAGTAGATTAAAAATATCAGAAAAAAAAACGCTATTTTATTTTTTTAACCTTTTATTCCCATTGACTTGTCAAAATAAATACTAATATTGAAATTGTGTTGAACACATGTTTAGAACAAACCGTTTTTAGGTAGCGAACAAGGAAACAAGTTAGGTAGTCTAACCTGTTTCAATTTCATGTGTAGTCGTATCGTGCAACTCCAAGTATGGCGTAAGGATGATGAGAAGATGGTAGATCTTTCCATCATCCTTATGCACTACTGCTGGGAGTGTAAGGAATCTCGCACAACAACTCACAGGCCCCCAGCGAAGCTCAACTGCTCGTGGTACACCATGCTAATCAACAACCGTGGCTCCGGCTGCCATCAACCCACATTAGGCCAGTGTGATGGGAAATAGCCCAGATCCCTTCATAGGATGTGTTGACCTTTAGGGGAAGGCCTATGCCCAACAGTGGACGTCTATCGGCTGACGATTGATTATGGACTACGCCATAAATAATCGCAAGTTATAATCACATATAACCTCAGCATATTATACATATTTAGCATAACATTACTGTTATAACAGATTACATAAGTAAAAAAAAATTAAGAAACTAAACTAAACTTTCCCTCTTCTTATAAATTTTTTCATGTACACTTTATTCTAACAGTAGATTGTCGGTTTAAATAATATATATATATATATATATATATATATATATATATATATATATATATAAATAAAACATTTTAAACTAAGTTTTTAAAGCAAAGAACCTACTTCATTAATCCTTTACTCTCTCCCCTCCTCTATATCTTTTTCCGCCCTTTATCACATTAAAATATTTCCGAATGTTGTAAAACCTAAAACCTTTATTTTGCTTACTCATTAATGGCTATATTTAAATAAAGATTCTCACTAACAGTCTTTACATATATATGATATAATGTATCTAGTTTTTTTTTTACATATATTAAATGTGTCCTTTGCTGATACGTACTTTTAAAAATGTTAACAAAGTAGCTACCTTTGTAGGTTATTATAATGCAATTAGTCTAAAACACAATAAATATCATAACGAATATACTTTCCTACCTTCGTTCGATTCCTAATCTCCACCCCAGGGGATGATTAAGAGTTTTTAGGGTAACATATTTCTTTAATGAAAGCACAAACAAAAATAGAAATCATCGCAGTTTCAGTATAGTTATACTGAAAAATATAATAAATTCAAATTTAATTCACTCTATGTTTGTTTTGGGGTTGATTTTTTTAATTTTGATTTAATATTGGGGTTTTTCCTTTTTATACTATTTCCAAAACAAAAACTATATTTTATTAAAAAAAAGGACTATTCTTTCAAGGTT
The DNA here is from genome assembly GCA_033220335.2 of Troides aeacus. Classification (NCBI taxonomy): domain Eukaryota; kingdom Metazoa; phylum Arthropoda; class Insecta; order Lepidoptera; family Papilionidae; genus Troides; species Troides aeacus. The sequence continues at coordinate 8,746,159 of CM067268.1, read as the reverse complement.
ACTCATGGTCAAACACAGAAGTGTTGGATTGAAAACGTGTAACTGCATCCGCGTCGCAGTAGACGACCGCTTGGGTTGTAATACTGAAATCCTTAATTCGATTCCGAGATACCACCATATTGCAGTTTAGCTGATGGTAGTATGTTATCAAAAAAACATTCCATACATATATAGTAAATCACCCGGCATAACCAGCATTGCTTTGTTCCGACTATCAACAAGTGAGAGCAAAATTATTCCCCGCGTGAACGCTTCATCATCCACAGCATCATTATCATTTAACACCGTATCAAACTTAAGTGTTAGCTCATTGAAAATAAAAAAAAAACTCTTTTTCCTTACTGTTGGTTAATAAGTTCAAATTGCTTATATTAAAAAATTACCATCTTTGCGGTACTGATGATTATGACATTTAAAATAATAGTCATAGGTATTGTAACCTTTTAAAGCCTGTTGAATTGTCTGATTTCTATATCTTTTATAACATCAGTGGCGTCAACAGTTTCTATTCCAACTATTTCGTTAGTTAATAACTTCATCCCGAGATTAAGTTTTAAAGATCTCTCACCATCTCTAAATAACAGGTAAATTTTCGATTGGCTGAGTATTTTCAATGAAAAGTGATTATTCAATTTAAAAACTTTTGATCTTATTTCTAAAGGTTTATATTTCAACGAAACCTTTTTCAATATCTCTCTTACGCTATTGTTCAATTCGATTTCAGACATTTCGTCGGTTATATTATTCTTATCTACTTTATTGTCACTTGTTAGCTTATCGAGATATTTGTCATGGGGTTTTAAATACTTTTCCTGATATACTCCCACGAGCGTCGGTGGGTCGTTCAGAGTATGCCATTTCCATTTAGCCGGTGGCCCAATTTTACTATCCACAAGTACACCTTCAGATTGATTATACTTTAACCTGTTATAAAAAATAAATAAACATAAGAGCAAATAATAATGAATTATTGTTTTCGCCTCTGCCAATCTCTCATTCAATTAATTCCTAATTTTTTTTGATTTTCTATATGTTAATTCAATGATTCAAAGTAGTGTAACCAATGTTGTAGTAAAAACTGTAATTTTTTACTAACCGAGTTTTTCCAAAACGATCATATACAATTCCATATCCCATAAAATCAAAGTAAGCCAATACAGGTCCATCCTTTCGTTGCTCATTCTTAATTTTTGTAACGGCATCGTATACACAATACATTCTATTCGAGTCTCTATCTGAATTTAATTAAAAAAAATGTCATTGATCATATAAACGTATCAATATTCGCTTTTGATTGATCACTAGACTAAAATAGTAGGTTTTTAGAACTTATTTAATTTAACAAATATGACAAAACTATTTTTGATAATTGCTATAGCTGATATCTTTCAAAATAGGTCTTAATAACTCTATGATGGTATTATAATACCTAAGGTTTATATAAGATGAATACTTTTATATATAAAAATGCATAATATGGAGAAATATGTTGTTTCCCAAAAATTAAGATGAAAACGCGAATGTCGTTAACGATTATGAACCTTATTGTGAACTACCTGTTATTGTTATCGTATGTTACTAAATTATTAAATCATCCAATTTATCCTTTAATCCTTATGATACATGATATTGATGATGATACCGTTAATAATTTATTTTACATAATGTATTTTTTGATATAGAATAATATTTACCTGCAGTTTTGAAAAAATTTAAAGCCAAGTGACCATCTTTGTAATACCAACGACCTTGACCATCATTTATATCGGCTAATATCTCACCAGTTTCGTAAAACATTTTTTTTTGGCCTTTCTGATTTGCGTACCAGTCAAATGTAGACGTCGCTGGGACCATTTTATAAATATTCAGCTGTGGAAGTGTAATATAGTGTAAACATCTATCTAGGCCGATGGTAGGTCCCTATTAAGACCGTCTAGATGGGCACCACCGCCACGCGTATTTCTGCCGCCAAACAGTACTGTGCGTACGTTATTGTGTTCCGTAAGTAGTAAAATTACTGAGGCAATAAATCTTAACATCTTTTGTCACAAGGCGACGGGCACAGTGTCTTGCGATGTATATCACCGTAAGCACCAAATTGTTATAGACGTACGTATCACTTACCATAAGGTGTAAACAATTATAATAAACAGCAATTGGGTTAATCAGAACTCAGACTAATGAATATAGTTGCTACTTAATCAACGTTTATTCCCATGTCAATAAAATTTCAATTAGGGAAATTAATATGCACATACTATGAAAAAATGCCGAAACATAACAATTACTATTATGTGTCATCAATGCAAAATTTACTCCAGTTTCTCATTTATTTATTCATTATTTTTTTTTTTAGGTAATGATAAAATTTACCTGTCGCATTATTTTGTGTTTTGGCAGAACTGTCCAACCATTTTCTATATAATCTACATTTGAAAGTTGATATCTGTTTTGTGCCGATTGTAGCTCTTTAGCGCTATACTGAAATTATAATTAAATTTTTATTAATTACATAACACCAAGTAGCATTATAGAATATAATATTACTACAAAGAATTTTACCTGTGATAATGTTTCTCTTTTTTCATTTGAAGGTACTATTGGCACTGTATTAGCGACATCACTCTCTGTTTTCTCAACAAAATTGTGAGTAACCTCAAAAAGCAAAGGTTTAAAAGTGTGTTTACTTAATGCCGTTTTCTCGAGATCATGTTGTACTATTTTAGTTCCTTTTATCATTTCCGTGGGTTGTACTAGTTTTAAATTTTCACATTCTACAGTACTTTCAGATTCTTCATATACTGACTCAAAAGATGCTTTTTCATCTTTAGCCGGTAATTCTGGCCAATCATCAAAATCTATTCTTTCAAATCGTTTTATATTATAAACATCATCGCGTTTGCGATTTTTTCGCCGCTCCGTAATCATTTTCATAAAAGTATCAGAATTTTCTTCCTCCTTAACGTTAATAGACTTTTCCTTAGATGTTATTTCTTTCTGAATTTTAGTTTTATTCTTTTTAGTCTTTATTGCCGGTAGTCGATTTCGACTTAGAGCTTTTTTATTTGAAATTTCTATCAAATTATCTGTTTTCATTAAATTTTCTTGAGAAGTAACATTATTCACTGCTAATGATTGTTTTTTTTCAACATTGTATGGAGATAACTTCGTCTGTAGCTTTTTTGCCACGTATTTGCAAACACAAGATTTTTCAAAATATAATTCTTCGTTAGACAAATTTACATTTTGTACATTAAGAGTTGTTTGAAGACCTTCCGATGTCTTACGTATACTTTCTTGTAATGTTTTTAAATCTTCGTTTTCGCTTTTATCTTTTGAAACAATCATTTCTGACATTTTCTTGTAATTTACATCACTTGGATGTGAAGATCGTCTCTTAACTTTTATCATTCTTAAAAGTTCTTCCAATGAATCAGACTTGTTCTTCATTTGCCTGTCGTCTGTTTCAATAAATTCTAATAAAGGACTAACTTCTGCAATCATTTTAACATTTTGCTTATCATATAAACTGTTATTTTCTTGTTCTAAGATATATTTTATAATTACTTCATTGCATCTTTTGCATAGTCGTTTACAGAGTGTTTTAAAATTTTTGCAATTGTTACAAACAATACGAATTTCTTTAATGTTAATAATTATTATATTGCTTACAAGGTTGCGCATTTTTTTAATAAATAGTTGGCACATGGGACATAATTCTTTATATTGATCTAAAATACAACCAAAATATATAAATTATAAACTGTTTACAAATAATTTAAAAATCATTGATTTTCATTATTGTAACAAAATGCAGTGTTAAATATCTCTTACAATCTCGAGGAAATTTAATATACATAATCACAAAACTTTTATAAAGAACTCAAATACATATGAAACTTACTCAATTCATTCATGAGTTCCGATTTTAAAATAGGACAATTTCCAGTGTTGTGTAAAATTATTCTTTCGTCTGCCTGTTCATTATGAAAAATCATTTTGCATTAAGATAAGTTACTTTTTTTTTTTATTTTATATTGTCACGCCTTTTTCCCAGAAGGGATAGGCAGAAGTGAATAAACCCCACATTTCGCCAGATGTTGTCAGACTAGGTCCCATGTAACAGGGAGCGAGCCTTTTGCCACTTTATAGGGGCCACCATACACACACACAAAGATGATTTTAGTGTGCGGGGTTTTCCCACGATGTTTTCCTTCACCGTTTGTATTTCGCTGTTGTAACTAAAGTTCACAAATGTACATAATTTAACTATTAAGTCATTGGTACATACCGAGGTTCGAACCCGCGACCTTCAGAATGAAAGCCGCACGCTCTACCCATTAGGCCAACGAGCTACTTAGTATCAATTACTTTGATATGTAACTTAGCTTTACAAGATAAGTTACATATCAAAGTAATTGATTAAAAAAAACGATAAACTATTATTTACATAATAAATTTCTTTTTAAGATATACCGATCTAATAATTAGTTTATTCTCACCCTTCTGATACTTATTGGTATGTAAATATTTAAACGAGAATCCATTAAAGTGAGAACTTTTTTGAAATTTCCGGCGCAAGATGCTCGACATGTCTGGCAGCACTGTTGAATTCTGTTTTAAATCGATAACGCAATTAAAAATCCAAATATACAGACTGATCTATTAACTGAGTTTAACCTATGATTTGATAACTTTAAATAGGTCAATATATAATCAAAGCAAATATTTTTATTATTAATTTGACCACAAATAAAATACGATATATGTTTTAAAAAATGTGATATTCAATACATGGAATTCGCCTAAGAGAAAATTTCATTACACTGCTGGTCTTCTTCAAATATTGTGTATATTTGTGAAACGAATACTATTCTACATAACAACGATTGAATTTCTAAGAGTATCCTTTGTTAGATAGAACTGTTCTGTATAAATATCAGCTATATATGTAGATAATGTAAATTTAATTGCTGCAGGATTTTAAACTTAAATAATAATAACATATCCTTTTAATAAGTTGTATAGTTAATTATTTAAAATCCTGATGTTGACGCATAAATGTAACGGTCCGAAGACTAAAAATATTAAATTCTTTTACAGGTTGAAAATTTCAGTAAAAAAAAGAACTTACGAGAATGACTCCATGGTATATAATTTCTTGTCTTTAGACAATACGTCTGAATGGAATTTCTTACGATAGAAACTTACATTAGTAAACTTAAATGAGGTATTTGTATTGTTGTATCACTCTCTACCTAAAAGATACATTAAAATATAATTGGAAAACGTCTTTTCTTATGTTTAGATTTTTTAATAATAAATTTGCATATTTTGCGTTAATTTGGAATGATAAACTTACTATTTAGCATTTTTAGCACGAATCTAAAAAAAATGTGTTGTCGCATTTGACAATATGCCAAAGCGAAATTTTCGCTAGTAATAAATAAATTCATAAAATGTTAATTATTAGTGCCAGGTATTCCTAATTTTAGGGCCACATTACCGTACAATTCTAAAACAAAACTATTATAAAAGATAATTGTCATAAATATATATTGATAAGATATTAGTAAACATCTTATCAAGAAAATGTATTAGTCAACACTAAATTATCGACAATGAATAAACTAAAACCTTGTATAGGAATTTAATATTGAAGCAAAAAACTTGATAAAGGCTATTTTATTATTAATTACTTTAATTCTTAAACCATAATTAGTTTATTTTAATTTTTTTTTTCGATTTTAAGGTTTATATTAACATCTCGACTAAAGCAGTAGTCAAGCCAAAATATAAAAATATGTAATAGCGATGGATTTACTACGAAAAAAGTCATTAAATTCAGAGTGAATTTCAAATTATTTTATAGCCTTTATTTCTGCGTACAGACTTGAATTCTACAATTAATTCTGTATAACAATGAAAACTCAAATTGTCTATGATAATATAGACAATTTGAACACAAACTCAAGAGTGTGACAAACTGTCAGAGTGACAGAACAGCTGAAATGAACGACGAAAAAGCTCTGTAAATTACGAGCAGAAAAAATAGGAGGTTTTGTCGATTAAGTAAACAATTTACAAATTGAAATATAAGTAATATAAATTGTTTGGAATATGTCTGTCCATAGAATTGTGGCAGTTTCTAGGTTAATATTACAATGTAACCGGTTACCTGTAACAATATCAACAAAAGCTCAGTCTATCAACTTTTACAGGTATTTAATTGCAAATTCGTTCTATTATTAAAAGCTTAGTCCTTTTTTAATAAAAATTTCCTTTATTTTACTTTTTTAGGTGTACGTCAAACGAACGCTCGAAGCACACAAATGTATTTAAAAGTGAAAAGGCGAAATTTCGATCCTTTGTTGTTCAACGATATATTAACTATGTTAAAAATTACACAAAAGTATTAGAAAAAAAGTTTCCAGCTGCAATGCACATGTATAGAGTATTCAGTGTAGGTATTAAGGATTTCTTAAAAGATTTAAAAACTTACATATCTTTAAAATTGAAAATCACCAAAGACCGAGGATTTAATAACATGACTCGACAAGAAATTGAATTATATGAAAAAATGCCGTCGGATATGTGGCGTATAGCGCCTGTGTTGATACTGTCAGCATTACCATTTGGAAATTACATAATTTTTCCACTTGCGTAAGTTTTGTTTTTTCTTGCTGTCATATTTACGTTCTTAATCAAGGCTACATTTGATCCAAGCTAATTAACGAACATTATTTGTACATTTATAAATATAAGCAATACTAACTATAGTTGCTTGGCAGGAGTAAATGTTTTTGTTGATTTGTTAAACTATTGGCTTGTTGCCATTATAATTCGCACTTATACAAGTATTCTATTCTATTAACAAGTGTATGATATGGTTTCTATTTTTAATTAATACATTAACTCTTTGGTCAATCTATAAATTATTCATGTAATTTTAAAATTATAACATGATTAAATTTCTTAAATAATAACATGATTTACATAATTATTTATGGGTTCATGTGTTAAGTAAGAGTACTTTCTTAATGTTTAATTTCTATAAATATTCAAATAGACAATATTTCTATAAGCACATTCTTTGGCACAATATTAATTATTTTAAATATTATCATTCATCATCAGCTGATAGATGCCCACTGCTGGACTTGCGTCCTCTAAGATCAGCACTGATCAGTCCCATGTTGCCCCCATCCAGCAGTTTCCCATCATCTTATTGGCTTATCATACATACTCCAGGTTAATGTACTTCAAATATTATATATAAAAATTACATTTACTATTTAATATTTTTTTGTATTTTCAGTTTTATGAAGCCAAGAAAATTACTTTGCTCGCACTTTTGGTCTATACAGCAACGGATGGAGTTTTCTAATGAAGATATAAAACAGAGATTACAATATAATCAAAGAGTTCTTAGATCTCTTGAAACTAAATTAAATTTAATACCTGATGCTGAAAGTAAGAAAAAGTGGCAAAGAATTTTAGCTTTATTACAATCTGGTATGCATCCTTCTCCAAAAGAAGTTTTAGCATGCAAAGATTTGTTTACTAAGGAACCTTATAACTTAAGTTGTTTATCATATTCACATATGGTAAGAGAACTTTAATTCATAATAAAATACTATTCAATTTGTTTAATAAATTTAATACAATTTGGGGATAATTTTCAGGGATACTTACTAAAAATGCATGGAATCCGAAAAAGTATATTGAGAAAAAAAAAGCTAAAGTACAGAGCTTTTCTAATGTCACAAATGGATAAAGCAATTATTAGAGAAGGTGGTGTTGATGCATTAAATGCAGAGTCCTTAAGGAATGCGTGCCACATAAGAGGTTTAAATGCAAGGAACCTAAGCAGCCAAGAAATGAAGGAGTGGTTACAACAATGGATTTTCGTGTCACTGGATATTGACACGAATGCTTACTCCTTATTACTGCATTGCCCTATCTTTTTTGCATATAACCACCCACAAAATTTGGTTTTGATCTATTAAATAGCACTGTTTGATTTATAAAAATATAAGTTATTTTTGTTTTTGATATACAATTGAGGTGACTAGAATACCATAGCTGCAGCTGTTTCCTCCACCAAAGAGTACATTTGTGTATGGTTGTTCCAGTTTTAAGAGTGTCACTAAAGAAAATACTAGAATAAGACATCATCATGTGTCTCAAAGAGAAGCATGTTATAATGCAGTGTGTACAATGATCTTACTAGTGCCACACTATTACCATTAGGTGTATTCTTTACCCTTCGTTGATCATTCTGATTATGTTATATCATGGAATAAAAACGTCAAAGTAACTAACACTTAAAAAGTACCTAGATCTGACTAAAAATTTTACTCAATATTGTAACGACTTGGTTTACGTTGAATTATGTTACCATACAACTGTTGATACTATATCCAAGAAATGGAAAATAATATCAAAAAGCATTGCAAGCATTTGAAATTACCTGAGACTACTCCAACAATCCACATAATTCAGATCCTACAAGGATTTTCAGCGATGTTCATGTTAACTCCTTGTGTAGTGTAGTGGGTGCTTGTCTGCCTTTTAATACTAACATCCTTGTTTCGTTCCTGTGGACAGTGTTATGGAGTTTTGATGGTGTGGATTTTTTTTATATTTTGGGCTTGCTGCCACATTATATTCCATGAAGTATAGCTACAGCACACCCTCTTTTTTCATTATAATTAGGAATGGATGTTCATAACATACATACATATATATAACACCTCATTCCCAGTGGGGTAGGCAGAGACCCCCTCTCTCCACCTGCTACGATCCTGTCACTCCCCTCTAGCTTCCTCCACTTTCATAAGCGTCTTCATGCATGCTCGTCGGTTGCGAGTGCTTTTGACCCGGCCTTTCTTTAGGACATCTCCGATTTTATCGGAATATGTCCGCCTAGATCGACTTGCACCGATTTTTCCAAACATTCTTACCTTGTATATCTCTTTCATTAATCTTCTTTCTTCAATTCTTTCGACATGGCCGAACTATCTAAGCATCCCTTTCTCTATCCTTGTCACTACATCTTCAACCACGCCGCACCGCTTTCTTATCACACTGTTACCCACTTTGTCCATCCGTTTCACTTCAGTTATACTTCTCAGGCTTCTCATCTCCACAGCATTAATCCTACTTTCATGTTTCTTCTGCCATACCCAACATTCACTACCATACATCAGTGTGGGGACCAACACGCCTCTATGCACAGCAAGTCATGGTCTTTGTGAAACGTTCCGGCTATTCATAAAGTTATGAAGTGCCCCATTGACTTGATTCCCTTTTAAAACTCTTCTTTCAATATCACCATCACACTTGCCATCATTATCTATTGATGTTAATAAACTGTTAACTATTTGTTTGTTGTCTATTACATTTTTTTTATTTATGTTCGTTTTGTAATATAAAAAATGCTTGATAAAATAAAGAAGTTAATCAAATACGAAGTTTATTGTTTTGTTTATTATTGAAACATTTTTGTTAATGAGTATACTGATTTTTCCGAATTTGTTTAATTATTGTATGATAAATGATGTGTAAGAGAAGACAATAGAAGATGTATGAATAAATGTTCTCTTTCATAATTTGTAAATTGTTTAATTCATTATGAGAAGAAAGATAAAAACATACACAGACACTGTTAGGCTTATGATCAACTATCCTCTATTAACTCTGTGATTTATAATTACAATTTAGATTACAATTATAACATGGAGATCGATTCTGATTAAATGTTGGATTTGGTTATCGGATATATTTATCGAATTGGTATGGTATTTAATATTTATCATCACTGTGCTCTGATAATCATAAAAATAATAGAATATTTTGGGCAAACTAGCTTCACGGTCTCTTTGTTTCATCTCATGTCAATGTTGAAGTCGTGTATCCAATGTAAATGAAAAAATACTATACAAATAAAAGACCTATTAAATAAAAGCCTGAGCACTGCTAACTGAAATCCATTAAAAATATTTCCTGTGATAACATAATTATAACAATCAAGTCACGACTTCATATTTAACAGAGCATTGAGGTTTGTTTCTGTATAATATTCTCATTACGTTCAAGGTAATCTATGGTTTGTTCCTTAGTCTTGACATATTTGATTTTCAAAACGTTTCTTTTATTCTAGGTACAATGGGGAATGTAAATAAATCGAAATATTGTTTTATGACATTTTTAATTATAACTTATGTTAAACAAGTTATTACTAAAAAACCGTATGATAAAGAACAACAGGCTATTTGGCGACTAGAATGTGCTCTTGGCGTCACGTCAGATCCAGAATGCCCTCTCGATGGTGGTTGGTCTCCATGGTCTGCATGGTCAAATTGTTACGGTACATGTGATGAAATAGGACACCGTAAAAGAACTAGAGAATGTAATAACCCACCAGCTTCCAAAGAAGGTGTACCTTGCAGTGGTCCTTATGAACAAATAGAGGCTTGTTATATAAACAATTGTTCAGTTGATAGTTATCGAAAATGTATAAATGGTGATGTCATTAGAACAGAGGCAATGCGGCAATTAGAAATGATTCCTACCTTAATGAAACGATGTCTTCAAGAGGAGTGCACGTTCAAAAATATTAAAGCTGCTCTAGATATCGATAATACTTGGAATTTAAATCCAGAAAATATATGGAATTCTCTTCAATGTGTTAAACATAATGTTGGTTGTCCTATCATAGGAGAATGGGGAGCTTGGGGATCGTGGTCAGCGTGTGGCGCATTTTGTGGAAAAGGTTTCCATTGGCGAACTAGGAAGTGTGACACTCCGCCGCCTTCTGATGATCGATTAATATGTATGGGAAATCCTCTGCAGTCTGAAGACTGCGAAGGAGATCAATGTGCGATTGATGGAAGTTATACAGATAAATACAGTAGCGGCAATTGGAGCGAATGGTATAAATGGTCGCCGTGTTCGGAAAATTGTGGGATAGGTGTGAGAAGCAGAAGAAGAATCTGTTTTGAAAACCAAATTCCTCAAATATCAGCTACGTGGGGTACACATTGTAGAGGTCAACACGAGCAAATAGAAGTTTGTAAGAATAAACAATGTTTATTAAATGGGGGCTGGTCGGGATGGAGTGTATGGGGTCCTTGTTCTCGAAGTTGCGGCGCTGGAAGACGAGTTAGGACGCGATCGTGTACAAGACCAATACCTTCTGGGGGCACCGAGTGTGTTGGACCAAAAACTGAAGAAGGACCATGCCATCTAATGCCATGTGAGGTATATCCGCATATGGTCGCTATATTCAATGGCGAATCGTTTTTACAATATGATTTTCCAAAAAAACGCTCTACACTTTTTCATTCCTATATCCGCTTTATGCCTTTATCTCCGCATGGATCGTTGATTAGACGTGGAGACATATCTAACCCTATTATTAGACTCAGTCTACAAAAGTGGTATTTGTGTTTGGATGCTCGAGGGCATACGCAACCTTGCGGCACCCTTCGTATTTGTTCTACATTTGTTATCGAACCTGCTGCTTGGCACTCAGCTATGATTACTATGAACAAAGAAGGCGCTTCACTTAGACTAAACGATGCTCAGACTCCAATACGCGGAATGTTTCAATGTGACCCGGAATTTAAAGATGATATGACATTCATTACAATCGGTGAAAAATTTCATGGTGTTGTCCAAGAACTCATTGTTAACTTTATTCCGTTAGACATGATGATCAACCGCAACAATATAATTAGGTCAGACTTCGTTCCCACTTCTGCTTCAAATATAGAATACGAAAAAGCAAATTTAGAAGAAGCGTTTATTTTACTTGAAAATGATCAATATCTACGATTACCTTGTTTTGATAATCAAAATCAGTGGACATTACAGTTAATTTTAAAACCTAATCGAGAAGACGGATTGATTCTTTTTCTACCTGGAGTACGAAATTATGATTGGTTATGTATGACTTTACTTAATAAAAGGTTAAAAATAAAACTGTCTTTAGGTGATATCAAATCTGAAATTACTAGTTCAACGGAATGTTTACCTGACCAATGGCTTGATGTTATGTTATCAAAACAAAGTGAAAGTGGAACGATTGAAGCTATAATAAATGCAGAGGAGAGACTTCATATTTTGTTGTCAAACAAAAGTACAAAAAAAATTCGAGGAATATATTCATACTTTTCTAGGTATGATGCTCCAAATAATATGACTGCAAATTATCAAGCTGATAATTTTAGTAAAAACGAAAACAATAACACTACTTATGTGTTGTGTTACGATGAATTTTTTGTTGGAAGTTTACCAATAGAATTCAGCAACTTAACATTGGAACAATTCACATCCTTTTCTGGAACAATAGCTTCATTGACAATGAATAAAAAATTACTAGACCTCCATAATTTTGGGGTAGAACGTTATAAGGATAATATAATTCAGTTATCGTCAAGGACTTCAAGTTTATCAGGTTATTATCATGAAACCACATGGGGGGTCAATGACAGCTTAAATCTAACTTGCCTGCACGCGAGGACGAAAAGGTCTCCGAACAAAGCCTGGTGGTTTTATTTAGATATCGCTGTTAACCGTAATGTGGAAGAAAATTCTGTGAGAATTTTCGATGACGGTAAAGTTTTAAGACTTTATGCTACTGCTGATAATTATCACCGTGGTTTCTATACCTGTCGTGCGCATACAAAAAAACTAACTCGTAATATTGTTACATATGGCATTATAGGTAAACGCCAATATAAACTGGTTGAACCAGATGCAACCACGGTGCTGGCAATTTTTACAACAATCTTATTAGTAATTTCCACTTTAACTTGGTTGGTTATAGAAGGCGTTAATGATTTGCGTAATGGATATGGATTTTTTAGAGATACTCATTTAACACCACAAGAAGAAGCCGAGGCAGTTTGTAATTATATAGATGAAAATATTCATTTATATGGATCAAGCTGTGCCGCTAATATAGCTAAGGCCAGGGCCAGACGTAAAGGCAAATACTTAGCAGGGCGATCAAGTTATGCAGCTCAAGAACCTCAAGGCATAATACAAGTTGAAAAGAATCGATCAAAAGCTCACGACTATCCATCAAGTGGGCAAGAAGAATTGCCTACATTGCCGGAAGTGAAAAGTTTCATGATAGATACCGTTCATAAAGTGTACAGATGCGAACCCTCGTACGTGGATACTACGGAAAATCATTTAAGTAAGCAAACAGAACCATCAACGTCATCATCGTCTAGTGAAAGTTCACCTAAATTACTTCTTCCTGATGATTTAGTAGGTAAATTTACGCATTCAAATAGAGATAGTATAATATCAAAAAGAAAAGGGATAAAGGATGAAGTAAGCTCTAACAAGGGAAAAACTTCGCTAACGCAACCGTGTAACTGTTCTGTAGCGTATAAAATATTACATAAGTTTTATATGTTGAAACACGACGACGATTAAATGGTAAGCCATTTAAGTATTTCTTTAATTTCCGCTTTAAAACAGTCGATTTACTGCATCAAACTTTTCCGTATAGTATTTTCGATTTAAAATATTATCAGTTTTTGGACATTTGAGTGTGCAATAAAAGGAACAAGACATAATTTAAAGAAACATGGTTAAAATATTAAAAATGTGTATATCACTGGGTAATAATGTGTTGAGCCCGTTACTATTGTTCTAATGTCACTTAATCTAAGGTAGCGTAAATAAAACAATGCTATTATAACCAGTAGCCTTTAATAACAAATGCATTGAATTACATTATATATATAAATCTATTTCCAAATACTTTTTTAATTATAATAATATAAGCGTTTGTAATTGAAAAATAAACACTAAAGTAATTTGTACATATCTTCCACAGTATTAACTTTATCCAGTATTTTGTTTACAAACATTTGTGCAAATTCATTTTCAATATTAACTTGGTTAATTGCTTGAAAATTATTATTTATAGAGATTACATCATCCTAAGATCTTTTTAAAATATATGATCATCAAACGACTAGAAAAATACAGTTGATTATACATTGCAGTTATAAAGTTATTATACTAGGGGCAATGATATAAAAGTGCAAATATAGAAAGCTATTATTTGTACTATTGATACATAATTATATCACATCATGACTGATGCATGCATTTATGACAAATATTTAGATTTTTTATAACATTAAAAGCCTACTGTCTTTATGCCATGCCGTTACATTAACTACAATTTTAATATAAAAATCTTCATTAAAATTATCATTTAATATCATATATAAAATTATTAATTCAATAAGCATTCTCACTTTCATATTAAATGAAGCTTGAATTATTCATATACTATGGTAATAAATTATTTGTATAGTCCCAATATGCTAAATAAAAAGATTTAGCAGTAAGACTTATGAATTTGTTTTTATTTTCTGCATTGGACTTTATAATATAATGTTACCTATTAAAATTACATGATTGGGTAAACCGATATTTTATTTGATAATATAACTTAATCAAGAAATAATAAAACAATGATTAATCTTTTTCATAAAAACTCAAATTTTTCAGTGTATTGTTTGTTGGTAGCTCGGGAGGTTATGTGAAAATTATTTTGATTTTTATATATCCGAAATAATACCTACTATCAGCAATGGCGTGTTCATGGCTTGTGATAGTATATTATCGTAAAAGAATCATTAAAAACATTAAATTAAAACCTTCCCTAAACAATGATTTTGTAATTATGAATAAGAAACTATTGACTTTAATATTAATAATTACAATTCATATATTAGTTTTAAAATATGCGTTAAATTTCTCTTAATTATTTATGCCTTTTGCATGAACACCTTTTACGTGGCTTGAATGTACTTTTCATTTGATAAAACGATGCTGTAAATAATACCCCTCCACTCAGTAATGTCGATATGAAGAAATTCACCATGAGCTTAACATCAGCAGAATCGACATACACTGTAAACAGACGTGCTGGAAAAGACAATTAGTATACTTTAATTCTCATCACAATTTCTTACAACTCTTGATTTTTAAATTCAGGGACATATGTTGATTTAATATTATAACTCAATAATTAACAATTTGTACTGCTGGTAGGTCGTTGGTACTGGAGATTAAGTCAGTACCACCACAGCGCCTATTTCTACTGGCAAACGGTTGTGTGCAAACATTACTGTGTTCATTATCTTTATATCATCCTTTATGTTATCCTTATGTCGCAGACAACAAGCGCAATATATGTGTTGCATATACCATCCTATCTAGCGCCATTTTGTTATCGATGGGTGTATCATTTATCAACAGATCATCGACCCACTTGTCTTGGTTTTTAATTGAATAAAAAAATATTATAACCATAAAACAAAGTTTTCCTTAAAATCTAAAGGAATGTTTTAATGTGATCTAAGTTATTGCCTTCTTGTTTTTCAATGAAGACTCCATATATTTCTTATATCCAACAGTAGATGCCTATTGGTTGATGGTGATGATGATGATATTTCTTATATCATTTAATAACATACAGTAGGTTAATTGTATGTATGTAACCATATATTTGTTAAAAGTTAAGGAAATAAATATCAACTTACACATATTGGTTGCCACAGAAATAATCCATGTAGTCAATGATACAGCATCTGCATTTCCAGTTTTAACAATTCCATAAATGTATGTGACCTTAGCAAAACCACTAAGAGGTGTACAAAATGGCTGAAAATTATAAAGATACATAGGTGACATTATAATTTAGTGTCATATAATAAAATACTTCAAGTAGGAGGTTTTAAACTTCCCCAACAACCTCTTACCCTTAATTTGTTAGACTATTCAACTAAGGAAGGAAAAGTTCCTGAATAAAGACACTTTCTTTGTTACGTTTATCATTGATTTACACACTCACTATGTTAGAGGCTACATTCGGCAGTAGACATTAACAAGCTAAAGCAATGATGACTCTAACATAAAACATTTTTTAGTTAAAAGTTTAATTCAAGGAAATATTATAACCATAATGAAATATAAATAAGAAAAGATTAATTAATTAACAAAAGCTGATTAAATTTTTGAAAAAAGCTTTAGAGGACTCTTGATGAATACAGCTCACGAGAAAATTAATTTTAAAGATACTTACCACTATGAAGGATAACAGACTTTTTTGCAGAAACCCAAAGCCAAATCCTGCCACAGTTATGAAATATAAAAGTGTTAGAAATGGCACAATGGGCTCTGTAAGCAAACACTGGTATTTCATTACATAATACAGCAAAACATAGGCCTGTAGCAATATTATTGGGTATTCCAGATAGGTCATTATGTTATAACCATTTGTGTAGTTATATAAAGTTACTATGGAGAATCTGAAATGGAAGAAGATTGTCTAGATAAATTTTCTAATAAACCTTTCTAGGTTACTAGTAGGGATACTACATCAACTCCCACAGTAGAGTAGTACAGTCTGCTTCTCTGAAGAATGCTTTTTACATGGTTTAACAACATAAGCATTCTAATTTTGTATAACTTTGATTTACTCCTCATTCATTACATTTTATTATTGAATTACTGTTCAAACTTTATTATAATACTATGGGGACTGATGATTGCTATATATTTTATATTTAAACTTCATAAAATTTAACATTATTTTTTACTTAACTCATGTCAGATTCCTACACTTAATAGTTTGAAATTATTTTCTTTTCATACTAAATTTTTGTTAGTTATTAATTATAACAATAATTTATTAAGGAAGATTATCAGTTTATTACATAGAGATAAAAGTGTTGTTTTTATAGCAAATATTTCATACCCAATTATTTCCATCAACATAGCTTGAATATATAAGCTCTCTGCTGACTTTGTCTTCCTTACATAGATGATCTGAGGCACTTTCAAAACCAAACATGATGCTATTGTCAATGTGCTTAGAATATTTGCTATGTAATGTACAATATCGTCATCCATGGGGCACGGGTGTCCTTTAAATTCCTGTTATAAAAAAATCTATGAGCAAATGATGCGAAAGGTTATAAAGGTTAAACCAATTTTTCTAAGCGTATCTT
This sequence comes from Troides aeacus, assembly GCA_033220335.2. Classification (NCBI taxonomy): domain Eukaryota; kingdom Metazoa; phylum Arthropoda; class Insecta; order Lepidoptera; family Papilionidae; genus Troides; species Troides aeacus. Next base: position 8,729,105 of record CM067268.1, on the reverse strand, counting down.
ACTTGAGGAAAGACTGGTGCCCCTACCGCCGATATGTTATTATCAAGGTCAATAGAATCATGTAGGTAAAACGAAATTCAAACCGGTGAGGACATAAATGTCAGAAAGGGAACTGACAAACCACAACGTTCAATCAGGTTAACATTAGTACAAGCACAGATATATAAGGTATATTCATGACAAGTTATGTAGTCAAAATTTATTATGTTTTGTTTTGAATGTGCTTTAATAATTAAGTAAATATTGATAACAGCTCCATTTTCCTATTTGTATTTACACAGTCATTATAAAAAATCCAAATTCTTAAGTCAATTATAACATTGACATCTGTTATATTGATGAAGATTAGTTAAATTTGTTTATATAATTGATAATTTGCAGGAAATCTAACAGTAATAAATTAATTTTAACTTGTAACACTAACCGTAAGAATAATCATATTGCCAGAATAGTACTATTACTTTCTTTTTGTCTACCACATAACACAAACAGAATCGATCACAAAGGTTTATTTTGTCCTTTTTTCTTTATATTTTCCTATTTTGTTTAAAGAATGGGTAATAAAAATATAGTCTAAATTAGAACCATCAAGTGTCAAATGTGACAAACAAAAATAAGTTTCTAAAATTTATCTAGAGATGTCGCTTAGGTCGTAAAAGTTATGACTAAAAATTAAAAAGTCTAAGTAATACAAAAAGAAGATCCTACTGTGGTCAATATTTCGTTGTATAACTTTTTCTTCGTAGAAACTATCGAATGAACTAAAAATTATCAAAGTTATAAGTAATTTTGTATATATTATTGTTAATATGGAAGAGTAGAGTTGAAATAAATGATTATGTTAATGTTTATCTAGCAAAATAGTAAATAATTTAAGAAGGATTTTAAAATAAGCCCTAACAAATACACGGAGTATTTTAGAATACCTTACAAAATACCTATGTAGTGTAATAGTAGACGTCCAACGGTGGATATGATGAAGTGAACCGTCTTTTATATAAAGCTTTTAAGTTTTATATGCTAATTCACTTATATTAACTATACAAGTTAACATTAGATTATGAAAGTATAGTGACCAGCGCAAAGTAATTTCGTATTTTACGCAGTACAGTTAAGAAACTAAAAATAGTTTTGTCCTTTGTCGGGATACCCTTAGCAGAAGTGCAAAGGAGCACTAGTGCTTACGTGCGAAATCGCACGCCGCCTTATGACGCATTCACGGAGACCGTCGAATTATAGTTATATGTATATAATAATTTATACGGTGAAGTATTGTTATAACCCTGAATCATCCCCTATTGCATATTTTAAAAGCTTTTAATTCAACATATAAGATTATACATTAAAATACCTGTGCGTTTCTTATTTATATGCCAATTAGACAAAACTAGAAAATTTTATCTCAAAAGTAATTACAGCAATGATTGTAACTGTAAACACGAAAATTTAATATATAATTGATATCAGGTATTCTAAAAAGGTAAATTAGCATTAAATAACTAGATTAATCAGTACCTTACAAAATGTGTAAAAGCGACAAATTCATTTTGGATTTCCAAATGAATGTGTAATATTAATAATATAATAAATACTAGTATCCCTTGCTGATATAACACTGAAGTGGTGTTTAATTTGGCGGTAACATGTTACTTAATAATCCAAGCTGTGAATCGAATTTGGAGTTACATGTTTCCACCAATGATGTTAGTGCTTCCGCCGCGTAGCAGGTAACTTGATTTTGTGGCAGTGGGCGTTTTACCCAGAGCCTAAAGCTTGCTTATTTTAGACACAGTATTTACAATGTACTTTATAAAAGATACTGCTTTATTAATTTTAATGTATTAAATTATATTTTTTCATTATCAACTTTGATAACAGAGTATTTATATATTATGTTAACAGAGTATAAACAAAGTTTATTTATTCCATCTTGCTTATTAAACATATAAAAAATTGCATACATATAATACTAGCTGTTACTATAAAATCAGATTCGAAATTCCTTGAGAGCAACCGCAACCGTAAATGACTCTCTATAGCAACCGTTACTATAGCAATTGCAAAAAAATGCGAAATGATAATAATCAAGAATAAATGAAATAAAAAAAAATTAATATCAAATAATCATCTACAATTATTCCGCCTCGAATGGTCATGTTGCCAGGTCGATACGGTCCTTAGTTTTCACGTGATTGGTGAAGAAACAAAACCCATTTTCATTATATATATAGACTATACTGAAATATATGTAAAAATCGTTAAGAGGATTTTTTTCCTATAAACAGTTACCTTTATGTTCCTTTTCTATTTTGTGTCCTATTTTTTCTTACATTGAAATGTCGAAATTTAGCTTAATTACGAGGTTTGGAATATGAGGTCAAATCTCCACAAAAGTGGTTGATTAAGATATCTTGTGGCATACGTAAAAATTGCCTTCATTATTGGTTAAAAAATTTTTTTATATAAACCATTTTTTTTTATAGATTCGTCTGTCATACATTAACGAATAAAACAATATTATTATTTTTTACCAATACTCTATAAAACTTATTACGCCCACTCTCCACAAGATGGCGGTACCTGTTCATTTCACGAATTCGCCATACTTATGATATTACAGTAAGTCTGTAATTATTATGAAATGTGAAATTATAATGAAATTCTTAAAATTCTAGTAAATATTTAACACCCTTATAAATAATGATTATAAGTAAAGAGAATTCATATAGGGTTGAAATTTTGATCACGATTATGTATTTTTACATTTGTACATATTTTTTAATATTAATTCATAAAGATAATTTATTTATCGAATTAGAACCTAATTAATAAGAATTTGTTTTAGAAGAAACCGAATAATAAAGTAGTTAAGTAATAAACTCTATTTAAATATCTAAAACTGATTAATTCATTATTTTCCTTGATACTTTCTTTGAATAAAATATTTGATAATATCGATAACAACCTCTGAATAAAGCCAATTAGGCCTTGAAAGCAATCAATTCATTGGTAAAATTATTTTATATGTACGTGACAAAAGGTATAGTTTATAAAAGTCGCAAAATATATTTTAAATAGGCATTACGTCACTGTAGCGCCTATAAGTCGCCATTACTACCCTGAAGTTAGTCTGTGAAAATGCGCGAAATACAATTTCAGGACCCTCGCGCAGGTGCTACCCCTCACCTTAGCTCCGCTCACCGTACCCTGTGATCATAACGTCACAAGCTTTCGTCGCGGCGGGATATTTTCCACTAATCAAACGGTACTGGGTGCAGTCTGCCGTTATTTAAAACTTACAGCGTGTCTTTTTCTCTTTTATTTGGACTAATAATTAAATTCTGAGTTTTAATATGTTTAATAAAAGTGTTAATTTTTATTTTTTCTAAAAACTGTTGAAAAGTTCATCAAGAAAGTTGCACAGCGGCCGTCAGTCACCATGGACAGTAAGTATTTTAAATACTTTAAAAATATTGTGTAATTGTTTTTTTCTGTACATTTAAATAAATTGAATAATTAGATATGATACCATATGTAATATTAACCATATGTACCGTACGCATTATGTACCATATGGAACGATTTAAATCAACAAAAGATAAAGTATTCTGCCTTAATTTGATGTTTAATTGCTTCATTTTATGAATTGTATCGTTAAATTTATTATTACAATAATAGAAAAAATTTTTTCTTTGTCTTGCACAACTTATACATATGGTAACGTATCTTTTGTTCAAGATATTTATTTGTAATAGCTACCCGTGCTGCGTTGAAGCGTCTTAAATTGTTTATTGTAATATTGATGAAGCTAGGCGATTTTAGTCCGATCCAGATAGACTTAAAAATTCAACTCTTTGTGATTTAAAAAGATAAAAACTGCAGGTTCGCTTAAAAAGAAACGAACTTTCTATTTACATACGAAGAGAACAAGCTATGATTGATAAATTGTTGCGCAATTTAAAAAAAAAAAAACTAAATTTAAGCATTGCGAAAATTAATTTTAAGTCTAAAGATTGTAGTTTTTAATCTTAGACCAGCCAACAGCTGCGAAATGTATGAAAAAACAATGCTGTTGCTTGTATTGCTTAGACGTGAAAATTTGTGGTCAAAATATTTTATTAAAAAATTTAATTATTTTTTTAAATTATTATTAACAATATGTTAAAATTCGCCGCGACAGTTTCTTTATAGAATTTGGTTTGTAAGAAACTTATTAAGCAGAAATTTAGCTGTATCTTTATATATATTTTTTAGTATATAAATTTGTTGCTGTGGGACGATAGTTAGTCCCGCGGAACAGATTTTCGCCTTGTCGCAGCGGTGGGGCACTGTAACCGTGGCTTGATCAGCCACGATGAAGTTAAAAGGAACCTACACGGCCGAACCGGGATGGCCGCTCCGAGGTGAGCTCATGGAGCTCACCTCGGATGTGTGCCGGTGGGCTGCGGGGGCAAGCATTTTCTTTTTATTTTTAATGATGATGTTCTCGCCGCAGTTTTATTGACAACTATAGCGGCTTCATCGGACCGCAGACTAAAACAATAAAAATTAAATATATACATATATATGTAGATAAAGTAGTATGTATGAGGGGGAGGAGAAAGTTGAGAAGATATTGGATGTGGAAAGATTGAAGAGTTGGATAGTGCTATGAGGGAAGAGAAAGGGGTGTAATTAAATATATATATATATATATATATGAATTTAAGACGCGCACGGTGCGCGTCGGATGGCGGCAATCCTATGAGGTCATCGGAGGGGGGCTCGGGCCCGTCCTCCGATCACCTTTGCCTGTGACACGAGACGAGGGCGGTGTGGACCGCCCGGTCAGCCGGTTGTGACTTGTGTGCGCGGTGTGCGCGGTGCGCGACCCTGACGGGCGCCGCAACCAGCGGCGGAAGCGGCGCGTCCGAAAGGTGTGGTGAAGTCGCGGGGGAAAAGGAATATCGGTATAACGGTTGGCGGCGGAGCACAAGATCAGATTCGCCGCAGGGAGTCGGAAGAGTTTCTTTGTTAGTTGCCATGGCCTCTGGATAACGAATTCGGGGGATCCGTTATCGAGCGTCCTTAGCGTCCTTACAGAAGTGGAAAGGACTGTCTCTTTTCCCGAGATGAAACTGCGCGGTGCAGCCGACGCTGGCAAGGTCCGCGTTCCAGTGGCCCCGCCGTAAAGCGACGATGGTGGTACATTGTAAGGGTTTTAGTCCTTGCAAGTCCGACATAACCTGCCTTTATCCCCGAAATGATTGGCATGCAAAATATTTTTTTATCTTCTTTTAGTTAAGGAAATAATTATTGTTAAAAGACGAAACTGAAGAATATCCGAAAGAATATTTCATTTTTCAGATATTGAATATTCTCTCCTTTGTTTGTACGTAACTTCGGCCGACGGCTCAATTTTCCTCCCGTCGGAAGCGCACAGATGTAAATGCACTGAGGCATTATCCGATCTCATATTTACCTGGTCGAACGTTAATTGACTTACGGGTTGGAGGTTCTTGATCTAAATTTGGGCTGCCATTGGATTATTTTGTCCTAAACTTAGATTTCTCATCAATTTATATGTATTAATAAATCGTAAATTGAATCAATGGCTATCCTTCATCTATCCGATGAGGAAACAATATACAAATGAGTATAAATGGCATTTAGTATCAATCGAATCACCACTACTCACAATCTACAGATCATATGTAATGTTCTATAGATTTTTAGTACCGTATTAATCCACATAATACTTTCAATCACGTGAGACAATATTTCAAAAGAATAACCTCTAATTAAATAAATTAAAACTTTGCTAAATTTAACGCGTTCTTTCTTATTACATTACTTAAAGTTAAGTGTTATACAACACTTAATACCGGATGTTAATAGAAATCCTGAGAGCACGGGCATCTGAAAGTATCTTCAGTTTTAAATTTTTATTTTCAATCTGATTAAAGCTGCTTGTCTTGGAGTCTTCTAACCTATGCCTAGTAGTACCAGTTAGTTAGTTAACTACGTATAAACCTTATTAATAGTTAACTGACGCCAAAAACGAAGTTTTATTCGACGCGTAATTTCCTTTGTTCCTTTATGACCGCACATGATTTGACTGTGATATTTTTTTTTCGTTGGAAAGGTTTAACTAAATTGTTTACTTGTCAGGAGTTGGATTTTTTTTTTCAAATTAACTATTGGACAGATTATTTAGACTTGAAATTCGCCAAAAAAAAAATAAATTAAGCTATTTTTTTTTTTAACAAAATTACTGAACAGACAGACATGCTTTTATACTTATGCATATTATAATATTTTGTACATACATACATACATACATGTATATCACGCCTCGTTCCCAGTGGGGTAGGCACCACCTCTCTTCTCCACTTGCTACGCGATCCTGGCACACCTCTCTCGCTTCCTCCACTTTCATGAGCGTCTTCATGCACGCTCGTCGGTTGCAAGTGCTTTTGACCCGGCCTTTCTTTAGGACATCTCCGATTTGATCGGAATATATCCCGCTTAGGTAGGTCGACTTGCACCGATTGTTCCAATCATTCTTACCTTGTATATCTCTTTCGTTAATCTTCTTTCATCCATTCTTTCGACATGGCCGAACCATCTAAGCATCCCTTTCTCTATCCTTGTCACTACATCTTCAACCACGCCGCACCGCTTCATTATCACACTGTTCCTCACTTTGGCCATCCGTTTCACTCCAGTTATACTTCTCAGGTCATAATATTTTGTAATGTAGTATAATCTACATACCAACGTTTTCTTTTTTATTGAATATGTGAGGTACAGAGAACAACAAGAAATCATAGCTTGATCCGAGTTTAAGCTATGCAAAGCGCGAACTGTATACTCTAACCATGCATGTGTGCAATTTTCACTACAATTTAGCTTCCGGTGAATGCGAACACTTTGAAGAAACCCGACATGTTCCTGAAACAGTATTTGTTGGATATGCAAACACAATGCACCCCTATCGACTTTGAATTATTTAGAGATAGACTATAATTTTTTTTATATTATCTCGCTTTTTCCCAGTAGGGTAGGGATAGGCAAGGTGGCGAATGCATCGATCGATCCCACCAACCCGGCACTCAGGCCGTGAAGGATACCGGGGGGTTGTTTTAGTGGGTGAGAGCCCCACATAGCCATTCGTCGTGCCCAAGACGAATGTTTATGCCGCAGGACATTGTTTCCCCTCAAAAAAAAAAAAAAAAAAAAAAAAAAGGGGTAGGGATAGGCAGAGGTGAATAAACACCCACTTTTCGCCAGGTCAGATTAGGTCCCATGTAACAGGGGGCGAACCTGTTGCTACTTTATCGGGGCCACCACACACACGCACACACACACACACACAAAGATGATTTCAGTGTGCGGGTTTCCTCACGATGTTTTTTCCTTCACCGTTTGTATCTCGCTGTTGTAACTAAAGTTCACAAATGTACATAACTTAAATATTAAGTCATCGGTACCTGCCGAGGTTCGAACCCACAACCTTCAGAATGAAAGCCGCACGCTCTAACCATTAGGCCAGCGAGCTACTTATATAATACATAGAAATTCAGATTATAATACAAAGAAATATTTGGAATTTTTTATTTTTTTTATTTTTCTCATTAAAATACACTCGCATAAGATGTTTAAGGAGCAGAAGAATCCTTTGAACAATGTAATATCACAGAAGAGATAAATATGAAATTAAAGCTGTAATCTTTTAACTTATTCAATAAGTTGAGATGAGGCATATGAATCATACATTTGTATGGTATACATATACAAATCGGATACCATGCAGTTTATTCACTTTGATCATTTGGGAGGTTCTTAATTTGTGCTCTTTTTCTATCCAGTTTAGGTTTTAGTAATGTATGAATACGAAAAGCTTTTTCCAGAAAGACTTCGGCGAGTCATTTTTTCGTTCAAAGTCTGAAACCGTTTCAGTTATGAGAGGGAAGTAACGAGCGAAAATTTATTTTCTTTATTCTTAGTGCGCGATTTCGAAGTTTTTTAAAAAAAATATATCCGAGATGATCTTTGAAGTTGATCTTTAAATTGTTTTAAAAAAACGTTTAATACGAACTTTGGGATTAAATGAAGAACTACAATTTCATCTTTTCACTTATACATCGAGACAATATAATACAGCTTTATTGTAACATTGAACAATAACTATGATTGTTTACATTGGCAAGTCGGAAACGGATGCAATTATAAAAAAACTTAAGGACATAAAAATATTATTTAGAATAAGAAATTTTTAAATTTTGATAACGATAATTTTTTTTTTTTTTTTTTTATTATTATTAATCTATGTAACATAATGCTAACGGAAATGCACACCCCGTCACCAAAAAAAAAAATAGGGGTTGCTTATGTAACAGTTAGTGACTATATTGAATAAAACAGGGTAAAATTTTATCTTTTGTAAAATTTTTATCTTTTTGTTAAATTCTATTAACTTGATAGAAAAAACTGAATACTTTTTTATAATTTTTAGCTATCAGTATGTTGTATATGTACTTGATACATATATGCGTAAACGTATGAATAAAGTTTTACCTTTGGACGTCATAAACGATAAACTGTCCTCGGCGGTTCAGTGATTTTACAGAATATTAATGTTATGAATATGTACATTTTAAGTGGATGTCATTCTAAACACGCCGCACAACGTGTTCACGATAATAAGGACAAGTTTTTAGAGACATAAATTTATTATTTTTCAATAAATTTTGTATATTTCGCTACTTTCGACGGGTTGTATTTTTTTTTGGTTTTCCGTGGGGGAAATGCCTACGCATACCCGTCCTCGCGGGGGCAAGGACGGTTTATGTCGGACTCGCACCGACAAAAACCCCCACGATTTTCCCGACTTGTCGCCTGGTGGCAAGGGTCACGCGTACAGCTTGGTGCCTTCGTCCGCGACCCTCAACGGCGCTGGCCGCTTTCGCAGCCCCACCTCGGGAGGAAGGGATGAACCCTTCCTGCAGGGCGCGCTGGAACATGCAGCGCGCCCCCACCTCGGCCTCATGTGTGCGGACGACGGATTCCCCCGAATCCGCCGCCCAGAGGCCACGGAAGCCCCGGGAGATATCCTCTCCGGGCTCCCCGCGGCGGACAGATGTTGGGCCCGCCGCTACCCGTTAGCGGCCGCGGAGGATAGGGAGAACGGCGCATCATAATGCCGATACTCCTCTTCCCCCGCGGCCCCACCGCTGCCGCATCGCCGGTGCGACACTGGTTGGCCACGGAGGATACGACCTCCGCAACCCCACTTCGGCTGCAGAGGCGGTATAAAACCGCCCTTGCAGCCAGTCGTAGCGGGCAGTACAAAGCCGCCTTCAGGTCCTCGGCCGCTCCGGTGAGGTCCAGTTATCCCAACCGGTGCTCGAACCATGATCAGCGCGTCGGCGGGCCCTTCGCCACGGGCAGACCGTATAGGTTCCGCTTAGCTTCATCGTGTTGGGCTTCATCGTGTTGGGCCCCACAGTTCCTAAACCCCTCCGCCACGACAAGGCGGGAACCCGTTGGAGGGGTACTTTCGACAGGTTAGTTCAATAAATAATATTAACGAACACGGTACCAGCCATAGAAGCACTTCTAATTTATACTGCGAAGATTCATTGAGTTTTTTTTTCTTTTTTCATTAAAGAAAAAGTAATTTTAAAAATATCAGCAATGAAGATAAGCTCGCTAAACTGCTTAGTTGATTGCGTTTTTCTCAATAGCTTTTCGCTACTTCATAATAATCGCTGTTCGTATCTTAGAAATATATGAACAATTTATTATTATCAGATACTAATGAAATTTTTGAATCTTTATAACCAAATCGATAAGCGTCACTCACGTTGTCTTGCCAATATAAATAAATGGACATTATTGTCATATAATAGAGACCCCCATTCAAATATAATCTAATGGTAGATGGTTAAGGGTTGAACGAAAAATCGTCTCCATGATAAAGCATTTACAGATGTGAATTGTTAGTGTCACGTTGGATGGTTTTCAGAAATTAAGCGTATTTAACCGATTACAATGTAGTTTTCAATTTCACGCATTTACTTTTTAAAATAATGAAGCCTGCTTTCGACATATTTTTTGTAGAAATAATTATACTTCAAATTCGGTAGATTCCTATAAGAAAAATTCAATTCTGTGGCCAATAGTTCAAATTGCTAATTATCCTGCTATAGCACGCATCTAATCTGTAGAAGCCTTCGATTTTACATGCGGTACATTTATTTGTCTGTTGCGAGCGCACACTCTGAATTACTGTAACATGGAGCGGACTTTTAAAAATGGTCAGCCATGGACGCGAGTGAGAATATCTGTTACTATTTCCAGACTATGGCCAGACTAGGTATATAATCTTTCAGATTATATTACTAGTCTGGCCATAAATCCTTTTACATAAAAACTTTTCTTTTTTTTTTTTATAAACTTTTAAATTATTTTGAATTTGGAACAAGTATATTATTTTAAAAACTTCTTTCTATTTTGCGTCATTTTACATATTTTTCGTGTTCATTATCAAATTACCATATGGATTGGGGTGTTAAAGAAAAAGGATTGTAGTGATCGCCTTGCACAAAGTGGGTATAGAGCCGTCGGACATGTTCCAAACACATCAAAAGCTTAGTATCAGCAGTTTGTTCATATATCGTACTATCAACAAATATAACAAAACTAACAAAATTATTCAAAAAAGTAAAAATAATTATTATAAAAATTGCATAGAAAATTATAAAAGAGATATAAAAAAGTTATGGCATCCACTAAACAAAATTTCAGGTTAAACTACGCCTAATGTAGACGAAGTAATAGCAAAAGCATTTACTTCGAAAGTAGGTGATGAATCCAAAATAGTAAACAACTTCGCAAAAAATTTCCTAGATAATATACACAATCTCGAAACACACTGTAAAACTAAACTGTTAAACCATTACGATTCACACAACATGCTGACATATCTATACGATACAAGACCAGCTACTTATGATAAAATTACAAATATATTAAAAAACTTAAACCAATATAAATCTCCCGGAATCGATGGGATACGACCAGTAAGTTTAAAAAATATATCACAAAATAACTGATTGTATCGTAAAATTCAGGAATATATCCGGATGATCTGAAAATGAGCATTGTAAAACCAATTCATAAACAAGGCTCTACGGGAGACTACAATAACTACAGACCAATATCTATATTACCAATAACTCACAAAATAACAGAATAATTCATATGTAATCAAATCCAAAATTTCTACAAAACTAACAACATACTTTCAAATAACCAATACGGATTTCAAATGCATAAGAGCATGACACAACTACTTACAAAGTCTTCAGATGAAATTAACAGTAACTTGAATAATAAGAAACTCGTTTTGATAGCATTTATCGATTAGAGTAAAGCATTCGACACGTTAGATCATGATATATTGTTGTATATGGTAGAAAATATCGAAGTTAGGGGGAAGGTGTTAAGATGGAGCAAACACTCTATTTACAGAACCGAAAGTAAGCGGTGAAAGTGAAAAATAGCATTAGTGACACTATCAATATAACAAAAGGAACTGCTCAGGGATCAGTGTTAGGACCAATACATTACTTAGCTTATGTCAATGATCTTAATAATCTTATAAGACAATGCCAAATATTTCAATTTGCAGATGACACATGTATATTAGCTGTTAACAGGAATATCGCTACGGCTCAGAAAGCGCTCCAACACGATATGAACCTATTTAATCAGTGGTCCCATGATATGGGTCTTCACTTAAATGCTCAAAAAACTAAATTTATTCACATCCATTCAAGTCATAACATAACATTTCATGAAGTGAAATTAATAGTCCACACTCATAGCTGTATGGATGATACAACTAAGACATGCGACTGCAAACCTATAGAACAAGTCTAACAACACAGGTATCTAGGACTCATTATAGACCATTATAGATAGATAGATTTAAATGGGGCTAATATATTGAATATATTTGTGACAAACTGAGTTATGTTAGCCAAACTTTATATAATTAAAACGAAAGTACCATACACAACATTTATTCATTTGCATAAAGCAATCGCAGACTCGCTTTACAATTATGGCATCTCAAGTTATGGTCGCACCAATAAACCATCGCACCAATAAATACTAAATATAAGGCGTATAGCAATGTAAAATAAAATATGTATGTAAACCTTTATAGATAATAATAATAAAAAAAAACAACACTTCCTCTGGCTAAGACCAGAAAAGATCGTGGCGGCTGCGTGCTGATAGAACTGCAAAGGCTGTTAATGCTGTTAAAATCAGAACCCGTCGAAACAGATTATCGCGAGAAATGAAAATTCCCGCTAGGACTTTGTTGCATATTATAAAACAAGACCTGAAGCTCGGAGCTTAGTATAGATGTATAAGACATACCCTAAATCAATGTTTACAATTAAATAGAATGGATACGCAAGTGAAAGGCACAGAAATATCCTCTTTACCGATCAAAAAATTTTCACGATTTATGAACACTACAAAATGATAAAGTGTACGTTCACAGTTCTAAAAAAGCTGCTCAAGTGGTCGGAAAGGTACAACGTGGTCAGCATCCTGCGTCAGTGATGGTTTGGTGGGGTGTGTCTTATCAAGGAGCCACAAAACTAAATTTTTGTGAAAAAGGAGTGTTACCTTCAGCCAAAGTGTATGAAGATACAGTCTGGGATCATGTTGTGAATACACTTTTTAAATATATTCTATGGACTTTCCAGCAGGATTCTGCGCCTGCGCCACAAGGCACGAATAACCCAAGCCTAGCTTAAAACTAACTTTCCAGACTTTAAAAGAGCTGCAGGCTAGCTCTCATCTAGCCGAAACCCCAACCCTTTAGACTTCAAAATATGGTCAGTTTTAGAGGACATACCCTACTCTAAACTACATGGCGGCATTGAGTCTCAAAAAAATTTTGAAGCAAGCAGTGGCGGTGGTGGAATTTTCCCTTAGAAACTTCGTAAATCCATAGATTCGTGGCCAAACACATTAAAGGCAAAGGTTGCCATTTCGAAAAAAAAAATTTTTAATTTTTGCTGTGACTAATAAAAATTTAGGTATAAATTTTAATAATATTATATTACTTCATTAAAAAAAATATATTTTCATTTGTAACAAAACTTATGGCCGGATTAGGTATATATATATAGGTATCGACATCCAAAAAACTAACAAAACTTCTGTAGGACATTACAAATTCGAGGTTTTTAGTACTACTGTTTAGTACTACTTTTTGTCAATTAAATATTCATATCATCTTTGTTGGTATGCAGCAGAGTTCCAGACTGGCAAGGGCAGCTACTAAGTTCGATCTTCGACTGTATCCAGATGCTGCTACTTGTATTCAGAGTTATATATTACAGAACCCAAAACCAGCGTGTAAGCGACTACTTTAGCAACATAGTATTTTTATACAAAATTATATTAAGTTAAGTCGATAGATGGCGTTAGTTTACTTTTCTAGGAAATCTACACAAACGTTCCTCGCTATCAGTAGCGACGAGAGCGTCGACGATGTCACACGCGTGTAAGGAATTGGTACATGTAAAAAGTTTCATGTTACGTCGAGCGATGTAAGAACTGTATAAAATATTTACAATATATATTGGATAGGAATGAATGCTTGTTACCTAAACACACCTATAAATCTTGGAAACTAAGAATGCTGGCTTAAGAAAATAAACGGTATTTAACAGGCGATATAATACCCTTTAAATGAAAGTAATAAAATGTACGTCACTACATTTTTTTTATTAAAAATTACATAAAAAAACTGATCTCGCTTGAAAACAAAAACAGGAAACATAACATTTTTGTACATCATTATGGTTTTCTTGAATTTTAATACTTTGTATTGTTTTCTTGTGCTTCCATTACCGCGTTTACGCGGTTTAGCACGCTGTACGCCAATATTCTTTCTTATACGATTTTGGTAAATATTCTTCCATTCCTCTCTGAGAGCATTTTCGAACTCACGAAACATGGTTGGGGAGGGTTTCGTTGTTTTACGCATCTCCCTAGCTCGTCCCGTACATTCATGATCAGGTTGATATCCGGACTGCATGCTGGCGTGTAGGTAATCATTCACACTGAAACCTGTATGATATCATGCATAAAAATAGCATCCTCGCCCAAATTGACCATAAATGACCCAACGTGTTCGTTAAGGATTTCTTGCACATATCTTATGCTAGTTAAAGAGCCGTTTTCTATGAACACGCGTTCTGTGCGACTCTCAGATGAAATTCCCACCACACACAACTACAGACCCACCACCATATGCTACTTTTTCTTCTATGAATGCTTGCTTGATCTTTCCCCTGGTCCTCGAAGCATGGTGTTTACCAAATATCGATCTTCTCGTGCTGTGGTATACCTAGTTCTGCCTGTTCCTGGTCTACGTAGGTTAGAGTGTTTCCTTGTAACGTCGGAGAACTCTTTGTACAGTTAACAGCGACATACCGACAGTTCCTGGCTGTAACGCGCTGAGTTCGGCCGGTTTCCAGCATTGTGAGGATTTTGGTGCATTCTTCGGTTGTAAGTGACACGAGTACAGGTTGAATAATAAATATTGAACATCATCAATATGGTTCATATACCCACTTAAATGACATACTAAACACAATTTATTTCATTCTGTTCCCAAGATTTTTAGGTTTTTTAAGTGGGTCACTTAAAAAACCTAAAAATCTCAGTTCGTGAGTTTCATTGGTCTCGAGTGTAGATATGAATATGTCTTATTTATACCAAGGCAATTTATAAGTAATTTTGATTATTAAATTCTATTGTTCTTCTGTTTTATTTAAATATATTTTACTTATATAATATACTGGCTGTTCCCTGCCCGCTTTGCCGGCCGTAATATAGAATTAGACTTGAAATTGTCCTAAAATGATGATGGATCCATGAAATTCAAAAAATAAATAACCTATAACCATTGAACCGGTGCTCCCGGCTTAAGAATAGTGCAGCTCCATTTCATCCCGTGGAAGTCGTATGAGCCGACTAAGGGAAGTCGCAGATTGTGCAGCAGTATTCTATGGAAATTTATCAATTCTGATGCACAATAC
Source organism: Troides aeacus (assembly GCA_033220335.2). Lineage (NCBI taxonomy): Eukaryota > Metazoa > Arthropoda > Insecta > Lepidoptera > Papilionidae > Troides > Troides aeacus. The sequence continues at coordinate 8,713,986 of CM067268.1, read as the reverse complement.
GCGACCACAACGGGTTTGTACATTTTTATCCCCTAGCCGTAAGGTGGCGGCTATTCCACCAGCAATATTTCTCGAGGTGGGTTGGTGTCAGGCAGGCGGCCGGCTGTAAAAACTAGCCAAACTTCTGCAGTGTGAACTGCAATAAATATAATGATTGCGACTGAGTTAGGGCGTCCCCTGCAGGCGACGTGCAGAAACGACACCCGGCTTCTGTGAGAAGTGGACTAGGGTTGTCGCATCAAGGACGGTTGCAACGTAAGTCGCGAGTCCAGGATGAAAGGTTGAGAATTGCGAGTTGGAATGTAGGGGCAACGACTGGCAGGGGAAGAGAGTTAGCAGATGTATGTAAGTGAAGAAGAATAAACGTGGCTTGTTTGCAAGAGATGAACTGGAAGAGATTGAAAACACGAGAAATCGGAGATGGATATAAATTGTATTACTGTGGGAGCGATGGTAAGAGGAATAGAGTGGGGATTGTGCTAGATAGTGAACTGAAAAATTGTATAACGAATTTTAAAAGAGTGAATGATAGATTGATTGTGGTAAAAATAATAAAAGGGAAGTTGATTCTAAATGTATTCAGTGCGTATGCACCTCAACCATGTGAAGATAACATGAATGAGAAATTTTGGGAAAACTTAGATTCCATAGTGATGGATTTTCCAGAAAATTAAGAATTGTATGTGGGAGATTTTAATGGACATGTGGTAAGAATGAGTGCAGAATATGAGAGAGTGCATGGAGGATGGGCGTTTGGAACCAGAAATAGTGAAGGTGAAGCTTTGCTCCAAGCGGCTGTTGCTTATGACCTGGCCATTGTGAACACATTTTTTGAAAAAGGAATGAACACATGATCTCGTACGGAAACCGTAGCCGTAAAACACAAATTGATTACATTCTACTAAGAAGAACTAGAGTTGAATCAGCCAGAGTCTGTATAGTCAGACTCGGTGAAAATCTAGTTAATCAAAACAGGATCCTGATACTAGAAACTAAAATAAAATTCGGCTAAACAACAGCAGGCCAAAACCCCGTCCTAAGATTAAATGGTATATGTTAGATAAATATGAATATGCAAAATTTCGAATTTCGAAAGCAGGTGGTGGATAAGATGATAGAAATAAAAGATTTCACTGAAATGACAGTAAATAAATGTTGGAATAAAATGGCTGGGTGCATTAGAGGAATTGCAAAATGTGTGCTAGGAGAGACGAAAGGTGTGGAAACTTGGGGTGAAGAATTGCAAAAGGCCTTGAAAGAAAAGAAGAATGCATTTAAAAAATGGCAAGGTGTGGAAGAATGTGCAATAGATTTGGAAGAAAATAAAAGAGAAGTATACAAGGACCGTAAGCAATGGGCATAGAGAGCTATCTGGATTGCTAAGGCAAAGGTACAAGAAAAGCTGTACCATTCTCTGGACAGTTCGCAAAGACAAAAATAATTGTTCCGGATAGCAAAAGAAAGAAAAGAGTGGAAAGGATATAAATCATATCATATGTATAAAAGACGATAAAGGAAAAGTATTGACGATTGATGACAATATTAAAAGACGATGGAAGGAATATTTTGGAAGATCGATGAACGAGGAGAATGTCTGGAGCGGAGTATTGGAAAGCGAGCCGGCCAAAATGTGTATGGTGAGGAAGATTACTACAGATAGAGTAAGAAAATCAAGGCTGTTGGGCCGGATGGAATACTGGACTACACTACTAATGGATGGATGTGGCTGACTTTAACTGGTGTTGTTCTTCAACAAGTTGTTAGAAGAGGCGATCCCGAATGAGTTGTGTAGCAGTCCACTAGTACCCATCTTTAAAAACAACGGTTATGTACAACTCTGTAACAACTATAGAAGAATAAAGCTCATGTCGCATAGTATCAAAGTGTGGGAAAGAATCTTAGTGGTAAGACAGAAAGGAGAGTGAGGTAGCCCGGAACCAATTTGGTTTTATGCCTGGGCCGGAAACAGACGCCATTTTTGGTCTTCGCCAACTTTGCGAAAAATACAGACGTGTGCACAAAAACTTGCACATGGTGTTTGTGGACCTCGAAAAGGCATACGACTAAGTTCCGCGGGAGGTTCTGTACTGGGCTCTGAAAGTGAAAGTAGAGCCTGGGAAATACCTGCAGCTTATTCGTACTATGTACTGTCGTGCCAGTACACACATCCGGTCCACTGCTGGCGAAAGCGGTCGGTATTAAACCCGTATCTCTTTCTCCTGATAATGGATGCACTGAAATCATACATACAGGCGGAGGCACTCTGGTGTATGCTTTTTGCCGACGATACCGTACTTGTCGGGGAAGATGAACGCGAGATTCAGAGCAGATTGGAAAGATGGCGAAATAAATTAGAGAAGGCTGGGCTCAAGATAAGCAAGACCAAAAATGAACATTTGTTTTGTGACTTCGGCGGTCCCACCAGCGGAGGAAGTCCGAAAGTTGCTCCGGTGAACGATAAATTGAGGAGCAAGCGATTAGCGTGGTACGGGCATGTTATGCGGAAGGACGAAGGACATATAACAAAGAAAGTAATGAAAATAAAAGTGGATGGTTGTAAGGGTAGAGAAAGACCTAAGAAAGTGTGGATGGATTGTGTGAGAGATGACGTGTAAGAACAGTGCGAATTCAGATATGACGGCTGATGGAGGGATATGGAAGAGAAGTATATACTGTGCCATTCCCCACATAGCCAGGAAAAGGGCAGGAGGAAGAAGATAACCATTGAATGGTCATATTTCCATGTCGATCCGTTCACTAGTTTTCACGTGATTGGCAAACAAATGAAACCCATTTTCATTATTTATATATTTATTTATATATATATATATATATAAGACGGATATCGCGGCACTGTTCGAACTGACCCGAGGCGCAAGCTTCGGTCGATTTTTATACCGTGCAACAATCCCCACTCAAGTCTACCGACTTGGCTCGTTGCACGAACAACAGGTGTGCGTCAGGTGTCGTATGATTCGAACAACAGTCAATACATGAATTATTTTGATTCGCATTAAAATAAATTTGGAAAAATATCAACATTGACATGCATTTAAATTAAAAGTAGCAAACCAAATTGAAACTTAATCTAGCTATTCTCATATAGAAGGTTTTTTACACCTCGTATATATTTCAAATAAATATTTGTTGTAATATAAATTTAATGCCTACCCCACTGGGAACGAGGCGTGATATATATGTATGTATGTATAAATTCAAATTGGCGATATCCGTAACTAAATGTAAACCAATTTCCGTATGTAGTCACGGTACCAATAGAATATTGCTTAGGTTGTTCTTCCTCATAAAGATCGATGGGAATCGTCGGTTGTAGACGACATTGTACCCTACACTCTAGAAATCGTTTGATGAGGCTTCTTTTCAGCAGTGTACGACATTAAGCTGACATCAAAATGATGATGATGTAATGATGTATAATAAAATGAACTGCTCATTCATCTATAAAAATATCAGGTAACAATTAAGGCACTTTTTCCCTTGTTTTAATTTCAATTGAATAAAGCAACTCTAGTTTTAAAATGAAAATGCTTTTTAATGTTTGTATGTGAAAAGTTGAACAAAATGCTTTCCGGTGTATTGTTTCCGTAAGTTTGTTTCCGTATTCACAATTGCATATCCCTTTGTCGTTTGAGTGTCATTAGTAACATAACACAAAGGCTCATTCAGAGACATAGAGTCAAACTTAGTTAAAAAATTGTTATATCCGAATTTGATTTTTTTTTAGTTTAGATAAATATATAGTAAAGAGAATACAGGCCGGCAGTACCATATTTTTATAAAGTATAATCAATCAAATGTTTGACTATTTCCTGTGCTCTTCAATAATCTAGGAGTCCGGAAATGTAAAAATGTCTTACTTCATACAATTAGATTATCATCATCATCATTAGGTGTACTCTAGAAACTGAAGTTTGGCGATCAGATTGAGAAAACCAATTCGATGCTCAGCTATTCATTTTAATTGATGGTATTTAAACCCAGTCCATTCCTTAATGTCATCAAACCATTTCTTGCGTTGTCTACCAGATGCACGTTTTCCAGGAATTTTGCCCTGTCATATATAATACATGTAAGAAATCAGAAAAAACAAAATAGATTATAAATATGATTAAAAACTCCCTCCTTTCCATTTCTGTAAGGGCGCTCTGGAACATATAGCGCGCCTTTCTCTCGGCTTCTTATAGTCAACTGGACAACGGATCTCACGAATCCGTCACCCATAAGCCATGGGAACCAAGAGAGGATACTCTCTCGACTCCCTCCGGCGAATCTGGTCTAGAGTTCCACCGCCAACAGCCGTAGACCGCAGATAAGGAGAGCAGTACCACCGCCGCAACATCAGCGGTGCGGTACCGCTTATTTGCGGAGGGTAGGGAGAGCAGCGCATCGCAATATCGACACTCCTTTTCCCTCGCGGCCTCACCTCGGATGCAATGGGCAGTAAAAACCTGTTCCCGCAGCCGACAATAAACACAAGACCCTTTGGTACTTGTCGTTCACTCTGGGCACTCGCTCACTGGGCAATGAGAGCTTCAAAGCTCGCAAGCCCGCAAAATCTCTTAGTAGCCTGATACCATAGATAAGGTCTTCTGGGTTTACCTTAATTCTACTGTCATAAGCCCAAGACTATAAGGTAGACGGGAAACAGAGATCTCAGAACACTACATTTTAAAGAGCTGGTACCTCACTCTTACCCGACCAAATTATAAATCGTTCACAGTCAAACACTTACTATACATAGGATTAGCAAAAATGCTAATTTCCACAGTAAATTATTATCTTAATTTTCAACATGGATTATAATTGAAAAGTTTAGATGGACCACTGCTGAACATAGAACCCATAATATATTACCTAAGGCGGCCTCGCGCTGTATATATAGGCTATAGGCGATTTTAATAATGTTATAATTTTTTTTTTATATTCACCTGTTATATTTTAAATATCTTTTATAAATAATTCGTTTTAAACTGTTTCTCTGTCTTAAATATGTATTATTTGATATTTAAATTTATATATATAATACGTTCAGTAAGTATATGAATGTTAATGATATTCCAGATCTCCTATTGTAATTTATAAGAACTATATTTATATATATTTTTTCAACTATGTGTTAAGTTTGGAAAGGACTATTGCATTTTAATTTTAATCTTTGTACCTATTTTGCTTTTCTTATTTAAAATCGTTCCTCCCGGTTGTGTGGGAACGAATTATCTCTTTTCTTTTTCATTATTTATATTCTTTTCTTTCCCCCGCTTACTACATTTTCTTTTTTTCTTTCAAAGTTTCCTCTTATGCTTTACAATCTTTACATGTTCTGGTTTTCTTCTTTCGTGCATCAGCTCTCAAACTTAATCGCCGCTTATTGTAATTTGTTTACAGCTTTTCCTTTTCACTTTACGCATTTCGCCTTTTTATTTTCTTTGTCTTATTACACGTTTTCCTGTTTTATGTTTATATGTTTCCTCACGTATGTTACCACTGTATTTATTTGTCGTGCGTTGCAATAATTGCTAAAGGTAAATACGACTATTCAGCGATGTGAATTATTAAATTTTTCCATCATCCTACAGGAAATCAATAAACCAGACATCCGAGCGCATTCTAATCTTGTTTCGTTTTAGCTTAGCTTTTAATGGCGAAATAGATTTATTTTCATTACTTTATGTTGGATTTTGCAGTGCACTCTCTTCGGGTTGTTTTGAAATAATTGCACAGCAAAAATGGTCCTAAAAAATTTCACTTTTGTCTCACAGCATAGATATTAAGACTTAGGTGTTTTAATTAAATTTTTAAGTTATACATTGATTTGTATTCTCATGTTTTTTAGGTACTTCATCAATTTAAGATGGCATGAACCACGTAACAACACTCAATGTACCAAATTATATTCTGTAAACACAAATTTATATAAAACGCTCTTTACAAATAACACCATTAAAATTAAATACTAGTAAAGAATTCATTACAAAATAGTTTTTAAAAGAAAATTCTTATGGAGTTAACATTTTCATGTTGACTATTTGTCTAAGAATGAAATTTTTCAATAACATCACATTTATTGTTTGTCTTAAAATACTGACATATTTCTCTTCTTTCCCTTTTTTTCGTAATTGAAAGTATTTGTTTTATATGTAAGTAATTTAGTTGAGAATTATAGCCAACCAGAGAATGACGGTTTATAGTTTCGTTTTCTTATCGCGTAATAAACATATTTACAAGAATCTTTCAAACAACACAAGGCTTATTATTTTATCTATGAACTTATTAAATATTTAAATAACAAAAACCCAGGGCTAAGGTTTATCGGTAATGCCAATTATACAACACATATATAAACAAAACATACTTTTATTAACATAACTCGTTCCCAATTATTCTTCATTTAGATTGTGTATTACGTACGAATCGATTAATTAGACAATAACCATCACAACAAACACCCAATCTACTACAAGTATTTACTAGTAACGTTGTACACTGAGTAATATTGATTTTTATTTTCACAGACTTAAAATCCGTAGCAAGCAACGTCACCGTGGCCACAGCGATGTCTTACTCACCATTGACTATGTCGCAACAATGGCCGAAGAGCATTCGGTTGCTTCTGGTGATACTCTTCACAACCCTCGGCACCATATCGAATGGATTCTTCTTCACGTCATTCTTCATTGAACGCACTCTAAGAAGAAAAGGTTAGTGAAATATTTTTTTATTTGTCATTGTCATTATAACACATATTATTACCTTCATTTTCATCATCAGCCGAGATACATCTACCGCTGGACGTAGCTCTCGCCCAAAGATGTTCATATCGATCGATTCTGTGCTTTCCGCATCCAACGGCTTCCCGCAACGTGCACCAGATTTCGGTTCACCTTGTGGGGAGTCTCCTAACATTATGTCTACCGCTACGGGGCCGCCAGTGGAAAACCTTACTGCCTCATCGACCGTCAGCCCTTCGAGCAATGTGCCCTGCTCACTGTCACTTAAGCCTAGCAATCCTTTGAGCCATGTCTGTGACTTTTAGTTCTTCTGCCGATCTCCTCATTTTTCATTCGATCGAAAAGATCTGAGACGAAAAGATGCTGCGTAGCTTCCCGAACGCTGCCCATCCCAGTTGCATTCATCGATTTTTCTCTTTCTGGAATTTGCATTCACCTAACTGGACTGTTACTGCCAAGTAAACATATTCGTCAACAACTTCCAGTGAAGAACCTTAAACCATCAATAGCGTGGGTACAATATCGGCATTAGACATATTCTTTGTCTTCTTCACTTTCATTTTAAAACCCATGCGTCGAGTCGCTCTACAGAGGTCATCGAGCAAGATAGCGAGTCATAGCCAAGATTTTCCAGGGTCTCAGCCGCCGTTTATATTGATGCCAAGTCTTCTCCAATCCATAAGAGGTTTTCTAGCACTGCTGTGAACCGCTTTGGCTATATAACATAGCCCTGTCTGACACCTCGTTGCCACTGGATTGGTTTTGTCATAATGGTCTTTGAGGCGGACTGACATAGTAGCATTTTCATACACAGAACTTCGATATAACGTAGTCTATTTAGCAAAGCTGAAAAGATTGTAGCACGGCCCAAGTTTCCACTGAATCGAAGGTTTTATCATAGTCCTCGAACGCTAAGCATAGAGGCAACAAATATTCTTCGGTCAGCCCTTTTGGATTCCTGCTTGTTCGTGGCAGCTGGAAATTGTATAGCTTGCGTTCGAAACTTCAACTTGACTTCTACTTCTAGAACATGTTGTTTTCTTAATCTATTCTTCTCTAACTTATTTGTTTAATTGATCACATTACTTATTTTTTTTTATTACCTTGTTATGTTTTATTTTCTTTTATAACTTTTGTTACTATTTCCCTCCAGTATCTTAGAAATTCTGGACGACTGTGGTCGCCACTCATCAGGGAAACAATCGATCTACCGTCTACTTTGTCTCCCATGATGATCTCTACGTCCGCTCGCTGTGCTCCATAAACGGGGCGGGCAGCGATTAGATGCCGCACGGTTTGGTCTGTACCCAGATCACAGGTGTACTAAGAACTCCTAGAATTTGAACCTATAGAGGTACTCAGAGAATCCCCAGTGCCCCGAGAACATTTGTACTAAGTTTGGTTCTAGCAGTTTGGTATTCGTATGGTTCGTATATTATTGGTATGGTTCCGGATTGTTTTGTATGCTGAAATAACGTCCGGGAAAACATCCGCCCGGTGGACGTCGTACTACCTTCCACATAGCACCTGCTCTATTCTTTTTTTTTTTTGTTAATAATCCCCTCTGCGTGTTGTGGGTCAGGGCCTTTATTCATCTTAATCACTTACCATTCTATCCTATGTCTATCTTTACATTTCTTTTCTTATCTCTATCAGTCTCTATTTTTTTATTTCCTTTTCTTACTGTTACTACTTTCTAATTACTTAGCTATCATCTTTCACTCTTTCCTCTTTCATTCCGAAACTTATCTATCATTCTGCATTCCCTTTCTTCTGTCATTATTTCCGATGCGAAGACTTCGCTGCCTCGTCAAGAAGTCTTGAACAGTTGTTTCTTAACCTGAAATAAATCATGCCTTTTTCATGTTTCTCCTTCTATATCCTCTTTACATTACTTATTTATTTGTTTCTCAATTCATTTACTATTCTTTGGTTCTTTGGGTTTTGATTTTACTTTATTTGTTATACATTGTTTTTGATTTTATTTGTTATTTATTTTTACAACTTTTTCCTTTTTATCACCTTTTCTACTGTTCCTGCTATATCTTATAAATGCCTAGCGACTTTCATCCTCACTCATCAGAGAGGCAATGACTCCACTTTATATCCTCTTTCCTAGGTCCTTCGTCGAGCGTAACTTGCCTAAACTGCCGTTTGACGAATGAAACAGGGCATCCTTCATAGTCTGCTCGTCTTTTACTCTTCAGAGCCTTAGCCAGTCAATCCGCCCTCTCATTGCCCTTCGTCGCCGCATGTGCTTTTATCCAATATAACTGCGAACTTTAGCTTGTTTCTGACTCCTCAATTATGCAAACCGGCGAGAACCGCGTTAGTCTTGCTCGTGATGTCTCCGGTCTCTTGCTCCGAAAAGACCAGCACGATATCATCTGCGAACGCCTGGCAGTGTGTCCAGCCCCTGACCACGGCCTTCAGGAGTGGGTTTAGGAGGGGAGTCCAGAGTGTTGGGCGGCCTACCGATCCCTGCACGCACCCCTTGTCTCTCTGGCCCACTCCGTCTCCGCGTACTTTACCTTCGCCAACTTGCGATCGCTAAGATAACTATTCTCAAGGCGCCGCAGATAAGAGAGAGATTAGAATGCAGGGCAGCGAATTTCAGCCAGTCTGCACCATATAGCAGACCACCAGGCGTTGAAGAAAGCTCCCCCTATGACCAATGACACCAGCACCACGATCTCCATCAAGCCAGCTCGAAGGCGCTGAATGAGGTGTTAATGGGTGCACTTGTGCGGAATATGATGCAGAGTACCACCTGAGCCTCCGGACCATCATCTTCTTAAGAATCTTGCCTATTAGGCCTGTAAGACCGACCGATGGTATGGACGCACCCGAAGTTCATGTAGTCATTCATGTTTGGCTTCCTGAATGCCACGACCACTGCCACCTTCCATCTCCTAGGGAAATGGGCAAGAGCGAGGTAGCAATTGAAGAGCAATAGGAACACTACGATCTACGTTGATGGCTGCCCGACAGAAGTAGGCAGGGAAGCCGTTAGCTCCAGGCGCTTTCTTGGCATTGAAGGTCGACATGAACCATCGGAGCTCCTCCATAGTAAACGATAGATAACATGTTTTACTATGGTTTCCGTCGTTGACTTCTTCGGATCTTGCTCTGATTATACGATGATTCGCATTGTCTTCCCCAGAATCATCTTCCGAGAAAAAGACCTCTGCCAACATCTTTCCCGATCCCGTTCCCCCCGTTCTCTTGGATTTTCCCGATGCGTTAACTTGGATCGTTGACAGAAGCTCATGTAGTCCCAAACCAACACGTAGACATTCCAGATCTCGGTCAAAAGCTTCAATCCTAAATTAACGGTTATGCCATCGCACTTTTATCTTTGCCTATTAATAATGTTTTAATTTGATACCTAGTTATATGTAAAGATACTTCAACCCAAGAAGAACACTTTATAATTAGTTTTTGTAAACGGTGTGTTGAGGAAACTAAATGTTTCGGTTAATTAGGGTTCAGATTGTATAATAAAGTTATTTACTTAACTTTTAACTTTAAAAGTTTAAAAGTATAAACTGCCCGCTAAGTTTCTGTTAACTGAATATATCAAATATTTGCATTCGGTACTCAATTCGTAATGCGATATTAGTTTTTATGTAATGAAAAATTTTGATACGAGGCAACATTTCATTAATTTTAACATATATTATTGTTAATTATCACTGTAGTTATTATTTTATCATTAAATTTCAAACAAGTATTAGGTGACAACATAGTTTTTTTTTAAAAAATTATGCTAAAATATATATCTCTTTAGACTGAATTGAAAGATTGATATCATTACTAAGAAAAAGAAATACGATGTCATTATACAAGTAAGTAAGATTTCTGTCTATTATATGTACTGTATGGTTGTCTATTATATATAGGTTATATGTGTTGTTAATAAAAGGATCTAATGGTAAATTCCAAATTTAGTTTTATATATATTTTTTTTCTCAGCGTAATATTTGGCTTATGTTAATAATGTAGCCATACAATGTGGTCAGGTGTCAATATTGCCGGACAACAAAATACGATTAAATCATAGAAACGGTTATTCAGATTATCTGATGCCGAAGTTCAAACATTTGCGGCATCAGTAAACTTGGTAACTACCAACTAACTAAATGATATTAAAATAATATTAAAATATCTATAATACAATAACGTTGAATTTTCGTATCTTTGTTTAATGTAATTTCCATGAACAAATGATGTTACGTAATGATTTCTGCAAACATGTATGTACTCCGTGAAGACGCCGGCGGACTTCTGCGATGACCATCAAGTCATTTAAATAACAATTACGAATATGTTGTTTTGCTATTGACATTAATTATTTAACAACAACAATGATGGAAAATAATTAAATTAGAATTATGTATAAATAGTTTGTACTTACTGAAATCATTCACGACTATCTATGGTTGCATTCTGGGGCTAAATTTGGGGTTTGCAGCCTACTATAATTTTCCTATACTTTGTTTTCATTATATTGTCTGTCTCGATGCTCACGTTTTTGACGTTTATTTCCTTACTAAGCTTTTCAATTACTTGGTCACCTGTTCCTTTTTCGTCTCTTGATGTAATGGCAATAGAGTGCATTGCCATGTTTCCAGAAATAGACCCTCCGTGATCCGGCTGCTATATTTGCGTATGTTTTTGTCCGTTCTGTTGTTTCCCTGTATTTTTTTCATTCTGCAACATTTCCATCTCTTTTTTAATTTCTTCTGAAAGCTTGCAATGCATTTCTACCTTTTTGATTAATGATTTTTCTTCTTTTTTATTCCTTTTTTCCTCTTTTTGACTAGACTTTTTTACTTTTTCCTTTTCCACCAAGTTCATTTCATTGTGCCCTACAGTATTTTTTTCAGCCTTTGACTCTTTTACCAGATAGTACATTCTTTCTATTATTTAAATAACTTCGTCTTTTACCTTTTTTTTATTTGGTTTTCGGGGGGAAATCTTCGAGAGATACCTTGCTTCAGAGGGGAAGTTAGGTGTTCTGCACCAGGACATTTGGAGTGGCTCCGGGATTTCTTATAGAACTCACTGGTGCCTCTCTACACTTTATTTGAACATGTGTGTGAGGAAGGGCTTCACTCTACTAGAATGTCCCCTACAGGTTCATTTGTTGAGCGATTGGGGACCCACTCTCAAGGTCCGCGAAACTCCGAGATCCTTTTAGTCGCCTTCTACGACAGGCAGGGTCCTTAGTCCTATTCTTACTAGCTCGAAACTACGGGGCTGATAGACTGGTGCGTCCATTACCATCGCCCCGCCGTATTCTTCTCCGAGCGGAATCAACCCTCTCTTAATGCCATTCTGCGGCTTTCTTCAGTACCATAACGGCTTCACAGAAGGAGACCAACGCTACCCATGCACTTTTGCTCTACAACGAAGCGGCTACTATTACTGTCGCTCGGACTCCCACGCAGGGCATTCAGGGAGCATACGCTGCGCGGAATCCTGGTTCCCGCAACAATGCGCCATCGTCCGCATTGCGTCATTGGTTCGCGTCTAATCCTTTTTAGATACTCACCGAAATACCCATGTCCGTAAAGCACCTGAGTCAATCTATTCGATCGAAGCCATATTTCGAAGATTGGTAGCACTTCGTTTACGATGCGTTGTCGCCAGTTACGCGGCTCCGGGAGCCGCTCTCGTCAAACTTCTATAGTACGTCTGTACTCCTGACTACATACTTCTGCCGCATCCAAGAGATTGGCCATATTCAGAGTAAGTATTAAACCCGCGCATCCATCTCTGCCAGAATGTCTAAGGGTGGGAACTGAGCCAGGACAGTGGCCGCCTCAATCGATATCGTACGATATTCTCGTGCGAAAAAAATGGCTATCTTATGCTGTAGGCTGTTTACTTTGTCTCGACAACGCCGGCTACACGACAACCGATGATACCATACAGGCTCTCCGTAAAGAGTCATCGATCGCACAACCCCCGAGTAGAGGCGGTAGACTCCTTCCCCAGGAGTTCGTTCTTTACTTGGAAGGGAAATTTGGATGATCGAAGGACTATAATCGAATTTATGAAACCCGTCAATTTAGCTCTACTTTCTATCAGAGGGAGAGAGATTTCTAAAATATACCCAGCTTGAATAAAGAAAGAGTTAAATTCTTTTCTACCCATCAATACACCTTCGGTGATCATCTACAGCGCGTTATAAGTGGAGATTTTAATCATACATTCTCGTATACGTTTTATTATCCAGTACCAAAAAAAACTTTAAAGTTCAACTATTTTTTTTTACTTATATATTTTATAAATCTAAATATTGTTCTTTTTAGTTAAGCTTTCTTGTAGGCAAAAGTTTTACAGTAAAGATACTTATAAAGATAGAAGAGTCTACTTCATCATCAAAATCATCAGCCGACAGACGTCCACTGCTGGACATAGACCTCGCCCGGAGTTCTCCACATCGATGGATCTTGCGCTGCTCGCATCCCGCTGCTTCCCGCGACCTTCACCACAACCTACTCATCACAACAGTATTTTATTTAATATATTTTTAAGTACTTCTGAAGTTGAATGGAGATACTTTTACATCATATGATCTCTGAAATCTTAAAGTAAACGTTATAATTACAATGGAAACAATATTAAAGTAAAGCTAAATTTGTTTAATTTAAGCCTTTGTGGTATTACTAAATACCACAAAAGCAATCATCCATTTTAGAAACAACATTAAGCAGCTCCACTATTCAATCGCATACTACTGAACGTACGCCTCAAATAAAGCCTCATTTCAATTACACGCAAGTATTTCAAATACGGCAATACCGTTCACGTGCAGTTTACGTCTCTACTGAAAGTGGATTTTCGTATAGATAAACAAATTATAATAGTTCTACATATATAAGCTGCACCAGTCTTCCTCCCTACTATAGATTTACTTTTATGTTCAAAGTAAAACATACTTTGAACACAAATTTTTCTTAGTCCGTCTTCGAACACAATACCAATAATTTTATAACTCTGTTAATAAGAAAAACAGTTACGCGGGACTGATCGATGTGGAGTTTAGCTTTGTGTGTTATGGTTTTAGTGTTTGTTTAAAGTTATACTTTAATTTTAATTTCATTTCTTTATTTTTTATTTTAGCTCGCGGCTTCGATACCAGATACGCGAGCCCAGAGTCCGATGCAGCTGCAATAGTTATCAATAAAACTAGCAGCCCAACTTTATTATAAAAAAATATATTCATTGACTCATCACGAGATGTTCAAAACTATTAGACGTAAAGACTCAAAAATTTGCTATGATATTACTTCTGCGGTCGCCATTAGAGGACCTTAGTGCCCCATCAGCTGTCAGTCTTTCGAGCGATGTGTCCTGCCCATTGCCACTTGAGGCTAGCAGTCCATTGTATTATGTCGGTGACCTTAATTCTCCTATGGATCTCCTCATTTCTGATACGATCACCCAGGGAAACCCCGAGAATAGCCCTTTCCATTGCTGTCTATGCGTCTTAAGCCTTTTCATAAGGCCCACTGTAAGCGGCCACGTCTCTATCCGTACTGGTAGACGTAGTGTTGGCAGGCCTCCCACCAGGTGGTCAGACGATTTGGTGAAGGTTGCGGGAAACAGCTTGATACGAACAGCGCAGGATCGATCGATGTGGAGATCTTTGGAGAAGGCCTATGTCCAGCAGTGGATGTCTATCGGTTGATAATGATAATGATGATTACTTCTGCTATGTTATGTCAACTAAGGATGGATTTTATAAAATTCCTTCCCCAAACAGAATTGTCGGGGTGTTACGGCCAGCCAAGCGGGCGGGTAACAGTTAATAAGAGTTTGTAGTATCGTCTACTCAATTCAAATATAATAAAGTACACATCTAATATATAACGCGTTTGAAGCCCCTACACTTCTAGCAAGGCTCAGTCCGTACACCAAAATTCATTAAAATCCGATGCGCTGTAATGTTCGCCGCTCACTGTACTCTTTGACAAGCACTCAAAATGCGAATATTGGATTTCTGGATACGTGTAAGTGTGGAGTTGTAAACTGTAGCGACATTGAAAAAAATATGCTAAAGGACTAAAACTGTTATTTTTGCCACGTGGAATTAATTTTTATTTTCCTTGTAGTATACAGTTTCATTGTTAAACATCTCCTTTCTGTATATGCTGCGAGGTCGTTGATAGGAATGATTATTCAATATTTTAAATAACAACTGTTTTTTTTAACAGGCTTCGTGTTCCTGGCCTTAGCGGGTTTCTCGGACTTCATCATAACCAGTGTGGTAATGCCTGCTGTTTCGGTGGTGCTTATATCGGGTCATGGGGACACCATATTCTTTTGCCAAATACTACAATTCATCGTCGAATCGGCCGAGTATTCCTATAACTTATTCTACATGGTGAGTTGTTACTTTTTTTATACGCAGTATATATATATCATCATCAGCCAACAGGTGTCAACTGCAGGACATAGGTCTCCCTAAAAATTCCCAAATCGATCGGGCAGGGATTTACATGAGGATTTGAGCCATTACCTACCACGCTAGGCCAATGCGGGTTGGTGGGCGCCAGAGCCTTGTTTATTCAGTAGTAGAGTACACCACGAGCAGGTGAAGTTTGCTTGGAACCGTGAGTTGTTGTGCGGGAATCCTTACACGTCTCACCATATATGATATACGTACCCTATACCTATATACGTACATGTGAACATTTAAAGGTTTGTAGAACTCTTTTAAGTTATTGCAAAAGTGCCCAATATATATACCTCATTTTTGTTCACAGTTGCTGGCCATCGAAAGCTATTACCGGCATTTCCGTTCTCTGCGCGATTATATGTGGTTTGTATCAATGCGGATCAGGTTCGTGTGTACTTCTGTTTACACAATGAGTATAACATCTGCCGCCGTAGGAGTATTCTTTGGCCTTGACTATGATTATTGCGAACGTAAAACTTTTGGCAACTACGATTACAGGTTACTGACCTCAATTCTGTTCTTCGCTATACCATTCATATTTACATTATTCTCACTCTGGGCTGCTTTCAACGGAATCCTTAGTCGTAAAAGTACAAATCCCACCTACAAGCGATCTAAACAAAGCGACATAGACTTTTATACTTGCTGCGTTAATATCGGAAATTACATGCTTTACATTTTGTTTTGGGTACCTTACATTGTAGTCATATATTTGAGACATGAGACCGACCATACATTTTACCAATTCGCCTGGATTGGTTTAATCCGCTCCGTTTTCGCCTCCTCCCTTTACGCAATTTTCGTTGAAAACTTCCATCGCGCCTATGGTAACATCTACAATTATTGCTTCTGCAAGAAATCTCTTCCGGCTTCATGTCGCCGTCGTAGGGGAGGGATCGTGACATACGACATATCCGCTGGCAATGTAAGGGTCGTAATGGAACCAGATCCCGGGTCTGCTTCCCCTATGTATCTTAATAATGTGTCGGCGGAGGAAATTGCCATTTAATTTGCTGGATAGTTCCGTTCGCGCAGTTATCGCAGACGACAGACCGACAGAGCAAGGAACACGGAATACGATAAATCACTAACGTATAATAATTCAACAACAACTTGGATAAATATAATTTCAGTCAGGTTGAATTGTAAGGCGTCTCCATAAACATCGAGAATGCAAATTTAACCATTCGAAAAAAAATTACTTCATCACGTTCACCTAATTAGTATTATTAAAGTCCGACATATCAACATTGCGGGCATTTTTTGCGCTGAATTTTACGCTTGATTGTATAAAAAAAAAAATAGTTTAGTACACTTTCTGCGTAGTCTTTAATGCTTGGAGTGAAAATATAAAAAAATCTTTCTATGTACTTTATATTACTGTGGCTTTAAACCTCCTTAACATATATATTTATTTGTATGCATATTGCCCCTTATAACTATTTACTGTAGTTTTGAGTAATGAAAGACAAAGTGAGTCATTTTAGTAGTGTACATAAATAGATGAAACCTTGTTAAACATTATCGAAATTGAAAGGTTTGGGTTTTACGAATTATAAAGATGATATCAGATCATATTTTAATTATTGAAATTATACAGAATGAAATGATAACAGGGTTGTTTATTATAGGAAGCGGGAACATTTTAGAGAAACAAAACATTTCATTTCACTTGAATTTGACAAATTCCAAAACGAACGCCACTGTATACGATCTTATAACTCCCTTTAATTTCTTTCACTCTTTATCTCTCTCTCCCTATATATATATATTATATATATGTATCTCTTACAAATCGAAATATATCATTGCTAAACATTAAAACACTCTAAGATATAATAATAGTAGATGTTGGTGTGTAATCATTGATTGATTATTATGCCGTTAAGAGAGTTTCTCTTGAAGTTGTAAAATCATATTAAGCAGTTATTCAATTATATATTCACTTCTACGTATTCGATGTCTATTACATATAGGAAACATGCACTAACGATGCACTCAGTAGTGAAATAATATTTCGGAACTTTAAAAGGCATTAATTTGAGCCTATAAAAATCAGTATTTTAGAACTTAAGATTTAATAGGTGTTGTTTATTCTCTTATTCTATCTTAGATTATAAGGTTTTACCGGTGTTGATAACAAACGACTTACGGCTTGCCATGTGGATTACTGATTTTGTCCTAAATTAAGTATTTAATAGATGTTTATTCTCTTATTCTAGCTTAGATTATAAGGTTTTACCGGTGTTGATAACAAACGACTTACGGCTTGCCATGTGGATTACTGATTTTGTCCTAAATTAAGTATTTAATAGATGTTTATTCTCTTATTCTAGCTTAGATTATAAGGTTTTACCGGTGTTGATAACAAACGACTTACGGCTTGCCATGTGGATTACTGATTTTGTCCTAAATTAAGTATTTAATCTATATTAATCAAAGCATTAAAAAAATCCAAAAAAAATAATTTTAATCGTAGTGTTTTGTCTATTATAATAAGCGAAGTGGCGAAGGAGTTTGAAATATGTAGTCATTTAAGTATTAGGAGGTGGCATGTTGCATTAGATACATGTTACTCGTGAATTGATGTCCGGTGTTTATTATTATTATTATATATATATATATATATATATTATTCTATTTATTTTCGTTTCATATAATTTAAAGGTCTGTTTCACAATGTTCAATAAACATCCCGAATACGCTGTTCGCAGTTAATCTGCCGTATAAAGTATCTGTTAAATACGGAAGCTACTTGGTGGTTAAAGTTATTTGACAGATCACTTCCGAGAAGTAACGTCGTTTTTATGTATTGTGTAATCGAATAATATCATACCTTTAAGGGGAATTTAATTAAAAAAAAAATATATTGCACTCACACGGTCCGTACATTAAAGCGTAAAGATCATAAGTTTTTAAATATAACTTGCAAGTAACAAACTTACAGATAAACTTCCAATGCCGGACATGCCGTTAGACGAAACCCGAACTATTTTAACAGGAAGTTTACTTGTTAATTACTTATCCATAACTTAACTAAGACATTGTGAAACAGACCCTTCCACTCGCTTCAGTTCAGGATTTACTTTCTACGTTATTCCTAATTTGTCTATTCTTATTTATTTTTATTTCACGGGTGGAAGGCCTCAGTTGCCGGAGGCCGCCTAGGTCGGTACCACCGCAGCGCCTATTTCAACCGCCAAACGGTACAATCATTGCTGTGTTCCGGTTTGAAGGGCGCTGTTGCTAGTTAAGTTACTGGGGCAACAAGACTTCACATCTCATGTCGCAAACTGACGAGCGTAATGTGGCGCAGTGCACATCATCCTAACTAGCGCCACTCTGTTATAGATGTAACACTTAACATCAGGTGAACATCTCGCTCGACTAGTCATTCTTTTTTCTCAAATTATGTTAATATTATAAGTTTATTCGTTTAATGTTATATAATTTTAACTATTTATTAAGTACTCTCAACATATATTGTCGTTAATGATTAGTGTAGTATCTTAGTATAGTAGCGTTGATGTAGTAAAGCTTACACAGTAGAAAATAATCGTATGTTCTTTACTGGTCAATATACTTACTAAATTTTGTGTGTTTATTAAAAAAAACACACACAGCTATAATATTGTTTTTGGTATCCTCCACCTTTGTTGCTTATATATAGTTATGTAACAGAGATTTTAGATGCAATGAATAGTATGAAGTGGGGTAAGGCTGCAGGATATGATAGGATTACGGTCGACATGCTGAGAGCTGGACAGGGCGTGGTAGCTAGTCAGCTGTACTACCTTTTCAATCTTTGTTGGAGGAGCGGCAAAGTGCCAGATGACTGGTGCAAAGCCGTAATCGTTCCGGTATATAAAGGAAAAGGGTCACAGCAAGACTGTAAAAACTGTCGTGGCATTAGCTTACTGAGCGTCGTCGGCAAACTGTATGCAAAGATACTGATTAAAAGAGTGATGAATGAAACTGAAGAGAAAATTTGGGATGTACAAGCAGGATTTAGAAGTGGAATGGGATGCATGGACCAGGTCTTTTCCTTACGTAGCATAACCGAAAAATGTTTGGCACATAGCCAAAAGGTCTATTGCGCGTTCGTAGATTTGGAAAAAGCCTATGACAGAGTGGTGAGGAATGAATTGTGGTCCATATTGTCTGCTTATGGAGTAAACAGCACGCTGATACCAGCATTGAAATCAGTTTATGAGGATTCTAGTGCTTGTGTCAGGATAAACGGAGCTTACTCAGACTGGTTTAGCATCCAGAAGGGTGTTAGACAGGGATGTGTGGCCTCGCCGTGGCTGTTTAACCTATTTTTAGACAATTGCTTGAAAGATTTGAAAGATAGTGATTATGGACTAAGAATGAATGAGTTGACCGTCAAGTGCCTCCTATACGCTGATGATCAAGTTTTATTATCATCATCGGAGAGGGAGTTGCAAGCGATGGTCGACATGGTGCATGGAGCTTTAACAAGCAAAGGAATGAAAGTGAATGTAAGCAAGACGAAAGTAATGGTTTTTGAAAGAGAAGAATGTATGACAAACTGTGACATTATGATTGAGGGACAAAAAGTGGAACAAGTGAAAGAATTTGTATATCTGGGTTCACAGTTTACGAGAGATGGCAAGTGTGATGATGATATTGAAAGAAGAGTTTTAAAAGGGAATCAAGTCAATGGGGCACTTCATAACTTTATGAATAGCCGGAACGTCTCACAAAGAGCACGACTGGCTGTGCATAGAGGCGTGTTGGTCCCCATACTGATGTATGGTAGTGAATGTTGGGTATGGCAGAAGAAACATGAAAGTAAGATTAATGCTGTGGAGATGAGAAGCCTGAGAAGTATAACTGGAGTGAAACGGATGGACAAAGTGAGGAACAGTGTGATAAGGAAGCGGTGCGGCGTGGTTGAAGATGTAGTGACAAGGATAGAGAAAGGGATGCTTAGATGGTTCGGCCATGTCGAAAGAATGGATGAAAGAAGATTAACGAAAGAAATATACAAGGTAAGAATGATTGGAAAAATAGGTGCAGGTCGACCTAGGCGGACATATTCCGATCAAATCGGAGATGTCCTAAAGAAAGGTCGGATCAAAAGCACACGCAACAGACGAGCGTGCATGAAGACGCTTATGAAAGTGGAGGATGCGAGAGAGGTGTGCCAGGATCGTAGCAGGTGGAGAGAGGTGGTCTCTGCCTACCCCACTGGGAACGAGGCGTGATATATATGTATGTATGTAGAAAATTATTTTTGATCTATCGTATTCAAATTATATTGCTGCGCTTATAACGTACTAATGTCATAGTATTGTTTTGTATATATAAATATATATATGTACAATCATACAGATCATCTATATTTATACCGAATAATAGTTTTATTTTTTAATAATATATACTATATAAGTTGGAGAGGCAGGGTGCAAATAGGAGATAGGGAATGGTACCTTCCAAATGTATGTAATACAGATAAATGTAATGTTTAAATACGTTATGGAGAGGGTAGATACTACTCATCGGAACATGAAACGTTTTGGTCTTGTTTCAACGAAAAAGAAGTTATTTTTGAACACTTACACAAAACGATTATGGATATGAAAATATTATCTGTTTTGAGGGCTCCGGTCCAATATTGATTTAGATAAAAAAAAAATATATTGAGGGTGGAGATGTGTGGGAGGATGTGAAATGGTCGGACTTTACTACGCTGATGTCCTTCGCTATCTATTTTTTATACGCCGATATTCCCATCATGTTATATCTTATTGAGACTGTTCTTGGAACTCAATGTATACAATTAGTGATTTCAAAATGTATTGACCAGTACTTATAAAAGATTTGTCTTTATCAGTATCTCTATTGTAGTAGTTTAAAATATAATAAAGCGTTAAATATCACATTTTTGTCATTACACCTCATATTAAACGCTTGACATATTTTGTGAAATCACTTATATCACTTAAAATAGCACAAAAAATATATTTTATCTACCAATAATATTACTACATATTGTATATTTTTGTGTTATTTAAAAAAGTTTGGAAATAAAATTTCCTATATTTTTCTGTGACTATAGTATTATATAAAGGGTTTATTTCAAACAGATGATTATTTTTCCAAACAGATTATTATTTATAACAAAAAGATGATTATATGATGGCTATGTTATGTAAAATATATATTCTATTAAATTAAACATATATTTATGTTGAAATTAACTGTTATATACATATATATAATATCATCATTACGTTGCTGTTGATAAGTGTCTGTTTATCTAAATGTGTATCTATTTAATAAATGTGACTATGTATATCAATATATTGTTTTTATTTCAAATATCTACCTGCTACTCCTTTATCGAATTACTATAGCTAAACGCTATTTAAAGATACTACAAAAACGACAGGATATTTTCTTCTGTTAAAAAAATATATTTATTCTCAAACGTAACCTGAGTTTTGCACATACATATGTATGTACATATAGACAAGATAAGAACACAATGCTATGGTTCAAATAATATAATGTTTGAAGGTGAAAAATTGCATAAAACTCAACCTAATAGTCTGAAGGCATAGAAAACAAGATTTTTTAAATTTCGTTAAAACGCTACATTTTAGAAGCGTATTAATAGAGAAAAAAAAATATAGGTTGTCTTAATAATATTTCTTTCATCAAAACTTTTGCAATCTAAAACACACCTAAGCTGTCATCGATTGCTAAGTTATAGTAGTGTTTGTACAATGGCTATTACGTCCTACCTTATTTTTAATTTCATAAAATTTTGTATTTCTCATAAGCGATTTGTAATCTTTAGAGAAATATTAAAATCTTTAGACATAAATATAGTGAACTACTACGTTAATACATGGTGTCTGGTGGCAGATTTATGTTTTCAAATTTAAATAAAAAATAATATGTTTGATATATAATTTTACTAAAAGTATTAAAAGATAGAGTACAAATGCGGATTTTATTTTTTAAAAATAATGTCATCCAAATGTCTTCCATCCTGTTGCACACACTGTTCGAAACGGAGCCTCGTATTCCGTGCCACACGCTGCAGTAAACTTGGTTCAATTGCGCTGATTTCTCGCCGAATATTTTCTTTTAAGTCCACAACAGTTCGCGGATTGTTGGCGTAAACTCTCTCTTTGAGGTAGCCCCACAAAAAAAAATCCATTGGAGTTAGGTCGGCTGACCTCTGTGGCCACGGGATGTCCCCAAAGCGACTAATCAGTTTTTGAGGGAGATTTTCTCGCAACAAATCCATCGAAGCTCTGGCCGTGTGTGCGGTCGCACCATCCTGTTGAAACCACGTGTGTGATGAGAATGATGAATGAGCTCGCAGGTTCGGCAAAAAGAAATTCGAAATCATGAGCCGATAATTCTCACCATTGACATTCGTCGCTTGGCCCCGTGCATTTTCAAAAAAAAATGGTCCGATTATCCCATTCGTGGATAAAGCGCACCAAACAGTTACCCTTGGGCAATGTAATGGTTTTTGGTGCTTCAGTCGAGGATTGCGAGTTCTTAGAGCCCAGTAACGGCAATTTTGCTTGTTTACGTGTCCGTTTAAATAAAAATGAGCCTCGTCGCTCCAAAAAATGGAATTCACAGTGCGAAAACGCTCCAACATGGTTTCACAAAAAAATTTGCGTGACGCAGTCATTTTTTTGGATGAAACTTCATATCTTTTTTCAAAATTTCATGCACAATTGCTCTTGGAAGTCCCAGTGAAGCTGCCCTTTTCCGTATCGAAAGTCGTGCATTTTCACGTAAACTGCGTTCAACCAGTCCAATGTTTTCGGGGGTCCTTGACGATCGACTAGGTCCTGGCCGTGGTGTGTTCATAGCCGAAGCAGTTGCGCGAAACCTCTCCACCCACGAACGAATTAAATTCACACTCGGCCTATCGCCTATCCGTCGAATATTGAAATGTAAATAAAACTGTCGGCGAGCGAGTAAGTAAGAATCGTTACTCTTTAAAAATGCTTCAATAGCGAACGCGCGATGCTCACCCGACCACTGCGACATCGTGACTAAGAAATCCGCACGATCGGTGATTCTAATGACACCACCATCATCCGCACTGTTTATAACTTATTGATATATTCGTTTTTTAAAGTATAAATCTGCCGCCAGACACCCTTTACAACGGCTATATCACAGGTTGTTACTACATTAAACTACGCGTTATATTGAAAGGAAGCTAAGTTCGAACCATACTGACCTTGAGCTTTTAGTAAAGGAAAATAGTGCGAAGAAAACGGCAGGTATCATTTTTAGCACAGGTAAAATACGCTTATCTCTATTGGTCTCTCTGATGGATACTAGTAAAAAGATTTTATTTCCCGAAAAAGCTGCGAGAGGTTGCAATGGAGACATTTAAAAAGCTGTTCATTAATTATTTATGAACAAAATATTAAGTTACATGCCCGTAATTACTCTTGCATTTTTTCCCGTCGCTGTACAGTACTGTACAAATATTACTGTTCCGATTTGAAGGGCGTCGTAGCTAGTGCAATTACTGGGGTGACGATACTTAACATCTCACATCTTAAGGCGACGAATGCAATGTGGTGCTTTATATATTATCCCAACTAGTACGACGCTGTTATTGGAAAGCTCATCTCTTACCATAAGGTGAACTAGCACGTCTCATGGAATTAAAAAAAAATATATATATTATGATTTATTTTCAAAGCTAATGCAATAAAGATTGCATCTCCTATAAAATAAAACGTCATCATCAGAATCAGCCGATAGACCTTGACTGCTAGATATAGCCAGCCCCCTCCCCCGCTCCCTCACCCCGAAAGTTCACATCGATCGATCCTGCGCTGCCCGCATCCCGCAGCTTCCCGCAGCTGCCCGCAACCTTAACCAGATCAAATAGGTCACAAGGGGTGAATTGTGAAATCGTCTTGTTCGTCCGTATTCCGCTGAGATAATTATCATATTGAGAAGATTAAAAATTGCGAAACAAGAAAAAAATGTACAAAAAAAAAAAACTGAAGACATCACCAAAATTACAAATAATTAACAAATCATGATTTAATGAGTGAATGCGATGTAAAAACATATAAATCAATAGTTAAATCATGCAGTTTAAATAAAAGTAAATACTAAGATATGCATATTAGATTTAAAAAAAAAAAAATTTTGTTTTCCTAATTTCATCCGCAAATAGTTTTAAAGTTATCTAACTTTGGCTGAGATTAAAAAGTTAAAAACTAGATGAAATTAAACTGATTGAAGACTGCATTATAAAGAGATTATTAAAGAAATCTGTAACTAAATGGAGGTAAGAAACAGGGAATATAAATAATAGGTGGTAAGGGGTATATGGAAAAAAAAAACGCAGGGAACCCCTATGGGTATTTCGGTAGATTTCGTCATATTTTATAATCTTAAAAAAGGATTGCGAGTAAGTTAAACACAGTCGGTACTTATTCTCATGTAATGCTTAATGCCCTTCATTTGACCGACCGGTGCAGCTCATCTGATGGCCTCACGAACCTAGCTTCTTTTTTTTTATTATTTCCAATTATCCCTGATATTATTATTCAGGGCTTTACATTATCGTATTATTTACAACATTTATAACATCTACACTACTATATACATATATATACATTTTTTCAAACATATCAATAATTTTTTTTTATACATTATATCTATACTTATGCTATCTACACTTAGGCTATATACATTTTTTCTAACATACCAATATTTTTTTTATACATATGCTATCTAATTATATAGTATTCACAAAATACACAGAATATTATTCTGTACATATGCATAAAGTGACATTTACTTATCCTTATTTCTATTATTTACTATCTTACATATTATTATGCAATAATTTATAAACTTACTTCTAAATAATTAATTTTTTACTATTTCCGGTAGACCGGCTGTATCTATTATTAAGCCTGTCTCCTGCTCAAAATCATACCTCAGGCGTCTATGTATATGACGCTCGGTCAGCAAATGAAGGACCGTTTTTTCCACGGCGTCATTGCATTTGCACCACGGGGTCACCCAATATTTGAAACGGTTCAAGTATTGGGAGAATCCACGGTGACCAGTGAATATCACTGAACCTGGATTCTATAACATCATTGATTCCATTGATTTAATAAAGTCATGCTGATGGTAAGTCATACGCCTGTCGATAACAACATGGCGCTAGGTAGGATTGTATACCTCCACATTGCGTTCCTCGACCTGAGACATAAGATGTTAAGTCTCATTACTCCATTAATTTCATTAGCTGTATTTCTCATTCAAACCGGAACACTACTGTTTAGCGACAGGCATAGGCGCTGCGATTGTACCTACGTGGACTGTTTCCGGCAGGAGAGACCTAAGTAAATGTGTATGTTACATAAAATACTTTCATAGTAAGTTTAAGATAAGACAGATGTATTAGGTTCATTTTTACATTACGTGTTGTGATGTTATTATGGTCGTGTAAATGTACCATTTCCGTGTTGCAAGGCGTTTTTGTTGAATGTCAATCGTCATATAGCCTTGCTCAACAGTGTTTTCGGTTACGAATTGTAACGGTGAAAGGCGGTCGCAAAGAGGGGGCGAAGCGAAGGCGCGTCGACTTCGCCAGTCCAACCGTTCACGTCTGTCCGCCTGATTGTTACTAACAAACGACACTCTTGCGCATACATCGTATACAAATGGGAAACTTTTACTTTCGCGCGAAACTATAATATCAAGGAACCGAGTGTTAGTGTGCGTGCATTGTGCTACAACAGGGTGATATGTAAAGTGACCGAATCGTTATTAAATATATAACATTTGTTATGAATAAAGGAGACAATCGCGAAATGTTGTGTTTTTGCTTCATTATTTGGAGCGCTGTTCTCATGCAAGCTCTGGCCGAAGGTTAGTTGAACAAAGAAAAATATAGTACCTTCCTATTGCTCCGCGAATTATATATAATATAATCATTACAGTAATATATCTACTGTATCATAAAGGATACTTTATACATTTATTAGTTATTTTTAGATGCTAACTCACTGCACGTTGAAAGAACGTAACCGGTTTTTACATATAAAATAAGGTTTAACGATAATAATAAATGTTCATACAAAAGCACTAACTAAAAGCAATCCTATATAATTCAAAACGTTTGCATAATGTACACAAAACAAGTATAAATTCTTAACCCAAAAATGAATTATAGTAGTAACTTAGACTTTTGATGTGTACATCTTTTTACATGAATATACGAAAAGGTTATACTTTTACAAAAAGTTATTTTAATAGTATGGGACGTCTTAAATTATCTTTTTTACGTTTTTAATATCAATACTAATAATATTAAACACATTCCAACTGTATTACTATCAAATAAACGACAAATACGTCTAGTAACCGGAACTACCGATTCAACATGCCCAGATCAAACTACACTTAATTTTGTTGAGAAAAAAAAATCAATAAAAGTATTAATACTAAAAAATTCAGTGTTTACAGAAATACAGACTGTTATGATTTAAAGAAAACTTTAGATTAACATCTGAAAGAATTACAGTGTAATTAGTTTAGAAGAATATATGAGAAGATCTGTTCTGAATGCTTTAATAATTTAGCAGACCTAAATAAAAATCGCTAGAGGAGATAAACATCGATTTATCTTCTATAATAGCCAATTAGTCTAAGATGTTAACTTCACTGGTGGGTAAGTCCGTATTACCGGGCACAGTCTAGGCAAGTTGTGCAATTATTATTTTGCATTATAAATCCTAATCTTCTCAAATATCTATTGTATAATTCATATCGATTTTATTATTAATAAATTAATTAATAGTTAGTAAAAAAATAAGCTCTCTTATTATCATATCAATATTCGCAATAGTACTAAAAAGCGCAGCATACGCAAGGTCGTTCGGGATATAACATTTAAATAAACATTCTTAGTTATCAGAAACAAGTGTATAAATAAAAATAAAATGTATACAATCACGTTAACGAGAAAGCACTAGTAATTCCAATGTATCCTTGATTACTTGTTTTTTTTTTAAAAAAGAACAAACCTCGGAAAAGTTCCTTACTAGTCCGCGTCCGGTCCGTGTGGCCGCAAACCGTCTAGGTAAGTAAAACCGCAGCTAGTGTTTCTGCCCCGAACCGTTGTAGGTAATACTTGGGTAGTTAAGGAAAATTTTTATCCTGTCTCATGACGACGAGCGTAATGTGGTGTTGAGTCTATCATTGTAGGTACGTTATGGGCAGGTATATCGCTTACCATCACAAGTATGTCCCCCCCCCGTTCAATTTATAGATAGCATGATAATTATAAAACAAGATAGTTACCTTCGTCAATATTATGTCAACGTTAATTTGAAATGGTACATTAACTTTATTAAAGATTTATAGGATTCAGAATAAACAAACTCAATCCTCCCGTAAGTACTTTTCCTCCTGTCCTGTTGCGTAGGTAGCGGTTAAGAACGGACATCTCTCTTCCATTATCAAATCAGTTCAATTATACAGTGTTGGATGTGATGTCTATATTTGTTTGTGTATAGCACAGTAGATGCGATAGTATTTACTATTTTAACTAAAATTCTATGACTTCAGCTTAAGTAATTAAATTCTTCGTCTCTATAATGAAATTTATATTCATTCTACGAAATCAAGTCACGATTTTTTTTACAGTATTGATAATCCCCGATGTAAGAGCGAAAGTTGTCTTCAAGTTTTCATTTCATTAATCATTAAGAGACTAGACAAGCGCGCCCTGCGAATTTGCATAACTAAGATGGCGAACGCGAACTGGTTTCTATAGGTTTCTCTATCAAAGAGATCGACCACCGTATAGACTTATTATGGTTACAGTTATATAGTTACTTTCAAATCATATCTTAATGTATCTGTATAGTTGTGTGAAAAAAATATTATATCTAGTCGTTGCTTCTTTTGTCTAAGTGACATAAAATGAATATTCATAAAACTGTTTTTATGAATATTAATGGCGACCGCGTACGGGTAGACGAAGTATTGACAGACCCCCCATCAGGTGACCCGACGTTCTAGTGAAGGTTGCGGGAGGCGGCTGGATGCGGCAGCGCAGGATCGATCGATGTGGACTTCTTTGGGGGAGGCCTATGTCCAGCAGTGGTCATTCGGCTGATAATGAAAACAGTTTTTATTAATGAAACGAATTGATTTAAGTTCATTACTTTATATATATAAAGTCAAACATATAAACTGTTCAAAACGAGTTTGTTTAGAAGCTACTTAGTTATACAGAGGTCAAATAAACTCAGGTAAAATATGAAATACTCCGCTTTTTGGTTAGACGGTTAAAATATACGGTTTCCCTTTCATTGTAAAAACCAAGCAGGCTAAAATACAAGTACATATCACGACCCGTCGTTCGTTGGCATACGGCGTCGCCTGTGCGCTTGCTTTCTATCGGGCTTTGCGTGAGCGCGCACAACGTAGGGCTGCCAGCATGAAAAAAAGAATAATACACAAATAAAACTCATCACAATGATGGAAATAGACGCTGTGTATTAATATAAAACATTAGTTTATTATAAGGTTTCTTTGTCTAGTTCCCACGAACGCTTCCTGTTTCTTAGTCTTTCAGAAAAACAATAACATATATACATACAGCTATGTTGTGTGAACTCAGCTACTTTATTTTAAAGATTTAACAATTTTGCAACTACCAGCTTTAATTGGTTTACTTTAATTAATTAATCGTATCTGTACATTTATTTAACTAAATACAGACAACCTTAAAATACCGACAATGTGTGGTCAGTTAGCACAACAACTAAAACCGGCCGGCATGTTCCACTGATCGATATAAATCCGGTCCTCTGCGGGCTATAGAAATTGTTTGATGCTACCTTGCTAAATACCTAGCGACTAACCATTTGCTTTTTAACAAATGTAAGAAAAGTTTCATAGTAACAATGAGAAAATATTTTCGTTTGATAACTTTACATTTCAATTTAGATAACGTTTACCGTGACCCGCTATCTACCAAACTCGATCGCAAAACCATTTCGTAAGGAAATTTAAAAATACTAACTTTTCTATTAACTGAAGGTGATAAGAAATAACAGTTTCGTTAAATCAATTTAAAATATGTTGATGTACCGGCAAAATACAAAGTACAATATCAAAAACTTTGTTATAACAGGATAACTTCTAACACAACATTTTAAATGTGTTTGGCTTCGGTATATGATAAATATAAGAACCGGTAGAATAAAAGTTTCCACATCCGTTAATCTGAATCATAGATAACAACGTTTTATTTTACTTACAAAATCGATTACATGAAACAATTATTTGCAGATTATTGAGAGTTGATTGGATGCTTAATATTTAATTTCTACAGATTTCGCGATAAAGTGTACAACACGTTTAAAACGCAAAGTTCAACATATATATTATATCCATATGAAATGTTAATCTAGCATATATTCAATGAGAAAAAAAATATTATCAATGTTTACGCTAGTTTAGCTAACGAGTCCGTGTCAGCGGTTCAGTTCCCAGACACAGGAAACACTAATTATTTGTTTTAGGTATTGTATTCGTACGTAACTGATAGCAGTGCGCGGGACAATACGCTCTCCCTTTGTACAAATATCATCCAATGTCCGATAATGAGTAAAAGCCGTCATTAACATTATATGCATATATTAATTACCAAGTTAATATCTCGAAATATTAATACAACAAAGCAATACATTTATATTATAAATGTATTATCTTTTAGATACCATTTGTGGTACTACACAGGGGCACTTTAAAAACATATGACATCAACACTTTGTACAAATATGGACGAGACATGAATGTGCTTCGTGCAAGAAACAAATCAAAGATACTATAAGGTTTAGCTTTAACAATGACAAGTGATCACTTAAGCAATATGCGTATAATAATTCAAGATGTTCACAGTTAGAAGCTATTTATGGAATTTTTAATGTCTTAAGGTGGAAGTAAAAGAAGAAATCAAATTTTTTTATTGAATGATAACGGGGAATTTTTGGGTAAAACCCAATATATTTAAAGAGCTAACATTCAAGTTTACAGCACGTACTCTCGTATATAGTTTTTTCAAAAATTTCAATGAAGTTGGACCATATAATAAACGTTTCATCAAGCAATGGTGTTTAATGTTTAAACTCTTAAAATATTTTATAAAATTTCGTTACATTGTACAAGTGGAGCTGCATGGTTTAATGTATAGGTAGAGCGTGACGCCTCAAAGGTGAACGACTTACTCGGCACCTCGCTATTTGTTAAAGTCAACCGAAATCTCAAAGATTAATATTGAGATGAGTATTGAAATTGATGTGCGTATCAACTGATAACTTGATTAAAATAGGTTAAGAGTTTCGCCACCGATTTGATCATTTATTTACGCAGAATTTAAATTAAAAAAATAGCAAGCGCTATCATATTAAAGTGTCGGATACGGCTTGTAAAAAATAAAACGAAAATAACTCCGTGGTAGCGAGCCAGTTTTCATGGCAACTTTTACCAGGCGCTCTAATCTTATTTTGTTGCTACACGTTGCTAGCGGCGTATTTTCTAAAGGGCAGCGCGGTAAGTGCCCGAGGCAACTAGTTTAGAGGAAAACACCGCAAACTGCATTAATTATTTAATTGTATCAGATACGAGCATTAACGGTAATGGTTTTGCAAAAATAACCTATAAAAATATAGTTTTGCACACAGTTATTAAGACAATACCTGTTGTATAGTTGATAGTGAATTGATTCGTTATACACATACTGAATTACGAAGCTTAGTATGTTGAAATACAAACTCCGTCGCAGCACGAATTTGCGTTTAATTTTTCTCTCCTTGAGACTGCACGTCTCATATTCGTTAAATAATTAATAGTTCGCTCACCAGCAAAGCACATTCGCACGATAGACATTTCTAAATTTCTTACTTTTCACATATCGGATTTGCTTTGGTTTTAAAATTAAGTTATTTTACAGCTCAAAGGCGTGAGTGAGTGCGGCTCGTGTGACGTAACGCAACATCACTGTTCTCAGTAATTGCGAGTCACACGCAATTATTAGAGTTGGAAATTAACGAACTCAACGTCCGTTGGAGGAACTGCTGCTGAAGGAAATAATTGACGTAGCAACATCCTTCGTGATATCGGCTTATCCATTAATCCTCCATTATATTTTCTATGCGTTATATCATTAATACTCTGCGTATTTTTAGTTTGAAGTAAACTTGTTACGTGCATCATCAAACTATTGATTAACATAATTGTACAATATATTATTATAACAGTTTAATCAATATTCAAGGCGGACTAATTTTTAATTCAGATTCATGGGATACCGTATCCTGTATACCCTTACACTAGTAATAAATGAGACAGAGTAGGCGTCAAAGAGAAAGTTCTAGCGACTTGTGTTGCCGCGGGCGAAAAGTCTTGCGTTTCTTAATCAAAAATTTTCTCTACATTGCGTCGTACAGCTTAAACTTAAATACGTACTCATGTAACTTAGACGCCAATGCATTCAGACTTTTGTTTCATACATACATACATACATATATATCACGCCTCGTTCCCAGCGGGAACTTTTTCCTTTTGTTTCATATGGGGGTGTAAATGCATTTTACTTTTGCACCCACTCAAATTACTAAAATGTTTTCATAGACAACAAATTATATAATGTATTTACTTATTCAAATAATTAATTATTCATATAACAAGAAGTATACGTGGAAAGTCAATTCATTTTAACAAAGAAAAATATACGGCACGAACCAATACACTGCATTTTACCTTTCATCGATCCCTTGGCTTAGCATAATATATATATATTAAAAACCTAGTTTACTAAACTTAGAATACGTGTCAAGGTATTATTTATTAGCGCCTTCAAAACGATATCGATCTGTGACTTCTGGCGCACTGCACTGATGTATTCATATGGAACGAATATTATATTGGCCTCGACCAACCTATCACAAATGCACGGAAAAAAGAGCAATTCGCGATCATGACGCTTTCGAAATTTTTAATGATTACTACATTATCAATGATTAAACAACCGTCTGACAGCAAGTAACTAATCATATGGTGCTAATCAAAAACTTTTCCTGTCTTCTTAAACATGATTAAAGTCGTAATGATCGTAGAAACTCAATTCAATGTCATAGACAATATGACGTTGCCTTTTCAGCTTATCTGAACTGGAATATGAACATAACATCGCTCAGCGGCCCACATAGTGACGTCATGGCAAGAAAGACCGGTTCTCATATTAAAGTCGCGACACGGAACCGGCTGAGAGGCTGATTTTACTTGGCACATTTGTTTGGAATCTTTACTGTTTTACCTTAGTCTTATAATATCATACCGCCGCTCACCGTTACATACAATAACTACTCAGTTTAATATCCCTTAATAAACTAAATATAATACACCAACTTTCTGATACATATATTCTGGTTTATTATTTTTTTTATATTATCACGCCTTTTCCCAGTAAGGATAGGCGGAGGCGAATAAACACCCACTTTTCGCCAGATGTGGTCAGATTAGGTCCCATGTAACAGGTGGCGAGCCGGTTGCCACTTTATTGCGGCCACCACACACACAAAGATGATTTCAGTGTGCGGGTTTCCTCACGATGTTTTCCTTCACCGTTTGTATTTCGCTGTAGTAACGAAAATTTACAAATGTACATAAGTTAAGTATTAAGTGATTAGTACATGCCGAGATTCGAACCCACGACCTTCGGAATGAAAGCCGCACGCTCTAACTATTAGGCCAGCGATCTAACGTTCTGGTTTATTTACAAAGTATCCCCAATATAATTGTATGGCGACATATTCATAAAGGTTTTCACACTAACTAATTCCATGTGTATTAAAACCGGTGTGTTTGAAACCCTTTAACATGTTACTTTTGTCATATCATCGAATAATATAGTTGACGTGGACAAATGAAAACACAAAAGCGATATCCAATTTTGTGATAAATTATTACTTTCTATTTGCTAAACACAAGCAAGTGTCAAGCTGTTCAATGCAAAATGTAGAAATAGAAGCTTTCTAGCAGAAGGAAGGATCGATAAATAATTTAGTACTTGCGCTTACTTTAAACATATAATTTTTTTTTAAAGTTTAGATGTATATAAAAAAGACTTGTCGTAAATATAAGCAACAGTTCCGGTATTTTATTATAGAAAGTCGACTTGATGTACTTGCTTACTCATTAGAAGATTCATTCATATCTATAACGAATTAACTAATTCGCTAGTAATTAAGAATGGTAAATAATAAAAATTTAATGATATTGCTTTTTTCTTGTTTATTATAATACTTGACTTTAATTTGATATTATGGTTAATGCAGTAAAATTGCTCACTTGACTTTTATATCTGCATTGCCTCAGGATCTAATCAGAAATTATGATTACTCAATTCTATTTCTATAAGCCAATTTCGCTATTGCTTTCTCATAATAGCTTTTTTTTTTCATCCAATCAATAACTTTTGTTGAAGCTGCAATTTTAGAATTTTATTTAGTCCAAGTAAAACTTTTACAGTAATATAAATGTATGAATACCATAGCAATTCGCTAAACTTTTATTTAATAAT
The DNA here is from genome assembly GCA_033220335.2 of Troides aeacus. Lineage (NCBI taxonomy): Eukaryota > Metazoa > Arthropoda > Insecta > Lepidoptera > Papilionidae > Troides > Troides aeacus. The sequence continues at coordinate 8,680,115 of CM067268.1, read as the reverse complement.
CATAAATATAATAGTTTAACTACAAAGAAAAGGAGAAATTGGGTGACTGAAATTATTATGGAAAGTTGATTTTGTGATTGATCTTTTTTTTTTAATATCTGTGTGATTATAAAGTTATATTGACGACATACCGATATTTACATCACTTACTACTGAAATGATTTTAGTCTTAAGTTACATCAAATACTTTCCTAAATAGCTATATATTTGGGACTAGAGATCCTAAAAATATTTAAAAAAAAAAAAAATAATAATTCTGATTGTACTTATTTTATTCAAGAAGCTACATTTATTTATTTACAACGTATCGAAATAAAAAAAAATGTTATGCCGCCTTTGGATGTAGGAACGAGGAGATGATGATGGAATAACGTTATAAAATAATAGCAACAAGTAATAAAATTATTCCAAACTAACTTTACACTTCAAAGAAATACTGATCCAATATTACTTTAACGATCTTTAACAGTATTTTAATTAAGTATGCGATCGAGCTGTTAACATGAGTTTAAAATGGATATTGATATAAAACGATAATGTTTTTAAATGTATACCCATTTCAATAACACAACTAACGGTCAAAACGTAAAAAGATATAATTGACCTTATTTGCAGAAATATTTCGATTTCGAAACTACAACGAGCTTTATTCAAGGCTAGAGAACTTTTTCCCTCGGCGGCGCTAGTGGACCGTGCAAGTGTTGCCAACATAAAAATCTTGCACACCGTTTTAAAAGCATCATTTATTCATTGCGACGATAGCATTCAGGCCATGGACTCCGGGCCTGCGAGCCCCGTATCCAATCAGTCAATCACTCAGCATATAAATTAAAGGGGTGAGGACACTTAGCGTTTGATGTCTCAAGCCGCTATCCGATGCAGTGTATGTCATTTAATATTTTAAATAATTTATTAAACAGGTGAATTTCCTGTACCTTTCATAGCTTCATTTAATTAAAGAGAACAGACGTTAGAATATCCTGGGTTTTAACGATTCTTGTATCAATAAGTTGAATGTCTGCTAAAACTGTTAAAATAGTAAAGATGTCTGCAAATTTCTTTATAACCTTCATTCTCTACATTTCAACTTATTAGTATTTGACTTTGATTTTATTACTTAAACATTTATAGGTTATCGATAGGTTATCTCGATATCGAGACGAATTTAAAAACGAATTTGAAGAATTTACTTTAATATCAAAAGTCCTTTGACAGTGGTCAAACGACGTTGTGGAAAATTTTCATACAATATATCTATTAAATACTTTTGCATAAACTTTAGTATCATGCATTAATGTGGGGCAAGTATCTCTACAAAGACTGTTCCGTGACCGTAAAAATTCCATGGTGGAACAAAGAGCTCTTAAGAAAAAGAAAAAGATATTGGTATTTTTAGGAGAAGAATCCGAAACGCTGCACCACATCGGCGAGACAAGGTCGTTAAATAATACCTGGAGAAGAAAGCAAATTATGAAAGCTATGCCAGAAAAGCTTGTATAGAGAGTTGGAAAGAATTTTGTGGAATGTCTGTCCCGTCGGACAAAGAAGGATTTTGAGAAGGAATATATAACCGGACTACCAAGGGGGGTCAAGATATAAACCTAAAAGCAAATGATGGAAAACATCTGAATGCCAAAGAATCTGCCAACTTACTGGCCGAGACATTCTACTCTGAGGATCTCGTAGTAACTGACAATGAAGTCCATAGCCGGATCAGAGAAGCGGCAGAGAATGTAAACGAGTTGGTTCATGATGAAATCCATGATCCGCCGTTTACATTATTAGAGCTTAAAACCACAGCAGAGAGTCTTAATCCGAAGAAGGCCTCAGGTTTAGATGGGTTTACGCTGAAATCTGCAGCAAAATAATACTCCAAGATCCGGACGCTCTCCTTGCCTTTTACAACAAGTGTTTGCAGTTTGAACACTTCCCGAACATTTTGAAGGAGGCCACAATAGTGGTAATAAGAAAGCGAGGCAAGGGCGACTACACCAACCCCAAAGCTTATAAACCAATAGGTCTGTTATCAGTCTTGAGGAAAATCTTCGAGAAAATGACGGTAGCAAAAATAAAATGGCACGTATTACCGAGGATTAGTACCCGCCAGTTCGGATTCATACTTCAGAAAAGCACCGAGGTCGTCCTCTATAAACTAGTACACCATATAAGGGGCCAGTTGAGGCTGAAGAAAATAATTACTTCAGTGTCATTGGATATAGAAAGGGCCTTCGACAGCACCTGGTGGCCTGCAATTAGAGTCAGACAGTGCGAGGAAAATTGTCCCGTGAATATAAAGAGGCTAATAGATAGCTACATTGGCGAAGACGTGTCTTTGTTCTAGGTCAAGGCCCACGCGGCTTTAAGTATCGGGAGACTCCGTGGTGCAAATGTAATGACGCCGTTGAAGAAACGGTTCTTCATTTGCTGACGGAGTGCCTGAGGTATGATTTTGAGCAGTGGACAGGCATAATAGATAAAGCCGATCTACCCGAAATAGTAAAAAATAAATTAGTTAGAAGAAAGTTTATAAATTATTGCTTAAAAATATGTAATAATAGAAATACCATAAAAGCCAATTTACGTCCCCACTGCTGGGCTACAGGCCTACCCTCAATATGAGGGCGATTGGGCGATAGTCACCACGCTGGCCCATTGCGGGTTGGTTACTTCACACACACCTTAGAATATATTCTAAGTCATGTGCAGGTTTCCTCACAATGTTTTCTTCACCGTTTGCATTTCGCTGTTGTAACTAAAGGTCACAAATGTGCGAACTTAAATATTAAAGTCATCGGTACATGCCGAGATTCGAACCCGCTACCTTCGGAATGAAGGCCGCACACTAACCATTAGGCCAGCGAGCTACTGTAATAATGGAAATAAGGATAAGTAAAGGTTACTTTATGTATTGTGTATATTATTAGGGGGACCGGAAAGTAATGTCGTTTCTGCGCATGCCAATACTTGATTGTCATTTGTCAGCTCATTGTTTTGTTCAGAGGCGTACCAAAGACATTGTGAGGTTATAGTGATTTCTTTACTTATAGACAATTGAATTACAATTTTTTTTTGTAATTTTGGGTAAAATGGCCAGCCAAATACCAGAAGAGGTACACATCCGGCATTGCATGCTCTTTGAGTTTCGCAAGGGAAATAACGCAACAGTTGCTACCAAAAACATTTGCGATGTTTATCCAAATGCACTGGACATTCGTAAATGCCAAAGGTGGTTTTCCAAGTTCAAATCGGGTAATTTTGATCTTTCCGACTCGTATCGATCAGGAAGACCATCAGCGTTAGACAACGACGTGTTAAGGGCGGAAGTGGAAGCAAATCCGTGTCAGACGATCGAGGAATTGTCAAACAGTCTCAACAAACCTTGGTCGACCATCCAAGAACATTTGAAGCAGATTGGAAAAGTAAGCAGAGCAGGTGTTTGGGTCCCGCATAATCTGTCCGAACAGAATAAGGCTAACCGATCAATCACATGCAACTTATTGCTTCAACGACACAACACAGAAGCGTTTTTTGATCGCTTGATCACAGGAGATGAGAAATGGGTCCTGTATGATAACCCAAAACGCAAAAGGCAGTGGCTCTCTCCAAATGAAATCCCTCGGAGTACTGCTAAGCCAGGCTTACACCCCAAAAAAGCGCTTTTGTGTGTTTGGTGGAGTATTCGCGGCATTGTTCATTTTGAATTACTGAAACCTGGAGAAACTGTTACTGCAGACCTCTACAGCGAACAATTGCAGCGAGTCAATCAATCTTTAATTGAAAAGTGGCCAGCGATTGTCAACCGAAAAGGCGTCATTCTCCAACATGACAATGCAAGACCGCACTGCGCAAGGCGAACTCTAGAAAAAATTAATGAATTGGGGTGGGAGGTGCTGCCTCATCCACCATATTCGCCCGATGTTGCACCATCGGATTTCCACTTATTCCGAGCGCTGCAACACTTTTTAAGTGGCAAAACATTTGCAAATTTGGATGATATCCAAAATGCCATCTCTAGATATTTTGCCGAAAAACCAATTAATTTTTATCGATCAGGGATTGAAAATTTACTCACTAGATGGCAAAAGGTTATCGACAGTGATGGGGAATACATCATTGATTAAAAATAAAGACTCGTTAAAAATTTATGTGTTTGTATTTAGCGTAAGAAAACGACATTACTTTCCGGTCCACCTAATATAATAATTACATAGCAAAAGTATATAAAAATATATATAATGTATAAAAAAAAAACTTCGGTGTAATGTTAGAAAAATTCTTGTAAATAAATCTGGAAAACTGTTGGAAATAATAGGATAAGGTAAAGCCCTAACAATAATATCAAGGATAATTGGAAATAAAATAAAAAAAAAATATATCATGCATTATCTTGAAGAGTTGTTATAAGTATTATAACTTAACAAAATCTTGTCGCTGACGAATACAATAGTTTAAAAATATGTTGTATAGTTTCACGCGTAAATATTTAGACGTACTTATGTTATGTGGTAAGTTAAATAGCGTTTCCATATGAATATAAAATGATACGACAAATCGAATGTTTCTCAGCTGGACGACCGTGGCAAGTGAGCGAAGGTCAGCCTGTTGTCCGTATTCCGAGCCGTGCGTTGCGCGCGACCCCATGCGAAACGCTCTCGGACCCTCCGTATAAAAACCTGCAAGCTTTTATTATTCATTCAATTTGACTGCGTACATTTGTATGTTTCGCGTAACAAAATAAAACAATTTTGAGATCTTATAAAAGACTTCAACGATTTATTTATATTAAAAGCTTAAAGATCTATCATCATTTTACTTACTTTCATTACAGTTTATTTATTCATTAATTTTTTTTTTTTGTAATATCTAAAAATACATACAATACTAACGAACTTTATGTATATTCTCCACCAGACAACAAGACGTAAAGAGAATCAGTGGTCGGTGATGTAGAAACACATTTTATTAGTAATTACCATATGATCATCATTTAAATGAGAATTCAAGTATTTTATAAATTTATATTTCACTTCCTATAAATTTTATGATAAAACACATACTCTATACTACCATTTTACGTCCAATACACTACGATAACAGACGCTTAGTTGAGATATCGAGGTCAACATTCTACTTAGCGGATTCTTAGAATCATGCGAATGTTTAGCGTATCGCTATCGGAAAATAAGGATATTGGCTATAATCCTCAGAATAAGCCTCTCTACTTTTTCTCTCTACTTAAATAAAATTTATCCATGGTATAAGAAATCAAGTTAAAGAAGAATTTATGAATAGAAAAACGACGAAGGTTCTAATGTGTTTATATGCCATTACGATATTCGGATCACACGAATTGATTGCCTGATCACCAACTTTAGCTTTCAACTTACTATTTAACCCAAAGTTATAATACGCCTATGGAATTTAATAGAAAATAACATTTTGTTTTAGTATTAAAAGAGAAGATAAGAATATTAGAGAGATTAAATAAAAGAGTGTAAGAATGTAAAATATATTCTATTAAATACTAATTAAAAGATTTCATATACATTTATCATGTTTTTATAAATGATATTAAAATCTATTATGAAACATAATATTGATAACAAGGTTTCAATCGCTGTCGTCAGTATACAATTCAACACTTCAAAGTATCGTATGAATTATTAAACATTGAGTTTGCGGTTTTTCTGCAATATCGATCGGTGATGTTATTAACATTAAAACAAGTGATGAAAAGTATAAATTTTTCTTTACTAACAATCAATAAGTTTAGACGTAAGCTAATGTGGAATATAGGGATACTAAATGCGTGAAACATACGTGGGTCATACTGACGTATGAAAACATATTTCGTGTTCATTTTTACCTTGAAATATACATACAAACGTAATCGCGTCTTGTATTCAATATACTATATATGTCACAAACCCAAAAAGATGCATTTTATGATTTCGCAGTAAGATTATATGTATACGTGTACGGATTTTACGCAGTGAAAATTGTACAGCAATGTTAGGTGATCTTTAAAATTTGTTTCACAGGGAAAAATGTAATGGTGTTTCATTACTTATTCGTTCGCTCGCCTACATAACAGAAAATAAAATAGCTACTATAACTACAAAAACTTATATAATACAGAAAAAGAAACTTACTAACTTTACATTAATAAAAGTCAAAGGATCATATCGTCTGTACGGTCGCTGATTGTTGTGACATGGTAACAAAGACTATGACGTTTCACTAAACAGCCTCTCTTATTTGTATCTTTATTAATGTATTTATTCAACAAGGGAGTTTGTGTCTAAAAAATCTCCGGTTAACTTGATAGAAATGAGATGAACGATAGAAATATAATCGGGCTGACATTCAATGATTTTGCATATTTAAATATGAAAACGTCTACCAAGGACAATGAATCTGTTGAAATAGACGAGTTATTAAACTATTGAAGGTATCTATAGAGAAGTAAATTTAATGCTTTTCATTACATCGGATGCTTTTATTTTTGTTTGCTACAGAAAAATGCGATCTAAATTGATGCAAGCTATAAGAAATTACGACTGTCGAAGCTAAGTGTTTAAAATTCAAATATTAAAGATCTATTAATTTTATACAATTTGTTTTTTTTAACTATTAACCCATCTACGAAATGCCATAACCGTAGGTAAGTTTAATAAGCAATCCCAATTTCAAATGCTTCAAAACATATATGGCGACGTTCTTAGAAATTTTACTTCGAACCTCTTCGACATTAATTTAATTTAATATAGTTATAACCGCAGTCGAGTCGTGCAATTACTTAAAACTAACTTTAAACTTAAATATAGGTAGAAGGAACGTTTACTAACTTGAACATGTAACGCAACTGTGCAATTCAGGTAATAACTAAATTATTACTGATGAAGTTACAGATAATGATTTTTACTGATTTTTGTAAAGTCAAGAAAGCATATTTTTTTTTTTATGTAAAATGATGTGTCTTGTACTTTCCGACTTGATTAGATTACAATCAAGCACTACCTGTCTTATTAGCTAAGTGCATGGAGTTTAATTACTAATTAATCAACAAGTTTCACTTGTAGACTAATTAATTAATATAGTTCGAAAGCAGAAGTTGCCGCCGCTGTCTGCAGTAATGGCTGTGCAGAGCCGAATGATCTCGCCAAGGTTTCGTAATCGTGTCGCAACTATACAACGGGCTATATCAAATTAATCGCGTTTCGTGTAACGCTAACTTTTTCTCTTTGTTAAATTACGAAACTGGTTTAAGGTTACTGCTGACACTTCTTTTTTAATATTACAATACTTCATCCATGTTTTAAAAATGAAAAAGCATTTATCGTAGTAATATGTACTAATTATTTAACAAAATATTTCATTTAACTAACCTAACCGTAGAAATAAACACAACAGCCGCCCGCCCACAACTAAACATAGAGCCACCCTAAAAATTCCTACATCGATCGGGTAGGTTTTAAAATAGGGAGATTTGTGCCATTTCCCTCCACGCTGGCCAAATGCGGGTTGGTTAGAGTCAGAGCCTCGTTTCCTGGTTACCAAGGCGCTGAACGAACAGGTGAAGTAGGCTAGCATGGAAAACACCCTTAAAAGATAAATTTCTCACCTTCAAAATTTTAAGCTCTTTTGATATAATCACAAAGATTTCTAACAACTAAAATAAGGTGCATATAAAATAGTACATTTTTGCGATTGTGTTTTATAATATTAGGTTCGAGAAAAGTTTCTTCGTATACTTTAGTTAAATATAAACCATTTTGTTTGATAACTTTTAACCATCTTGTAGGTAGGGACATGATCCCATTGCTATAGAAATTATGAGACTTCTGATCAAAATACCGCGACAAGTGGTTTTGGCAGACCTCTCGTGATGTTAACCTGAGACTGCCTAAACAATTCTGAAGAGACCGAAACAGGTGGAAATCTGAAAGTGCAAGGTCAGGACTATACGGCGGATGCATTAACACCTCCCAGCCAAACTCTTTTAACTTTGACTGAGTGGCTAAAGATGTGTGAAGTCTAGCGTTATCATGATGAAAAACCACACCCCTTCTGTTGATTAATTCCGGCCGCTTTCTCTCAACATCTTGTTTTAATCTCATCAGTTGTTCGCAGTACAGTTCAGAATCGATAGTGCTGCCTGGTGGTTACAGCTCATAGTGAATAATGACCTGCCAATCCCACCACACACACAGCATCACCTTGTTGCGAGCTAACCCGGGTTTCGCCACAGTCTGACCGGCAGAAGCCTGACCGGCCTTTGACCGTGACCTTTACCGCACGTTATTTTCGTACGTGATCCACTTTTCATCATCAGTTATCAGCTCCTTCAAAAATGGTTCGGTTTCATTACGTTGTAATAAAGAATCACAAACGAGTACACGGTCCGTTATTAGGTATCTTTCAGTGTTCTCATGAGGTACGCAAATATCGAGCTTTTTTGTGTGCCCAATTTTTTTCAAATGCGCCAAAACTGTTTTGTGGTCGATTCCCACTTCTTCAGCCACGTCGTAACTACTGATACGCCGATCTTGCTCCACTTTTTCAAAAATCATTTTATTCGTAATACGGCGACCAGAGCGACGTGCATCGTCGACATCAAAATTTGAAAATTGATTTTACAAGATTGAAAACGTATAAACCAAATTTGTGCTACTCTCACAGCACGTTGCGCACAGCACACTGCGCACAGCGCACAGCGCACTGTACATTGCGCACAGCACACTGCGCATAGCACACAGTACACTGCGCACAGCGCACTGCGCACAGCGCACAGTACACTTCGCAAAGCACATTGCGCACAGCGCACTGTACACTGCGCACAGCATACTGCGCATAGCACACAGTACACTGCGCACAGCGCACTGCACACAGCGCACAGTACACTGCGCACAGAACTCTGCGCATAGTACACAGTACACAGCGCGCTGCACACTGCGCACAGGCACAGCGCACTGTACACTGCGCACAGCACACTGCGCATAGCACACAGTACACTGCGCACAGCGCACTGCACACTACTCACAGAGCACAGTACACTGCGCATAGAGCACAGCGCACTGTGCACTGCGCATAGCACACAGTACACTGCGCACAGCGCACTGCACACTGCGCACAGCGCACAGCGCACAGCACACTGCGCATAGCGCACAGTACACTGCGCACAGCGCACAGCGCACAGCACACTGCGCATAGCGCACAGTACACTGCGCACAGCGCACTGCGCACAGTATACTGCGCACAGCACACTGCGCATAGCGCACAGTACGCTGCGCACAGCGCACTGCACACTACGCACAGCGCACAGCACACTGTAACCTGCGCACAGCACACTGCGCACTGCGCACAGCACACTGCGCACAGCCCACTGCGCACAACACACTGCGTACAACACACTTCGCACAGCACGTTGCGCACAGCACACTGCACACAGCACACTGCGCACAGCGCACAGCGCACTGTACACAGCGCACTGCACACTGCGCACAGCGCACAACACACTTCGAACAGCACACTGCGCACTGCACTAACACCATAAACATCGCAAATTTTTTTCGCGGCCTGCGTTGCATTTTTACCTTTTTTGTAGTAAAATTTTAAAATGTATCAAATCTCTTCATTAGATTCACTCATCTTGACTCAGTACGAAAAACAAATGAAAATCACACATTTTTCGAATATGAATGTAGAAATGTTCTTTGAAATTTAAACTTTCAATAATAACAAGACCAGCCAGGCGCAAGCAGTGTCGTCAAAGAGATTTTATTACAAGTTATACATATATAATGCGAAGACTTTTTCCCCAACCTATTACTTACGTTTTAAAACTATTTCTTTTATATAATTTGTACCCCGACGGTAACGTATGGAAATAACTACTTATTAGTACATCAAAGGAATATGCAATTGACAAAAACTTTACCTTATGAAGTAAGAAAATTGAGTCTAGTTAAGTTTAAAGTAATAAAACGAACTAGATACTTATGAAGGGTGAAACTTTTCGGTTAAATGTGAGCATTTCCGTACCGTATGCTTGTTAGGTTTCAAGAACTTTATTTATAAATATTATTATTTATCATAATTAAATACAATATGGAATAAATCTACTTGTAAAACTTAAATTAATCAATATATTATCTCTTTCCCTTTCTATGTAGAAGTTTTACTGTTTGAATGAATAATACAATTGACGTGGCATTGTATCCAATTCCATAATAGTTTAAGATCATCTACTGCAACTAAACATCAATATTAAACCACTTAAAAAAATATTGGTGGTAGGTATCACCGCTGCTCCTATTCGTGTCGTCAAACAGTACTGTGCAAACATTACTATGTTCCGGTTTGAAGAGAGTTGTAGCTGGTTAAATTAGTGGAGAACGATATATAACCTCCTATGCCACAAGGCGACGAGTGCAATGTAGTGCTGTTTATGCAACTCTAATTGACGCTATGTTGTTATAGACAGATGTATCATTTACCATCCAGTAAAGGTCCGAGGGTCGTTGAACAATAAAAGAATTTAAAATATAGTATGAAAAAATATATTGGAAAACGTCATAGCTATTATTAGATCCGATTGCTGTATACCAAAGAAATATAAAATATAGAATCCTACGCACAGGTAAAGCACAACCAATTGAAGTACTAAGTAGGTGTAAATAAAGTAGTGATGTTGAAATTATGATAATATTATAGACATAGCAAAAGTGTTTTTTATAGAATTTTAGCACAATGTTTATTTAAATATTTATAAACAATTTCAACATAGTACTCTTATCACAGTAAGACAAATAACAAAACGCTGAAACCATTAAAAAGGTGTCATTTGATCTTAAACTTTAGTTGTACTAATTTACTGCAGATGCTTGTTAGATTATATAAAATACTAAGGGTAAGAAAAGGTAACTTTTATATGACCTGATAGTCAATTACGAGTACAAAGCGGTGATAAGTAAACATAATAAATACGAGTAGCGCGACATTACTTTGATCGTATTATATTCCATGAACCTAACATCCTGCTAATCTTGTTAGTTAAATAAAAATAACTCCTATAATATGTTTTTATTTAACGAAGCCACGAGACAGACGGGGCGTTCACCTTCTTGGTAAGTGACACGTCTGCCCATAATAAGATCGCGCTAATTATAATGGTATCCATAGCACCACATTGCGCTCGTTACCTTCAGATATAAAATGTTAAATCTCTTTACCACAGTCAATTCACTAGCTACAACTCCTTTCAATCCAGACCATAGTAATATTTGGACAGTACTGTTTAACGGCAGAAATAAGCGCTATTATGGTACCTATCTAGACGGTATACAGAAACAGATCTAGCAATTATTTAATAATTTTTTTCAGCAAGCAAAGTATTCACGATCGTTATGATGCAAAACAAACAGCAGCGTCAACAACGTCGGATAACTCTCTTAATGGAATAATAAAATAAAAGAACAGTCCATTTTTGAAATGAAATTATAAAGTGACTGTAGTAAACATCGCTAATTGAAATATAAAAGGAGAAAAGTGTAACAAAAGAGAATTAATTAGGAATGAGTACATAAAAGTAATGAGCATCGAGTCAACCGACACTTTAAAATGTTTACCCCTAATACGGACAGCCGTAAAGACTATAATGGCGTATGAATGTCCCTGTTTATTTTACTTGAACTTGAATTGTAACTTTGACGGTCTACTAATGATGTATTTACAGTTTTTCTGGCAGGTAATGGTGTGGGTTGTTTATACAAAACTAAGGTGGCTTTATTATTTTGTTGTTCAGCTTTTCAAACGTGATTTACGCAGCGACGGCAGTAGTTATTGGTAATGTGTTGTGACTAGTGTTGATATAAAGATACATTATCCTATCATAAATCGGCGATTGATATGAATTAAAAAGAAATACCATCGAAAATTAATAACAGTCCTAACATTCTATTTTTTCATTTTTCAATTTCACAATATTACTTTAAAGAAATTCTTTGAAAAAATATGTAACAACTGAAGTATGACTACTCTATAATAAGTTAATAGGGGGACCGGAAAGTAATGTCGTTTCTGCGCATGCCAATACTTGATTGTCATTTGTCAGCTCATTGTTTTGTTCAGAGGCGTACCAAAGACATTGTGAGGTTATAGTGATTTCTTTACTTATAGACAATTGAATTACAATTTTTTTTTGTAATTTTGGGTAAAATGGCCAGCCAAATACCAGAAGAGGTACACATCCGGCATTGCATGCTCTTTGAGTTTCGCAAGGGAAATAACGCAACAGTTGCTACCAAAAACATTTGCGATGTTTATCCAAATGCACTGGACATTCGTAAATGCCAAAGGTGGTTTTCCAAGTTCAAATCGGGTAATTTTGATCTTTCCGACTCGTATCGATCAGGAAGACCATCAGCGTTAGACAACGACGTGTTAAGGGCGGAAGTGGAAGCAAATCCGTGTCAGACGATCGAGGAATTGTCAAACAGTCTCAACAAACCTTGGTCGACCATCCAAGAACATTTGAAGCAGATTGGAAAAGTAAGCAGAGCAGGTGTTTGGGTCCCGCATAATCTGTCCGAACAGAATAAGGCTAACCGATCAATCACATGCAACTTATTGCTTCAACGACACAACACAGAAGCGTTTTTTGATCGCTTGATCACAGGAGATGAGAAATGGGTCCTGTATGATAACCCAAAACGCAAAAGGCAGTGGCTCTCTCCAAATGAAATCCCTCGGAGTACTGCTAAGCCAGGTTTACACCCCAAAAAAGCGCTTTTGTGTGTTTGGTGGAGTATTCGCGGCATTGTTCATTTTGAATTACTGAAACCTGGAGAAACTGTTACTGCAGACCTCTACAGCGAACAATTGCAGCGAGTCAATCAATCTTTAATTGAAAAGTGGCCAGCGATTGTCAACCGAAAAGGCGTCATTCTCCAACATGACAATGCAAGACCGCACTGCGCAAGGCGAACTCTAGAAAAAATTAATGAATTGGGGTGGGAGGTGCTGCCTCATCCACCATATTCGCCCGATGTTGCACCATCGGATTTCCACTTATTCCGAGCGCTGCAACACTTTTTAAGTGGCAAAACATTTGCAAATTTGGATGATATCCAAAATGCCATCTCTAGATATTTTGCCGAAAAACCAATTAATTTTTATCGATCAGGGATTGAAAATTTACTCACTAGATGGCAAAAGGTTATTGACAATGATGGGGAATACATCATTGATTAAAAATAAAGACTCGTTAAAAATGTATGTGTTTGTATTTAGCGTAAGAAAACGACATTACTTTCCGGTCCCCCTAATATATTAAAAAGTAACTTCAATTGAAAATCACCTCACGATTTTAATTAAAAATGTGATTTACTTAATTTTCATTAACTTCAATCAATTATAAACAGCGTACGTATATATACGTATGTAATAGTACTGTTTTAATACAATACCATTAGAATACTATTCAATCAAGTGCAGCAGTCAAAGGCCAGTAGTAGCCGTAAGGAATTAATTCAACTTATTCACAACTAACTAATCAGATAATTAATGATGAACTGAATACTGTGATAAGGTCTTTGTATAATGCTACTGCATCTAGCAGATAAATCAAAGCAACAGTTAACCTTCAAGCGAACATCATAAAATTATTGCTTCATCGCGTTATAATATCATGGAGATTTATGTTTAGGATTCACTCGTTATCCTGTTTGAAATTGCTAATGTTACGAAGGCTACAATCGCATGACACTTGTGTCGCTCTTATATTGACCAAAACTTGAGTCTATATCAATTGGATTTTCTCATGCGTTGGTTTAAATTCTGTGCTACTCGTTCCCAGTGGGGTAGGCAGAGATCACCTCTCTCCACTTGCTACGATCCTGGCACACCTCTCTCGCTTCCTCCGCTTTCATAAGCGTCTTCATGCATGCTGGTCGGTTGCAAGTACTCTTGACCCGGCCATTCTTTAGAACATCTTCAATATGTCTGCCTCGGACGAACTGCACCGATTTTTCCAATTATTCTTACATCTTCAACAACCGTTAGACTTCCACTGCTGGACATAGGCCTCATCTCAACTACTTGGTACATACTTTGACTTTTAGCGGTACATATAAAATAGATATAAACAGAACTTAAACGAAATTGGCAGTAATATTTCGATAAGAGGTATAATTTTTGTCTGTATGTATACAATTTTTCAAGATAAAAAGTAAACGCTGTTCAATGTTATTCGTCCAATAAAACTTTGTAACGATTTATATTATAAGAAAAGTGTAATTACAACTACACTGAACTTTAGTGATTTCTTCTAAATATTAGTCTGTATTTCATACTATCTGTTATGAATAAAATAACAGTAGAAGTTAGATATAATTGACGACATGAAAGACACAACTAAAGGCTATTCATTACGTAGACATATAAAAGTAGGCTTTAACAACTTTTTACGTAAAATTGTCTTTGTTACAGTATCGATTTCTTTTACATGTTCTTCGTACTTATGTTTAATAAATAAGTAAAATATTCTAACCAAGCTGATTTATGTTATATATTGGTACAAATAATGTTGTTATATATGATGATATCTTTTCGTTAATACCTTCTTCAGTGATCTAGAAAACTGATCCATTACCGATTTCTTTTAAATCACAGATATTGAGAAACACTGTATTAGGTACTTATCACTTTATTAAGCTTATTTGACCGACTTTCGACGAAAAATTGCTTAGAATTCGTGAAACTAGGTAAGTGACGAAATCTATTTCGAACACGTCCATAATACCGTTTCGCAGTTAACGCCTACGCTTTGACCTTTGTTACGCGTATATATGTTTGTGCATACGTACAGATATACATCCACGATGTTACTTCAACAAAATTCGAGTATTTGAATTTATGTTTCCGTTTACCTTTGCTTTGGGACACGTCTGCACGCCGATTCAATTATTTTGATTAATTCTATATAGGAATTACAACAAACTTATACAGTTAGGTATAACCGATGTATTCTTGTATTGTTTCTAGGTACACAACAACAAATCATTATAGATGGGTACACGTAAAATAATTTATACTTTCACAATAATCAACAATACGTATATTTTATGATTCAATTAATCTGTCACTCTCACTTGAAACGTATTTATGCATTGCGTTGCCATCGCTAAATAGAATTATGAGTTCGGCGCAAAAAGGGAAATGGAAATGCAAATGATTTTTAAGGCTCGATAATGATGTTGATGAAGTGCTTTTTTTAAACAAAAATATCAATTGTTATACCATTTTAATACTTCTCAAACGTAAAATTTTAAACGTCATAGAACGTAACAAAGTTTTAATGACGAATAAAAAAATCATTGAGAATGTTTATTGTAAAGACGCTGAGAAAATAATCTTGAGGAAACACTGTTGTTTCTAACTAACGAGACAGGTTTTTTTTGTCTTTATCAAAGTAGACAGACATGTCCCATATTTGAATATCGTCATAGAAGGAAAATACATACATTGAATACTCATAACAATTAATTGATTCTTTAAAAAGCCGTGATTCAAGTAAAATTAGCACATTTTATAGTACTTTTTAGTTAAATATCGGTCTTATAATGTTTCAATATACACTATCTGATCAAAGAAACAGTTAGCAACATACGTAAACCAAAAGTTAAAAACAAATATTTAACATCGGAATTGAAATATTATGAGTATACTTTGATGTTAATGTTTAGTATCTACCTGGACGGTTACTTCGCCTAGTTTGTGTATGCAACAGAACTAGAGTAAATATTAATCAGTTCCCGTATGAGTGCTCGATCTCTGTGGTAACGCGAATTAAAATCTTATTTCCTAATTAATTATCTTCTTATATCTAAACGAATTTAAACATAATGAAAGAGTTGTAATACTTGGAGATTTTAATGAACGGGTTGGAGTGCAGCGATGACGCTGCACCATCCATCAGGATATGAAACTGTGTTAGGGAAATTCGGTGATCAAAGAGTGAATGAAAATGGAAAGAGTCTGCTTGAGGTCTGCTTGGAGTGAAATCTTGTGCTAACAAAAACAATGTTTGACGAAGTTTTTCAAGATAATGAAGTGAGAGAGAAGTATAAGAGTAAATGGATTGATAAGTTTGAGAGATTAGAAGGAATGTGTGAGGTTTAAGTGTTATGGAAGTCGATCAAAGATGAAGTCGTGAAAGCGACCAGTGATGTCTGTGGTGTGAGTAAGAGAAGAAAAGGAAGTATGTTGGAGACTTTAAATGCAGAAGTACGGAAGGCGGTGTCTGAAAAGAGGAAAGCATGGCAGGATTAGTTGGCAGCAAAAGCCAATCAAAGAATGGACAAGGCAACGATAGAAGATGTACAAAGTGCGAAGAATGAGTATAAAATATGTAAGACCGTAACAAAGGAAGTGGTGGAAAGAAAGGAAATGAATCATAGAGATGAATTTTAATGTATGTTATCTGATAACTTCCGGACAAACATTAAATTGTTCTGGAAGTCCATAAAAATAGCCAGAGCTAATAATGCAAGCTCACTTAGCAAAATCACTAACCAGGATGAAAGCTTTGTGGCAGCTGAAGAATGTATCCTAAAGAGGTGGAAGGAATATTTTGAAAGTTTATTTGAGAAAAAGGTTATGCAAATGCCAACCCCGGTAGGGGTCAAATTGAATGTAGGGATGGAAGAGATTTTAGATGCAATGAATAGTATGAAGTTGGGTAAGGCTGCAGGATATGATGGGATTACGGTCGAAATGCTGAGAGCTGGACAGGGCGTATTAACTCAGCTGTCCTTTTGACCTTTCAACCTTTATTGGAGGAGCGGCAAAGTGCCAGATGACTGATGCAAAGCCGTAATATTTCCGGTATATAAAAGAAAAGGGTCACAGCAAGACTAAAAACTATCGTGGCATTAGCTTACTGAGCGTCGTCGGCACCCCACCGTCCCACCCCTGGGAACGAGGGGTGATATATCGGTATGTATAAAAAAGTGTATCATCATCATCAGTAGGCCACAGCAATCCACTATCCATTAATTAAGTAAATTTTGTATAGCTTCAATATATGTATTTATATTCTATTCGTTAATTAGTACATTTATTTCTGTAATACTCCATTCGTTAAACTATGCCAAAACTACGATAGTGCAAATGTAATAACATCAGAATATTGCACTGTACCCTTTTGCAGATGTCACCAAACTTTTAGACGCCCGCGACCAGTAAATTTGTAATTTAAATCTCGTTGAGCACTAGTAGCATTTTCAAATGTTAAATATTTTTATATGAGTGTATAACGAGCAACTGAAATTTGACTTTTATTTTCTCGATCTGACTGCCAAACTTCTGTTTGGCATGTGGATGGATATAATGATCTAAGTACATATAAAATGCACCTTTTGGGGAGGAAACTATTCTAAAGAGGTAACCTGCTTCTGGCGGAAAGTCAAGGTTATATTGGACTCTTAGTCACTAAAACCACCTGGGTGGTCATCCTCAACGCGTTGCGAGCGGCCCCGGAAACTCCTACGGAACGCACCAATCAACCCAATCCAATCAGCCGGAAGACGTCCACTGCTGGACAAAGGCCTCCCCTAAAGATTTCCACTCAGACCGGTCCTGGGCCACCCGCATCCAATGGTTGCCAGCGACCTTGACCAGGTCGTCGGTCCACCATTACCAGTACCTTCTTTCAAATAAAATGAAAATATTAATTGTGACCAAATTATGAAAGCTTTGTATATAAACCACAATTGGGTGGTCGATTTCTACACAGTAAGCCACGTCATCGCATCGCCGGTCACAATTGCCTGACACTTTCTGTATGAAATGGATTAAATTTGCAACGCAGCTTTAAACGTAAGATGATTAGTAAGTATACTCCACATTTTTCTGCGAACCACTACTTGGTGACCGCCGTCCTTTTGCACATGGCAAGAGCTAAAAGAAAAGGTATATTTATCTCATGTTCCAAAGAGTGTATAATAAACAAAAACAATGGGTTTCTTAGAAGGTTTTTAAACATGCCAATTTGTCACGATATCCGTAAGGCGTGGGCCACATATGTTGCAACCGATCCGTTTTCATTCTTCTACCCAAATTTGTTATATTGTAACAATGCCGTTTTTGTATACTCGTTTCTTGCAAAAGTGCATAAAAAAAAAATTACTAATTCATAACGTAAATATTTAGTTGCATTTAACATTCAATTCATTTAATTCAGTTCCGCTAATAGCAACCTGTGAAACTACCGCCGAAATTCTCTCCGAAATTCTCAATCAAAAGATCATATTCAACTACTGCAACTGAAGCCAGTAATAGCTTCACGAGCTTCCGGAACCGGACGAAACATTTTCATCTCTATTCGTTTATTAAAACAAAAAGCAATTACAAACGCAAGCGTAAAAAAATTAACAACACTTTACAGCCCCTCCACACATTAGCACACGTTTCTGTTCAAACGTTCCAGAACAAAGTAGATTTTAAAAGCTTTTAAACTTCATTCAACCTGAAACTGCTCGTCTCTAAAGTCTGCAAAAATGCGGAATTGCAATGGAAACTTGCAATACTGACTATATTAACACTTACAAAGTTAATCAAACAGCTTCACGAGTCCGTCAAAGGATCTAAATCGGAAATCGGAACCGGGATCGGAAGGAAAGCGGAATTAAAATTTTTAATTAAACAAAATACTTTACTATACTAAATGTGAGCGAATTTACTTCTTGCCATGACATTTTATTACCTTCAAGGATAACTGTTTATGGAAAAATTATAGTTACGTATTGACGATACTAATTAGTTCTAAAAATACGATAGAAAAGGAATAGACAGAGTGCTGGGATGAACGATAAAAATATATATGCCCACATAGTGAATATTTAACATAAGTTTTTTTTAGTATTAATACTGAAAGTATATATTTGTAAAACAAAGTTTGTTCCTTATTGATATTAGCACAAAATAGATGTTTGCTTTTCTCTCTCCTTAAGTCGGTTCTTCAATGTTGAGGGTCGTTACTCCTTATCGATAACCTTTTTACAATATGTAAAAGCTTATGCAAAGAAATTTTGTATTTTTTGGACAATGGCCTAATGGTTAAAGCGTGCGGCTTTCATTCCGAAGGTCGCAGATTCGAATCTCGGCATGTACCAATGACTTTAATATTTAAGTTATGTACATTTGTGGACTTTAGTTACAACAGCGAGATACAAATGGTGAAGGAAAACACCGTGAGGAAACCCGCACATGACTTGGAATGTACTCTAAGGTATGTGTGAAGTCACCAACCAGCATTGGGTCAGCGTGGTGACTATGGCCCAGTCGCCCTCATATTGAGGGTAGGCCTGTGCCCCAGCAGTGGGGACGTAAATGGGCTGTTATTACTACTACTACTACTTACTTGGACAATAGCAACGAAGGTCACTTGGTAAATTCGCAAGATTGATCTTGAAGGAAAAAGTTTCCGAAAAACTTGCTATTAGTTGACCACATAGAAAATTGTATAACGATAAAAAGGAATGAATTGGGTTTAAATAGCATCAGTTCAGAGGAGTAGATGATTTGTCTTCTCAAACTGAGCTTCAAAGGTTAGTTTGAAGAAATCCCTTCAAGGTTATATAGAGTATACCTACGATTTTAAAACTCCTAATATCAAGTATTAAGGCTATTGTCAGTGAAAGTTTCTCAACGACTCGGGAACGGTGCATTACACACAGATGGAGTGGCACAGCCGGGGTTATGTTATAAAAGATATTACAACATTTACATATTATTTGCCCGCAGTTGGGCTCTTTTGGATCTATTTTAAGTAAAGTAAATCTAATCTCTTACACTTATCGAGCCGAAGTCTTCATCTAGAAATAAATAACAAATCTGTACTAATATAACTTATAAAATTATCGTAATTAAATGAATTCTAAAAAAAAAAAACGTTCAATATCACAGACTACACACAAATTTTTTTTGACGACAACAGCTCTGATCTACAATAGCGTTCTTCCTGTCATAAAAATACACAAAAAATCTAAGGATCATATGGCACAAGTGGTCAATAAATCAGGCGAAGGATAGCCGACGACATCTGTAGACCACGCTATGTGAAGATAAACTATTTAAAAAAAAAAAAACTTAAAAAATACGCTATCCTATATTATGTTAAAAGTAATAATTTTTACTGTAATGGTAAAGCAAAAGTTATATTTCGTTTGTGTTATAAGTTAGTAAGAACAACTAAATGTTAGATTTCAGTAATTTTGTATAAGACAATAAAAACGCTCGAAAAAAATTCTATAATATGAAGCTGAGAATAAATGCTATTAATAATATAGCACAGTATAAATTACTTCAAACTTGCGCAAGATTCTCATATGAAGAGATGTTGTTTCTATTTTTAGTTTAACGAATAGGATCGATGATTGCATAAAACTAAAGAATGGTGACCTAATTCATCTAATTGTTCAATTCCCTTTATTAAAACTATAGAACTATTCTCATCTTAAAGAAACAATTAGCACATGTTAACAATTGTATCATTGTTAATATATTCGAATATAGTTGAAGCAAAATTGTTTTCAGCGCTTAATGAAGATCACGAAAATCCACTTTTGAAGAGTCATAAGCCTGTAAGCTTAACCTTAAGCATAACCTTTTATGTCCAGGCAAAAGAATTTAGTAACATAATGTTTATGATATCATTGAACCAGTATAATAGTTGCAACACGAAACTAATTAAACGATTTAGCAAATATCTAACTAGTGATAAAATTAACGCTATATTCGCTTCGCTGTAATGGTTGTTACATTTAATTTGGTTACTATGTGTTACATTTATAGCTATATTTTATGCGAGCAGCCGTACCGAAAGTACGTAGGGCAATCTTTTTTTATTCAAAGTAACCAAAAGCAATTAATACAATACAAATGCCGACATATGAAGATTATGAAATATGCTGAACTCGTAGTATGTTGCGCCGCCAAGGACAACCGGTACTTAAAGTACATCTCCATTGTTCACAGTTTCCCACAATTATACAACAGTTATTTCCTAAGATGGTGAATGATTTCTGATCTTTTATTTTTGTTGTACTTCGTTAAAGGATTTTTCACAGAAAATTACGACGATTATAGGCGAGTGAAACATTGTAAATCTGGTGAAAGTGTCGAAACAGTAAACGTATAGTTAGTTATGTTTTTAAAAGACTGCGAAATGGGTTGTTACTTAGCCTTGTAAGTAGTTAATGTCGATGCCTTCTACAACATTCTTGACCAACAAACGAGCTGGTGCAATGTAAGAGCGAAGGCGAATACTTCGTTTGTAACGTTAACCGACACATTAGTTGCAATTGAATAGGACTACAATCATTGATAGAATCAATTCAAAGTTCGTTGTTTTTTTCATATTTCCATATACCACTTTCAACATGTAGATTATAAGTAATATTATAAAAGAAACCTTCACTGTAGACTTTTCTATTTCTATCTTGTATGACAATGAGAATTTTATCCTACATAGATACATTTCATGAATACAGATACTATTTAGACCTATGCAAACGATATAAATCACAATAAAATTAATTGCATTACACAAACTTTCAAATCGAATCCAAGCCAAAGCAATCCGGCGTTAGGCTGACCCTCAAAGTTAAATAAAATGTTACATTAATGGTCCCTCAGTTTATTAGCACTCAGATTACAACATTTATTATATCTTTATTTGCATACACATTGAAGCTGCATACATATTAAGATTAATTATTAAACAAATTTTGACAAAATAACACTATACTAAAAGCCGTAATATTGGCGAAAGGCTGGTGGCATATGCGACTAAAACATTTTAAACCGCACTCGACCTTTATGGAGCTTTGATTGATTTAAACCATACCACCTGGGCATCCGATGAGTCATATTAATTTTTAAACCTTTGTTCGTTTTCATTTGTTCTCAATAAATTGTATTTATATATGACGGTGTTCACGGTTAAATAAATCTTTTTCTCTCACTTGTAATTTTATATGTTATCTTCTAGTGTATATACAATAAATAAACAATATATTTAGTACAAATCTAAAAGAACTTCTTTATTTATGTTTTTCTTTGAATCTTCACTTTAAAGTTAAATGTTAAATAAATAAAATCGAACCATGCGAAAACTTTCCGCTTCTGTTATCAACACGCACCGGCACGTAGAGCCGGTGTCATCGCCGAAATGAGGGCACGCACGTCGCCTTCTATAGGTTTTTGTGTTTAGAACAATCAGTGACCGTTAGCTGACGGCATCTCGGACGGCATAAGAAATCACTCGAGCCCGTCCGGTGTCCTCCTTACTGTGCTAGGTTAGGTACAGTGGAATTGTGGAGGGCCGTAGCCTCGTTTTGTGAGTCCGCAAAGGTATAAAAGGAAACTGCTGAACAAAGCCGTCAAAGGTCACATCTCGTACGGTAACGATGCTGTCGCGACGTCACGCTTCTCTTATGTATAATGTTCCTCGATCTCGTCCAGGCCTTTGCTCTCATGTAGATTGAGGGATTCTTTTTTGCCTTCATAACGACTCCGTGGAGTATAAACGTTTATATTCATTATTTTAGTACCCACGACTACTGCTTTAAGCAAATCCTGACTACAATTATCTTAGCATAAAGTTAGTCGTGGTTGTGTTTTAAAGCGCCGTGACCTTTTTTATACAATCTATTAAAAAAAGCCCGTATACGTTAATCCGCCTATATAATATAAGTATTTATTATAAAGTTATAATCATTACGAAATATGAAGATTTTAAAAGTTAATTGTGTTGAAGGTCGCGGATACACGCGGAAACACCTGGATATGTAGGGCGTAGAATCGAACGAGGTGGAGATCCTTGAGAGAGGCCTTTGCCCAAAAGTACTCGTTACCCAGCTGATAATCTTCTGTCCACATTTAATAATAAATTGCTAACGAAAAATAACTTCTCGTGTTACGCATACCGAACATAATGACTTGTTTTAATGGTATAGAACTAGAGTTAAAAATCTGGGATCAAGGAGTAATATTTAAAACATACCCCTAAATCAAAGGTCTCTCATTAAAACTCACATTTCGCGTTAGGTATCTCAACTATCATACTATCAGAACTTTGTACATAGTTTGCTTTCGCTAAGTAACTGTTTCATACACAAACTGCCGCCTCGGAAAACGGTCAATATTGTAAGTACGAGTAAACGATATTAAAATTCTTCATTTTCATCAGTTCACTCTTCAGCGCAAATCAATAGCAAGTTGCAACAAGAGCATAGCACAACTTTATTAATATTCTATGGGTTCAAATATTAATACGCATTACATAATAAAGGACATGAAAGTATAAATTTTTATATAATATTTCCTGTCCTAGTGGCTCATCTGCAAAACGCATTCCTTTGTTATATTGTGATCACTTCCATTTCAATCACCGGGTCTGTGTGCTCAGCCAGCCATGTCTACCGCCATGACAAGACTGTGGACTTTCATTAGCCGACATATTAGTTAGAGTTTATTACGAGTGCACTTAACCAACTTCAGATTGCACATTGTTAAATTTCCAATTACATACATCGAAACAGAAATTAATATGGGGCTCCTAACAAAATATTTATTCAATAATTGCAGCATCATTGGAGAGCACATCGAGTGTGTATTTGGACGGGTTATAATTCTACTTGGTGGTTTTGACCCGCGTATAAATTAAATTATATAAATTTGTACTAATTTCATACAGAAGGTTATATTAGCAGTAATGAATACGAAAATTTGGTTACTATTTAACTTACAGACAATGCAATATACGATTACCAAGACAAGCAGCCGGATGTGTGAATAACAACAATAACTGATTTTAAAAATAATATTTAAGTGAGACCAGTTTGACTTATACCAATGGAGGAATATTTAATAATTCTCAACATTCACACACCTGTGAATTCCCAAATAAATAACTAAAGCCTTAATAACGTCAGCGCGCATCGGCCTAGTTTTTCGACCTCGAGATATAAGCGAGCTATCTCAGGGACTTCAGCATAGGCAAAAGGCCGTGAAGAACGTAGCCTTACTTCGAACATATAAATATATTATGTATGTGGATATTTAATTTATAAGTTAAACTATGTATATCAATTAATATATTGTGATTGAAACCAAGGACACGCACAGAAATTTCGGATAGGGTATCATCATCATCATCATCATCATC
Source organism: Troides aeacus (assembly GCA_033220335.2). Taxonomy (NCBI): domain Eukaryota; kingdom Metazoa; phylum Arthropoda; class Insecta; order Lepidoptera; family Papilionidae; genus Troides; species Troides aeacus. Next base: position 8,655,883 of record CM067268.1, on the reverse strand, counting down.
GGGTGCCCTCTTCAAACTGAAGTTTGGCGATCAGATTGAGAAAACCAATTCGATAGGGTATACAAACCTTTATCTATACTTTAATATAGCAACGTATAGCGTATACTATACACGCAGCAATAATCAACGCATAGTGGTGTATCTTTTCAGTAACTAGAGAGATTGCTATCTAGATTCGATTAGAGTGTCTGCGTATGCACTGTTTATTTGGTTGTACAGCGCGGACGGCCCTGATTGAAATGTCACTCCAATATGTAGCGGAAAAGCCTTTTGAAGTATTTTATAAAATTCATTTATTTTCCCTCTATTATAGACTGCGCTTTAATTATTAAACTTGGACGATGATGTTAATGGAATACATAGAAGTTAATATTAATGCACGTGGTTAAAGGTTACTATATCAAAGGGGTAATACAAAATTGTTAAATCAGGTTGCATAAAATAAATCTGTTCACGTTTTATAATTAACGAATACTTCATTATATCTCACTAAAAGCTTCTACCGAGCTTTATACATTACATTATTGTACCAAAACCATTGTACTCGCTATCGTTGGAGTGCTTGCTTATATATGCTATCATTTTTTTATTTAAAACATTGTTGTTATCATTTTCATTTTAAAACATATTCTAGATACTTGAAGAAGGCTTTAATATAAGTTAAGAAAACGAAGACAAATCTGTACTTTAGACATGTTTTTTAGATGTTAGTATTTAATAACAAATGAAAGCATTTTATTACAGTTTACCTATTGATTAGTGTAGAATTTTTTTTTATATTATCACGCCTTTTTCCCAGTAGGAGTAGGGGTAGGCAGAGGTGAATAAAAACCCACATTTCGCCAGATGTGGTCAGATTAGGTCCCATGTAACAGGGGGCAAGTCTGTTGCCACTTCATTGGGGCCACCACAAACACACAAAGATGATTTCAATGTTCCGGGTTCCTCGCGATGTTTTCCATCACCGTTTGTATCTCGCTGTTGTAACTAAAGTTCACAAATGTACATAACTTAAATATTAAGTCATCGGTACGCGCCGAGATTAGTACCCGCGACCTTCGGAATGAAAACCGCACGCTCTAACCATTAGGCCAGCGAGCTACTTTAGCTACTTTTAGTGTAGATTTAGAGATTTAATAATCGATTATAAAGTTTTGTTTATGGCATACAGTCAACACTTAATAGTTATTATACTTTGTAGTCTAACGAATGGTGTGTCACAATATGTCATACATGATTTGAATTTTGTCCTCTCGAATGAGAACTGTTTCGCCAAATTAATTCAAACATCTAAGACTAGTTGATATCACCGTCTAGGTTCTATAACGCGCTAATTATAATTTATTTACCCAATAAATTACTTTATTTTATTTCTGTCTGCTTTACAAGCTTTGGAAAATATAATTGGTTTAAGTACTACAATCTCATTTTCATTATAACATGAACATACAATTCGCCGAATTCCTAATAACAGTTGATTTCGCTTATTTTATCAAAGATTAATGAATTCCCAATACTTGTTATATGAAATGAATACGAATATTTCATAAATTATAATTGTTGTACGTTTGCTATTAACAAAGCATACTTGAAGATTTTTTTATTGAAGTGGAATAGATTGATTGACCTGCGCCAGGTCTTCTTCTCATATTAATTCTGTTGTTTATTATTTTTTTCTTGGTATGAATATTGTAGTAAAACGATAAATATCCTAAAAGTAAAGCCTTAACTTTAAATTTCATTGCTATAAAAAATGGGAACCTGGCGAAATGATTTTTCAACAGAACTTTTTAACAAAAGCAAATTCAATCAATCAATCACGTTCAATATTATCTTTCAAACAATCATCTATCTCTTTTTATGTGTACACTAAATGTAGTGGAAACTATTTTATGATTATACTCTTTACACCAAAATGAGCTAAAATAATTTAATCGGAAGTTAAGCAATGAAAAACTTTCTTGTCTTAGTCAATAAGCGGTCGTATATTTGCCGGATATGAAAATAATACTTCGAATACAAAACAAAATCACTATGGCTAACACAGGCTTTGAATGTTGATAAGTAATTGTTACGTATACTAAAAGGCTCTATATTCCGGTATCGACGCTGGTACGTAATCAGACCGAATTCAGCCGCAGTTGGTCCTTCATACGCATGTTGAATATATTGTGAAACGGTTTTGCTTATTTCACTGTTTTTATTTTTAACACGTATCTCTCTCTATCTTTCTCTGTTACATCGTAGTTGTATGAAACTTCAACTCCTATATTGTTAGTATAGTGATTTTAAGAGTAAAATAATAAATCCGAAAGGCAAACATAATCAAATTAAATACAGTGACACAGTAAATTAGATCAGATAGTTTAGGAGTGTCTATTTACAATTATCTATATAATCAAATTTGACAATATTTAACTTCGAAATTGTAACATTAATTATGCATTGAAGGAGATTTCACAAATGGTTAATTAGCCAAATATCAATGTCAATATACTGACACCGACCTATGTTTGAGAGTCTTCGATCTGCGGCCGAGACCTTTCGTCATAAATATGACCTTTGAAAATCCTTCACTATTTCACCTCAGTACCGTAAATAAAACAGATAAACGATTTACCGGATCAAATCTTCCGAGTACAAGATTTCTATTTATTGAACGCAACTTGGCGGCAATGTCGGAGGTTATTCTATCATGGAAGAAATATTAAGAATTATTATTAAAGTGCTCGTTTTATATTTGCCTCTGCAGTTAAATATAAAACTTTGTATATGTTTCCCAACGTCCGCTTTAATCAATTCGATCAAAATGCCAGACTGTCCTTCAGTACAGGTTGCCGCAATCACTCATTTGTTAGAGACACACAGTTCGTACACAGCATCGTCGCTATCAGATCCGTTGCAGTAGATATATAACACTTTTTTTTTCTCTTTAATTTTCTGAGCTCATTTGAACAGATGTATTATATGTGTCTACCTTTTTAAACTCATATGATATTGCACCTAAACTTTTCTTCTCTGCTCAATTCTATTGCAGACAGAGAACGAATGCCATTTGGAACTAAATCCGTCCTTTAATTTTTTTTGTGTTCAAATAAAGGTTTCTAAATAAACTTGTGTGTATGCTGCTATTCTACTGTCCTCATCTTGTGCGACCAACGTTGCTGATACCCTGATTAAATATTTGTATGTGTATGTATCTGTTATCAATACGAACATGCCCTTCAACCCTTATGAAAAGCATGGCGAGTACGACAATTACCCTCAAAATTGGGAAGACCAGTGTTCAGCAGGGGACTTTTGAAATGATGAATATGTAGCCTAATTGTCAATTACTTTGCTATGTTTTTTTTTTTTTCAATAAAACAGCCTAAGCACTATTACTATTATATGTTATTATATTTTTGTTGTGTAGAAATAAAAATATGATTTTTTTTTATTCCACAACGTAAGCGAAACGTTCACCTTATGGTAGCTGATTAATAATATGATACACCTGACTATAACAACGCGGCGCTAGTTAGGATGATATACACTGCGCCACTTTATGCTCGTCGCTTTGAAATATAAGATTTCAAGTCTCGTTTGGTCTTAATTTAATAACTACAACCCCTTTTCAGATCGAAAGATAGTTATATTTTCACTCTCCTGTTTGTGTCCATTTTCTCATACAACTGATGTAATTAATTTTTAATGTCCTACCGCCCATCTTAACATTAATTTCTATGAAAACCATAACTAAATATTTGAAAGTTATTTTTTATTTTTCTTATACAGATGAATACTATCATTTATATCTACTTTTAGAACGACTGACAACATGTTAGTGTTATTTGACATTAAATGTACATGCTTACATAGGATATATGAGATTTGGATGGGACATAATGTTTAAAATAACAAATAGTTTTACTTAACACATTTAATAAGTGAAATGTAACTGAAAAGCTCCAGGAAATAATTTATTCATTGTGTAATCTATTTGAACTACATGTAGGTACAGTCCACCTCCAGTCACTGCCTGATGTAAAATGGAAGTAATGAAATCTAAAAACGAGTAGCTCGCTGGCCTAATGGTAAGAGCGTGCGGCTTTCATTCCGAAGGTCGCGGGTTCAAACCTCGGCATGTACCAATGACTTTAATATTTAAGTTATGTACATTTGTGAACTTTAGTTACAACAGCGAGATACAAAAACGGTGAAGGAAAACATCGTGAGGAAACCCGCACACTGATATCATGTTTGTGTGTGTGTGTGTGGTGGTCCCAATAAAGTGGCAACAGGCTCGCCCCCTGTTACATGGGACCCAATCTGACCACATCTGGCGAAACGTGGGTGGTTTATTCACCTCTGCCTACCCCTACTGGGAAAAAGGCGTGACAATACAAAAAAAAAAAAAAATCTAAAATTCCAAACTGTCCCGATATTGCCGTCACTCTGTATTTGATAGGAAATTTAAAACAGCTTGCATGTATAGCACATCGGAAATGGAGATACGCTGGCGCAGTCACTTTGGCGCAATTTGCCGCGTTACATAAGCGCACTTTCTTCAAGCGTGTTCCTGTCGCAACGGCCCGCGCGATGCGTTACAATTATTACAATATCGTAAAGCTATTAACATGCGCAACGGCAATAAAACAATAAATAATTGATATAGCTAAAACGCAATAGTAATTTAAACGATCACGCTCGATCATCCCAAACATTACATCAGATTTCATTGGCAATAAACCTTTAACAAAACAAGGGCTTCCTACAAAGAATGTTCCGCGAGGCTATTGTTATTATTACATTAAAGCTTCATCACGGTATTTGCTCCATTGTAGAAGAACACATCACTGCTGCTCCTGCTTACTCAACATTTATATAAAAACATTACTCGAAATCAGGTTATCAAACATCTTCACTTGTGGTCTATTGGTTAATCTTTCATCTTTTGTTCAGAATAGTATAAGTGACATGCTTTTAAAAACATACAGAAGCTGAACAAAGGTTGAGTATCACGTGTCGCGTTTCATCGCACAATGTAACGTTATTAATAATTAAAAATGTTTTTCAGGCGAAAGACACTGCGGTCACCCAGCGGTGCCCCCTAACGCGAGGGTAATATTATCGGGTGACAATGACATCACACCCGGTATGACAGCTACCTACGAGTGTGACGATGGTTACGAATTGTTCGGAGCGCATCAAAGGGAGTGCACTTTAAGAGGCGACTGGACGGCGGAACAGCCATTTTGTGGTAATATATATTTATATATATATATCTATTTTAAATTACAACCCTTGTAACTATCACCTTTTACATTATCACGTGACAAACAATAGAAATTAGATATTTTATAGCAACGCGGAATATACCGACCAAGTATTTGATAATCGTCATCAACAGTTTTCACCAGTCCAGCGAGTAAAGGCCTTTTAAGAACATCTTTCATCTTCCATCTTTGATCTTCTTTAGTTCCTGTCAACCTTGCGATAATCATCACTCCCACGCATCCATCCATAGCAGCCAATTTACATCCCCAAAGCTGGGGCACAGGCCTACCGTCAACATGAGGGCGATTGGGCCATAGTCACCACGCTGGCCCAATGCGAGTTGGTGACTTCATACGGACCTTAGAATAAATTCTAAGTCATGTGAAGGTTTCCCTCGCGATGTTTTCCTTCACCGTTTGTATTTCGCTATTGTAACTAAACTAAAATCTACAAATGTACATAGCTTAAATATTAAAGTCATCGGTACATACCGAGATTCGAACCCACGACCTTCGGAATGAAGGCCGCACGCTCTAACCATTAGGCCAGCGAGCCACTCCAACGCGTCATGTTTTAATCAACCAAGTTTGTATATTACTGATGGACTTCATTAAACAGGTACGAACGTCGCCTTCCGGAAACCGGCTAATCAATCGACTACCGTTCGTGGACGCGCGGCGGCTAACGGCAACGATGGTGAGAAGACCACGGAAAATGATGGCAAGAGATGCACGGAGACACAACGCGAAGCTTCGCCTTGGTGGCAGGTGGACTTGCTCAGACATTACGCTGTCAAAGTAGTTCGTGTTACTACCAGGGGTTGCTGTGGTAAGTTATCAAATAATATTGTTCATTCAAAATTTTATAACATAATAGGGACGGTGTCTTTAGACGTTAATGTTCTTTGATTTCAAAGATCAAAAAATAGAGAACAAAGAATAAAGAAAAAAACATTTATATATACATATGTATGATGTATGTATGTATTATTCATTGTAACAACTTAAAATGTATCGCAAGTGTGAGCTTTAGAATTGCAAAATATTATGCAATAATATATAAATAATTATTAATACAAATAAAACATATTACTACTCGGTACTATTTGCTACATTGTGTTACATTATTTGCTGGCTCTCTCCACTGGGGCCGAGCTTACCGGAAGGCTTAAACACAAATTTACGTAACACTGAACATATACACGGACAACACACGAACGTATTTAACAATAGAATTTCCATCAAATTACTTGCTTTTTTTATTAATTTACTAGTGTTTACTTTTACTGGTGTTTAGAATAGCAGAGTATAAAAGATAAAATGGACGCAAGATGAGAATGAGTTGGAAATAAGTGAATAAACATCTGATGGTAAATGTAAAGCTACTAAAGGCTCTGACCCAAAACACGAAGGGGGAATCTCAAAAAAAATATACTTCATCCATTCATATCGTATCATATTTTTATACAATGAGGCGATGAGACGTGCGGAAAATTCACCTGTTGGAGAGTGATACGCCTGACCATAATAACGTAGCGCTAGTTAGAATGATATACACTGTCTACATTGCGCTCGTAGCCTGAGACATAAGATGTGATCTCGTTACCTCAGTAATTACACTAGCTACAAAGCGGAGCACGGTAATGTTTGCGTTAATATAGAAATAGACGCTGCGGTGGTGGTACCACCCACCTAAGCCATCTACAGCAACATAGACCTGCCGCCAGAAAATATTCTCTTCAAGTCACTACTTCACCGCTTTACTCATACACAAGTTTCATATCGTACTTCTATAAAATTATGAAAGTTATACTTGTTAAATATCTGAGCTATATATCTTTATGATTTTTTTTAGGTTTATCTATATATGTAAAATTGCCTCCCTTTTATGTACGCAATAATAAATAAGATTTTATGTATGACCACTGTCTGTACATATTTATACTTTCTACATATTTATATATATATATATACAAAAATAATCTATATATAATATATACTCTGTGAATGGTTCCGATATCACCAAAAATTGTGTAATGGATCAATCAATCATTCTCAAAATCACTGAAAGACCACATTTCTATTGTTACATATAAATTTTATTAACAATCACTAAATTTTTAAAACTAACCCTTATTTTTTATGATCAAAAAAATATGAAAAACGTTGAAATGCGAAATATTCAGAGATGTACAGGATGAAATCTCATAAAGCCCCTATGTATTGAACATTCCTGTTTTTCTATCTTTTGAGCGGAATAATTTTTCATTAAAATTTATACGAGCATATTGGAGGCAACCTTACTAATGAAAATAAGAATCGTAGAAATCAGATCCCTCTTATAAAGCTACGAGCGGTCGTACATAAAACAGGGAAAACACAAAGGATGCAACGAATAGAAGCCCTCCTAAACATTGGTTATAGAAGCAAATGTTTCTGTTACACATGCGATCGGTATCGTTTACACCTCTCGTTGTACATAACTCGCGCAATCTGAAAGCATATTTAGATCTTGAATATTCGTTCCATTTCACTTGAAACCCTTCAGGGTATTCTTGAACGGAAACTGAGCATTCCATTTTTCATATGCAACAATCTCCGCTCGGTACGATTCTTTTTTATCTGCAGAAATAAATAATATGCACGTTTCAGTTCGTTATATCAAAATAACGGGTGTGAACTTATATATGCAATGCTTTCATCAAGAAAAAATTAAAAAGATTTTGTACGTTTAGTCCAAATAATATAAAACAGGCTGCCTTTATCTTTCTTTAGCTATCTGCCGTCCTCTTGTAAATCTGCTGCCTTTACAGCATTGCTGTATCCTAGCTGTCAACATATGGCAGAGTTTAAATCATAAGCATTTTCAATATCGCGTAAACCTTATAAATATTGATTATATATATAAATAAATATATCCATTTTTATCTTATGGATGGGGTGGTAGTTTGACGCTAGCAGATATGAGGGGATATCTAGTATGATGATAGTCGTTTCAACTAAGTAATTATAGATTAAATATGGATCGATTTAAAGAAAATGTTAGTGGTAAAGCAATAATGGAAATTTGCAATTATTTCTAGTTAGTAATATAGAGTCGACGGGTTTGTTTATTTAGGTACGATAGATTATCGTTGCAATAAAAGCAAGTGGTATCACCGTCACAGTCCGCGGGGCATTCTCGTGTCGCAAGCGTGTGCAATAGAGCTGACCGTACACATGACGTGTAGGTAACGCGCTTGCAAAACCAATCACTTTATAATGACGCTTTCACAGCCCGTTCTAATTCACCGACAATCATATACATGCACATACATACACACAAACCAACAACTGGTATTTGTTAAAAACATTAACGTTTCTTTATATATTTTGAGAGTTACTAATATAAATATTCATTTACAAGAGCAAATTATACCTCACATTATTTGCGCGTTCGCAGCCACTGTAACCCTGTGACGCGAATGAGAATAGACGGTTCGCTGAAAAACTTTTCTTATTATTGAAATGTTTCAACTCAATTTTTTCAAATGCTTAAGAAATTACATTTTTATTTGCAAAGGAAATCTTAACATCGTAATAGCTTGCCAAGTAATTTAATATTTCTAGATTAAACCGGCAGAACACGACTCATAGTGGAGTTAAAGGAAGCCCGATTAAGTCCATGTCACTTACTTTAGCGGAAGTAATTTTGTGAACGAAGAAGCATTCAAACAGAAATAGTATAGCGGGAAAAGAGCTTTGAATTTAAGATCAGAATTTTTAATTACAGATCAGAAGAATCTGTATAATCTGACCACGCATATGATTTTATTTAATTAATTTGAAGGCGCTTACAGTTTATTAGTCCCTATTACTCGCCTGGTGATATTATTGTAAATGTATCAGGATGTTCTTAAAACTTGTTAAAAATATTGTATTTATAGATAGTAGCAGTCACTCGAAAGCTCTTACGCTTATAATTGGAAGTACTCCATTGTCTATTTTCATTGTTTCTCAGAAATATATACCGAGTAAGTAAACAATGTTTCCACTTGTACTCTTAGTGTAACAATGGCAAAATGCATCAAGAACTGATCAATAATTAAACTAACACTTCACTATTGAAACGGTACATTAAAGTTATTTTGTAACTTTTTATGTATTATATTAATAATATTATAATCACAATGCTATAATCGTAAAATAATGAATCCGTTATGCAACAGGTCACCAACCACTTCAAGATCTAGAAATCAGGGTCGGCAACAGCAGTACGGATTTGCAGAGGAACCCTCTATGCGCTTGGTTCCCCGGTACAATAGGTGAGTGCTTTTTGTTTCTAATCCTTTAGTGTTTATTCAAGATGTATGAAATAATCACACATAATTATATAACTATTTGCAATTATTTTATAAACTGAATTGAGAGAGCTATGCTTTTAATGAGCAATCTTAGCTTTATGGTCAGCTATGTTATTAATGATACTATATATAAAAATAAATAAGAACGAATAAATCCACTGAGGTTTATATTTTTTTATAAAAAAAACGCAGCTTCTCTTTATACAAAGTCAAAGCCGCATAAAGCAATTCACATTCAAAAACCTATCAGTTTTAAAATTGGTTATTTATATCTCTTTGAAGGTAGTTCACAGAAGCAACACACACACACACACTATGCTTTATAGCATTGGCTCCCAAACTTTTTTCATCATGGTAACTTTATAGATGTAAAAATATTTTCCGGCAAAGGTTGACGAACAAATGAAATACAACCAGCAGTGTCGGCAATACCCTAGTAGTTCCTCTAGTATTATAGACGGTTATAGGTTATGGTGACCGCTCAACATCAGGCCGGCCGCAAGTCTGTTTGCCACCAAAGTAGTATAAAATTTAATTAGGAGCTCCATAGCTAATACGTTAGAGACTTATTAGCTATGGAGCTCCTAATTAAAACTCTAGGAAAACGTGCTGGTAGACAGCGGAAAAAATGGTTTGACGATATAAAGGATTATGCCGGGCTTAAATACCATCAATTAAAAAGAATAGCTTAAGATCAAATTGGTTTTCTGAGTCTGATCGCCAAACTAGTTTTGCAGAGGGCATCTAATGATGATAATGGATTGTCATTAATCGCAGTGCCTTTGGAACTATTGAATTTTATAAAAGCAAGAATGATATATATATATTTGTCTCGGGGAGACACACAAAGAAATTAACGCTTTCTGACATAATACGAGTGAATAAGATTTTTGCCGGTTCACCAACTGAAAGATTGATTTGAAATTTTTTAGGTCTCATAAAGAGCGAACGTTTTAAAGTAACTTGGATAAAAGAAAAGAGAAATGGTATATGAAACTGTTGGAATGAAGATTTCATTTCCGTCGTTTATAAGATGCCTAGTTAACAATCATTACACATACTGAATTACTAGGAATTACTAGATGTCATGCATTGTAAATTCATCCACGGCTTCATGTAATTTTCATTGAAAAACCATAGCCTAAGTTTTAAGAATAATAATATTTTTTGCCGACTTTTCCTGATCATTGTCGCGACACCCCTAGCGCACGCTCGCGGCTCTCATTTAGGAGCCCGGCTTTGAGAGTTTACAGTCTATTTTTGGATTTAGAATTTTTATTTTACAAAAAAATATATGAGTGACATGAACAACGTTGAGCTACTGGAAATATGAACTGATAATATTTATACCAATATAAATAGGTATCGAGATATATTCAATGGAATAAAAAATAGCATGCCGAATACTTATATTTTCCTTTCACGCATTGGGTTATACGTATGTAAAATGTGCATCCGGTACTGAAAAAATTTAATTACACTTTAAAAAAACAAAATTCGAGGACTCATTTACACAACTTGATACATTTACTTTTTAACCGTTTCCGTGTTTAACATGCACAACAGTTTAAATATTCATACATTACCCAATAAGCGTATTAAGCCTTTAGTTCTTACCTACTTGTGTTAAATTTTAAAGTAATTTATTTACGCAATCAATTCTTAAATGTGATCAATATAATTACCCTTTTCTGCCTATTCTAGTCTACGCCTATGATTACTAACTTGACTTAACTGAAGAGCAGCTTAATAAGCTTGAACGTATTCAAAATTTGTGTATACGATTGATATCTGGACTCTGCAGATATGATCACTTCTCTGAATTTAAGTGGCTGCCAATCCGCCTACGCAGGAATACTCACATTCATTCTACTTTATACATAATATTATTCAATCCTCTAACATCGTTCTACCTATAAAAAACATTTTGAATTTATTTCCGACTGCTGTAGTACTCTTCGCTCTTCAATAAATCTTTCCCTTAGCATGCCCGTGGATTGTCTTCATTCTTCCGTTACGGCGGTTTGCTTATGGAACTCTTTACCGAACCATATTTGTATCTCGAAATCCCTGTTTTCTTTCTAAAGACACTTAACTAACTACTATCATATTTAAATTCAAAACTTCTATTTGTGCTATTCTTTCTTTCATCAAATGCTTTAATTTTTAATAATTTAGTGCACGACTATACCTAGTCCGGCCATAAGTTCTATTACAAGTACAAATTTTAATGAAGTAATGTAATATTAATAAATTTATACTTATTTTATTAGTACCATATTTATTAGTCTCGGCAAAAAAAAATATTCTATTAAAAATAGGCACTATTAGCTTTTATAGAAAGCCTTTAATCTGTTTAGCCTCGAATCGACGGATTTACGCGCAGTTTTCTAGGGAAATTTCCACCTCCGCCACTGCTTGCTCCCAAGTATTTTTTAAAAGATTCAATGTCGCCGTGTCGTTTAGAACAGGCCATGTCTTTTAAAACCGACCATAATTTGAAGTCTAAAGAGTTGAGGTCTGGGCTAGATGAGGGTCATTCTTCAGCTCTTATAAAGTCCGGAAAGTTGGTTTCAAGCCAGGCTTGGGTAGTTCGTGTCTTGTGACCAGGTGCAGTCATGCTGGAAAGTCCACGGTATATTTTTAATAAGCGTATTGCTGAGAGGTTTCACAACATGATCCAAGACTGTATCTTGATACACTTTGCCTGAAGGTAACACTCCACCAAACCAGCACTGACGCAGGATGATGGCCACGTTGTACCTTTCCGACCATTTGAGCAGCTTTTTTAGAACTGTGTGAGCGTACACTTTATCATTTTGCTTATTGTAGTGTTCTTCAAACGTGAAAATTTTTTCATCGATAAAGAGGATATTTCTGTGCCTCTCACTTGCGTATCGTTACAGAAAGCGTTTTGATCGGTCCACTCTCTTTAATTGTAAAGATTGATTTAGGTCAAGTGCTGTACATCGACAATAAGCACCGAGCTTCACGTCTTGTTTTATAATACGCAACAGAGTTCTAGCGGGAATATTCATTTCTCGCGATAAGATTTTTTGCTTCTTAGTAGGGTTTCGACGAATTCTAGCTTTAACAGTAGCTAGAATAGTTGTAGTAGCTTTTGCAATTCTAACAGCTCGCGGCCGCCCCGATTATTTTTGGTCTTCGACTGAAGTGTTGTTGTATCTGTTGATAGTACGATATACAAACATGTGGCTGATACCAAGCTTTTGAAGATCTGGAACATGACCGACGGCTCTATACCCACTTTGTGCAAGGCGATCACTGCAATCCTATTTTCTTTAACACCCCAATCCATATTGTAATTTGATAATGAACACGAAAAAATATGTGAAATGACGCAAAATAGAAAGAAGTTTTTAAAATAATATACGTGTTCCAAATTCAAAATAATTTAAAAGTTGAAAAAAGAAAAGTTTTTATGTAACAGTATTTATGGCCAGACTAGTTATATAATCTGAAAGATACTGAATAGAGTAACAGGTATTCACTCGCGGCCATGGCTGAACATCTTTAAAAGTCCGCTCCACGTTAAAGTAATTCAGAGTGTGCGCAACACACATATAAATGTACCGCATGTAAAATCGAAGGCCTCTACAGATTAGATGCGTGCTATAGCAGTGCCTCTAATTCCGACGTAACTTTTAATTTAGTGCAAGATTGCAATGGTTGGCCGGGAATGTCAACCGTTGTCAGAGCAGGAACCGGCTGGTTTGCATAATAATTGACTTTTACCTGAGGAAAGTAAAATAGATAGAAATACTCGATCACTGCAATCTTATTTTCTTTTACATCCCATTCCGTATTGTAATCAAATAATGAACAGGAAAAAATATATGAAATGACGCACAATCAAAAGAAGTTTTTAAAATAAATCCCAAATAATTAAAAAGTCGAAAAAAAAAAGTTTTTATGTAACAGTATTTATAGTCAGACTAATTATATTATCTGCTTTTAGTTAATGTTTTCTTCTTCAATGGGTTGCCTGGAAGAAATTGCTTTCTGAACAATAAAACCGCCCATTGTTCATTTTTGTTTATTTATAATGTATTCCTTGTTCTTTTTGATTATTATTATTATGAAAAAATACATTGTTAAAATACTATTATGTTTTAAAACGGCAAGGCCGTATCAAGAAACAAACATATGAAGCTAAAGCTAAGCGTTTTCATAATATACGAGATGATATCGATATTTTCTTAGTCCGAAACTCCATGAAAACGTTTCGAAAACAAAATTCAATTGCATTACAGATTAAAAGCTCAATGAAATTGCTGAGCAGGTATTTTTATTCTCGGAAAAAATACTACATTTATGAGGAAACTGAACGTCAACGTCGTATAAAGAGTATTTCATTCTATGAATTATAGCCAAGTAACCAACACTGGTGATAGGTTTCTGTTGCCAGATACCGTCTAAGTAGGTATCATCGAAATTCCTGCTTCTGCCGCTAAAAAGTAATTGTGTAATGTGTGACCACGGTGTATCGGATAGCCCAAATCGAATCGTGTAACAGTTTGAAGGGTGCTATAGCTAGTGAAATTACTGCGATAACAATACTTAACATCTTATATCCCGAGGCAACAAGCTGTGTATATGATTCTATCTAACGCTACATTGCTATGAACAAGCGTATTTACCACCAGGTGAAGGATTTGCTCATCTCCTTGCTTCGTCGAGTAAAAAAGAAGATAGATCGTGGGCATCTAAAATATTCACTCTGATGTCGATTACCTGTTGAAGGAAATGCAATAAATGCGAAAATTAACTAGCCGCCGGCATTGTGAAGTGAATGAAAAGAAAGTTGAAATCATGTCGGCAATGTTCACATGCTCTCTCGCAAACTTATGCCATCGTTGCTGCTCACACGGTACCAGTGGAAGCGGGTTAACGATGTGATAGTCAATATCGTGACTATATCGTAATTTTTTATTATACCAAACAATAAAGAAATCTGATATGGACGAGGTAGACTCTAAATAAATATTAGCTGTGCCTTTTCGACCCAGCGGTTGATTATTGCGTTACTTCATCGAATTGCCATGAAAAACTGATAAACAAATGTTAAACCGTCAACTTACCCCGCATTAATTATATAACCACAAACGCATTAAACAGATTTGCGTAATTCAAAACGTTACAGACACTGGTTAATTAGTCCAAGAACTCTTGGGAACGGAATTATTATAGTCGAAAAATAGACAATAAACATGCGATAAGAAATTAACATATTTGAGAATTTTTATTGTTGCTAATGAATCGTACGTAACAATAAATATTAAATAAAAACAACACATAAATACGGTATGTATACCTGTGAAGAAATCACACGTTCTACTATTAATGTATATAAACGAATACCCGTAATATTTTTGAGAATAAAATCAATGGATCTGTTGAAATTATTTAATCATCCTATGCTTTATGGTCTCACAAATCAATCCACGATGTTAATAATTCAAATATATTAAAGACATCAAAGCCTTATAATTCCCAACTGAATGTTTAAAGGGAATGCGGTAATTACTTGATAACCATTACTACGCTGACCTCTAACATAATCATTTACGGAATAATTACTTTGTTCATATTAAATACTTTACTTTTAAAATTCATCCTTATTTAGTTCAATTAAAACTTTTGTTTTTAGTTTTGTATTTCACTAACTTTATAATTGTTACACTTGCGTACATGTAGCGAACTTCGGCGGCCAGATTGAGGAAACTTATCCTTATTTACACTGTGTACATACAGCCATAACTTAATTTTAAACGAATAAGTTGGGGAAAAAGTCTTTTCTCATTAAAGTATGTATGAACTTGTAATAAAACCTCTTTGGCTATACTATTTGTGTCTGGCTGGTTTTGTTATCATTGACAGTTAAAATTTTCAAAGAACGTAATTCCAAATTAAAATAAAGAAAATATGTGATTTTCATTCGTTTTTCGTACTGTCAAGGTGAGTGAATCTAATAAAGAAATTTGATACATTTAAAAATTTTACTACAAAAAAGGTAAAAATGCAACGCAAGCCGCATAAAAAATTTGCGATGTTTATAGTGCTGGTGCAGTGTGCTGTGCGCAGTTTGCAATGCGCTGTACGCAGTGTACTGTGCGCAGCGTGCTGTGCGCAGTGTGTTGTGCGCTGTATGCTGTGCGTAGTGTGCTGTGCGCAGTGTGCTGTGCGCAGTGTGCTGTGCGCAGTGTGCAGTGGGCAGTATGCTGTGCGCAGTTTGCAGTGCGCTATACGCAGTGTGCTATGCGCAGTGTGCTGTGCGCAGTGTGCAGTGTGCAGTGTGCTGTGCGCATTTGCAGTGCGCTATACGCAGTGTGCTATGCGCAGTGTGCTGTGCGCTGTGCGCAGTTTGCAGTGCGCTGTACGCAGTGTGCTGTGAGCAGTGTGCTGTGCGCAGGGTGCTGTGCGCAGTGTGCAGTGTGCAGTATGCTGTGCGCAGTTTGCAATGCGCTGTACGCAGTGTACTGTGCGCAGCGTGCTGTGCGCAGTGTGTTGTGCGCTGTATGCTGTGCGCAGTGTGCTGTGCGCAGTGTGCTGTGCGCAGTGTGCTGTGCGCAGTGTGCTGTGCGCAGTGTGCTGTGCGCAGTGTGCTGTGCGCAGTGTGCTGTGCGCAGTGTGCTGTGCGCAGTGTGCTGTGCGCAGTGTGCTGTGCGCAGTGTGCGGTGCGCAGTGTGCAGTGTGCTGTGCGCAGTTTGCAGTGCGCTGTACGCAGTGTGCTGTGCGCAGTGTGCTGTGCGCAGTGTGCTGTGCGCAGTGTGCTGTGCGCAGTGTGCTGTGCGCAGTGTGCTGTGCGCAGTGTGCTGTGCGCAGTGTGCTGTGCGCAGTGTGCTGTGCGCAGTGTGCTGTGCGCAGTGTGCTGTGCGCAGTGTGCTGTGCGCAGTGTGCTGTGCGCAGTGTGCTGTGCGCAGTGTGTAGTGTCTGTGAGAGTAGCACAAATTTGGTTTATGCGTTTTCAATCTTGTAAAATCAATTTTTAAATTTTGATGTCAACGATGCACGTCGCTCTGGTCGCCGTATTATGAATAAAATGATTTTTGAAAAAGTGGAGCAAGATCGGCGTATCAGTAGTTACGACGTGGCTGAAGAAGTGGGAATCGACCACAAAACAGTTTTGGCGCATTTGAAAAAACTGGGCACACAAAAAAGCTCGATATTTGGGTACCTCACGAGCTCACTGCAAAGAAAACTAATAATGAACCGTGTACTCGTTTATGATTCTTAATTACGACCTAATGAAACCGAACCAGTTTTGAAGGAGCTGATAACTGATGATGAAAAGTGGATCACGTACGACAATAACGTGCGAAAAAGGTCACGGTCAAAGGCCGGTCAGACTGTGGCGAAATCCGAGTTAACTCACAACAAGGTGATGCTGTGTGTGTGATGGGATTGGCAGGTCATTATTCATTATGAGCTGTAACCACCAGGCAGGACTATCGATTCTGAACTGTACTGCGAACAACTGATGAGATTAATGCAAGAAGTTGAGAGAAAGCGGCCGGAATTAATCAACAGAAGGAGTGTGGTTTTGTCATCATGATAAACCTCACACATCTTTAGCCACTCAGCAAAAATTAAGAGAGTTTGGCTGGGAGGTGTTAATGCATCCGCCGTAAAGTCCTGACCTTGAACCTTCAGATTTCCACCTGTTTCGGTCTCTTCAGAATTGTTTAGGCAGTGTCAGGTTAACATCACGAGAGGACTGCCAAAACCGCTTGTCGCGGTATTTTGAATCAGAAGTCCCAAAATTTCTTTAGCAATGGGATCATATCCCTACCTACAAGATGTCAAAAAGTTATCATACAAAATGGTACCTACATACTTCAATTAAGTATAAATAAACTGTATTAAAATATGTTTGGAATTTTCTTAAAAAATTCTAAGAAACTTTTCCCCAACCTAACATTATATTCATCGCCATGAGACATAAGAAATCTCGTTAATTTAAACCACTACCGCTCCCTACAAACAACAACATAGATCTACCACCAATGAAATATAAAAGATTTAAAGTAGAGAAAACAATATGAAAATACTAAGAAAAAAATTTTAATTGGTTTAAGCTTTTAAACCAATTAAAAAATAATACACCTACATAAGAGGATGAAAACTAATAAACGTTATTTCCTGGTATCAAGTAAATCTTTCCAGTTTCCAGAAACGAGCGAGCTTTTACCAACGGAAAATTATCAGCGTTTTATAAATATCATATTCATTGGAACAAACTGTTTCCAGAAACCTGTAAACAGTTTTATTTGCTTTGTGCAACGTGAATATTTTGTTTTACTTGTTGTAATACTTTTATTTGGCAGAACAAAATTTAGTCCACTGTTACATTTTAATGATTTACACGGCGCTAAATATAGAACAGCTCATAAAGTTGACACAGCAATAGTTAACATATAGACTAAGTGGTTAACAATTTTAGACAACACAATTACTTATTATTTTGTTTATTATGAAAATAAACAAATAAAATTTGAATATTTGTTGAGGTAGAGAACAACAAAATACCAAGGCTTACAAAGTTCACCGCTGGCATTTTCAGTTGTAGATGTTAATACTGCTCGGGCAAAACATGTTTTGATACAAAACTAATTACTAACGGCGAGTTTCATATAAGTCTAATGTATTACTGCAATAACTGCCCACGTAGTTCAGCGGTTAGACGCTTGCCGTAGATGCACTGGTTCTATTCCGGCGCCACACGTGTGAATTTAGGTTCTTTCAAGACGCCGTCAAATTGTAAGTAAGCCTACCGCTAGAGTCGCTGGTATATTCAATTTGTTTGTATTTAAATGAACGCAAAAACAAATATTTTAACTCAATCCTGTACTAAAATAAGTTTGTCACATAAACAGTGTAAGTAGTTATATAGATATTACTGTGGAATACACAAATACCACGTAGTGTAAATAAGATGCGGATATTGAAAATGTTAAAGTAGCTCGATGCGAGCATTCAATTTTCCGTTCATGCAGTAACGTTTATTTGATAGACTATGTTCAAATGCAAAATAAACATGGTTTATAAAATCACAACAAGATAAACATCTTGCTATATTTATTCATTGGAAAATTCTTATGAGTCATCTTTTCTTGTGGTAGGTCTCTGTTTGCGGACACCGTCTAGGTAGGCACCACCGCAGCTCGTATTTCCGCCGCCGAACAATAGTAAGCAAACGTTATTCCGTTTCGATTTGAAAGGAAGTTAATGCTAGTAAAATTACTGGAGTAACGAAATTTAACATCTCGTGTCTCATAGCGATAAGCACGTCAAACGTTTCGCTCATCATACCATACATACATACATAAACACAAATAAATAAATTTTAATTGTATCAATACAGCTTCTTAATTAATTCACATCAATATTTGCAATATGGGGGGATTCCCCTCCCATAGGGGAGATGTACCCCTACACAGATTGTGTGGGAGTCTTTGGGGGAGGTCTATATCCAGCTGTATATGATGATTAATATTTGCAAAAATAGTATCCGTAAAATGTTTGATCTATCTCTTCGTTAGCTCTCAGTAATCTTTTACGGCTCAAGCATTTTTAATGGATCCATCTCTGACATACAGCTGATTTTGTAGGGTGAAACATAAGTTGGTGAAAATCGTAAGAATTAACAGAAATAAATATTTTTATCAAAAGATTTGTTCGGTTTCGTTTCCTGATGGCGATGCAGTCTACCAATTTCTATATCGGTCAATCAATAATCAGACACATAAAAATATAAGAAAATGTTTGAATGTTTCAACAAGTTATAAACAATAGGAAAATCGAGAGAGATGCCTAGTCGACAGTCAGAGCTTTCAGAAACTATCTGACACTAAGCTGATTAGACTATATTCAGATACTTTTCATTTTATCTTTTGTTATGACTAACTTTTGTTATGTTCAGAGAAGGCCAAAGCACTCTATTTCAAAGCAAATCATGTTATCAATGTTTTTATACAAAAGCTCTTTT
This sequence comes from Troides aeacus, assembly GCA_033220335.2. Classification (NCBI taxonomy): domain Eukaryota; kingdom Metazoa; phylum Arthropoda; class Insecta; order Lepidoptera; family Papilionidae; genus Troides; species Troides aeacus. Next base: position 8,636,273 of record CM067268.1, on the reverse strand, counting down.
CAATCTAGTTGAAAGGAAGATTTAATTTCTCTCTTTTGATCAAATAATTTATTAATGGAAACTAATTATAATCACTTTACTTTTTAAAAGTATGAAAGTCGCCCCAACTATTACGAACCCTTACGAAGACATTATACTCACGTTAACATAGAACTTAATATTAATTTCAATTTGTAATTTAATTTAATATAATCTCTAAGTCTAATTTCATTTTGATACTTTTTTTACTAAACCAATAAAATATATTGAATAGAGCGATAGCTATCAATGCACAGGTCATTTAAAGGTCATGCTAGCTTTTATTAGGAAGCCTTCAGGAATTTGGTATGGTGATCTTTGACACTCACTAACCGGTGAGCTCCTCTCAACAACGGAGTTGTAACGGATTTTCCGCTTTCAAGCGCTTTTAGAACATTTTTACTTTTTGACACTTTTAAAAATCAAAAGAATTTTACGGCAAAGCGTGTCGTGCACATTCACGCTTTAAATTGGGCATGCGGTTCCATCGACACACTCTTTGTGCGTGCCCAAAGGATAGTGCTTCAAAATTTTGATACCTTTACTACCGTATTATCGACAATGAGTTAACATTCGAACTCAGTGTCACATGATGTTAAAAGCTGTAGCGTCCTCACCCGAACCATTATTGCATTACCACAGCCGGAGCCGTACAGAGATATACTGCGACAGATATTCGATCTAAGAAGAAAATCTATCCAGACGGATTCGAAACAATCCTATTCAGTGCTTAACATATGCTACGTGAAAATGGAAGCGGCTTATATTATAGGAAACAAATCTTTATCTTCTTAACTAGGTTAGATGAAACAAAGGTTATTGAAATAAGTTATAATATATACCTATATATATAACACCTCAGGCTGATCTAAAATAACCATAACAATATTAACAAAGGAATGTTAAAGTATAATAAAAAATATGTTAATAATTTTGTATTTCCTTCTTCGTAACTAAATTTAATGTTTTCATCTGCAGATGAAGGAGTGACGAAAACTTTTACATGCGCCCGGACCCTGATCGGTCAGCATGTGTTCTTACAATTGGTCGGAGTGGAAGGCTCCCTGTCACTGTGTGAAGTTGAAGTATTCACCACCGAAGGTATGAAACTTTTATGAAATAAATATATATATAGTATTTATTTAATTATAAATTATGTACGTATAATGAACAACATCTGATTGCTAATATATATACATGTGTAAGTGACTCTAAAAGATCCAAACAAATGTTCTTTCAACGGAATCGCGTTCAGGACTCGATCTTCTTTTTAACCAGTTTACATGCGTAGAAGTTTGAGAGGATAAATACTACACAAAAGATTTAAGGAATAAGATTCCGTCGCCAGTCTTTGGAGACATTATACAAACACCCTGTCCGATTCCAAGGGCAACTGTAGCGTCTGTAAACGAGCGAGGGCTTTCACGTGATCCACTTCCCGTCTACGCAACATCTATACGATGAATAAATATTAATTTATCATCAGTGATTAAAAATGTATATTACATTTAGCAATTACCTTCGAATTTAATCAGTATTTCAATATATTTTCAATAAGCTATTGGGAATTTTATAGATACCACTAAAATAATTAAACTGGCTTCGTAACCAGATTGCGTGGTCTTTTTAAATGGCTTCCATGAAATCATTACGACAAATTTTATTTAAAACGTTATTATAGAAATAATGTATGTATTTTCATGACGTTAATTATTTATATGGTATACATAGCATTTATTATTTATATATAAAAGAATTGTAATAAAAACAAATATAGTGAAATGTATTTGTAAGTTTTGTAGCATCTTTACACTCTGCTTGAAATTCCTACTTCAAAGGAATGGATTCGCAATATTTTCTTCGACTGGTATTTTCAATAAGAAACCGTAAAATCACTGCATTATGCGTGTTCTGTGGCGTTATTCTTCAAAAACATGTTAAAGGAGACGTTAAGGTAATTTGTTTTTGTTTATTCCACGAAGGATAATGGTAAGTGATACGTCTATACAAAATAATGTGAGGTTAGGATGACATACACGAGTTCACATTGTTGTGCTCACGGTCTTATATAAGATGTTAGGCATCGATATCCCAGTAAATTCAATTAGGTTTGTAATGAGCGTTAACGGAAATCATTATTGTTGTAGCGGAAATACACCCAATGTTGGAAATAGACTCCAAATATGTCCTATTCCCAATGCTAATAAATATATATATATATATATATATATATATATATATATAAATAATTAACATCAAAAGAAAGGCTTTTTAAATTTCATATTTTTATATTGAAAATAAACTATTAGATATTGAAACCATAGATATGTTGTTTTATTAACAAAAGCCTTTGTTTCGATGGAAATTCAATTCCCAATTACTACACATGAAATGAATCTCTCTGTGCACATGTCGCATACATCATCTATTAATGTACAGCGATGTTGTTCAACAAAGGAAAGTTTCCAGTTTGTCTGCGTTATATGAGATTGTAAACTTTTAATGAACCCCCAGGTAGAGTGCATGTGACATTGTATATATACTCCTAACGTTGTCGGTTATTTTGGTGATTATCTCGGAAATGTCGATTTTAATGAACTTGTAATCAGTGCGGCGTAAATTAAATTTACCTCAACGCTGCTCTAATCTGAACTGTTGGCTACATAACTACGCCAACTAACTATGATGAAAATAGTTTCATATTCTCTAATGTGACGCTTTTAATGAATAGCACGCTCTCTGTACGTCGACACATTGTTTTATACGTGACATCTCTATATGTAATAAACTGATGATACCTGTATTGCAAGCAAAACTAGAGCAAGTAATAGCAATATCTTAGATATCTGAACGACATTGTGCTCGGCTTAAATGCACAAGGTAATAAGTCACATCACTTCATAACTTTCACTACCGCATACGCGGTATATCAGGATGATATTTCTTTGATATCTTCTAATCATCAATCTTCATCATCCGTTGCAATAATTTTTTTAGACAGCTTTGTTTTAACTCTGGTCCAATTAACGGAAGTAATAAGTTGGTTGGTCCGGCGTTATTGTCGAAATATTCTACTTTTGTTCGTGGTAGATCATTCGGGGTAATACATTTTAGCTCGCTGGCCTAATGGTTAGAGCGTGCGGCTTTCATTCCGAAGGTCGCGGGTACGAATCTCGGCATGTACCAATGACTTTAATATTTAAGTTATGTACATTTGTGAACTTTAGTTACAACAGCGAGATACAAACGGTGAAGGAAAACATCGTGAGGAAAAACCCGCACATGTCTTAGAATTTATTCTAAGGTATGTGTGAAGTCACCAACCCGCATTGGGTGAGCGTGGTGACTATGGCCCAATCGCCCTCATATTGAGGGTAGGCCTGTGTCCCAGCAGTGGGGACGTAAAATGGGCTGTTATTACTTACATTACTATTACTACATTTTAGCATTTTTGGTGATAGTTCTCATGCTAAAGAGGATCTTAATAGAAACAAACGTAATGCCTATATGTGCCGCTCACCTATAATGTGGTGTATCATCTACTAGAAAAATTACTGCGGTAATGAAACTTTAAAAACTCAATTCGACTAACGTAATAGTGTGTATAGATAACTCACGTCCTTTTATATCAAACATAAACAATAAAAGCAAATTTCAATAAGATAAACATTTTGATCCATTTTTGTTTGTTGAAATAAAAAAATCTTCTTGCGGGTTGCGACGTGCGTGTTAGATTCCTCACCCATGATAATCATGAGGCCCACACCACCTTATAAACACGTATTTCTTTATACTTATTTCCGAACAGTTAACTTATCAAATTTTAGCTTAATTATCAAGAGATGTTTTTCAGATAATCTGTTGATAAAATGTGAAAAATGTTAAAGATTGTATTTACTTAATCATTATTCAACTTTGCAGCCCGTGGGGGCGACCGACGGGAGCCTTTGCTTCTTTGACCTTGGGAAAATATAGTAGTTGGGGGAGATCTGTGCGACGTAGGTTGTACTCTACGAAAATATTTTATTTCATTACTTATCGGCACTACTATAAATGCATTTCACAATATTATAAATTTTGCTTTGCTAAAAATGAAAAGAATTTCTTTGTACAACTTCGCACTTTCTAATAGATTGCGTTTTCCTTTTTATATTTATATACATATTATAATAAGCCGATAGACATCCACTGCTGGACACAGGCCTCCTCCAAAGATCTCCACATCGATCGAGCAAATATATACATATATATATGCATATGTGTAAGTATGTATATGTAAGTATATTTAAATATATACGTATATCGTAAATATATATGTATTTGAGGTACGAAATACTATTTGACAAACCGAATCCACATTGTTACGTTACCGGTATATTTATTTTAGCTCTATCTGAAAATTTTGAATTATGTCATACCAGTACCCAGTCACCTTGGAAATGGCTTAAACAATATAGGAAATTCCTATTACGCGAAACTATTTTAACTTCTAGCTCATGAACTAAATTATGACCTATGATTTAATGTTTTATAACTAATATCATAAATGCGAGTGAGTTTCTGTTTTTGGCATTTTGTAAAAATTTCACGCCAAATGCACAGCATCGATCATGATGAATTTTTGTATTGAGATTGATGGGACCGTACAGACCGTTATAAGCATAAAAAGCCTTTTTCTCGATAAAAGCTTGTAGTGGCTAAGGTAAGGGAAAGAATAAAAGAAATAATATTCAAACTACCACTACAGGGAATAGCAGAAGTATTAAAGTTTTTGGAGAAATGGTATAAAAATAATTCTATCCTAAAATGAGTACATTCATCTAATTCAGGTCTAACCGTTTATTACGTTGATTGTGCTAAGCAATCTTTACAACGCGGTTGATCACGTGTGTCTAGTCCTCATAATTAGTTTGTATTAACTCCAAATAAAAGGACATTCATTACACAGGAGCATCCTAATAAAAGTGCTCTACTATTTGCTCGTGAATATAACCGTCAAGTGTAAGCCGAGTTAATAAGAGATGAAAGTCAAATTTCAGATGAAGTGGCATCTTCAGTTCGAGGCGACGCATGAACTTTAATTTTACTGTTAATTTTTAAATTCTGGTAAATATAACGCCCGTACCTGAATCGACCTAAAATTAATAATTGAATAGTTTTCACGCTTTTTATTTTTATACATAAAGCATTAACCTGAAAACTATGATATAAAGTCGATTGTCATTCAGTACCAAAGCGAGGGAAGCTGCTGATAAAAGCCAATATATAAACCTCAACCAACACATACTTAGGTCACACATGTAATATCTCTCGTGACTGGAAAAAAACTTTGTTATGCAAAGTCTGAGAGTATCTGAACAGAGAATTTAAGTACGACAAATATTTAAACTTAAACCATTATCTATGCTCGATATTGTAGCATAGTCTCTTTGTCTTCATATTACAAACCTTCCATCTTTAATTTTTATATATTAAAAAAAAAACGTAGCTAAAATTCAGATCTTCGTAAGATAGTTGTTGTGAATATGACGAAGGATTAAACTGTTGTAGCGATGATCGAGTGCTGGGCTTCCATATGTCTAAAACAACAATGAAACCTAGAAAATATTAACGAAAAGCACTAAATCTGGTAGTGAACAAATTTTTTTTTCAGGATCCGTCAGCACAGTAGCTTCTCAGTAATTAACCTTAACGTAGTCAGTGGTGATATCATACCATCATAAGTGGGGCTTACTCATGCCATTTAAAGATACGACTCGTCACCATCATCTGAACCAATGGAAGTTCACAAGACATAGGTCTCTTATAAGATATTCCATAAAACGATCTTATGCTAGTTGAGCCCTATGGCTCTCAGTGAATGTTTTGATATCGCGTGTCCACCTTAAAGACTATGCTGTAGTTATAATAAATAAACCTCTATTCTAAATGAATGTGCAGAATTTTCGAACGATCGTTGCGCACCGGCCGGTGCCCCTGCTGACATAGAGTTGGCTGCCTTCTCTAGAACCTGCTATGAATTCAATGTGGCTAGAGGTGGCTCCTTCGAAGAGGCTCGCAAACAATGTCAGTCGCATGGCGGAGACCTTATACACGGCTTCCAAGTAAGTATTGCATGTCAAGAACGCGGGCACGTTAACACAGAATTTTCAAAACAATCTCAAGTAGCTGACGTTGTTAGAACAGAAACCAGATGTTACAAAATTTAAAATAACATGTTAAAAACATTTAAACGGGGATAAGTTATTTAGAACTTAAAGTTTCTTAGCGGGTATGTTAACAGTGTATGTTAACAGTGTACTTTTATTAACTACATATTAAATGAGCTTTTAATTTAAAAATTCCTTACACTCGCTACAGTTTTCATAGAACTTTTTCACAAATATGCTGCGATAAATTTTAATAAACTCATATAAACTATCTCCGTGTTAACATTTAACTTTCTGGAAATATAGAGAAGTGCATTGAGAAGTTACGCAACTTGTAACTTTAGTAATTAATCCACAAAGACAGACATAGAGTCGTTCAAGTTAATTTATTACATCGGGACTATGTGACTAGAGTTAATTACGTTTTAGAAAGTAATATTTGAATATTGCACCAATCTCGGAATGCTTATAGTTGTTTAGACTTTTAAGTATATCTTAAAAGTATACAACTGTATTCAAGTTAATATTTTAATTTCAAAGTTACGACATGGTTTTGTCGTTGTAAAGCAAATCTATTACAGCCTATTAACGTCTATTGCTAAACACAGTCATCTCCCGAAGTGGTTGCTTTGCTAGTGCAGTATGCTAACACTGGTGGGGAGATATACAATATTTTCTCTAGAATTGTCTAATTTTTAGACGCTCTTTACGATATGCTATAGATAAAGAGGTAATGATATTCTAACCAATCTTTAACACGGTGATCAATCTTACAACAATCTATTTAATGATAAGTTTTTAATCATCAACTGTATAGTTAATACACATAAACGATAACTGTGTTAATGATGTTAATGATTGTTTAAAATATCGTTACACTCGTACAATTAAATGTAAATAATATTCATTCGGACACAACAATTTCACGATAACTTTTGCTGTAATTATTGTTCGCATGACTGCATAACAGACTACAGAGAGTTCTGAAAACTGTTGTAGCGCTGACATTCGTGCTCCCTTTTTATAAAGTATTTCCTTTGTGAATGAAATCACTAACCGTTAACATTTTCGAGTGTTAATATTTATTAATATTGTAATAAACATAACAATGGGAAGTATGTAATGAGCGTTCACATGTAAACATCCTAAGTAGCTACACATTGTTATGGACAACAGTACCACTTACCGTTAGCCTAAACCTGATCATCCTATAGCTTAAATGAAATAAAAAAAATCCTGCCTAGTTGGAATATGTGGTTCATAAATAAATAATTTAAACCTTACAATAGTCATGAAAAAAAAAAACACGAAAATAAAGTTACGTACATGATGAAATACTTTAAAAAAAAGTCAACTTTATTTCCTAGCAGGCAGTTTTACTAGTCAACAGTTTATTTGATACAAATCCCTATTTAGGTGTATCCATCCTTCTGCTTTTTTTATAATATCTAAGAGGCAAACGAGCAAGACGGGTCACCTGCTTATTCCATTTCTCTCTAACTTCTACTTTTTCCAGGCAATCGCTTCAAACTATCTCTTCTATGCCACTTGCCTATCTATTCTTTAAGCGTCCCCTTCTCTTACTTTTAGGTCCTTTCCATATAGGAACTTTTCATATACACTTTTTCCTAAAAATTATATAACAACCTATAAAAAAAAATGCGTTTCTAGAAAGCGATTATTTATTTTACGAGAGTCCCAGGTTTGAATCCGATGTTTTACAACCAGCATCCTTATTATCAATGTGCTTACATAATTGCATTGCTATGCTCCAGATGTCACATATGTAATAGGGGGACCGGAAAGTAATGTCGTTTCTGCGCATGCCAATACTTGATTGTCATTTGTCAGCTCATTGTTTTGTTCAGAGGCGTACCAAAGACATTGTGAGGTTATAGTGATTTCTTTACTTATAGACAATTGAATTACAATTTTTTTTTGTAATTTTGGGTAAAATGGCCAGCCAAATACCAGAAGAGGTACACATCCGGCATTGCATGCTCTTTGAGTTTCGCAAGGGAAATAACGCAACAGTTGCTACCAAAAACATTTGCGATGTTTATCCAAATGCACTGGACATTCGTAAATGCCAAAGGTGGTTTTCCAAGTTCAAATCGGGTAATTTTGATCTTTCCGACTCGTATCGATCAGGAAGACCATCAGCGTTAGACAACGACGTGTTAAGGGCGGAAGTGGAAGCAAATCCGTGTCAGACGATCGAGGAATTGTCAAACAGTCTCAACAAACCTTGGTCGACCATCCAAGAACATTTGAAGCAGATTGGAAAAGTAAGCAGAGCAGGTGTTTGGGTCCCGCATAATCTGTCCGAATAGAATAAGGCTAACCGATCAATCACATGCAACTTATTGCTTCAACGACACAACACAGAAGCGTTTTTTGATCGCTTGATCACAGGAGATGAGAAATGGGTCCTGTATGATAACCCAAAACGCAAAAGGCAGTGGCTCTCTCCAAATGAAATCCCTCGGAGTACTGCTAAGCCAGGTTTACACCCCAAAAAAGCGCTTTTGTGTGTTTGGTGGAGTATTCGCGGCATTGTTCATTTTGAATTACTGAAACCTGGAGAAACTGTTACTGCAGACCTCTACAGAGAACAATTGCAGCGAGTCAATCAATCTTTAATTGAAAAGTGGCCAGCGATTGTCAACCGAAAAGGCGTCATTCTCCAACATGACAATGCAAGACCGCACTGCGCAAGGCGAACTCTAGAAAAAATTAATGAATTGGGGTGGGAGGTGCTGCCTCATCCACCATATTCGCCCGATGTTGCACCATCGGATTTCCACTTATTCCGAGCGCTGCAACACTTTTTAAGTGGCAAAACATTTGCAAATTTGGATGATATCCAAAATGCCATCTCTAGATATTTTGCCGAAAAACCAATTAATTTTTATCGATCAGGGATTGAAAATTTACTCACTAGATGGCAAAAGGTTATTGACAATGATGGGGAATACATCATTGATTAAAAATAAAGACTCGTTAAAAATGTATGTGTTTGTATTTAGCGTAAGAAAACGACATTACTTTCCGGTCCCCCTAATATGTTGAAATTGTTTATAAATATTTAAATAAACATTGTTCTAAAATTCTATAAAAAACACTTTTGCTATGTCTATAATATTATCATAATTTCAACATCACTACTTTATTTACACCTACTTAGTACTTCAATTGGTTGTGCTTTACCTGTGCGTAGGATTCTATATTTTATATTTCTTTGGTATACAGCAATCGGATCTAATAATAGCTATGACGTTTTCCAATATATTTTTTCATACTATATTTTTAATTCTTTTATTGTTCAACGACCCTCGGACCTTTACTGGATGGTAAATGATACATCTGTCTATAACAACATAGCGTCAATTAGAGTTGCATAAACAGCACTACATTGCACTCGTCGCCTTGTGGCATAGGAGGTTATATATCGTTCTCCACTAATTTAACCAGCTACAACTCTCTTCAAACCGGAACATAGTAATGTTTGCACAGTACTGTTTGACGACACGAATAGGAGCAGCGGTGATACCTACCACCAGTATTTTTTTAAGTGGTTTAATATTGATGTTTAGTTGCAGTAGATGATCTTAAACTATTATGGAATTGGATACAATGCCACGTCAATTGTATTATTCATTCAAACAGTAAAACTTCTACATAGAAAGGGAAAGAGATAATATATTGATTAATTTAAGTTTTACAAGTAGATTTATTCCATATTGTATTTAATTATGATAAATAATAATATTTATAAATAAAGTTCTTGAAACCTAACAAGCTACGGTACTATTCCGGGCCAGTGCGCCTGACTTTCAATGTTTTTCCTACCTTCTTCCTGCTCTTTTCCCAGCTATGCGGGATCGGCACAGTATGTACTTCTCTTCCATATCCCTCTCATCCATCCATCCAATCAGCCGGAAGACTTCCACTACTGGACTGGCCGGAAGGCCTCCCTCAAAGATTTCCACTCAGACCGGTCCTGGGCCACCCGCTATCCGTCTATCAGCCGTCATATCTGAATTCACGCTCTTCTTTCACACAATTCATCTACACTTTATTCGGTCTTCCTCTACGACCATCGAGGTTTTTATTGTATTATAACAAAATGTTAGAATTTTATTAATGTATGAAGTTTAAGTTATTGCTGAAAGTTTAAGTAATGGATAAGGCTATGTCTGAAGTTTCCCTGCGTGATCGAATTAGAAATAAGGAGATCTGCAGGAGAACTAAAGTGGTGATGGGTAGGATACATCGCTCGAAGGACTGACACCCGATGGGACACCAAGGTCCTCGAATGGCGACCGGGTACCGGAAGACATAGTGTTGGCCAGCTCCCCACTAGGTTGTCCGACGATCCACGTGAAAGTTGCAGGTAGCAACTGGATGCGAGCAGCGCGAGATCAATAGATGTGATGATCTTGGGGAAAAGGCCTATGTCCAGCAGGGGACGTCACTTGGCTGATAATGAAGTTAATGATAAATGGACAAATGTTCAAAGTAAAATGTATTTAAGTATTTGAATTATCAGTTTTATTTATAGCAACAACTTAACGGTATATCAAAGGGACGAGAAATTTATTACAGGAATATTAAAGCGCTGCTATCGCCCGTATAAATCACAGGAAGCAAATGATAACTTAATTATTTTGCTTTATAGAGACTACCTTTCATATACATCAATTACCTTTAGTCACTGTGTCCGGCAATTAACCGTAACAGCGTGTAAAAGCAGCGTGTAAAAGGTTACTGCATTTACTACCCCTTTGTATGGAAGGCTATCTGAAATACAAATAACTTTCGCACTCGTCCCATTCCGTAATCAGCTTACAAGATTAAATGCCGGCTGGATTTCGTTCAAAGTATTTAACTAATGAAAGCTAGTTAACAAATCCCCTCATATAGAAAAAAAATATCAATATATATAATTTAAAAATATTAACACAGTACTGAACAGTGCTTTTCTAATTAAACTAAGTAACAATACGCTAAAGACAACGCAAATATTGACAAACAAATATTACTTTATGTACATACAATAATATTGTTATAGTAGATAATAAGATAGCGTAAATAAAAGCACATATATATAAGTTAAAACACATAGAAATAAATTAAGAACAAACGTAAATATTGTAATATAGTAATGAATATATAAATTACGTAAATAATAGGTCAAGAAAAATAAAGCTCTAGCTAAAGCTAGCCCGCTAGGTAATGGTTAGAGCGTGCGGCTTTCATTCCGAAGGTCGCGGGTTCGAACCTCGGCATGTACCGATGACTTTAATATTTAAGTTATGTACATTTGTGAACTTTAGTTGCAACAGCGAGATACAAACGGTGAAGGAAAACATCGTGAAGAAACCCGCACACTGAAATCATCTTTGTGTGTGTGGTGGCCCTAGTAAAGTGGCAACAGGCTCGCCCCCTGTTACATGGGACCTAATCTGACCACTGGCGAATTGTGGGTTTTTATTCACCTCTGCCTACCCCTACTGGGAAAAAGGCGTGATAATATAAAAAAAAATAATAAAGCACAAAACAATAGTGAGAAAAAAACTAAAAGGAAAAAGTCGTTAACCTAATGGTAAATCATATGATTGCTCATTGCATTTTGGTTCTCGTTAGGATGATATACACTGCACCACGTTAATCTCGTCAATATGAGACAATATGTTGAGACACTTTACACTAATAGTGCAATTAATACCAGGCCTTTTAATCAGGAACATAATGTCTCCGGTTGCTGAGATTTACCACGAGCAAAATTAAAGAAATCCTCCTAATGCTGTTTACTAATGAATATTTAAGTTTTTAAATCCTAGCGGCAAATAACTATGCAGAGGAATATTTTGTATCTCTATTTAATAACGAAATTTTGTTATATACACTCTATTATATATGTCGTGAATGTATATGTGAAATATTCAGTGAACCAAATAAAATTATGCTTTCCATCTTACAGGGTGCTATATCTAGTTACTTAACACAAGAACTGGAACGACGCAAGGCTCAACTGAAAACCCAACTTGTTTGGATCGGTGCTCAGAAAGAACCGGGACTCACCACGAGGACTTGGAGATGGGTCAATGGTTAATATGAAACTATTCTTTAACGAATCACACAGCTAATTTATAAACCATGGCGTTAACTATATTTTAATTTATTGTTTAATGGAGCTAATTCAAGTTCGTTTTAAATTTTGTAATTAAAAAAGAGTGTGTATGAATCACTCTTATCTCTCACCGCATCCATTATCGACCGTAACGCTGAATGCCACAGCAGTGCTATTAATCACTTAGTATAGCTTACCATAGACATAACGCCTATGATTGATTATAGGCGAAATAGTATCGCAGCCGACATGGGGAAAAAACCAACCGAACAATTATAACGGCGAGCAGAACTGCGCGGTTCTAGATGGCGGACGCGCTTGGTTGTGGAACGATGTTGGCTGCAACCTGGACTACCTGCACTGGATCTGCCAGTACCGTGAGTGTCACCTTCATAGGTACATATCTATACTTTATTCAGCTACGCAATACGCTGCGGCCTGCTGCGACTTCATAATTACCAAAAAACGATACTAAAAACGGCTTGTTTGTTGAACTGTTTGCATTACCATTATGTGTATATTTTTTAATATCAATATGTATAATCATATATTCATGTATATTAATGAACATACCTCAATAATAGCAATAGATCATAATAAATATACGGGGTCCGATTTACTTTATGGCTAAATTACAGTTAAAATATCAAACGCATCTGTTTATGTTACGTGTGTATTTATAGTAATATCTTGTGTGCTCGTGAAATGAATAAATAATATTGGCAACTGCTCTTGCGAAATGTAAATGATAATTGTGTGTGTGAATAAATGATAAATGTATGTGAAATGAAAAAAATTTATTACGAACAGAAAATATTTGAATAATGCGTATGTAACGATATATAGGCTATAGGCATAAGCGTTAATTTCTTAGACGTATTACCAAAACTTTTAGATTTTTTCAGTGTTGTTATAATGAAATGTGTAATTTTGTTTTCCGCTGGCGGATCGTTACCGTTTTTATATGTATTTTAATTAAAATTTTAATCAGCAGGATAGTAATAGTGCAACTATATAAATAAATATGTTACGTTCCTACAGTTCCGCCATCATGCGGCAGTCCCGACAAATTATTGAACACCACCATCGAAGGGAGCAGTAATCAAGTGGGAGCGACTATCTTTTACAAGTGCCCCGAAGGTCACATGTTACTCGGAGATAAGACTAGAGAGTGTAAAGAAGACGGCTTTTGGTCGGGTACAGCTCCTAGTTGTAAATGTAAGTAATGTTTTTTCTTAAAATTCTGCTCACGAACCTTAAATTACTTTAACTTGCATATTTTATATATATAAAGCAAAAACAACAGTTTTGGATTGAATGTAACAAATATTAACAACGATTTAAGATGTCGACTGCGGCGGCCTTACTCCGATACAAGATGGCGAGGTGACTTTAATTGATGGAAGAACAACTTACGGAGCTAAAGCTTTATACTCATGCAAGGAGAATTATACCTTAATCGGAGAACCATCCAGAGAGTGCAGCGATGAGGAGATATGGAGCGGCCAAGCACCAAAGTGCTTGTTCGACTGGTGTCCAGAGCCACCACCAGTGACTGGTGCCACTTTCATAGTTAGCGGACACAAAGCCGGCTCTCTGGCCACATACACTTGTCAGAATGGATTTATATTATTCGGTATACCGGTAAGGGATTGCCAATTAACTAATACATCATCAACTAATACATGACAATAAACGGCGATTAATTTTCAACCTGAATATAGCATTGATGAATTGTTTAATCATTGGCACAATCATCGGTATATGTACGATATCGATATAAATATTAATATGTAGTTTAATTTGAAAACTTGAAACCCAGCGAAAGAACTAGCAAAGGGTATTTACAATATATTACGAAATCATTGAATTTTCTTCAAGAAAACGTAATATTAATAAAGCAATGGTAACCCGAGTTTTTTTTTATAAATACATAAACAGCTAAAACGCGCTCGGATCCCGATGTTAATAGAAATACTTGTTAGAATTTTAATTGACGATTTGATATAACCTCTGCTCAGCCTTTAACAATGATATTTTTTATTTATAGTATACTTGAGATTTGTATAACTAGAACAGAATATAAATTTTGATCAGTACTTACCTCCATCCGCGATCAGTAACTTACCTTGCATTGAATTGTGACCTGATTATTTATGATTCTCATTACATTTTCTAGAGTGTAACATGTAAATTGGGCGGCACTTGGGTCGGTAACCCGCCATCTTGCAAGTACGTCGACTGTGGTACACCCGCACAAGTCTACAAAGGATCCTTCCGACTCCTGAATGGCACAACGACTTATGGCTCCATAGCTCAGTTCAACTGCGAAGCTGACTATTGGCTAGCCGGGGCAGAGTTCCTCACTTGCAACCGCGACGGAAAATGGTCGCATGATATCCCAACTTGTGACCGTAAGTAATCTTTAACTTAAATATACATGTCCCCTTTTGTGATTTATTGATGATCAGAATATATCATCTACAAGTCGTATGATAAATCTCAAAAGATAGTTTAAATGAAATTTATCTATCGATGTGAATCGCCGCAGGCATTGTTAGCAACGCAATTAAATTCTGAAGGGTGGGAAGTCAGCGTGCGTACACTATCATTAGCATTGTCCTTGAAAATCCTATCAAAGGTTAACATTTGACCTGAACTACACGTCGTGTTAAATGCAAAAATGCGGAAGTTAGCTCGCCTAAAAATATTTTTGTCATTTATATTTGCCTATGGACGCCAAGTATGCAGATATAAGAGAGATAATTAAACTCTACAAACAGTTCATCTCCTACTACTTACTTGAAATCGTGACTGTGATTTCCATATTACAAGATAATCAGCGATTCAAAACTGTTGCATTACAACTAAGTACAATATTAGTTAAAAATAAGACCATTTAAACTATAACAACATTTCATTTAAAGTATAAACATTTACAAAAATTATGTAACAGCTTCGTCACTACTCTGAACACACACACACAACCACACATTACTGTGAACATCTGTGAATATCAGTTAAAACGAGCAACTTTGGAAAATAATGAAATTGGCGGTTTAACCAATTTTTCGTTTGAAATAGTAATGACTTAAATATATACTATTAATTCTTACCCATTTTGTACAAACGAAATCGCCGACAGCAGCGATTGCACAGTAAATTTTAGGGTTATCTTAAGTTCTTATATCAATAAAGTCTAATTCGTTAGCAGAACATAACTGTGTTCAGTAAATAAGTTTCTAATTAAACTTTGTAACAGTCATAGTTTGCTCTGGCTGGGCCTGGGGTTGTTTAGTAAATAAAATTAAAATTAAAAATGGTATAAACTATTTTATCTGTACATAGACAAATTTGGTATTCATCTATGAAAAGGAAAGCTTCGATTAATTCGATGTCATTTTTTATGTATGTAAACTGTTAAGCTCAATTATTGTACGCTGTATTGAATGGGAGAATATTTTCGATATTTCATACTGCATAGTATAATATGAAATAATTTTCAGTTATAACCTGTGCGGACCCGGAAGTGCCGGCCGGCGGTTACATGGAGGCGTATGATTACAACGTGCACTCAACTATTGACTTCCACTGTGAACACGGGCATAAACTAATGGGAGAAACTAGTTTAACCTGTCAGTCCGATGGAGAGTGGTCCGGAGAATCGCCGAAATGCGAATGTAAGATAAATAATATTTTTTCTAAACATTTAACTGAAACTACTGCAGATTTCAAGTAGTACGCTGATATGACCCTCTTCTAGTGTAAAGGATGTTGTAGTTGGTGAAATGACTGGAGTAACGACAAATAACATTTCATGTCTCAAAGCGACGAACACAGTGTGGAGCTGTTGAGCTGTCGGGCTCAATTGGCAAACAAATTGTTATGGGCAAGCGTATATTAAGTGTACCCTTAATGGATGGGCTAGATCATATCGTCTCTACATCAAATTTAAATTAGTTATAATATTGACCTTCACATTTGCGTGTTATTATAGATCCGCTTTTATTAATTTGCTTATAATAAGATCAATACAGTTATTTTAAAATTAAAAATCTTTAAAGAAAGAAACTAACGAGCATGTATTTATTTAGATGTTGATTGCGGTAAACTTCCACCGTTACCGTACGGTTCATCAGACTTATTAAACGGTACCACACATTTGGGTAGCATCATCCAGTATTCCTGCACCACCAATTATCGTCTCATTGGTCCAGTCCGACGGATTTGTACCGAGGACCATCAATGGAGCGAATCTTCTCCGAGATGTGAAGGTATAATTATCCTACTACGCATTTAATACTGCGATTGCTTTCTAGCATTATCTTCTTTACATATATTATTATATAACTCCAATAATTTTATTACTTGTTAATAGTAATATCTGTATTAGATACTCCCATTTAAATTACTATAAAAGAGAACGTTGCTTAAAGCGATTTGTTACTTCCCGTTCTCAGCTTTCAAGTCCCATTGATTTTATAATTCTTCTCAAGTAACATCAATGTGATTATTTTAAAATATTTGAGTTTAATTATCTGATATTACATATAAATATAGATTAGTTAACAACATTTATTCGACATTATAGGCAACTCTCGTATAGAGTTTATGCTAGATGACGTAGGAACAGGGATGTGCACTTCATATAAGCAAATAATCACTGCATTTCTCTTTTATATTATCTATAAATAAGAGAGAAGAATTTCTGTAATCTTCGTCCTTGTTTTGGATAATATTCGGCGCTGATTAATTTTTTTTCAATACTAGAAATCCGTTGCCCTGAGCCAATAGTAGCGGAGAACAGCATCGTGTCGGTGACGGGCAATGATCGCATGCACGGACGTACCCTCATCCGCACTGCAGGATCTACAAATGCCGGAAATACGTTTAGAATAGGGGCACTCGTCAAATATCGTTGTGAACGAGGATATAAAGTTATCGGGGAAAGTCTCTCAACTTGCGAAGATAACGGCCAATGGAGTGGTGTTACACCGCGGTGTCAATGTAAGTTCAATCGTTAATATACTAACTCACATAAGCAGCAAGCACAAAAATCTGACCTTTTTACATACGTATGTACTTCTTAGATAGCTCGCTGGCCTAATGGTTAGAGCGTGCGGGTTCGAATCTCGGCATGTACCTATGACTTAATATTTAAGTTATGTACCTTTCTAAACTTTAGTTACAACAGCGAGACACAAACGGTGTAGGAAAACATCGTGAGGAAACCCGCACACTGAAATCACCTTTGTGTGTGCGTGGTAGCCCCAGTAAAGTGGCAACCGGCTCGCCACCTGTTACATGGGACCTAATCTGACCACATCTGGCGAAAAGTGAACACCCAGTTCATTCGCCTCTGCCTTCCCCTACTGGGAAAAAGGCGTGATAATATAAAAAAAAAAATTGTACTTCTTTTATTTTCATACTGAATTATTTTATTTATCAATGTGTATCCAACTGCCAATATTGTTTTATTACTAATCATCGCCTCTTGGTTTTTGTTTTATAGATATGAAATTAGTCTCTTTATGTTTTGCATTTTCTTACCCTTTCTTAAAGTGTAGTAGATTACATGTTAATTTTTAATTTATGAAGATGTCGACTGCGGCAACCCTGGACGCCTGCAGAACGGTATAGTTACACTGGCTACCAACGCCACATATTATGGTGCCACTGCTCTCTATGAATGCGACGAACATTGGCAGCTCGACGGTGTTTCACGGAGGCTGTGTCAAGACAATGGCACGTGGAGTTCTGAAGCTCCAGTATGCAAGGGTACTGTTTATTTAGTATCATATGTAGTATTTATCTTATATCATATATATATATAATAAATTGATTTCTCTTCTATTCATTCTCATTTCATGATAAATATTAATTTAATTACTCTAGTTACATAAAACTCCGAAGTACTACCAATTATGAGTAATATTTCTATAATGTGTCGTAAGTCTATTTAGATAAGATTTGCCCTGTCTACGGGCACACCGAATTAATATATGAAAGCAATCTATTAACCACACCATTAGCTTTAGAAATAAACAAATTATATTGTCTGATTAGATTATAATGTAGAATAATACAACACCAACCATTAAACTAAACTCCTATCAATAGAAATCACGTGCATGGATCCTACGATCCAGATTAAGGGCAGTACTGGACTTCTGGTGGTCACATCTTCACTAAGTATCGGCAGCGAAGCCCACTATCGCTGCGAACGCGGGTATAGCCTACGCGGCAATCAGACCAGAACTTGTATGCCTAAGGGACAATGGAACGGATCACCGCCTGCGTGTATACGTAAGTCACTAAAAACTACTCTGTACATCAATAAAGATCTCCATCTTAAGTGAAGACACCCGCAAAGAATAATTCGTAACAATAAACAATAGTTGAACCAAATATAAATAAATTTTAATAATATCTACATGTAACCGTTCTACTACTTTTATAGAAGTTATTTCATATAGATAATAATAAATATACAAATGCAAAATGTTATACCATTGCTTAACTTCATGTTCGCTTAATAATATTTCTTTAATTTTTCAGCTATCGACTGTAAATCGCCGGGCGTTATCGAAAACGGACGCATTATTATATCGAATAGTTCAACGTTATTCGGTAGTTCTATCGAATACCATTGTTTGCCTCAGTACCAGCGTGTAGGACCTTTCCTACGCAAATGTCTGGAGGACGGAAAGTGGTCAGGTGACGAGCCAAGCTGCGAGATCGCTACGAACGAGGCTGCCGAAAGCGGCACGTTACCTCTCAGTGTGGGCGTCGGCTGCGGAATTGTTCTATTCTTGTTAATGCTTCTCGGTGTTATTTATTTAAGACTGTAAGTATTATCGAATATTCTATAAATAGAAATTTTCAAGAATCAAAATTTAAATTATCTATTCTATTATTTAACAGACGGAAAGCAACTCCCGTGAAGAACACGGAGAATATCGAAGGAGCTGAGAGAAAAGAGGATCAGAATGCCGCGGTTATGAGTTACGCTACCCTCCACGACACAAACGGTCGTCACATATACGATCACGTCACTGATAATGTATACGACTCCCCGTACAGCGAAAGGTTGGCCGACAACGTCGCCTACGGCAGACGGAGTGATACCGATTCGGCGTACGAGCCCGAGCCGACGGGGCCCAACGCCGTCGTCACCATCAACGGCGTCGCTGTACGTTGATCGATGCTTTCGATGAGAAATAAAACTTCCACGTTGTGTTATTACTGTATGAACATTTGAAATTCGGCTCCGAAAACCAATTTTCAACGCTACTGACATCAAATGTTTTTATTAGGTAACTAGAAAAAGTCAACAAATAAGAAGTATCCAGAGATAAATTGTCAATCACCATCAGTCGATAGACATCTCTCGCTGGACATAGGCCTAGTTGTCAACTGTGTTAGTAAATCAAATAGAAATAACATATCAATCATTACAAATAAAGCAAATACAAATTTTTAAGTTACCAATTTTACTCACGACTCAGTTTATTCTTTTAATGTTCAAAGTATGATAAAGTTAAAAGTGGGAAAAAATTTACAATTTTATATGTGAGCCAAGCGTTTTGTTAAAAATGTGTTCGACGTGATCACCAACCCTTACTAGGTATTTAACCAAAGATGTAAATGAGTTGGAATTGTATGAAATAAAGTACTATTTATATATTAGTATATGATTGTAATTATACAATTAAGTGAGACAAAAAAAAATTGTTTTCATCGATTGAGTATTCGAAATGAGAACAGATGATAGATAACCGGAATAATGTAGACTAAATAAATATGTAACAGAAACCATTTTAATTTCCATTTATAACAAATATTTTAACGATACGTGTTAGTTATACATAAATACGTCGCAGATATATTTTGAAAAGTAGTTAAGCTTACACGAGTTTTAAGGGCATACAAAAATCGTTACAATTTTTATTCGACCTGATTTTTTTTAAATATATTTGTAAATAATTAAGTATTGGGTAATTAATAAGATGAATATATAAAAATTAAACATTAAACGGAATTTACAATAAAACTTGGAGTTTTCAACTAACAATACACGTTCCGTTGCTTGTAATACGTTAATACATTTTTATATTAACAAAGGGAATATGCACATATAAGTCAGTTTTTTAATAATAAAACTTAATTATTCTATAATTATGCATCTTTTAATATTTTTTCATTGATTTGTGCACGAGATTGATTTCGAGACTGCAAAATTAAATTTAAAAAGCGGAGCATAATCTATGTAAATAGCTTTATAGAAACGTGTCTATGATGTGACAACACACATGACAAACTAGAAGGGTAACCATAAAGGTTATTTATATTTTTTAATAATTACAATCTCCAAATAATCTCTGCCGAAATATTTTTATACCGATATGGCAATATAAACCATAGAAGAAAAATTAATGCATATTCCCTATTCTTCATTTGTAACTATTAATTTTTATTATGCTTGAAAGTAACAAGTTAATAAAACTGCAAATATTTACTTACCTTTTCCGTTTTTATTTTACGATATTATGATAGATGAAAAATTTCCTCGCTTTTAAAAACATTTACTTTTGGAAATAGTTAAAAAAAAAAGATATTGAGACTTTTTTTTTGCGCTAATAGTTTTTTTATAATCGACAGGGATGATATTATGTATTTTCTTGTAAATTAATATAAATCCTCTTTACAATTTATTTAGGGAACCTTCTACACATCTATGAAGCGAAATATACAATAAACAAACGATATAAAAAAAAATATCATTATAAATATATTTATGCAAATAAGTGTACTATTTAGAAATCGAACCCTTTTTGCATTTTCAAATTTTATGATACATGGACAGGGAAAGGGAGAAGGTAGTTGAAATATTAAGCTTTTTTATATTGTACCTTTTTTCATTGTGTTTAAAATGTTTGTTAAATAAACGTTTCCCACATATATTTATTTTTTGTATTTATTACCAATAAACCACACGTAAAAAAGATTAAGGTTGCTAACTTAAACCATGTTGAAATCGTGCAATATTAAAAAAAAAAACAAATATGAAATAGTGTTATATAATATTGGCAGTGAAGCTTATTAATTGTGTAATAAAATAATTACTATATTTTATTTTATTCAAGGAAGCGACGGCACTAGCGAGACGTTTACCTGATCCTAAGTGATACACCTTATAACCAGCGCACCCTACAACCATAATGAGCTCGTCGCCATGAGACATACGATGTTAAGTCTCGTTAGCCCAATAATTTCACTGGCAACAGCGCCCTTTAAACCAGAACATAGTAATGTTGTATGTACCTACCAAGGCGGTTTCCGACAAAAGAGACCTACTACTAGTACTGTGCGCAATATTTAAATATACAGTCAAGTTAGCAACCCAGTTATTTATAATACACATTTAACAATTAATAAATTATAATATTCTAACATTGTATTGTGTTAATAATTGGACGACAATTATATGTATACATATACACATATATATAGGAAGAGGTAAATTTTATTATAGAAAACATTTAACTATTCAAATTTCTTTGTATAAGTGAAAAATTAGAAATTCATAAAATTATGGAACACAGTATTATATCATAAATGAATAATATCGATTATTGTATACTGCTTTCTAATAAAGGTAGATATAAGTGACATATATTTAATTTTGTGTATATATTGACATGTAATGAAAGTATAATGTATTATATTTCGACAAACACACACATATAGACCATTAGTTATAATTACAAGTATTCATGTTAACAACGAAATTTCTTACATATTTTATATAGAATATATCGATTATTTACAGATAGATAATTGAACATTGTTTGATATAAATAATTAAGTGTTTTGTGCAATAAAGTAAAAAAAAATGATATTCTTGTATTGCAGGCGAGGGCGTAGATAGGTTACCATTATGTTAGTAATTTTAAGCGATAATGTTAATTATATAAAAAAAATATCAGTGCTTTTTAAGAAATTTTTAAAAATAAAGGTTTTCTTATTATATTGCAAAATACAAACCAGTAGATGAAACTCTAAACAAAGATTACGCGAGGTAATAAAATTAAAACATCGCCGATCCTACGTCTAGACAAGTACATGATTATTACTACCTAAGATCGTAATAACGTTATAATAGTAAAAATGACTTGAGAATGGTTTAAATGATTATTTACTAGTATAATAATACCGATACTCTATACATTAAATTGCTAGTCCGCAACGTTACTTCTTTGTAACATATAACATTATATATTTTAGAACTACTTAACTTTATTTATAAAACGGCTAATTTATGTTACTAACTTGGAACACTCAGTTTCTTTGACAAGTCGGCTTTATAAGAATATTCATGAACTTAGTTTTTATGAATGGTATACTTTTTTTTTGGAGTTGAGATAAACAATTCTCTTAATACATTTCGATGCAAACAAATTTAAAGAAACGCAAAGGTTAGACTTATTCATACCAAATAATATTATTCATTTGTCTAAAAAAACTTAATAACTTTGGAATTTGGATTTAGTTATCGTTTTAATTTTTGCTTATTAATTATGTTATAATAGAATAGTTATTTAGAGTAGGCCTGATACAAACGACTGAATTAGTTGCTTTTATTACTATTAATAAATATAAACTGGGCACGCCTACAACTATATCGTATACCGAAATCCTAAGAGACAGCAGATCGGCATTATACGAAACTTGGCAAAACACGGACGTAGACCGGAATCTGTGGCTATAGAAAAACGAAACGTTATGTGAAAAACAGGTGTGATGAGCTATTTGAAAGGTACTTAATAAAATTTAAAACATATTTTTGTACCATTTGACCCCATTATAGCAACGGCGATGGTTGTCGATTAACTTCGAGAGGTATATATCAATTATTGATATGTTTTCAATATTTTATAGAGCGTATATATAACATACAGGTGAATTGGAAGACTAAGAAAAGAAACAAAAGAATTTTTTATCTGCTCTACGTTCATAACTTTTCTGAGCATTTATAGAAAAAAATTTTAAGTAGAAAATGGTTCCTTTCACGTAAAATATCTTTTTAGTTTCTTTGTTATTTCATTGTTCGCAATTTAAAGTAATAAAAATGTGTAAATATATCACAATTTAAATATTTTATTTTATATTATAAACTTTGCGTTCTTGTAAATTTGTCTGCGAGTTTAGTAAACGTTTACGCAGACAATGCTTGGAAGCCCAATACTAGGTACTACTAAGCCTGATTTAACAAAATACCACGAATACAAAAGGCACCGGAACCAGTCGTCCTTACAGTATAACAATAAATAACTACCAAATTAAGGCACTGCGGAAAAACGACGTGCTTGTGAACGTTACATACGATGTGGATGGGCTACCGTGCGTAAAAGATTGCAAAATAAAAAGTTAAGGAAAAAAAAAATAAAGGTAAATAAATGAATGATAATATTTATTTTTCTCTAACTTACCTCTGGAAATAAATAACATTTTAATAAACAAAAAATTATAGCATTAATATTTTAAATCATTTACACAGTGAAAATTTTTTTTTTCGAATATATCCCTGTTTTTATGGTGAAAAAGGTAACAACAATAACAGCAGCCGCGGACTGAATATTTAATTGACTGCATTTAACTTAAGGACGGCGCGAAAAAAAGACCGACCAATACTATGTTAAGTCAAATAATTAAAAACTGCATTTGTAATACTATCGATAGCATTGCGTAAAATTTGCCAATTTAATAAAAAACAGCCATTTCATTCCATAAAAAAAAGAATACAACAAAAAAAAATATATAAAATACTTACAATTTTCTCGTTACGATTCTCGTTTATTTGTATACATAAAAATAACGAGAAAGAAATTAATTACAACACAATTCATTATCCATTTCATTAACATAACACATGCATATCTAAATAATACAACACAATTATGGACTCCAAACAACCATCTTATCGGGGAGCCGTTATAAGTAATACAACACAAAACTTACACAATTTAGATACATAAATAAATTCATATAACTCTGAAACCACATAACGAAACCATAAAATAAATTAACCAACGCATGAAATATTATGGCAATACATAAATGTATCTTGCCCTACATGTGTTGAGGACGTGTACAAAATTTGGTGGTTGTTCAGAAATCTAGGAGGGGTGGGGGTGTGGGGCCTAAAAACGGATCATAATTCAACAGCGGACGAGGTAACGCTCTATTGGCGCAAATTATAATTCTTTAAGAGCTGATAACTTACAAAACACTACTATCCTAATTTTTTTTTATTCACTTGTGACGTGACGGAGAACCCTCGCCATAAACAGTTCCCTCCGAATAAAATTGCCGTAAATATATTTAAAAAAGCCCAACATTATAAAAATGAGTACTAACATTTAAAACATTTATCTCTAAATTCATAAATTGTAAAAATATTACATCTCTTGTTAGGTCTAAAAATATATATATACAAACGGTAATTTTTTCGTGAATAGGAAACAAATTGGCTGAATGAACCCCTCATCCATGATTCTGTGTTAAAGTGGCCTTTCTTATTTGGACAGTTTGCTGATAACTCTGATAAGAGCTCCGTTTTCATCCCTCAGTCGCTGGTTCTCCGCCTGAAGAGTTTGGTGATTCTGTAAATACAAGGGCACATTTGTATCATTCTTTACATTATACTATTGAATCGTTGTTCCATATGATGATTAGTTTAATCTGAATAATATAACAAAGTATGTACAAATAAAGGAATCATTGAACGAGTGACATTTAAATTTACACCATACGATTTCATTTTTATTTATATTAAAAATATTTGAATCTACAATTTAAACATTGTACACAACCTCATTATTCTGTTTTTGTCAGTGTTTGTGGAAAAAGAACACAGCGAACAATTAGATGTGTACTTTTTGAATATTAATGACTTCCATAACATAATAACAATCAAAATTTTATTCTTCTCTCAGTTAAGATGTGTGAAAAACAAATTGGTAAAATAATAAATTCGACTATTGTGCATTTGATTATTGCACTTGTAAAATTATTATTTACATCATTAAAGAACAATTATAATGATTTATAACTATTTTTTTAAGGAATTTTCAAGGTAATATCGTAGTTTATTTGTCACCCGTGAGTTAATAATGCATGATGAGTTATGTATATTTTTATGTTGTTGCCAGACTGGATGCATGCAGCACACGATTGACTGGTTACTTTATAGGTTATTATTGTACACTTTTCATATTTTTTACTGCTAATTTTTAAATTAAAAAATGCAGAATCTCGGCTGTTTAATAATTAATTTATACAAAAACATGGCGACGAGAGAAGAAATTCTGACTTGGTCGTTAAACTCCCGCTCGAAAACAATAATACGCTAATAAAGATGCTCTGCCAATACCACATTACGCCTGTCGCGTTTTAATCTAAGTTGTCGTTATCCTGGTAAATACACTATCATGGTCCATTTAAAACTATAGTATTATAATAATATTTGCGTATATTTTGGGACCCAAATAGACGGTTACCGACAGTAGGGAACTAGCATCGGTAAAACCGGTTCTTAAAAAAGTTATTACTAAGGCACAGTTGATGTTTTTATCAAAAGAATAAATGGTTTATTATAGCATACATACAACGACTACCATGTAACACATTTGTATATTGACATTAATCAACACATGTTTAAACATTCAATAATTATGTACAATTATATATTATAGTTTAACCTATGTCACACGTTTTATCGTCCGTTAATATGAAGCGTCCTTTCATTATATAGAACACTAATTCGCATAACAACGTTATCTGGAGGTACAAGGCAGAGTACCGGCTTTAATACATTTAAATGCTATATTAACGGGCGATCAAGTTCAGCCGCATCAGTTCGCAGCATCTCGCTTTACCGCACGGCGGACATTAAGATGACTTCTTTCTTATCTTCAATTATTCTATTGCATCCTGAACTTTGAAACTCATAACTATAGAAGCCGATAAGAAAAGTTCGGCGGTACTTGTTCGCCCGCAAACGTAGCCATTTAGGCGCGATACAAAACATGCGCGCGTCACACGGTTAATGTATAAGTGGACAGTGGTGGCGGGGAAAACGCGGCAAGGGTACGACGAGACGCTTGATGGTGCGGTCAACGGCCGTGGCTTTATTTAATAATACCTCCATAAAAATAATGTTCAAAATAATTAAGAAAATAATATACAAAAACAAACCCTTGCTAATATAAACAAACACATGTCACAAATGACCTCTGGTATGGAGATGTATTTTTTTTTTGTTTTCAGTATACTCAAGGTTATTAAATTTCAACATTCCAAATCACTAATTATAAGTATAAACAATTGATATATATATATAAATTTAAGCAATGAATAATACAACAGAACTGTGTATGCAGCTACACCCCGTGACCACACCCCGCGTCGCCATTGAGCGGTCGCCCAATCTAACACATTTTACCTATTTTGCGGCAGAGTTGGTCAATTTGCTCACGACTCGTGTTAGCGCACGATTCTCGGCTCTCAACCTTTCGTTCTCGGCTTTTAGTGTTTGCAATTGCTACAAAACGAATACCAACATTACAACTCGTAATCGTATTGAGGTGGTAACTATGGGCCAATCTTAACGGCCGCCATTTTAGCGAAACAAATCTATAGAAGCCAGTACACAAATAGGTTATGTAAATAAATAAATTAGTGTCCATTTTGTATGTGTATAAAGAAAAGAAGATGTTTTAGAAGGTGCTAGGTTACCTTTAATTCCTCTTCCATCTCTGACAGCTTTCTCTCCATTGCTCGTTTCTCCCGCTTATCGATTTCAGACAGAGAATTTTGATTCTGGAAAGACACACACATTTAAGCATGTAATAGTTGAAAGAAGTAATTTCGCAACGCTATCGCTAATTCGTTTTATTATTAACTACAAACAGCAAGGCTACAATAGAACATTCGCACTACAGCTGACATAATGACTATTTAGACATTGGAAGCGATAACATGGGCCAATCTGTCAACAAACAAACGCGTACACAATTAGTCGTAAGCGGTGGGCGGGGATTAGTCAAATGCTTTAAAATAAGGTCACATCTGTTACGTGATTATGTTCAACACACTACCAAGTGTCATGGTCGAGAAATACGCCGGGAGTCATATTGATACATATGCTAAAAGCAATTTAATGTCGCATACACATCATGCAAAGATATTGTATAATTTTCAACAAAAACACGGATATTACCCAAAAAAATATATAACGAACTCAAATGTTTCCTTTACACAAACGCAACTTTTTAAACAGTCTTACAAAATAATATATAAAGCAAACATTATAAAGTGAAATGGTGGAAAAAAACGAATAAAAAAGAATGCTAAATAATAAACCGCGTTAACAGCTTTATAGAATTATGTATTATATACCACTTGTGAAAGCCTGGCGATGGTGGCGCTGGCCTCCTGAAGTTGCTGCTCAGAAGTGGCAAGTAGGGCTCTCAAGCGACGTACTTCAACCTGTGACGCTTCGTACAGCGCTTTGTAATCTTTTTCTTCGCAGTCCTCCGTCCGCTCAGCACCAGACTGGAAAATTATGGTAACGTGTTTAAAACTTAGTTAATTGTGAGCACTAAATAACGATCGAAATCCGTATCCGTAATCATAGAATAAGAGGAGTATATGATAGCCAACACAACGAAAATAGAATACAAGTCACAAATATTGCGTGTTCTAAGAAATTATTCCCGCGACTTTTAATCTTCCGTTAATATATTCTGAACTAATTTAAAAATTATTTTTTTACAATATGATATCAAAGCTAAATGTATCTCCTTTTTGTTATTTACTATAAGCAACATGAAAAATTAAAAGTAATCAAAAACTATATATATAAAATGTAATTGTGACACAGATGCAAGCAAGCTGCAATATTTATTCAATGTATTGACAATTACGTATTAAATTGAACCCCACCAATTTACACTAGGAGTGTCGTCAAAGGTGACTAACAATATTACAAGGACAGTTGGTTTTCCTGTGATTTTTACTTCTTTTAATCCCAAATTAGATTTAATTGAATTAGAAGTTCATTAGGTACCATATAGTGAATGAACGTACGCAATATCCATCTGAAGCAAGCGAATTGAGGCTCAACGAACGTGAGTTTAGCGCCGCAGCTGAATCAAGAGAGGTAAGCGAACGCGACCGATCTTTATTCAGACCATTGCCTCTGCTCCCTGATCGTGATTTTCTTTCCGGTCTGACAGGAGGCGATTCCACTGATACAGCCGTATCTACAGTTTCCACGGTTATCGGTGGCTCCTGAATCTTTGCAGGAGGCACAGGTTTAGGTTTAAAGTTCTTTTGACTGGCCAATAGTTTTTTATCCAACTTTTTTAACACCGGTGTCATCAAATTCAATGAACTTAACGTAGCACTGCTCAAATACACTCCACCGTAACCCGAACTAGTACCGCCGTATATGCCCAGAGATGAAGGGCGGTTCAAGCCCGCCGTATAAGGATTGAAATTTCTGTAAGTGTTAGAAGTATAAGAGTTCGAGTAATTGTTTTTGTATGGATTGTATTGACTATTAAACATTGAGCCTAGTACATTCGACGATGTGCCATAGCTAGAGGAGTTCAGACTCCTTGGCCTCGACGTATATCTATCTTGCTTGCGACTCATCTTCGTTCACATCCCACTATAATGCGATAGAACACAAATAGGAGACAGCGAGCGTTCGCCACGCGACATGAAAACACACTGAATGTTTTTCGAGTCTTATAAATCTATGCAGTGTGAAAATATTGTTAACGCCCACGCTAAACTGGTCCGTAAATTTAAGCGAGACGATGTCAGTGACGCAATGCAATAATCAGACAGGAGTGAGCAAGAAAATCATCACCAGTAAATATAAACACGCAAAGAATAGCTGCTTCTGTCAATACATGGAGTAGCGCTACTAGATGGTGACGTACGAACTTTCGTCCTGAGCACGCGCAAATTTGAAAATAGAAATCTCATAACGTCTATTATTATCGACCAACTATTAACAATCAGTTCCCAGATTCAGTACGTCGCTTCCAACGATGAACCACCAAAAATTTATCAACTATCGTTCTATAAACCCCCCTATAGATAAAGAGTGTAGAATAAATAAAACATACAAACTCAATAAAGAGACTGCCTTAATTCGCAGCAAGAGCTAATGTAGCAGACAAAAATAAAATCTATTTTCAAGTTTACACTGACTACCATCCAGAATACTTCTGACCTAAATACTGATTTGTTTTGGGACGTGTAATGCAGGTGACTGGAATTTTCAACAACACGAAGAGTTTAAAATAAAAAAAAGTGTCAAATTGAATTACAAACGTTTCAACATAATACGAGTATTATTATAAAATTACGCATCGAAAGTCATATCATTTGTGGGCCTAATCATAACGTAATTATATTTAGGTAATAAAATTCACTAGAAAGTAAAGCTCAACGTTTGTTCCAGGTTATTAATAACTAGTACATGTAATTTTATGAACAAGTTGTCATCATCGACGAATAAACATATACGCTAAAAATAATATAATTTCTAAACTTACATCAATCTACACAAGCACAATAACGAAATCTAAATTAAGACCAACTAATTAAAATATATATATATGTATTTATAATTTTTAAGATAGAACCCTATTTAGAATATATGTATGTATGTGTTTTAAAAATGATTGTAACGTATTACAGTCCCAAAAATCGACTGCATGAAATGAGATCACCGAAACAAAAAAATAATCCAAATGCATTGGAATATAAATTTATGAAACTGGCATGAAATATTAGTAACATGACATCAATAAATAATATCTTTTTCATCTTCGACGATGATAAAAGACTAAAACTGATTTTTTTTTTTACCGATTGCAAAGATAAAAGTAGAAATAATCTACGTTTTCGCCAAGTCTGCGTAATTTCAAATGCAGCTAGAGAGCTGTAAACTAAAATCGCGCAGCAATATTCTAATTTAGACCGGTAACTTTATAACCTACCTACTCTACCTAAAATTATGGTAACAGGTAATAGGAAAAAACAATGGACAGATAATCCTGATTATATGTAAAATTAGAAGAATTATATATAACAGAATAATTGAAATTGTTAGTCTAATAAAGGTAGAAAAATTTATAATAGAGAATGCATTAGAATTGAATATGCGAGATGACGTTTAGATTTATGGATCATTTAGTACACACAGTAACAACTGGATTCTGGCCAATCTGTCACTTTTGCGGTGTAGCTGTTAGTTGGTTCAACTGAGAAATGAATGCCACAATGTATTACTAAAAATCGATATTAATCATAAAACCGTTTTATATAAACTAAAAGGTCTATATTAAATGTGCGCAATCAAATTATCGTTTCCTTGTGCTCCCATTATATGTACCGTGAACATCAATATGCGCTATCCGACGGACCGGTTTTACTCTGAAAATACACCTCATTGTTTGCTTACGTCAATGCCGTGAAATGATGTAAGGTACCTAAAAAGACGTGTAATGAATCTGAAGGAAAATTTAACTAACAGTTTCTATACGAGATATACTGTAAAGAAATATTATTTTTTTCTTCTTATTGTCTATCATATATAAAAAAAACACGTTGCTGTGTAATTTTGAAAAAACCATTTATATTGAGACACTAAATCGATGTTTGAACAAGAGTATTAAATTTATTTATTTTTGTTGCTTTACACTACATTAAAACCAAAATTTAAATTAAACTATCAGTCGTTAAAAGAAAGCCGGCGTCGTATGCATTCGTCACCAACCGATTCAAAGCAATTTAAAAAAATTAAAAATATTCAAGCCTTCCTCCCCTTGAAAAACTATTCTAATTATTTTACAATGTAATTGGTCACATTTAAGTTTGCGATAGATATCTATACAATGATGATGATGGATAGTTTGATTGCTTTTTAATAAAGCTTTCATTAAAGTTACACAGAAAACTATTTTAAAAAACATAAAAGACTTTAGTAATAGAATTAGAGTTGTCAGACCCACCTGGCCATTATCGATGTCGCCATCGCCTTCACCACCTCCTCCGCGGTCGTTAATGATGTCCTAAATTAATAAAATTATATATAATAAAACAACCGGTTAGACGAGTCAACTGTAATTAACACAATGACATCAATACCGCAATTTGCTTCTTAAAAAAGATGTCAGTTTCCTCTGATTTATTAATTTACTTAACCCATCCTAATATTGGGAGGTAGGATAGTTCAAATATATGGTATGTGGGTGTAAAGACGTGCGAGTTCTATTCCCTACTGAGGTTCTAGTTCCGGTGTAAAAAAATCGGCAAGTTCTAAAAACCAACAGCTTTCGAATCCTCGCTGTGGGGACGTTACGTTGGATATTTTAATTTCATATAAGCGAAATCTAAAAAAGAAGAAAAGAGTATTTGTATCTCCTCACATCCATGTCAACATGGCCGACGCCGGTTGATCGGCGCTTGGGTCGACGCCGGCGCTGTATCACGTTGAGGGCGGCCTGCGTACTCGCGGGAGTAACATTACTCGTGGATTTGCTTTCAGCACTAGTATCTAATTCTTTTTCCTTCTCCTCTATAAAACAAAAAAAAAAATACACACTTGTTAGAAGACATCGTTATTGTACAGCGACAGCAATCAGAAAACATAAACAAATAGAAAGTTCTTTTAGATGTAAACCGTACTGACGTTCATTATCAACGGCCAAGTCAGCTACTTAAAGTACCACTGGACAAGTAGAAGGTGATGACGTGCGCACTGTATGTATTATGTAAATATTCCGGCTTACGCTATACTTACAAGATAAATGTCTAAAGTCAAATTTATTTAAAGCTACTATTAGTTATTGTGATTGTAAGAAAGCGCACTACATACGCGCACATATGAGTACGAAGTTACTACGTAAGTAAATGCAAACATTTTACCGTTGTGATTCTCTTCTTTATGCAAGGTAGTGGTAGAGTTCGCAGTAGTGGCGGACAGCGGACGTCTCAGAGGCAGTGTCACCGTCGCTTCAGTTACGGCATTTGTGACCGTCGACACTGTTCCGGACGGTCGCGTGGTGCTCACCCGGCTCGCATCCTCCAATTCGAACTAATTATGTTATTCACTTTGTTACCCACATTCAAAATAACAAATTTCTAACATTAATTTTCTAAATTATTACGAGTTTCGATAAGCTTTTCTACATAAATTGTGATAGGAAAATTAGCCGCACGACCAACTTAGTGGAATATAAATTATAACTAGTAAAGAAATATTTAGAACAACAAGACATTATTTTAATCGCATTATTTAGGCATTTCGTTTTATATTAACACAATGCCAATGCAAGGTAATATAATAACAATTGTTTTTTTATTGAATTATATATTATTTCTCACAGACATACTAATAATAAAAAACTATAAAATAAATTATGACTATGGCAATATTAAAATAATAGTTTTTTTTTTTACTTTTTTAGTTACATATAAATTATTTCAATCAATAAAATCTTTGAACCTTTTATTGGTGTTGGGTTAAAGCATCGTATCTTTGGATCAATTCAATGATATAAATAATTACGTGATTAAATTACATAAAAAACAAAAGAGACCTAGTGTTTTTTAATTAAAAAAAAAAATTAAGAATTTGTATAAAAGTAAACTACAAAAGTTTGAAAACTTTTTGATAATGCATGTTAATTAATGTTTTATGTAGTTTCATTTAGCACTATTGGCGTGACAACGCAACAGTTAATGACAACAAAAAAAAACAAATATCATTAACAAGACATGCATAGCGAAATGAAAATTGTATGTAACTTGATTAGAGCTCAGTAAATACATATTACGGGACTCACAGAATGGCATGCATACACCGAGGTAGTTAAGTTGGCGAAGATAGTTATAGCTGCGACGATTTATATAATCATCTAGCAATAAGACCATAAATTATTTATATTACCATATATTATTATATATTCCATTATACACTATAATTCAAATCTTCATTAATAAATAATTTATGTCTTTAGTTCACCTGCTATTTATTTCAATTAATTAAAATAACATTAAAAGATGGCTTTGTGCATTCAATAATTATGAGCCTTTAACATATACATCCTTGATTTAATTCCAGGACCTCATGGCGAATTTGATTGGCGGTAGCGTTTATTGGAACCCAATTTAAGCTACTATCATATACCGTTGCAAAATTTATCGCCATAACAGCATAGCTGTATTCTGACCGTTATCGTATAATAGTCAGAGTATGATGGGCGGGCACGCTTCACCACCTACGGACTCATAGTCACTTAATACTGAGTGACTTTTAATATAATTGTTTGTTTATTGTAAATAAAACGAGCTAGTTTATAAGATATTAAATTACTTCCATTTACGACTTGCTAATAAAAAAAAAACAAAGAGTTTTAATAAAAATAATATCGTTTATAACACGAACAAACAATGCAGCGTTTTCACGATAGCTTCCCCTATTTTCACACCATGCGCAAATGCCCTAATATTTTAACGAACCTATGACGCGGTAATGCATGACTATCTACTGTTTATTCACTAGCTGCAATACTATGCACTTTTATCAACTTTTATTAGGATACTAACGAAAGCCTTTTGAGATATTGATTTTAACATATTTAATTAAAAAAACATTTAAAGGAAAAAGCAATTCAGATTTTAAACATACTTTAAATTTTTTTCCGATATATCCAAAATATTGGTTTGTTTACCCATTAAAAATTTTTACATTAGCACTATGGCTACAGCTCTCTTGAAAACAGTTGATAATCACGTCATTTATATATGGATATCATTACATCAACTTTATCAAATGTAAATTGTTTCTGAACGCAATAAAAACCATCAAACTTTTCTCTGACCGAAATAAGATCATCAGAAAAACTTTAATTGAGGCGACGCAGCATCCCCGTTCATCACATAATTGCAACCTATCTAATCTAACGTTTACTCAAAGAAATCTAACACAAGAACTGCATAACTAATTTAACTAATTCTTTGTTATACTTGAACTAATAAAGTTGATAACTATGTGCTTTAGATAAATACTCTTACCATAAATCCACTAAATCATCCAATTCTGGTCTAGGATATATGGTCGAAACAAAATCCAAAGTAATTAGTGTCTAAATAATATTATGAACAACGTATATATCTACATTATATATTTACATAACATAGCATGGTATTCAGATTTTAAATATTATACGCACCTATTATTACTTTAATTAACTTTGATGTATAAGACGGTTACGTCGGTACGGTTTATGTCCAAATATTTATAGATAATCTGACAGAGTATAGTCGAGGTTATTTATATAGAATGGATGAAATGGTCTAATAGTGAGTGCGTGTATGGAGTGAGGGTACGTGATTTGATTAAGTGGTGTATGATATCCGTATATTTCGCGCCAGTGGGTCAAAAGACCTTGTTGGTTGGGTCGAGCCGCAGCCGCCATGAAGGGCGTCGCTCGCTGTTCGCGGCGATGGTCGCTGTGGCGGTCGCGGTGACGCACGCCAGAGCCGCGCTCACAGCAACCTCGCCGCCGACATGTGCACGCCTCTATACATTGTTTTGGTATCGTTCAACCAAAAATTATGTTTCACTTTTAACGTGGAACCTTACAAAAACATTTAGAAACGTATCCCCAGTATGTAATATATGTATTTAGACTCATCTAATGATGTCTTTTCAACTTTGCTGATTAAATTAATATAAATTTACACATGTAGGACATAAAAAAACCTTAGTTAACTTTTGTCGTAGTAATGTGATGAAAACTATTCGCTCAAACGAGATCAGGAGAGATCGATTTAAATTGCAATGGGTCAGGGTAGGATGATAGATTCAGTATGTTTAAAATGTCATTACCTCATATATGAAAAAATAGATCTCTTTTATAAAATGTGATCCATTACAATTTAAATCGATTCGATGTAGACCGAAGACAATTATTTATTTTAAGGTCCTTATACATAAAATGTAAAATATATATTAAAAATATATTAGATACAATAACATAAACTGACACTGAAGTGAATTTTAATTAACAATCAAATATACATGACTAAACTAATAAAAATTTGAAAACCAAAAACAAACGACCATGAAATATGGCCAAATCAGGTACTACTCTTTAACACCTATGATCTGATTATAAAGTTACTATAAGAAACCAATAATTTACTTGCTACATTGTTATGTAATTGAAATGATAAAGAATAGCACAGATTTCAATGCATTTTTTTAATGATGCAAACATATTTACAAGTGTCAGCCGATCAATTTCCAATAAATTATTCTTGTTTATACCTGAGAAGCATTCTATGAAAATTATAGCAACGATATGAAGTACAAATTTAATCACCGAGATAAATAGAATACATCAATAAGGGGACCTATTTTATACTAAAAGAAAGTCACTAACATTGTGAATCAATATATGCATAAAAGTTTTATTAAAAATTGCACAATACTCACCATGGCGCTTTCTGTATTAAGCGGTTGTAGGTTGTCAACCTTTTTATGGGACTCGGATGATAAGTCAGTTGTACCATTTCCCGTCTTCTTCTTCACCAATTGTTCAGCTGATTTGATTTCGTCGAATGTAACACCCTGGGTAGAGCGTCTTGTTTCACGCACTCGTTTCGCATGAGCTTTCCTCTGAGTTTCACTCTCCTCGTCCCTAACCGGTGGGACGAAAGACCTTAAAAATTTATAAAACTTCTACAACTCCCACCACATACGAGCAAGGTTATATATGACAATACAAGGTTATAATGACATACACAATACTAAACATCAAACATGCAAAAGAATAGAGCCTGATATAAATATAAATTGTTTGAATTTTGACTACCATGCACATTTAAATGTCCACATATCTAAAAAAACGGTAACCTGCAAAAGATAAATGTCCCAGCAAAACAACGGACTAAGCTCCACAAACAATTGAATCACACTAAAAAATAAATTTACTTGAACACGGAAAATAAGAAACATCTTCGAATTAATCATACTAAATAGACAGAAATTATATAAAGCTAAGTAAGCAAAAAGCTAATTACTTAAGAGCGATTTGTTCAGAACTTCAGCAAGCATGTATTTAATAAAGATTAACGTATTTCTAAACGGAAAATAGTTATTATCAGGCAAAAACGTAAAGGTAAATTTGAGATAAATTATAAATAACAAATGAGTTGTGTAAAGCTGCAAGCAAAAATAGATAATTAAGAATAAAATTTTCGTGTCCAAATAAATTAAAAACTACAAGAGCATGAGTACTTGAAGAAATTCTTGAATATGTTGCCAGGTGACAACTTGGTGGGCGTGGCCGATGTCGGAGTCGAACTGCTACTGTTCGACTCTACGCTCTCCGTGGAGCTGCCATACACAATTACTTATTAACCACAGCTACTTTCACCGTTTGTTACTTGACTAGTTCAAACCTAACATTATGTTAATGAACAATACAATACACACTGTTTCTGATTTTCTCTCTAATTTCTTTTACTTCAAATATTGTACAAGACAATTGCAACTTTCTATATCTACACAAGTTCAACCTACGCCCGAAACATATTAAAAATAATACAAATGCATAAAATCCGTGGTACATACCTCCTAACAGTAGTTTGAGTTGTGGTATTAGTGGGAGGAGAATTTGCACTAGTGTTTGCAGTAGAGTTCCACGCATTAGCATCCCTTTCTCTACGTTCCGTTAAATTCATCCTGTATAAGAATGTCATTCATTAAAAACTCTAGCAAGTTAAACCTTTTTTTCGTCGAAGTGACGTCACTGGTTGAATGGTATTACCCGCCAATAAAGACAAGGTGTTGTTAATCCACTTTATCATAGTAATATCACTAGCAACAACGAACTTCAAACCAGAACATAACACTGTTTACAATTTATTACATTATACACTATCGTTCGGCGGCAAAAATAGGCGCTGCGGTGATACAGCATAGATAATCGGTCGTGGGACTCAAAAAAGACCAGAATTAGATCCATCGTATGTAATAACTTGTATGTGAAATATATTAAAAAAAAGATCAACTAAAATGAGAGCTTATGCAAAATTATTAATAAAATATTTGGGTTAAAAGTTATATATATATAAATGTTATTAATGAATGTTTTAAAATTAATGTCTTACTGTGACCAAAGACCTACCTACAATGACAAAATTATTTATAATGTTCAATTAATTATAATGATCCTATGAACAATATGTACATTACAGTATACATTAACTTTACTTAAAGACATGTTATTCTAGTTTATTTACAATCGATTCCAATAGTTACAGTAACACATACTATAAAGATCTGAATAATGTAAGTCATTGGTCATAGTAACATGGAGCATGTAGCACCTGATTTTAATATCCTCATTAGTACTCTTTGATGCTTTGTTAGTAGCCTCGAGATTCTTTCTCCTGATCTCCGCGGCGGCTATCGAGGAACGTGTTACTGGCGGTATAGAGGGACACGAAGACGCCTTTATTCTTGCAGTCACATCGCGGTAACGTTGGTAGAAACTGTTCACACAGACAACCATGCTACATACTATGTACAGCAATTTGTGCTCCTTATTTTGATTATACAGTGGAAATAAAGTATAACATAAATTATTGCTATTTTGAAAATTATGAGCGCGTTATTGGTTCGAGAATGTTAATTACAAACCTTAATTCATAATTATGGTAATGAAAATAAAACATTACATAATAATACCGAAATGATGACAAGTCTTTGATCAATGATCAAATGCTGATTTTTTTTATTTTTCAAAACTAAGGTGACAAGCATGTGGTGCTTATGATACTGCACAGTAACCACAGCCTATAAACGCGTTACTTTGAGTGTGAAGAAAATAATAATAAATTTGTTATTTTTTATAAAAAGTTATGTATCTAACAAGCTGTTTATATATGGTTGGAAAAGGTTATCACTTTAAGTCCGACTGGTACTGTAAGTAATTTTACAGCCTAGTGCAAATTTCAACATCCACTTTGATCATTTTTACTTGAGATTAAGTTTGACGTGATATCAGCTTGTAACTTGATTACATACCCTTTCATTTAGCTGGCCCTTCATATCAGAAACCAAGAAATATTCAAAATAAAAAAAGATAGCTGGAGTGCAGCACATCAAGATAGCTCCTGCAGAAAAACACCTGATACCTGTATGACTGCAAACTTAAATACTATTAACCAAATAAAAAATAACTCACGTTTTGTCATTTTCAAAGCTATGAGTTCTGCGTAGCATGGTATCATTATCCGTGTTATTTGTAGAATTATTTTCCCCTGAAACAAAATTAATGAATATTTGATTTATACTACCTACTAATAACTTATAGTTTTCAACATGTTACATGTTTTCTAACCATGTATTAAATAAAGAAAATTTGTTAATTGGCACGGAAAAGCACGTATTTTCAATGTTTTTTTTATTATTCTTATTATAACTTGCTGCAAGACGGTTGTTTTAACTTTTATAACATGCAACAATCATAGCACATATGCACAAGAAATTTAACAAATAGAATACGTTCTCGTTATCTATTTTACATATCCGCCACATGGCCGTACTGAATACTAACTTTTATGCTTTTAATAGAAAACCATAATTTTTATGTACTATCCATAACCATTAATATCGGAAAAGTAACATTTAAAGATGTTCATAACTCACGATTTGTGTCTGCTAATTTTCGAATAGATATAGGCCAACGCCACGAAGGTCCCGCATCTGTAGCCGGCTGTGTTTCCGTCATTTCAGTGTTTTCGGAAGATGAGGCACGACCTTTAGGTGGTTTTCGTTCAGCAACCTTTGTGATTATTTCTGGAGCCGCAGGTGGCTTATCTGCATATGACGATGATATATAAATGAATGATGGGCTTAATTATATTCTCATACCATTACATAATAAATTACAAAGATAGTTTAAATATACAAATTAAAATACAGACATTAAACCATGTTTTTAACGATATAGTGCAAGCATTTTCACTTAAAGTAAAAAAAATTTTACTGGCACTGGTATCTGTCTAAATAGGTACAACCGTAGCGCCTACTTTCGCCACAAAACAATAGTGTGGAAAAGCACTGTTCGACAAAATGACTAATGGCATATCAAACAATTTTATGCTATAGCAGCGTAACTAGCACCAAATTGTTAAGTGCAAGCACTTACCATCAGATGATCGTGTTGCTCCTGTCGTCACTACGTCAAAAAAAAAACATTGATAAGTTAGACCTTGAGCTAAATCTTACCATTGACATTGTTATCCATTTGACCTGTGTTCTGTAATTCAACGTGTTTAATATCATTTTGTGGCTCGATGCATTTTCGCTTGTTGTTATTGTTATTATTGTTACTGTTGTTATTGTTGTTGTTGTTGTTGTTGTTATTCTTAGTTTTGTGTTTAACACGGCGTTTCCCTTTTAGCACAGCATCACTCAACCACATAGAGATACTTGAGTCTACTAGATCCAAGCAAGTTTGGCCCTGCAATTGATAAGTAATTGATTATTAAAGTGCAGTTATAAGATTTACTGAACCAGGAATTAATAATATATATATAGATATTAAGTATATATTAGGTTTCTTTGAGTTATTTGTGATTTATGCCCTAGTAGCAAGTTAACCCAAAGATCCAAAAGGTTACATGCAGTGCTAGTTAAACAGGTCATAAAAATAAACCAAACAAAAAAGCACTTAAAAACCAATTTACTACAGAATGTTCTTTCAATGTTCAAACATAAGTTTTGATAAAAATATCTTATATTCAAACACACGTTTTAAATTAAATAACAGTGTCCAGATACCATCAGAAGTAAGACCAAAATATCAAAAAGTTGTAAGGAAAATAGATTTTAATACGGTACATTTGGGTAATTTTCTTTAAATTTATTTAGATTACTAGGCAGTGAATTAATATGCAGGACAAAATGATTTGAATATCATTAACATCAGCGGACAGATTTTTACTGTACATAGGCCTCGTCCAAAGACCACACCAAAATCATCCAATAAAATATAGTGTAAAATCAGTAAGTAAAATATATATATTTTTTTAATTAAATAATTGTTTAAGTTGCAAGAAAATGAGACCACTTACTGAGTAATTCTCTAAATCGGCGTCGGCACCATATTTCAGTAAAAGTGTGGCAGTTTCTTTCTGTCCCCATAATGCAGCAGCATGTAGTGGTGTCCAACCCTCATAGTCCACAGAGTCTGGATCCACATTGCATTCTTCAAGAAGTGTCTTAGCCACCTAACCAAAATGCATAAAATTTTAATTAGTCACTACTAACAAATAAAGTGTATAAATATTTAAAGCAGCGACGGCTCACTTTGTAATTGAAATCGTGCGTACTATGTGACAAGCGCGAGTTTGATTTCCATTGAGCTCAACTTCGAGTGAAAGAAGGCATCGCGAAATGACCGACGTGCTCCAAGGACATGTAAAATACTCCAACCCGTGTGGATAAATAGGGCTCTCTCTTTCAATGTGAAGGAAGCCCCCTTGCTCCAGAATGAGAATATAACATATCTTATATTGTATGT
This sequence comes from Troides aeacus, assembly GCA_033220335.2. NCBI lineage: Eukaryota > Metazoa > Arthropoda > Insecta > Lepidoptera > Papilionidae > Troides > Troides aeacus. The sequence continues at coordinate 8,595,279 of CM067268.1, read as the reverse complement.
AGCATGGAGGAAGCAGATTCAATTCAAGAAACGGAATATTAGTACTTCTTATGGACCTCACTGGCTAGCCAGCATCCTCATATATAGTGAATCTGCTGTCATTACATATTAAAACATTTATAAACGCGGTAAATTTAATGAACTTACTTCAACATAGCCTTTTGCAGCGGCGACATGTAACGGTGTCCCTCCCGTCTTCAGATCTCGTACTTCTACATAACCATTCACTGCCCAATTTTTTGCATCGTTCATTAACGCAAAGACCTCTGCATTACGGCTCTTGTTACAATCCACGCCTAAAAACGAATAGTAATTTAAAAAAATCTACTATCGCTAAACGCCAAGAAGTCAGAGTAATATTAAAAAAATAATATTACGCTGACTTCTTGGCGTTTAACATGTGATGTTATTTACTCCTATAAGTTTAGTCACTACAAATGGGATCTTTGAACAGCCTCTAAAGCAGGACCAATACAAACAGTTAAGAAATCTACCACTAGTAGTATTAATTAGGCAAAAATGATGATTTTCTTAGGTTTTACAGAAAATAATCATTTATGTAAATATAAATTAGCTTAATATTTAGTTTACTAACCATACTTAATATTAATACTTTTCAGGATAGACATTTTCCAATTTTAATACAGAATAAAAGTAATGTCATTGTATAGAATAACATATGCGGAGTCAAATTTAGACAAAGTTCAACATTGTTTTAAATAAAAAAGCCCCATTCTTTTTTAAAATAATTATGTTTTTATAATAATGAACATATCAATTCTTAATGTAAAAATAATTTACTTTCATGCGAAATGTTTTACGGCAGTTCTGAGGTACTTTATCCATCGCGAACGAAAGCACAGATGTCGGTATGTTATTCAACTTCAATTTTATTTTTCGAATCTCACTCTGTACATTTTTGGGACGCAAATTATTGCGATATACTCGCCGCTTTAGATTTGCCCAAAAGTCGTCAATAGGGCGAAGTTGCGGAACATTAGATGGATTTAAAGTCTTCGATATATATGGGATGTTTAACTCCGCCATTTTGCTAAGGATTATTTGGAATAATGACTTGAGGCTGTCTGGCCAAAACCCTAAATTTTCTCCTCTATGACTCGCAAGCCACAGCAAAACTTTTTAGGAAATTTTTATTCTCAAAATATTTTACGTTCTCATCGGTTGGACCATTGATGTTCTCAAAATAGTAATTGCCTTGCCACTCGTTTCCATCTAACGTGAAATATAACTCGTATTCTATAACGCAAGTGACATTGCTTTTAGTGTAATATATTTCTTTGACTAATTTACGCAGCCATACTTTCTGAGCGATTTCTTGAAATTACATACTGTTTGACGATGGCGTTCTCGTTGATCTACCATAATTACAAAATCAAACCCCCAATCTTTTTGAAACTTACCAAACTAATTGACAGATATATTGACTTTACATTGACAGACACATTTTTTATTTAGATTTTAGTTTTCTATGTTTTATATAAATAAACTTTGTACAAATTTCACTCCGCATACCTTAATCAACTGAAGAAAATATATAAAGTACAAAAACGTCAAAAAAGGGATAATATGTATAACCTTTCTCCTCGATAGCTTTCTGCAGTAATTCTATCATGGCGTCGTGATTTTCAGCAATGTCGAGCGGTAATTCGCCATCATAGTTAACAGCTGCCACATCGGCACCATTTTCCAGGAGATACCTGAAATTATATAGAAAAAACAAATTTTAAACAACCTTATACATAAGTAATTCTTATAAAATCAGTTAAAAGGTTAATAACAAAACTAGATAGTGTCGTTATCGTATGAATATCGGATGATTAATTTTCGAGTTTTGATCAAAACAAATATGATAAACTCAGCACAAACTCTCTTTGCTATGCAGTTAAATAGATTTATTATAATAATCTAGAAGAAATAACCTGTTGAAGTTTAAAAGCAACGCATCGATAAGCACGAATTCAATTTGTATATTGTGTAAATGAGTTCTATAATATTTTAAAAATCATAAATCAATTAACAAATGCCATTAGGTAAAACTATAGTACAACCTTAGACATATTATGAAATGTGAATAACGTTAGAAATATGTTTATTGAAATGATATAGAACAATAAAAATGGTTTTTGAATGAATGAAAGATGGTTTTTGCCTCATTTTAATTCCACATACAACAATTACATAACTTATTTTTTTATCAAAACAAGAACTGTAATAAACTTTGTACAGACAGATATTATGAGTGATACACTAAAAGGAAGGAGGAGGAGAAATATATATACATATATACACATCATAGAAAAAATCTTTTTGTCGAATTGGAAACAAAGTATGGTTCAATGGAATGTTTCGCGATAATTTAAAGAAGGTCTCTGTTTCGATTCCGCACTACTTGTTTGTATGATGATAGGGTTTTTCCAAACCCAACTGGGAAATACCTCTCTCACTAATCACGACTGATCATCACAGAATTACCACTGTGTTGATCAATCGAGCTGCGATCGTATGTGAGCCAAAGTATTCTTGATACTTCGATTATTATTTTAGTTCATAATTGATAAATAAATGGAGTTTTAGTAATGAAAAAGAAACAGTAAGAATGTAATTAAATGCAATAAAATTCTTTTTAGGGTCGCGTAACAAAAACGCTATCATTACTCCGTAACTCACGGCCTGATTAGATATTTATTGACATTTAGTTTCTTAATGTGTTTGTGAGTTAATTTATCTCTTTCACCTAAATAAATTCGGTTTGTTTCTATTGCGATGATACTTTGCATTGAATAATCATCTGAAGAGAGTAGTTAGTGCCCTATTAGACAATGCTAATAATATGCTAATCTCTTTACATGACATAGTGTTGATAAATGTACCAGTTATAGATCGCAATTAGTATGGAAGTATCTGTAGGGATATATCTGCATAACGTATCTGTGTGCATTTTGTTGCAACAGTTGAATTGTTGTAAACGTGTATGTAACGATTAAGAAGTAACAAATTTATGAAAACTTGAAACTCACGTCTATCTATGGATCAGCCCATAAGTATTCGTTTTGTGCTAGTCTCATTACTTTATTTACGTGAGATCTGTCATTTAAAAAGAAACAACAGCGAATGCTAGTATAAGTTTGACATTGTGTATCCGTGTACCGATAAGGGCTGAAACAGTAATCTAGTTTCTGTTTCAAACACTAGAAGAATCTCATTTCAGTTGGATTATATTAAACCATTTGATTAGATCTTTTCCTAATTATACTTTCAAGATATTTTGGTATACGTCGAATGAGTTTGCGAAAAAGAACTTTTCGTAGGCAATAACAATATTTTAGAAGCACATATACTATTTGTTTATTATGTATGTGATAAATGACTATCAATATTGTTCCAGTTCATCTTTCTTTTTGTTGAAATTATTATTATAAATCATATAGTCATACACACCACCTTTGATGGCTTGTCATGGCTTTTCTTAAACAAAAACATTATCAATATCATAGGAGTAGGAATAAAAATAATTTATTATTTAGTATACCGAAGAACTAGCATAAATAAAAACAAGGGATTTCACAGCTTTTAATTTTATAATTACAATCTAAGTAGGCAGAGAATATAAGCAACAAGGAGAACGACACTTATCACACCTAGGTATCATTACGTATAGATCATAGGATGGATCCAATGACTGGAATTCCTATGTACTTGACTCATAAGTCAGACTATGTTTACGTTCGACGCAACAAAGCTGTTGTTATATGATATTAATATTATCCTATTACATAACAACTGTTAGCCACCTTGTGTACATTTGGCAGAAACCAAGAACAGATAAAACAAAAAGTTTTTAGAGGTAAACTAACAATATTTTCCCCCGCTGGACCAGAAGAAATCCGACCTTCTCCTCAAAAGAATTGAGGAGCATGAGCGGCTCTTAGAGGCCAATAGTGCGGAGATCTCAAGGCTTTGGAGGAGGGAGCCAAGTAGCGGGGCACGTACGTAGCGGTAGCGGTAGCGGCAGCGACAGCGCCGGCAAAAAGACCCACACCGGGGAGTGTCGGAGGCGGCGGTGACAGGGGAGCAGGTACTTGGGAGGATCCGTGAGGCTTTCAACGCGAAGGAGGGCCTCCGGATCAATAGCGTGAGAAAGGTAAGGGACGGGAAGATAATAATTGGATGCGGCAATGAGACCGATATGGCGAGAGGGACCCGAGATCCGCTGGTCGTGATCCGGATGTCATGCCTATAATAAGGACGGCGACATCCTGAAAGCTTTGAGGATCCAGAATCAACATCTACTGGGGGACATCCCGGAGCGCGACCTGCGGGACGAAGTCCGCTTCAGGCGGAGGTTGCGGAACTCGTCGTTGACCCGTGTGGTCTTGCGTGTGTCGCCGAAGTTGTGGACCCGCTTAACCGACGCGGGCATGATTCACGTGGACCTCCAGTGGGTCCGGGTGCAAGACCAGTCTCCACTGGTTCAGTGCACGCGCTGCCTCGGATACGGCCTCAGCAAGCGGTTGTGTATCGAGCTTGAGGATCGGTGCACCCACTGCGGTGGTCCGCACCTGAGAGGCGAGTGCCCGGACTGGCAAGCCGGGAAACGTTCCGCCTACCGGAACTGCCGTAAAGCGTAGGCGGACCGGTGGGACCACGCGGCGTTAGATGAGTGCCCGATATGGAGAAGGTGGGACGCCATAGCGCGAGCGTCGGAAGCGTATTACTAACGGCGCCCCAGTGGCCGACCGCACTATCCGGACTGGGCGCCGCCAGTACCACGCTGCGCAGTTGAACCTGCAAAGGTCCAAGCTTGCCACAGCCGAGCTGATATGCGAAGCGCCGAAGAGAGGGTGGGCGTTCGCTATGGTCCAAGAGCCGTACATCGTCCGCGATCGCTCGCGTGAGCACATCGATCCGCAAAAGTATCATGGGGGTTAAACTCGGAGGTGATCAGAGCGATGTATCTGGCGGTGTTGGAGCCGATCATTTTGTATGCAGCGAGTACATGAGCGCCGGCGGCTAAGAAGCTGCTGGTCCGAAGGCAGCTCTATGCGGTTCAGCGTGGCTTCGCGCAGAAAATTGCGCGAACTCACCGAACCGAGTCGTTGCACTTGGCCCTAGTACATACCGGGCTGCTTCCTCTGGACCTTCGGGTCCATGAAGCGGCCACTTTATTTGAGGTAAAGCGCGGCCACACCTGGGAAGTGTTGGGTGACCGAGAGCTGGAGCTGGTTCCAGTCAGCCACTTGAGGCTACCACACTCGTCTGTGCAGCTTGCTGAGGAGTTCTCCTGCCTGAGGGAAAGTGCGGAGGAGGTCCAACTTGCCACCTCGGCTACCGATTCGGCCATTTACACGACGACAAGGTGGGTTCGGCGTTCTACGTCATGTGGAACGCCGCAGAGATTGCTACTAAGAAACTCAAGTTGGGCAGCTGCTGCACAGTATACCAGGCAGAGCTGCTGGCTTTGGTAAAAGCGACGGGGTATGCGGACAGCGAGTCGGCGCATTCGTGCGCCGTACTTACCGACTCGAGGTCCGCTCTTGAAACAATCGCAATACCTGACATCCTCCACCCCCTGGCAATCGCAGTAAAAGAAAACATAATGAAAGCGCGAGAGAAAGGGACGAGTGTGAGGCTTTATTGAATGAAGGCGCATGTGGGAATGGAGGGGAACGAAAGGGCAGGCCAACTGGCCAAGGAAGCGGTCCTAAAGGATAACAGAAGACTGGTGTACGAGGATTGCCCCGTCTCCTTCGTCAAGCGTCAGCTATGGCTGAGGACGCTTAACGAATGGAACAGGAGGTATGTGCAAGGTACGACGACTTCAACAACGAGAGTTTTCTTCCCCAGCGCCGCATCGGCATATCGCGTACTTCGTCGGCTCGGGCTCGACACGGTCTTGGCCTAGATGTTCACTGGGCACGGGGGATTCTCCGAGTACCTTCACAGGTTCATGCTCAAGAAGAGTCCCGCGTACCTCTGTGACCCGGCGGTGGACTAGACCGTGGTGCACATCTTGACTTCCTGTCCCTTATACAGGACTGATAGAGTGAATTTCTAAATAGAAATAGCTAATAGGATCGATGTGGAAGTCATTGCCTCTTTGATGAGTGAGGTCGGAAGTCGCCAAGCATTTGTAAATTATAGTATAATAAGAAGGTGATAGAAGATGCTATCAGAAGGAACAAAAATTTAATGTAAAATAAAAAAGTAAAAATAAATAGATAAACAAATGATAATAATAATGATAATAATGATTTATTAGCAGTTACATATACACTGAGAAACCGCGGGTCTTGAACGAAGCTAAGCTTGTATCTCAAGACCCTAAAAAAAAGTTTAGAAAATGTAAAGTAGATTAATAAAGTAAGAAACAAAAATTAAAAATGTAAATAGCTAAAGTAAATATAAATAACCAGGAAAAACGAAATAGATAAAAGGAGAAAAATGGATGAGAAAGAGATGATTTTAATTTCAGGAAAGTGACGAGGCGACGTTGTTTCCTCAGCGAGAGGCATGGAAGAAAGAAATGGAATGGAGTATGATAAGTGACAGATAAGTATGGAAGATAAGTTTCGGAATGATAGAAAAGAAAGGATGAAAAGAGAGAATGAAGTTACAAAAATGTATAGGAATAAGAGAAATAGAGGAATAAGTGAAATATGTAAATAAAGGCTCTGATTCACAACACGCGCAGAGGGAATCATTAAAAAAATTTAAAAATATTTTTTTGTTTTTTTGCAAAACGCAGAACAATTACATGTAATTATTATATATTGAACAAAAAATAACTAAATAAATTTCTTTATTGAAAACTATGACGATTCACATTCCCTCAAAATTAAATATTTTACTTCTATTGATGTTTACGGACAAAAACAATAAAAAAACGAAATTTCTCTCTGTTGTCCTAGAAGTAATTCTTATTGAGAAGCATATTTATAAGAGTTTATCAAATTTACACAATACGCAAATTTACTGGTTGGTGAATAGGTAATTTTAAAAGAGAGTTACAAATATAAGAAATTAATAAATGAATGTTTCTAGAGCGTAATCATACATAATAGTTTCTTAGTGCAAAAATCTAAAAGCACAAAGTACATGTAAATTGTATAACAAAATCCATTTCGCATGCGATCTATTATATCGCGAATCAATTACCTTGCTATGCTGACAAAACCACAGGAGGCAGTCGCGTGGAGAGGAGTCCAGCCTTCGTTGTCGCCCCGGTTCACATCGGCGCCATGGCTTACTAAGAACTCTACCATGTCAAGGTTGTCATCGATGCAAGCCTGGAAAAAGAATACCATAGTTTACAACATCAGAGTTACACGATAATACTCCTTTTACGGTCCCCTATTTTAAATGTCAAATAAACGGGAACAATTTTACACAAATAATGGATCACTGTGGGCAGCGAAGATCGATTGATGTGGTGATCTTTGAGGTAGGCATATGTCTAGTAGTAGACGTCTGTCGGCTGAAGATTATGATGATGATTAAATCATTGGAAAATTACAATCAATTATTAAAACATTTTGAATCGCTCAATGAAAACATGTCTAATATAAATTGTTAACAAGAATTTAACACAAGTTCGACAGTATGAAAAGCCAGCCATAAATTTTGTAAATAAATAACTTGTGTTTTGTCGTTATATACTTTTAAATTTATTATATATACAATAAATACTTATTATACGTCTCTCTTGTTGAAATTTGTCGATTTAGAGACTACCGCGTGTTCTACGCCAAGCTTGATATAGACATTGAGTTCCGTTTTAAACGATCCTATAGTAAGTGAGATTGCTATGGTTTAGATAGCTATTAACCTGTGTGAGAGCCAAGTTGGTTGTTATTTTGTTGTACCACCTATTGAATGCTCATCATATGAATATGTATTGATATTAAAAGGAAAAAATATTCAGTTTCGTTAGACGCGCCGTCATGCTATATTATCAATATATGAGTGAGTTTTCGAATCTTAACCGTTAAAGTTTCGTTTAGATTCGTTAGAGTTAAACATTCGCTTGGCTATTTTAAACCTAATCTCAGCTCATAAATTAATTCCTATCATCTCTCTCTTTCTTGATCATCACATTTCCTCTGGTCAAACTACACCTTTTTATGCTTAACCAGAACAACTGGCGTCTTACTGCTAAGGATGGTGTCCCATAAGAATAATTTATATCATATTTTGTGTCACCAAAAGCTTTTTGCACATACGCATCGATTACAGCAATGTTTAAAACGAGGTTCATAAAGCAAAGGGTTGAAACATTTCGCAAGTTTAATATTTGTCATAGCAATAAAAATACGATCAATTAATATTAATTTCATTATTTTATATTAATTTTATTGCATTGTTCAGTAATATGAAACCGATACAGGGTCAGTGCTACATTCGCTAGTGCGCGTAACCATTAGAGATTTCATACATATCTAGTTTGCTTGAGTTTGTTTTAACTCGTCGCGACATATAAATATTTAACAAAAGCAAAGTATATAAATAAAAAATAAAATATAGAGGTTTTATTTACGAAAAACAAAATAACGATTACAAAAATATTAAAAAAAATTAAGATATCGGTCATACCATTATCTATTGTAACCAAATGTCAAATATTAATAATTAATTAAAATGATGATGATGATAGTTTCAATAATTATCTTATTAAGTATTAAAGTGATATTATATTGCCTTTAATACATTGATTGTATTCTTGCATAGTAGCTCGCTGGCCTAATGGTTAGAGCGTGCGGCTTTCATTCCGAAGGTCGCGGGTTCGAACCTCGGCATGTACCAATGACTTAATATTTAAGTTATGTACATTTGTGGAGTTTAGTTACAACAGCGAGATACAAACGGTGAAGGAAAAACATCGTGAGGAAACCTGCACATGACTTAGAATTTATTCTAAGGTATGTGTGAAGTCACCAATCCGCATTGGGCCAGCGTGGTGACTATGGCCCAATCGCCCTCATATTGAGGGTAGGCCTGTACCCCAGCAGTGGGGACGTAAATGGGCTGTTTATTATTTTTTATTTTTTTTTTAATACATTGATTAAATAAGTATATGTCTTACTGATTAAGTACGTAATAATAGATATAAAAAAGGTATAAAGTTCTTCTTAAAACTTCATGTCAAATCGTCAAGAGAGGAATCAAGAAACAAAAATTACATCATGCAGATCGTTTCATGTCGCATGGCTTCAGCTGCGCACAACTTGTGCCTACAATAACATTTATAGACAGAGATAAAATAGATTTAGTGCCGTGAAAATAAATCGTTTCGTTTAACATTAGACATTCGCTTTAGCTATAAATTTTGTTTGGTAGGACAAACCGTTGGTACTAAGTTATCCGATGCATACATGAATAACCGATGTAAATGAACAATGTATTTCTAAGTCGCGTATAACATAAAAAACTGGGTAATTTCTAAATGCAAACAACTTCAAAATTATACCACACAATTTTTATTATGATCATCAATATTGAGTATCATCTTCAAAGAGAAGTGGGGCGGCTAGTTAGAGAAAATTTACTCGGTCAATTGTCGAATATATTGAACAGAACATCAAAATACATTGTTCATTTTATTATAAATTGTCAACGCTTCAGCCTGGTTCTATATCGGTAAGCAAACATTCTAAGAATAAAAAAAAAATACTTTCAGATATATAATACTTTGACAGAATACACTGACAAAATATTGTAACAAAGTATTTCAATTTGTACACAAACTCTGTCACGGTATCGTTATTATCGAAAGCGCCGGATACGGGCATTTTACTTTATACATAACTATATATATATATATTATATAATGAAGTTCATACAATTACCGCGAAGCACTATCAAATAAATTGTCCATATTGATTACATTGTATAAAATACGAAGAAGTAATTTGAAATAACCCCTATGAAAACCACACCTTTCTGTCAAAATTCAGTTTTGTAAAAATTTGCTGCCGCGTACATTAACATAATCTACCATCATTTTTCTTATTCGTATTTTGTCTAATATGAGAAGTACTTTAACATACCTAATAGATATAAATTAACAAAGGTATACATGTTTTTAAAGAAATAAAAAAATGTATTACCTACCTCATCTGTTTAAAATGTGTCATTGTTGTCTATTATCTATTAGCATACAATTTTAATTTACAAGAGAAAGTTACAGTAAGCGCATAGATGTAACTGTCTGACCAAAGTCCAAATCTAAGTTTGCGGCATTCGGGATTATATTCACATTTCCAGTATTTATATACTATAATTTTTTTTAATGGCAATGTTATACGAATATTTTAAAAATTATGTAATTAATTTTTTTTTGAAAGATTAGTGCGTATGCTGCCTATGACGTACCTAATATCAACGATCTCGGCTCTCTGACATGACCTCGAAAAAAGTTTCTCGCTCGAATCTAAATTTACATGGCGCTCTGTCATTCAGCAATACATCATTCACCAACAAAATATGCGGGTCAGTTAGAAACAACATTAAATTGAGATCTAGATATTAGGAAAAATATCCCGACAATGTGCCCCAATTAGTTTTATTGGGGGCGAGCGTATTTTTTACCCGTTACGAATTTTAGCTTACAAATCTGTTACGTTATTACATAAAGGTATGATTATTTAAACATAAGATATTTACAATTTCCATGTACCTTAATAGTAAACCGGAACGAAACTATTACTCCCCACCCAATTAAAAATATTATACACCAATACGACACACCATTACTTTGACTTATTGAGACGAGCGGGTAGTTAGATTAATGTAAAAAAAAAAAATCAAGGGTTCGCAAAGTCATCGACCTGATTTCTTGGACAAGCTTACGTGATAAATACCGTGTACTATAAATATACTCGTATAAAACAACGCGCGGCATACAACGAAGACAAAACGCATCCGCGATTAAACGTTGCCAAAATAATAACTCAACTCGTAAGGGTAACATCACTAATACTTTTGAATGTATCTAATTCATCGTGGCATATATAAAAATATTTCGTTGAAATTAATTGAAAAAACTTAACTCGGATACAACAGCACTGATAGTCAGAAAAATTTTAAATTATGTAACCATGCTAACAAAAGGAACCACATTTTATATACTCACTGATTCTATAATTTTCGTGGCTACTACAAACTTTTTTTTAATGATAGAATATGTAGATGAGAGATGGTATGTTAAAACATTTTACTATCTTACTAAAGAATTAAAAATATACAAGGTACTTATATAATAGTAATAAATAAATGTTGATGTTGTATATGTTTACTTATTATTGGTCGTTAACAAACATTTGAGAACACGCTCATGCGTTATGTGTAATTGTTACCAATCGACGTAATGAAGCGACAGGAATAATATGAGACAACTACTCAAATCCTTTGTCACATTCTATTATATTGATACTGTAAATTATTAAAGTAGAAAATAGCAATTTACACATATAACTGATATTGTACAGTAATGGCTATCTCAATTTTAGTGGTTTCTGTGATGAAACTAATAATTAACTTAAATTTATTAATAACGACTGTCACTCGTATTTCATCAACTAATAGGTCAACGCAGTACGTTTTAATTTCCAGTTAAAAAAATTTCAAATATTAACAATAAATAATATTATTGCTAATACCAGTTTTAGTTATTAAACCATTGTCGATTATACACGTCCCACAAGACAATTATCGTTAAATAAAAGTTTTTCTCAGCGATTATCTCAATATTGCAATTGTAACCCACACATGCATGATCGAACCTGTACTTTATCCTCATTATAGAATTCCATTGATCTGAACATCTGTAGCATTTTTCCATAAACCTCCGTTATCTTTACTTTTAAATTAGCATAGAGATGGATGGACCCATACAATAAGTAATTTTCGATAAAATTACTACTTTCAAAACTTGATAACCGTCATCCGCACCGCATCTTATCTTCGTATTAATCTGCGTATTGATTTAGGAACGGAAAGAAGACATTCAGCGAGTTTTAGTTTATGATGTGCTAGAATGAAATGCTGTGAGTAAACGTTGCGTACTGAAGCCGTGAAATGCAAGAAATGATATCGGCGCTCTGGTATTTGCAAAATACGCAAATCCTAAAACACTACATCTCCCCCAGACTGGGTATCATTTGAAAATAAAATAATAAGGAACCATTGAATTGCACGAGTTTGAGTTCGGTTGTAATCTAAAATTTGACATTCATATAATTGGACGAGATCACTTCGAACCTCAAATATATTCTGTTAAGAAATTTGTACGGTAAACGTCATTGTATCAATGTAAACGGCGGCAGAACAGTAAAGCATTATTACAAACATAAAATGGGTTGCTCGTTTCAATCCGAAAAATATTTATTATTTATATGAACACTCCGTAAAATTAAATTTTCTTTATTAAATGAACAACACGATATGATAACAGGTATCATGTCGTAAAATGCTTGAATGAACCAATTTACTTTACTAATAAGTACCCTTGTTATCTTTAATTCATATTCGCAACCGTGTACACTAAATTTAAATAAACTTTATTGTATTTAATGGCAGATAATATTTAAGTATATTTTATTTAATTACATTAGTTTTCTTCTGTTTGCTTAAGAGACTACTAAGCTTTTCTTCCATAATTGACACGTGATTCGTAAGCATCCCCACATCAATGAGTCCTTTTCGAATCGTTGCCACTGAGAATCCTGATTTTATAAAATTCGAGCAGATATTTAGCGCAATTTAAATGAGATTTTAAATAACATTGTAACAAATCAATAACATTGGACATAAATTAAGTAATGGGAAAACGCAAATTTTTGGTAGACAAAGTTCCTGGTACTAAAAGTTAAAGATAAATTTAAATTAAATGGCAGTCTTTTATCGCAATATCCAAAGTAACAAATAACATGCGACATGAAGTCAATGACGTAAAGGTTAATATCAAAAATTCGTTTATATCAATTGCAGTATTTTTCAAGGAAAGTAACTCATTGAATGAAACTTAACTTTCAACATGATGAAATTCACACAAGTGTAAAATAAAGTTTGGCATACAAGAAAAAAAATCTTACAACTAAAAACTGTTTCGAATAGCTTTTGATGATTTTTATCAAAGATTGTAGATTTTATTAGGAATAAAAGATTTGGTCCACATCAGCATGCTAATGCGGGATATGAATACCTATATAATACATTATGGTTATTTATAGCGTATTATTAAATAAGACTTTTTCAAGAAAATAGTAACAAAATTTACACGCAATCGATGAATTACGAACATGTTCATATGCGCAAACAACTACAAGCGAGAGCCGGTTCGGTATCATATTCCAATGCGTCATCACTGTCCGTGATGCAATCGGTCTGGACGTAAATCGGATAAGAATAAGGAGCACACGATGCGTGGATCACTGAAGACATTCAACTTCCATCGCAAACTAATTTCGGGAATACATTACAATCCACGTAATACTTATTTATAACGTAACATTAGTGATATGTGAATATTATAAGAAACTATATGTAAAAGGGAAAAATAAGTTTGTTGTATATACTTGTCCCCTTAAAGTCGAAATTAGAGCACAGCACCTTATGTCGCAGACTTTTTAACTGTTCTTTTATATTCATGATGATAGTCTCTTACAATCGGATAGAATTAATTAAAATAGAAAATCATAAATAACATTTTCATTGACGTCAGCGATGTGAAACAAGCCCAATCCACCCGCAAACTATGAAAGCCTCGCCCGAATCCCTAATTATCATTTTCGTGATCAACGAAAATGTATTAATATTAGAATAGAATATAAGTATTGTTTCTCTTTAAACAACCCGCCTGAATTGACAATTAATACTTAGAAATGAAGAGACTCGATACTGAAACATACAATCTTGTTTATAGAATTGTCAATGCTTCAATGTCAATATTATCTTTGGTTATAAACTGTGTATTCAATTCACAAGAACATTTAAAATAGTTCTACTTTCGTCGATAGTACCGCACCAAATTATGTTTGAACTGAAAGGACAGAAATTAAATAGATAGTTTAAGCATATAATTTTATAGATAAAAAATCTAAAGAGTTGATATGTAAAACAGAATGGCTTTATTTCGATATATTTTCATATCACTCCATTTTGGAATCAAGGTACGAAAAAGCCTAAGTCTTGATGTATTTAGAAGTGGTTCTCAGATATGCATTACACATTTTACCGGTTATAATTTGTTACATTTATAACATAAGATCTATTAAATTATAGGTATATGTAAGTTTTATGTTTTATTTCGTACCTTGTTAATAAACATTACGAATTGTTATTGAATGAATACAGCATAGATTATGAACACATTTATCAATCGTCAAATCATCGATATATCAGGATTCGCTTCGGGCGAAGCCATCGGGGCCCTATACACAAATTGTGGGTTATTTGGGCACGCAGGTGAACATGATATCGGTAATTTACGCAAGCAAACATTCCTCTACATAGGTTTGGTTAGAAACCTTCAGTCTTTTCAGCGTTCATTTTAACGTTACATTCCGTAGCCGCATAGCTGTATCGTGTATCTCTTCTAGACGAATTGCTAAACGAACGGTGTTTCTCCTACAATAAAAGATTCTTTTTTATGTTACTTCTTCCAACAGTCCGGAATAATCATACTAATATTTATAAACAAATTAAAAAAATTGTCCAATCTTGAAATAAAAACTACTAGTTATAAGAACTTTATTGACATAATTATTGACTACTCTTTCGAAAATCGTCTAGTTTCGGTAATTCTTACAATGAAAATAAACGTTTGGATAAAGACACAAGAGTAGCAATACCGTCATCCGACAATAAGTCATTTTAATTAACTTTATTATTTCTCATTAATATTTCCTGCATGTGATGGCAGATCAAGTCCCCAAGGGAATATTTTTTCAAAACTGTGTAGGCAGCATTGTATAACGAGAAACTAGTTAAATCAAAATTTCTTACAAACAAAATTAATGTAAACAAGAATTATGGTTTAGTGCCTATGTTACATATTAAAAAACACATTTTAAAATGCAGTTACTATAAATAAATACATTTATAAAAGACCACCAGATCAATACTTTAAAATTATTGATAGAACAATATCAATAAACGCACACATGAAAGCTGAAAACTATATATATATGATCTAAACGTTTTTACCTATTTTTCTTAAATACTTCTTTAAAGTGAACCAATTTATCTGTACTAGCCTAACCGCAGACATTGAATAAAAAATTCTTATATCTCTTTACGTAATATTTCTTTCAAATTTCGATATCACCTTAAGGTGTTTCGATTGAAACGTAGAGAAGTTGATATTTTGCAGCGCTCTGCTGTAAATTATAGCAAAAGGTATTAATATGAAACGTTATTAATAAATAATCCACATAAATGCTCATTTTAAAATTATCGTTCAAATGGTTCGGACATAAAGAGTCTCAAAATAAATAATAACTTTTCTAATATTATTAATTTTATTAATTACGACCAAGTAACTATATAAAACTTAAGGTATATGCAAGTAAAACTTTGGACAAACAACGTTCTACCGTTTCGCATAGTACTCAAAACAAATAGAAAAACCAATTTTTTTTAATCATGATTTTGTTTTAACGAAGTATGGTGCTGATAGATATTCTTTGATGTTATAAACGGGCACTTTGTTTTCTTTGTTTATTTTAATCTATAGTTAAAAAAAATTACGTAAACGTTACTATGTAGAATTTTAGATAAAAATATTTTGTTTATTTAAATAATTACTCTCAAACTATTGGTTTTTCAAGAGCCATTATTCAGTGATCAGTAATATTGTATGTAATAAAAATAAAATATAAAGTTTATGTAAATGATTGATTTTACAATTACGTAATTGAGTAGTTTGTCTTCATTTTTAGTATATATGTTCAGATGATAATCGATCGTACAAGAATTCATTGAACGTTTCGGATAGTGCCGTAGACAGTGTCAGATTCTAATTCCGTACTAGTGACGTTTAGTAGTCGGCCAAAACAATCGAGTTATTCCTAGTATCGCTAGGCCCACCCGTCGCACATGTCTATCCATATAGTAAAACAACATAACATTTAATATCGAAGACATGTTCTATATACATTTAATAACAATCACATATTTATAAACATTTATTTATGCACCTAGACAGACACAGACATCAGTGTTTTGAGAGACATTGAGAGAAAATTCCTCAGTGCTTCAAGACCAGTCATCGAACAGTACCTGTTGCCGGTGATATACTATACGGCTCCGAAACTTGATCGCTAATTATGGGCCTTATAAAATGCTTAGAGTCACACAGAGTGCGATGGAGAAGGTAATACTTGGAGTCTCTTTGCATGATAATATTGGAAATGAAGAGATCCGCAGAAGAACAAGGGTTACCGACATATCCCTACGAGTTGTGAGACTGAAGTGGCAATGGGCTGGGCACGTAACTCGTAAAACCGATGAATGTTGGAGTCTTAAACAGTTGGAATGGCGACCCCGCACTGGAAAGCGCAGCATTGTCAGACCCCCCCACTAGATGGATAGAGAACATAAAAAAAATCGCTAGGAACCACTATATTCAAACAGCGCTATACCGAGATTTGTGAAATACAACCGCGGTCACACGCTAACCGACTTCTTGGAGTACGAAATTCTGTATATGATAAACTACAGAAAGCGGCAGCATCAAAAATGAACCTGGATGAGTCCGCACGGTTGCATGAAAGATTAAGATCGAATTTATCTTGTTGACAAAAACTAGGATATTTAATGACGTCTCAGTGATCAACTCGTTTAACAAAAGAAGCGATTAACGAATGGTAAGAAGCACATTAAATCTTAAAGTGAAGTTCGAGTGATATCGACTGATAATATTCACGTTTTGCCCAAATACCGTCGAGATCCAAAACCATGAGGACTTTCAATTCAAATTACAAAATTGTTTCGAAAGTCTGGTGAGCTGCACTGACGTGGAGAGTTATAATGACAGGTTCGTAGAAACTGACCATCCGTTGCTGTCAAGCTCCTTTAAACCTAACCGTATCAAAAGAGGTAAAAAATCTCAGAGCCGATTCTCCAGCTTATGGAGGAGACAAGGAATGGTTCTGCAGTCTCCGGAAGAAGCTTCTCGCTATCGGCCGCTTAGCAAGTGGATCTCTAAGTCACGGACTCCCGACCTACGCCGATTTAATACAAATTGTATTTAAGAAGCAATGGTGCCTAACAAGGGCTCTAAAATTTTTGCTAGAGTTTCTGCTGTTGGGCAGAGCCTGGCGACCAAGCTCAAGACTGGGTATAAGAGTATCATTACCTCCCGCGCTGTGCTACTGGCTAAGGTATAATACTTCTACGGACAACACGACATCACAAGCACCTGTCAACAATCAGACTATCAATTCAAGAACCAAATTAACCCGGCGCTATACCGAAGACATCCCAGACATCAGCCTATACAAAATTAGTACAGCTCTCGAACAGCTGAAGAACGACAAGGCGCCGGGTGATGATGGAGTTATAGCAGAGCTTTTGAAAGCAGGTGGACGACCAGTGCTGACAGTCCTTCAGAAGCTATTTACCTCCGTTATAGTTGAGGGCAAAACGCCAAAAGCGTTGCATATAGGCATGATGAAACTCTTCTACAAAATGAGTATAGGACCCAGTTGAAGGACTATCGACTCATCACACTTCTGAATCACGTATATAAGCTGTTTTTAAGTCTTAATGAATCGTCTCGAACGCAGCCTGGACGACTTCCGACCTCCAGAGCAGGCTTAATTCAGAAAAAGCTTCAGCATCAAAAACTTCATATATTATTATATACGCTGCGGCAAGTCATAAAGAAGACAGAAGAGTACAACTTGCTTCTATGCTTTGAACTATGAATCTTTAACTCAGTCAACACTTGGGCAATGCTTCAGTCACTCCAGAGGTGCTAAATAGACTTGATGCATCCAAGTGTTGCAGTCGTTGTACTGAAAAACACACCATGTCAGTCCGTTTCCGGGATCATTTTTCGAAAATTATCCAGTTGCAGCGAGATATCAGGCAAGGCGACGTCATATCTCCAAAACTGTTCACAGCTGCGATGGACGATGTGTTCAAGCTTTTGAACTCGGAATGACTTAGCATCAACATAAACGGCGAGTACATTACTCACCTCCGATTCGCCGATGAACTCGTAGTCTTACCTAAGACCTTGGAAGATCTTCGCAAAATACTCGATGACCTCTGTAAAGCATCTCAACTCGTGGTCCTTAAAATCAATATGGAGGAGACAAAAAGTATGTCCAATGCCGATATTGTACCCACGCCAGTTATCATTGCAGGCACTACACTGAAAGTTGTTGACGAATATATTTATCTGGGACAAATAATTCAGTATGGTAAGTTCAACTTCTAGAAAGAGGTCAATCGACGACTCCAACTCGGCTGAGCAGAGTTCGCAAAGCTACGCAGCATATTCTCTTCCCAACAATCGCAGTGTCTAAAGGCAAAAGATTTTAATTCGTGTGTATTACCAGTGATGACTTATAACACCGACACGTGGCCACTTACAGTGGGCCTTGTGAAAAGACTTCAAGTTGCACAGAGTAATCGAAAGAGCTCAGCTCGACATTTCCCTGCGTGATTGAATCAGAAACGAGGAGATCCGCAGGAGAACTAAGGTCACCGATATAGTCCAAATGATTGCCAGTCTTAAATGATGTCTAGGACTGTCAGCCGATAGGGCACCATGATCAGGAATGGCCACCGCGTACCGTAAGACGTAGTTTAAGCAGGCCCCCTACTGTGTGGCCCAAAAATCGATGTGGAGATTTTGGAAGGAAGGCCTATGTACAGTCGTGGACGTCTGTTGGCTGAGAATGATGATGATACAGTGCTGAAAAATGACAGTAATATGTGCAAGAATAACATTGGTAACATATAGCTATCCTAATATCAGATATCCTAGTGTCAAAAAGTTAAGTAGATGAGCATGATACCTATGTATATGTGTACAATTTTTTTTACTATAAAAGCAGAGCCATCTGAATGATAATATGCAAGCAAACCTTAAATATCATTTTATAATAACCTGTAAGTAACCAAACCAAAGGTCTTAAAAATAATATGGTATATAAATTATCTTTATACAGTGCAATATGTAAATATACAGAATCGGAACTATCTTGTCATGTTCTAAACATTCATGTTGTTTATTAAACATTGCATACATTTTATATATTAACAAAATTTTTACATGACGATGGATTAAGAAAAAAATATTTTCCTTAATATTAGTAAAACCCTAAAATGTTTTATTTACATATCTGTAATTTATCAAATTAACAATTTCATAGGCTGAATAATAAATCCACATATTTCATCATCATCATCAGCCGAGAGACGTCCACTGCTGGACATAGGCCTCACCAAAGATCTCCATATCGATCAGTCCCACATTGCTCGCATCCAGTGTTTAATTTAAAATAAAATTTCTTTTAGCTAGAAAGACATTGTGGGATTACTCTTGTCTTTACCGTTTACTATAAAAATGCTCTGAAATATGATAGTTTTAAATCTGAACGGCAAACTTCAACAAGGTATGCTGTCATTGTTGAAGATAATAGTATTGTGTTAATTATTGTTGTATGACAGAGGAAGAAATTATTGACAATGTAAAAGAGTGGACCAAACTTAAATATCACCGATTTAAAAATATAGTTTTCAGAATCATGACAGTGACACTTCAGATGACAGTAAGACTTCAGTTTGATGAAGGCACTTTAAAATGATGATGATGTAATATTTATTTATTTAGCTTTATAAACAAAAAGGTGTACTTAATGCCATTGACATTATCTTCCAGTCTACCTTGGGTAGTGCAGAGATGTTGAGGTAGGTGCATTAATAATAAAAGAAAGGAATTACAAACATAAATACACATACACAATCATTACATATTCAAATATATAATACATAGAAAAACACATATATGTACATACATACAAGATATTAATATGTTCCATGCCATGTGTACCATGGGTGGCACATGCAGTCATTTTTAGTCAATATGCTGAAAACATAGTTCATTACAAATATGTTCTCAGCTTCTTCTTAGAGAAGAAGTTCTCAGCACATTGAAAAAAATTCTGCATACTATTTTTCCATCTAATCAATGAAGAATTATACAAGATGCAGTTTTGAATTAAACATGTAAGTTTACTTACTTGAAGATGATATAATATCTTTAGTCAAAACATCAAATAGCCTGAACAACAAGTCAGGCAAAAATGGCCTAGCACGGAACATGTTACCTAAATATTAAAAATTAATTCAAAGAAGACTCAGTCCTAATTTCATTGAGTTAAAGTTAGAGTACTTTCGACTTAAAAGAATATTGTTTAGTTATTGTTTTTATATTAAAGAGGAAGCACATTCCAGAGAAGAAAAGATTGCCTAGAAAAGGAAGAGTGGACAGTATATAATGAGTGCCAAACGTACAAAAGAAGTGATTCGTATAAGAAGCGAAGATCTTTGTCATGGAGTACTCAAATACTTTAAACTGAAATTAAGATAAGGATCATTATAAAGTAGTTAGTAAATCATCTGTAAAGTTGTTAAATCTAATTTATGGATAGTCCAACAGATCCCACTGTTATAACCTTACACTTGGAAGGGTTAACAATTAATCCAAGCCTCTGAGAGCAACCCTTAATGTACTCTATGTCTTTGTTAACCCTGCCTATCGCTACAACTGCACTATCCAAACTAGCCTATGTGTAGCCAATTTCAATTCAATGGCATACAGATGATAAGCACATTGAAGACCAGGCGTAATGAGATTAATGAAAATTTTAAATATATCAGTGATGATAGAGAAGGGTGAATAAAGTAGTTGTTGTCAAAATGAGCTGTATGTTCATTGCCTTATCATCATCAGCCGATAGACATCCTTTGCTAGACATAGGCCTCCCCCAAAGATCTCCACCTCGATTGATCCCACTTTGCATGCATCCAGTGGATTCCCGCGATTCTCACCAGCTCGTCGGTTGTTAAATTAAATGTTCATTACAATCATAACAATTATTATGATAACTTTAACATAACAAAATGCTCTAACTCTACAGCCAGATATCTTCTAAATTATCATATAAAGTTTATAATAAAAATGCAACTATTACCAATTGTATAAAGTTTATAGGTCAACCAGGAAGCTCTTTATGGGTTAATTATAGTATTTGTGTTAATTTTTTTTACAAAAAAATAAGTAATCACATATGGTAACTTAACCTTTTTACCTCAAGAGTTCAATGACATTCATTTAAAAAACATGAAATTTATATGTTGAATTATAGATGTTCATAATAAAAGAAATAAAAATAGTAACATCATTACATTTAAAACTTCAAGTTTGCAGAAACATGCTTATATATATAATGTACCTCTATATGTCATTTCTGTATGACAACCAAACTGATGAAGTGTACTCACCTGGTGTAAAGCTGTGAGGCCGTCAACATTTGCTGTATTGATGTCCGTGCCCACTTTCAAAAGACGTTGAACTTCCTCTTTATCACCAGCTGTGCATGCAGCCAAGAATACAATACCCGGTGAAAATTTAATCCTTGAAGCAAGCTTTGGTGTTGGTGACTGTTTGTTGGTATCTGATTCCTCCCATCTTTTTAATTGATCAGCTCTCTTGAAGAGCGCTGATGACGATCTCGGATCCGACATTTTTAGGGACTGGCGAAGAACTTGTCACTCAATACCGCCTTTATAAAAACTTTTAACGGTGCATAGATTGTTTTTATTACATACAGTACACAAACGCCGAGACCATAACTTAATTGCCAAAAAAGGAAACATGCAAGAAACGTTCCAGGGAGTTTGACACTACAACAATTTTTATGCATTCATTCTTCGAAACACTT
This sequence comes from Troides aeacus, assembly GCA_033220335.2. Lineage (NCBI taxonomy): Eukaryota > Metazoa > Arthropoda > Insecta > Lepidoptera > Papilionidae > Troides > Troides aeacus. The sequence continues at coordinate 8,573,302 of CM067268.1, read as the reverse complement.
GTTGGATTAATACAATAACATAATCACACACTGAAATTTAGATTTGAAATAACCAATAAGCTATAGATTTAGCGTGGCAGCCATTTCGAGAATTAATTTTAAAAACTAGGCTGACAATAACGGAAAGAACTACCACCTAGCGTCACCTAGCGGGCATAATAACTTAACGAAGAAGAAGAGTTGTCACCTTCAAATTTCTATACAGATTATAATTAATTTCTATAATAAATTCTGTACGAAATTTGTTATTGAAATATTTTTGGAAATATCACTAATATTAAAATTCAATTCTTATAACTTTACGTAAATTAATAACTAATTATAATAGTTATTTATTCAAGTAATAGAAGCTGTTAAATACTGTTAGTGATTTCACCAGTTCAGAGATTATGTAACATTTCTGCTAAATAAATTTTTAGGAGACAGTTGTTACACTTAGAAACAACTACTTTTACGATACGAAAAACCATCGTGAAAATGCTATAAATACCATGCAAGCAAGTCACCTGTATTATAAAACCATTGTTACATTTTATAGGCAATTTGTGTATTTCTTATGTGCCTAGTGAACAAACATACTGTTTTATTTTAAAGAATAACAAAAGGATATAAAGAAACATATTTTTATTTCATTATTAAATCAATATAACCTATATACCAATATAAAAGATCTAATCAATAACCCAGTGCATTGCTTTAGTTCATTTGGAAAAATTATGCTTTGATATCTTACTTGTTTAAAAATTTAATAACATTACAATTATGAAAATCCTTAGTCTTTTAACTTTTTTTGTACTTTTAAGCAACGTGATTAGCAGGATTTCTACCTAATAGTAAGCGATACGCCCGCCCACAACACCGTGGCGTTAGTTAGTGTTTTATACACCGCACTCAGACAAGATGTTAAGTTTTGTTATCTCGGTAATTACATTACTTGCAACGCCCTTTAATCCGAGACACAGTAATGTTTGTTCACTACTGTTTGGTGGCAACAATTGCGCTTCAGTTTTATCTATCTAGATGTTCTCTGGCAACAGAGACTTTTTTAGGAGTGGGTGGATCTTCGAAAAACATACCCTGCTTCTGGGAGGAAGACAAGGTTATCTGTAATTTTTATGCACTAAAACCCGCGTGGTGGTGATCTTCTGTGCGCTTCGTGTGGCCGCGGGATCTTCTATGATTTAAAAGAGAATATATAAAACCTTTTACATATTCTTTCTTTTAAATCCTCATCTAAATCCAATGTGAAATGTAAATTCTGTCAGTCTGATTCAGTTACATATTTATTCCATCTGATGATTCGAAACTGTTAGACTTAAAAACTCAAAATATGGTAGAGATATAATTTTGGCAATTTAATGATTAACACTATCTCTATTCTTTTCCATACTACGACAATGTACCATTAGTAATTTTGCATTTATTTTGATGGAAATAAACCAATCTTGTAATTTATATATATAATGGTAACACAATTAATACCGTTGCGACATCTGTTTGCTTGAAAAAGAAAACTAATCGTTGAATACTTTGGCGACCTCTGGTGTCGAAGAACGACTTCATTAGTTCAGTACATGTTTAGTGTAGAGTCGGACAGAAATTATTCAAAATTCAAGATGGCTATGTGTCATGATGGTGTCTTGAACTCTTGTCGTTAAGTTTACTTGTTTTGTGTGAAAATAGTGTTTTTCCACAATGGCTGACTTAAGTGTTGATGTCTCAAAGTTACCTGATGAAATAAGAGATAAATTAGCTGAGTTAGACTTGGAGTTATCTGAAGGTAAGATAAGTAGTGCAGTCTTGTATTCATGTAGATCGATATTTGTTAATTTCGATTATTTTGCAACATTTACTTATTCTTCAGATAGCCTAATTGTAGTTTTTAATTTATTTTTTATTAAAGCTTTTTTAATATTTGAAACTAGGAAAAGTTTTTTATTTAAAATTCTCATCTGTGATGCCAGCTGATGAGTTGTTTTCAGAAACCTAAATTAGAGTTTTTTTTAAATCATCCGTTAGTTTTTTTAATGTTCTGAAAAAATATGCCACTCCAGAATAAATGTTTAACATGTTGCCTAGTTTGTCTCATATCAACTTTCAAGGAATGTAAGTATTTTTAACATGATGCTGTTTTAGCAAATAAAATCCAACTCCTGAGATAAGTTTGTTCTCAAGAATATTCATCTTTATTCTCTGCATTGCATATACCATTTACTCCATAAGATTTAACCAGTATAACTAATATCTCAAGTAATAAAATAATCACTTTAAGGTGTGAGCTTATAAATTTATTTCATATTTAAAAAAGGTGCTATGCGTTACACTTTTTAAGTTATCTCACATAATTACTACAAACTTGTTTATCTTATTCCAATTAGTATATTGGATGAATATTATATTGATATCAAATGAAAATCTATTGTCTAAAATGTAAATAATAAAAATGAAATTAATATTTAATAAATATATGCTTTTTTCTTAAATACATAGCTCATACTGAGTAAAAACTAAATCAAATTAGAAAATAGTGACAAAAACTGCTTGTTTTCAAGTTCTTAATAGTCTCTTAGAAGATTGGCAACTATTTTGGCATTTTCCAGTTTGGTAATTGCTGCTCAAAATGTTTCCACTCTCTTTTACTCTATTAGTATTTTACATATTATATATACTATTGACAAAATTGTATTCATTATCACAATAATAATATTTTACATGGTGAGAATATAATCACATATTGTTCCTTCAAATAAATAATGTCAAGCAATGCTAGCAAAGCGAAGTGAAATAGGCATCCTTTATAATTTAATTTATCATCTTAATAATGATTGCTTATGCGAAAATACAAGAAAATTCTACTAGTCTTTGATTGTTGATGTAAAGAAAATTACCTTTCCAAAATTTGTTTTCTTGAACAATCTTATTAAATAAACTGCAAAATAAGTAAATAGTAAATTAAATTAAACTAGATGATGTTAATTGAAAAATACTACTAACATACAATATTTCATATAAAGGTGTAGCAATTATTTTGTTACATTAAAAATGTTATATGAATAAATTATTGCCTATTCAAAATCATGATACTTACATAGTTTATCAAATTGTTCTAAAATATTGTGATGTTGATATACAGAAAAGTAAATATCACTCACAGATTTTAGCTATAAAAGATGATAAGCATGGTTCAATAAAATGATATAAGTATTTGACATAAAATAGACAAATTTGTTTTTTGATATTAGAACTATGGCCAAACTAAACAAATGGAACAATTTTGGATTCTGTTTTAATATAATTTAACAATTATAATTGTTGAAAGAAGTATAATCTCGTGGTAGAGTGGAATGCTGAGGTTGTACAGACCTACATATATAAATATGATAAGAACTATTTATGAAGTAAAAAGGGAAAATATATTTTTGCACCTGATAATATTTTCCCTTGCAACTTTGTATTCTGTAAGAAAAGAACAGGCATTAAATTATAATTTGAATGAGTTATAGTTTGTAATAGTAAGTAATAAATGCTTTTATCAAATTGATATGCCTTTTAGAGGCAAATAAAAGAGGTTATGTAATCTCTAATGAAGCTAATATAAAATTTTAAGTTATTTATAATGATTAGAAGTTACATAATTATTTTCTTAATAAAAACATAAAGGAATATTTTTATGACACTCATTTCTTAACTACATTACATTTTATTTACAATGACCTAACAATAGCACTGAATTTCACATGAGGTAAGCAATAATAAAACTGCAAATGGTGTTTACATGGTTCATTATACTAGTTCTCATATGTGTGAATTTCTAAGCACAGAAATTCTGTAAGATTTTAGTTATGAATTATTTTATGTTGGTGGTATAAAGATAATCGAAAAAAAATACCATATTAACGTGAATCAATATCAAAAAATAATAATTTTTTATTAACTTTACTAGTTAGTATACTAGTAGTTATGTATCACTAGGAATAAAAAATATACTAGCGTGCCACTCTATACATTTTAACGTAATTTTTTAAAAAATTCTTAGTACTTGAAAATTCTATATCGGTGTATGGCATTAGCACGCAATTCGTGCCATTATGAACCATTAACTCTAGATATTGATTTATTATATATTTAATCCGTTATTAGCAGTTAATAGGAAATTTACACCAAGACCTAAAGCAGGTTGAAATTCCTGACCCGTGAATTGACTGGATTTTGGTTAGTCTCCTAATTTAAAAGATCTTGCGATGAGTTCACACGAAACATTTACTAGTATATAAAGTACAGTATTTTTTTATATGTATGTATAGGTAAACTAAAACCGACAGAGAGAGAGCACTGACAGTATTTCTGTAAGGAAAAAATTACTTCGTTTTTCTATAAGTGATAAATTAATTTGTACCCATATTAGATTGCATAAAAACAAATCCCTAAGGTCATGCATTGTATCGCGGGGACAATACAAACGTACAATCAATTATCACAATGTATATTTAAACGAATGGCGGAAAGACTGCGACTACGCAATTATTCGACTATTGTCTTAAACCTTGAGAAAAACATAATTTACTAGCAAACATTTTCAACCCAGCGACTATTACGAAACCCTTTAACTGTAAGGATGAATTTTATCTTTGTAATACTTCAAAGATATGATATAATTATAAATAACCCAAGATCCCATCTTCTAATATTAAAGTCCATTTCTACTAGTTCATTATTTTTGTTTTTTTTTTTTCATATTATATAGAATAATGCACAAGATAACAGTTACTCGTATTTTCTTATTATTTTGGAGATAAATATATATAAGAATCATTATCGATTTTATCATAATATAGAGCAATTTTAGTTCCTTTTTTATAATACTTTGACTTGCGTTTTATAATTATTCCATATCCTAGTTTTACTTTTCTTATAGACGTTAGTACTTGCTACTATCAGTAGTCCGATAACCCTAAGCAAAACTATCAACATGTCATTATTTTTAAATATTTCTGTCTATGTAATTTGTCAGCGATGCTCGTTACGCGTAATGTATAATATAGAAATCCTTATCTACCTGATTTACCACTCGCTTTAGTCCACCGGCGCACTTAAGCCATTTTATTGGGAAAGCATGACGCATCAACACAAACCCGTTTGTCGACGTGACGCGGTCTGACTAAGCCCGCTCTGTAGAATTATAGCCTCAATTGCACTTTAAAATAATTATTAATTGAGTCCTCTACACTGTGGATAAAGACATGAACGTCATTTATGGTTTTGGTTCTTCAAATATCACTCTGAATAAGACAATGCGGTTAGCAGGCGGCCGAGGAGAAACTGCGTAACCTTCTTCGAAAATATGATGTGGAAAAAGTAATCAGTCGATAATTTGAGAAAAGAAATTTCAAATCTGTCCATCCGTAGACATAGTTGGTGACTGAAGAGAATGAACCTTAGTCTTTGTCCACCGGAACGGAGATGTATGCTGCGAGCACGGGAGTTGACAGTTGTTACTACCCTTAATGCAGGGTTGGTGTTGTTCTATTCTGCCCCTCCTGTATGAAACAAGGTTTCAGAGTTACAACTTGGCCAGTTGTAGTGTTTGTGAAAGCAAGAATTACGATAATGATTCACTGTTAAAACAAAAGTCAGTAATGAATCTTTCATTCATGATTAAGAAAGATTATCTAGGATTTCTTTACTATAAAAACAGCAATTTACATCTAATTGGGAGTACCCCGATGCCTGATGATGAATTTAAATTATAAAATTAGTTATCACTAGGTCTTGTGAATATTGATTTTTGTTATTTATACAATCATGTCAGACGTGGCCCATAACACATTTTATACGTATTTAAGAGTACGGCCTAATTGCTTCTTTCTTTTATTTTTAATACAATTAAACGACGACATGAGCGGGACGTTCACCTGATATTAAGTGATACGCCCACCCAAAACATCATGGTGACTAATTAGGATGGTAAAAACAGCACAACAGTGCGCTAGTCGCTAGTAAGTTTACACTAGCTACAACGCCATTCTTTCGTAGTGCTTTAAAACTTTTTTCATATAATATAATCGTGAGAGTTACATGTTTAAAAAGGTCTTCATTTTATTGACATTTCCTGTAGCCGAACTTACAACAAGTTGAGATTAAACGATGTAGCCCATTCACCTACGCCGTCCTGGTGTTGGATTGTTATTGTTTGTCTGCATCAGACCAATTTATTAAAAAGTCTAATACCTATAGCATTGACAAATCATGTGCACAAAACGATTGTTATATAATTATAAATATGTAAAAAGATTACATGGAATTTATTTTAGTTATTTAGTTATGAAGTTCGATATTTAGTTTAGGAAAAAAACGAGATTGGTAGCAATAGATTGCTTTTTAAAAACGCACTGAATTTGTGGGCTTTAGGCATGACATTCATATATAAAAATAAATAGAAACTGGAAGAATTTATATTAAAAAATTAATTGCCTCATGAAAATGATGCTTTTAACATCATACCTAAAATTTCAGAAATTATCTCATTACTGTATAATATTTTAAACGATATTATTATGTGCTTGAAATGACTAAAAATTATGTAAAAGCCCGATTCTTTCTGTCGAAATGTACAAAATAAAATCATTTTCTTGTTACATACATAGTAAATTATGTTCGTTAGGTAAAATTACAAAAATAATTCATTCCTGTGTTCACAAAATAAATGTTTTTCAAGTTTCACATTGGCGTACTAGACAATAATTTAATCACAAACTAATCAAGTCACCTAACTTTGCCTTGAAACTATTTCGATTCGCAATTTCGCAAAGTTATATCGGACCCTGTAAAGTAAAATAGCAAGCGTGATTAGCTTAGCTCTATTACTCGATGCGAACGCAAATTCTAGTTTAACTTCAAGCTTTGAAGTAAGCTATATTATACATACGGTTCTTTTTTAAAAAACATCTCTCACCTACGTATAAGCTGTAATTTATTAAAAGAACAATACGCGCAATGAAAACTATTTTATTGTCGATTTAATTTGGACACTATTAATCAAAGAGTGACGTTAACAATATTGAAATTTATTGTATCCTTAATAAAATTGAAAAAGCAAAGAGCTATTCTTCAATTAATTTAGTTTTCAAAAGTATACAGTACTATTTACTTAATAAATTACTAGAACTGAAAAGTTGAAATCACAAGTGCTAGTTTACCAAACGTTTTTACTCTAACTCATTTGCCACTTGCTCGTGTCCCACATTGCAAACAAGTTCATTACATCAGTTTATAACTGCATCGAAATATTTCAGAAATGTTTTGCATAAATTTAAAGAATATGCTTGGTATAGAAATAAACTAAGTCGTAATTTATATTGATAACAGATAAAACATTAAAGCTCTCCAAAAAATAATATGATTGTTTATTACACACCGTACAATTATTGTATTTCCTGCCATGAAGAGAATTAATCATGTTATTTACAATATTATCGGAGTGTAGAACAATATTTGTTACTTGATGCTTAAATTAGATATCGATTCGTTACTTTGTTTACTGTCCCCCACAAGCGACGACGAGATACAAGTGTCCAAATGTATTACAATTTATTTGGTAATATCTGAATAGTGTGTCTCTGTTCAGTTAGTTGATGTTTCACATCCAAGTCTCATCAATTAAGATGAATTACGCTGAACTTAGAGACGAATTCAGAATGACATCGGTTGTTCTAGTAGTTTATGTGAATGTCTTATATTTTTTGTTTATCACAGCGAATGGTTGTGCTCGTTTAAACGTGCGAGTGAGTAATCACAACGTTAATAAGAGCATCAACTCCATTCCAGAAGTTAACTGGTGTTACTCGCTTTTGTAAAGGGTGTCTGGCGGCAGATTTACATTTTAAAAAACGAATATCTCAATAAGTTATAAACAGTGGGGGTGCAAGGTGGTGTCATTAGAATCACCGATCGTGCGGATTTCTTAGTCACGATGTCACAGTGGTCGGGTGAGCATCGCGCGTTCGCTATTGAAGCATTTTTCAAGAGTAACGATTCTTACGTACTCGCTCGCCGACAGTTTTTTTCACATTTCAATATTCGACGGATAGGCGATGGGCCGAGTGTGAATTTAATTCGTTCTTGGGTGGAGAGGTTCCGCGCAACTGCTTCGGCTATGAACACACCACGGCCGGGACCTAGTCGATCGTCAAGGACCCCCGAAAACATTGAACTGGTTGAACGCAGTTTATGTGAAAATGCGCGACTTTCGACACGGAAAAGGGCAGCTTCACTGGGACTTCCAAGAGCAACTGTGCATGAAATTTTGAAAAAGATATGAAGTTTCATCCTTTTAAAATTCAAATAATTCAAGAATTGAAAAAAAATAACTTTGCGTCACGCAATTTTTTTTGTGAAACTATGTTTGAGCGTTTTCGCACTGTGAATTCCATTTTTTGGAGCGACGAGGCTCATTTTCATTTAAACGGACACGTAAACAAGCAAAGTTGCCGTTACTGGGCTCTAAGAACTCGCAATCCTCGACTGAAGCACCAAAAACCATTACATTGCCCAAGGGTAACTGTTTGGTGCGCTTTATCCACGAATGGGATAATAAGACCATTTTTTTTTGAAAATGCACGGGGCCAAGCGACGAATGTCAATGGTGAGAATTATCGGCTCATGATTTCGAATTTCTTTTTGCCGAACCTGCGAGCTCATTCATTCTCATCACACACGTGGTTTCAACAGGATGCGGTACAGGTGAGACCGCACACACGGCCAGAGCTTCGATGGATTTGTTGCGAGAAAATCTCCCTCAAAAACTGATTAATCGCTTTGGGGACATCCCGTGGCTACCGAGGTCACCCGACCTAACTCCAATGGATTTTTTTTGTGGGGCTACCTCAAAGAGAGAGTTTACGCCAACAATCCGCGAACTGTTGTGGACTTAAACGAAAATATTCGGCGAGAAATTAGCGCAATTGAACCAAGTTTACTGCAGCGTGTGGCAAAGAATACGAGGCTCCGTTTCGAAAAGTGTGTGCAACAGGATGGAAGACATTTGGATGATATTATCTTTAAAAAATGAAATCCGCATTTGTACTCTATCTTTTAATACTTTTAGTAAAATTATATGTCAAACATATAATTTTTTATTTAAATTTGAAAACATAAATCTGCCACCAGACACCCTGTACTTACGGTGTCGCAATAAAAAAATACCTATTCCTCAATTAACGTTTACGGTCTATCGTTATTACATTTAACTACAAGAGACATTGCAAAAACCGCTATTCATGATCATTCCCATGCAAGATTTTAGCACTTGAATGTTTACCTCAAACCATCTTCTAAGAAACTTATCTGAAGTTTTTAGTTCATATTACAAGTTCCGAGGAACTGTATAATTAAAATTACTGCAAGTTTTGTATAGTTTTTAATTATGAACATATTATTTTTTCAGTTTAGTTTTTTATTTCATCTCTATAAGTTTGTCTTAAAAATGAGATGTCTAGACTAATATAGATTATTGTTAATCGATCTCAAATAGCTGACGAAGATCAGCAAATAATTAAATTACGTTAAAATAATTATAAAACAGCAGTTGATGAATTTTGGTAATTTTGTTATTAACGGTAAAGTTATAACACAAAAACATGTAAGTATGGTTATTTTAAATTATGCTAATTTTTGTGGAGTATTGATCGGCGTACGTAACAATGTAAAATTTGCATAATTCTTTTATTGTATAGATACAGGAAATCTGTGTTATTTAGAACATAACTTTTGGTATATTTACAAAGAAATCTTATCTGCGTATTTTATAAATAGGACTGTATTAATATGTATTGCTCATATGATATGAGCAATACACAGACTGACTGATCGTATATTACATATCAATGTAAAGTCATGTTTATGAGATAAGTTTTTTTTTACTCTATCGAACCTATAATGGCAACGATACCAAATATTTTTTTTCAGTACACCCGTGGAATTATAGAAAAAACGTTGTCATTAAGTTATTTTTGAGTTTAAACTATACCACAACGGTAATAACATATATAGGCATCGAGGCACTTTCGCATAACCTTTACCTGCCGAAAACAATAATTGTAACTGAGATTTTAAATAACACCACGTTGTGCTCAACATTTGAACAACAAGAAGTGCTGTCCCAATTATTTTATTAGTTACAGGGTCCTAAAAATCAGGCATTGTTTACACAATATTGTATGCTGGCAAACTTAGACGGTAGAATATTTTCTTTTTTTTCCACTACGTGTATTGACAAACTTGCAGAAGTGTTTATTTATGATTTAATAATATTACGGTTTAAATTAAAGAACGAAATTTAACAGATTGGCTTCCGGAATAAGTTAGTTATTAGTCAATGGCAAAATAAATATCATTTTCTGTCGAGAATACTTTATACCACATTTACTGGCTGCAGTGTTTGGAATCCAGGTAATACTTGCAAAGTTGAAATGGTATCCAAAGTGGATTTAATCGTTTTACCAAGAGAATATTTTAATACCCCGTATCTTTATTTACTTTAAATCACTAATTAAAACTATAATAATAATGTAACGAGTAAATATTTAGACTGGTTTGTTATTTATTTGAAGAAATATTTGATACAACAGAATGTTGCAGTTGAATGATTGAGAGTCAGGCGTGTGTATAGAACCGAAGTACCTATACTTTATAATGGGAGAGGTAGATAAAAAGGAAGCTATCATATCGTGCAGTCTGTGAGCGCGGTCGCACATTCATTGAGCTATAAAATCGGAAGACAGCTTTAAAATTCAGGTCAAACATCCTCGAACAATGCACTACCTATTAGGAGTTGGGACTTGACTGTTTGCATTGCCTTACATGCGTCAACTGCTTGCACCTAAAGACTGTTGCTGACTTGTATGTTATTGACTCGCTGCTTATTCATTACATTTTCTTTAAATCAAAAATTACTGTTTTTAAATAATAGAAAAACTAAGTTCGTTTTTATTTGACAAGATAATAATATAATTATTTTATGTTAAAATATCTACTTTAAAACAGAAGCTTCGTAACGAGTCTCGTACAGTTTTGTCACTAGCTCGTCACCGGTACATTGCCTATTAATGTCTATACATATTTATTTATTCAATACAACGTTGATTACTTCTATAGATACTCTATGGGGTAAAAAATAATTTATAACATACGTACTTATTAAAACGATGAAAACTATAGAATATAATAAACAATGCTTCAGAAATTTTGCTAATATTTTTCATATGAGAATGTTAATTAATAAGGACTCTGGCGAAAACTTCACAAAGAATGATAGTCTACTTTACTATTTATATTTGTATTAAGTAATTGTTTCTGTCTAATTGTATGATTTATTAATTTAATTCTATGCAAAACTACATAACTATACAGTTTTGCCGCAGAATATTTATGATATACGAGTAGACAACCGTCAACTCAAATATCATTCAGCGATAACGTGTATAACCATGTGCATTTGCAGTTGTCAAACTATTGATATGGCTCTAATCCGAAAATGATAATTGTGTATTCTCGCAACTTGGTTTACATTCCCAAATAAAATTAGATTCAATGAAATATCCTACACTATAATGATCTGAACAGATATCCTACACCATAATAATGAACTGAATAAAGCCCTACTCTAAATCTCACCTAATATGATTATGATATACTTGGTGTTGGGAGACCGCTTACGCAAACAAAACCAAACGAAGGTACTAATATATAGATATCCTTGAAGATGAGACATAAACAAAATCATGTTTTTAAAACGTTTTATTAGCATTATTTACACTCCATCGTGTTAGTACAGCTAAAAGAAATGAGTTAGTCAGTTTCATAAAACATACATTAATTTATTAAAAAAAAAAAACCAGCAATAAACACACAAAATCAAAAACAGCTGATGCTCGTACCAACGAACGAACGGGCGTGGCGGAAACTCGAGATGTACTTGGTATCAATTTGAACCTTATTAAATAGGGCCACAAGGCATTTAGATTACGCGCCCGGGTGTTCCTTGATCCGAGCATCGGCCTTTTTCATTTTGTTTCATTGCTGGCTTTTTTTTAGTAAATTTATAATGAAAATATCGTTTCATTTAGCTGTAGTAACATGATGGAGCGTAAATAATGTTAATAAAACTTTTTTTTTTAATCAGGATCGCTTTTTTTTTCCTTACCATCAAAGGTGTCATTAGTGGGATCGTCTGTCTTTGTTTTCGGGAGCGTTTTCCTAACACCCAGTATAATCAAAAATGTAAAAAAAATAGAAGATCAAGTAAAGTTATTTGATTAATTATTAGTATATTTCAATAAGATATTCATACAATACATATTATCTAATTAATACCTGAACATCTACAGTTCTTGGCTACAAAGGTTCATATTTAGAAATCGTGGTTATATCTAAATTGATGGACGTATTCGAGTAGGTAAGGCATTTTTTTTTTATTGTCTGTTTTATTTAAAACGTAGTTCTCGGCTCGTTAGAATAGTTATTTGCAAGGTCGACATTGACTCGATTTACCCGTCAATTAATTACGTCATACATTTTTACATCAATGTATGATCGCCATATTGTGTGTAATATTTAGCGAAAATCGAATTTGTGGTTTTTATTAGAATACCAAAGAGTTTCATTAAAGTTACTGTTGAAAGTAGAAAGACATATATACCTAGAAGGATCTGCTGTGGAGTTTAATGAAGATGTAGTAAATCTATTAAATTTCGAAAAGAAAAATAGTTTATGTCACAAATTTATGTCACACAAAATATTTTGCCACAGTAATTGCTGCAGTAATGTATAACTTATCTAATCGTGATATAACGTTCCCTCATAGATTCTAGGTATTGTCGTAAAAAAATTACTTGTCAGCTGAAACAAATCTCATCCTTGTTTGGTGGCACCTTCTTCGCTGGCTGTAATAGAGAATTAGACTTGAAATTTTTTTGAAATATTCTTTGAAAGCAACTGCCACCGCAAAATTACTATAGCAATAACTTTCTATAGCAACCGCATAAAAGTAAAAATGTTTATAAAAGATAATTAGGAATAAATATTCTCTCTATTAAATTCAAAAAATAAATAGCCTTTAGCATCTACAAAACATTCCGCGTCATATGGTCATGTTCCCATGCATATCGACATGGGAACATGACCGTTCGTTATGACATGACGCAGACACATAATATACTATGACAGAAAACGTTCACTAGTTTTCATGCGATTGGTGAACAAACAAAACCCATTTTCATTACATATATATATAGATCTTTATAATATACATATTTGTATTTTTTTGATGTTGTAATTTTTAGCCGTTTGACCGACTGAGACGGTTGATCTAATACTGGGCTCGCGGCCCCGAAGTCTGCTGTCTAATAGTGAAACTTATAAACAGTACATGTACATATTTTCTTTAAAGACCTTATACTATTTACGAGTCGCGTTATCCGGCACGACTGTCTGTCTGTATGTATTATGTTATGATTTCTGAATGCCCACTGTGTTCGGGATAAGTGACTGACGGAGGTGGTTATAGTAAGAGTTGCGTCATATTTTACACTATGTTCACATACATATAATTCACATGCGGGACCTATAGATTATTTTAGAAAATATTTTATGTTATATCTGGCAATTATATCTTAATAACTATAAAAATTTGATTAATGTATTATTTATGTATATCCCAGTGCAGTGGACGTCTATCATCGGCTGATGATGATCCCAGCCTATTAATTTTACCAAGGTTACTTTTAAACATATTAAGAATTAAAAATTAAACTCGGATTAGTACATTTTATAGACAAAAACCGAAATCTGCATTTGGAGCAAGGTGATTTTTTTTCTATCGATGCAGTTGCTGTTATTATTCTTAACTTTTGTGTTTTCTTCTAAATCTAAATGTAAACCATAATACCCAATTTACGTCTTCACTGCTGGGGCACAGGCCTACTCACAATATGAAGGCGATTGGACCATAGTCACCACGCTGGCCCAATGTGGGTTGGTGATTTCACACACAATAAATTTCAAGTCATGTGCAGGTTTCCTCGCGATGTTTTCCTTTACCGTTTGTATTTCACTGTTGTAACTAAAGTTCACGAATGTACTAACTTAAATATTAGTCTTTCGTACATGCCGAGATTCGAACCCGCGACCTTCGGAACGAAGGCCGCACGCTCTAACTATTAGGCCAGCGAGCAACTTTAAATGTAAACAGTACTAACATATTTTAATCTAGTATTGTTTTGATGCCACTACTATCTTCCTTCAGTAGAAGAGTTGTTTATATCACACATTCAAACTGCTAACGATATCAATAATTTTCAGGTGACATTACACAGAAAGGGTTTGAGAAGAAGCGTGCTCGTCTGCTTACACCGTACATCGCACAACATCAACCCCAGGGTAAGTCCTTATAATCACGAGCATATGATAACAGAAATCAATCGCTACTAACATTGTTGCTTCAACTAATCAAAAACTTCATGACCCGCGAGTACTGGCGGTAAATTACAAAACCAAATTAAACCAACTTAATTGATGACGTCACATACCAATCAAAGAGATCTCCCAGTACTTGCGAGTCCAAGGTCGCGGCAGAAGCGTCGCCGGGGTCAAGTGTCAATTGATCACTGTCGATGGTCGCTGGACAGTCGCAAAATATCGAGGTGCTTGGGCACCGCACAGCTCGATTCCGCAACAAGGGTCAATCAAAGGGGCCATCTTAAATCATGAACCCAACTAGTCGAATTTGGAACACTAGTGCAATGAACCTTTAATAAAATATCAGTATATATGTGATATGATGCGACCCCGTCCCCAATAATTATTTTTTGTATGATTATATTGGAGCCAGCAACTAGCGAAAAGTAACAAAAAAAACAGCTTCATAATACAATCACAGCGACGGTTTTCAGTTCCGCTGACGGGTTATTGAAATAATAATGACGGCCTTCGTTTAAGCGAACATAAAAACAGCCGATTCTCTAAACAACTCAAAATGACTTCGTCCAGCGTCCGTCGACTGAGATTCTGTTATTGGTCCATTTAGAGTTATATGTTTTGTTTTATGATTTCTAGTTTTTGTATTATTGTATTATTTAATTTAGTTAGTTGGTGATCCACACGCACGTCAACCACACTTTATCACCATTTTACGATACTATCGTATTGGCACGTAATGTTTCACTAGTTACATGGCACAATCAGAGCGAGACAGCTTTTATGCTTTCGATGCAATTCGTATATAAAGAACCTTGGCCCGAGGTGAAACGTGATGAGGTGTTAATGTTAAAATGGTCGTTGAAAATTGATCACGTGATCGATTTACTGTCGCATTCATAATCATCATCTCCGTATCTAATGCATGATACTGTCCCATTGCGAGCCGCTTCTAAATTACTCATTACATTATGTGTCCAAATGTATTAGATTGACATATTATACCAAAGACCGCTTTATTGATATGTGCTTTTAATTCAGTAATTGATATTGCCATCACTGCTATGTTCTTTGAAATTTATATTCATTAAAATGTAATTTTAAAACCAACCGTTACAATCAAAAGGATATAACGAAAACACACTAGTTATTCAGTTCAGCAGGTAAATCATTTTGCAGTAATAGAAGTAATGGTACAGTTGCAATCGTAAGTGATGTGCATCGATTAGTGTCGTGCTCTTATAACGCCGGGGTCCGATCTTCTAATCACAAGCGGAGAGAGATTGGTGATTAAAAATAATTAAAATCTTGAAAAGATGACAAACGAAATGCAAAGTATAGCTCTTTTTACAAATTGTGTCTACAGTCGCTAAATATTTGACATTTCTTCCAAACATTTTTATGATTCATATAGTATATATGGATATATCATAACAATAACTATAATTTTTATATCAAGACATAGTGAACAGTAAGAAATAAAAAGTTGAATAAACTGTTATCGAAAAGCATAAATATTAGCTATTAGAACTGGATATTGTACATTAACTGACAAGACTGTTACCCCTGTCTTTTTTTGATTTGAAAAACAAACGTTTAAAGGTTTTTGGTTTAACATTGTTACATGTATAAAACTAAAGTTATCCGCCAGTTTTAGTCGCCGGTTATTGATCGGTCTGCCCGTAGGACGTTGGGTTTCAGGTCGAACGTTTTTGGGCCTGCATTGCGCCACCTGATAACGTCCTCACCTCGGTACTTTATCAAACGTAAGGGTCAGTGATCCGGCCTGATATCACGCATTGCGCAATGACAAACCAGAACACATTTTACGCAAATACATTTAATTTTCTGAAATTTCTCTGAGAAACACGTGCAAGGAGTAAACTTCGTATACCAATAAGCTGGCGTTATCAAAAATAACCCGCATAGCTTCAAATATTGTTTCGTTATGTGTTTGTATATTTTTTTTCTTTAATTGCTTTTTTAGCAAAGACATTTGACCCTCATTGACTAGCATTACAACTTCGTATAAGCTATTGTGTGCTATTGACTTCGTATCTGGGATTGGTGAGCAAACATGGCGGTATGTTGTACAGCAGGGATTCAGGCACTTCGGGGGCCGCGAGGAGACGGCGGTAGCAGCCGACAACACACCAGAAACCGTCGCACCCACCGCCGGGTCACTCACAATGAGAAGCGATACCACTCAGGTATCTTAAAAGGGCTAAGTGATTGGTAGCTACCACAATATACACGTACACACATAAGCAAAAACAAACTCACCACATTTCATTCATACCATAAAACTTTTGTATGTAAATCTGCGGATATTGGAAACGCAAGGCCAGGAAATAAAGTCCTTATAAAGTTGCCAAATACTTCAAAAGTTTGTTTTGAGGTCTTCTCACAAATATATATTCATACTTAAAACATAAAATAATTACAAAGAATTCGCAGAAGTGCTCGCAATTCGGGTAGGGTGAAATTTTTATGAAACGTTTAAATTTCTTCTACTTTGCCGTCCGTTTTTATAAAAGTATTAAAATCTATATCCGTATATAAACGAATTACTAATTTATTTAAGGTATTGTTTTAATGTATAAGCGAAGAATATTAATAAATAAATAGTTTACATTTCATTTATAATAATAATCAAATATTGAGCATGATGTTTATGTCTGTATAAACAAACTTATTCTCATCGCCATTGATATTTCTTGCCATTTCTTATAATAAAACCTAGTTTTTTATTTAACAATTTAATAAATAAAGTTTTTTTATTCGTGTAAGACATGCGTTGCGTGTTCGTGTGCATTTAAAAATATTTAACTTGGACTAGCATGACGTCTTGGGGCGCACCCAGACCGTTGCGATATGACGGCGGTCTATAAAAAGAAAACGTCAGTTGGTACAGAGAATTGGGAACTACTGTTGGGTGAGTATCGATTTGTACGTTCCATCCGATAGCGCCGACTCTATTCGTATGTTCGCAGAAAGATCTTTTAAGTCTATTACGCAATTTTAGCTATAAAAACATACATAAACTTCCTTCATCGACTTCGATGTAGAATTTACTTTTATTTATTATACACATTGATGACGAAAAGAAAACAATGTCTTACGCTTTATGATTAAAAATATAAAATTTTATTCCCATACAAAACTTATTCATAACTATACGTACATATTTAGAAATTATTTGTTTTATTTGTGCCTAATAAATAGTAGATAATACTAAATTATATGTAAAGGATTTAAATTTTAAACATATATGCCAATTTAGCGTTCATTCGGCATTATATACATAGTATGACCATAAATTTACACAGATTTATAATAATTCCATTAATAAGGCAAAACGTTTGAATGAATACTTGTCCCATACATTTTGATGGTGAATGTTATTTTTATTTTTGCGACACTTCAATTAAATTACGTCAGGGCTTCGAGATCTTTCTCTAACTACTTAATTTCGTCAAATTGTTATCCATTAGCCAAATGAAAGAGTAAGACGACACTTTGCCAATTTTATTAAGTCTGTACTATATGTCTCCATTACAATAATTTGATTGATACATTAAAATTCTAGTTAAAAAGATGATTATATTTTTTAAGTTACTTTTGCGAAAACTATTCCGTGGATTAATATAAAATCTGTTTAGGGTTTCAGATTAGACACAATAAGTAATGAAACTGTAAATGAGCGAGGAGATTTCACGCACGAACTACTGAATGATCTCTTATCACACTTTGTTTTCCATGTTGAATGATTTATTTCTGTCAGAATATTTACATGTTGACTTAACATTTACTTCGGAACTTAAGAATGAAGTAGATGTGCGAATGTTTTTAAATAAAGATAAGTTGCTTCTGCAAGTTAATGATGAAATTAAGTAATATCTCAATTGAAAAGGACAGCATATCTGCGCTGATTACAATTTCTATTGATCTACCCGTGAATCATTATTAAAAATTAAGTATTTTGTACATTGGTATCGAATACAGTACAATAAATGTACAAATTAACAATAGTGGTATTAGAACTTTATTTCTCATTTACCTTAGTATTTTTAATACTTTAGATACATACGTACTTTATAAATCTTTCTTTTTATATTTATACTACGGTATTGTATTGAATGTCAAAATATTAATCAATGACATTGTGAAAATAGATGTATTGAACAGTTTATTTCAATTTTGTGCACCTCTTGTTAAACTTAATTATTGTTTTGAAAAGTACACCCGGAAGTCAACAATGACAAATGTTTTTACCTTGATTTTTTTGTACCACTAGCGTTTTAATAGCAAATTTATCTTACTAATAAGTAAGTTAATTTGAATTTTAAAATTTAAAAAAAGTTACTTTATTAACTAATTATTATTTGATAAGTAGCAGCAATAAAGCGCAGCAAGTGTTGTACTTACACTCATGTAGTAACTTCAACATATTTCTAAAGGAAAATTATGTGGGATCGAATTATTACATAATATTACAGTAGTTATCGACATATCAATGGCTTTTCGTAGCCTAATTTAACAGTTGCCGAAGAGTTTAATTCTACAAAATGCGAGTAAGGTGGTGTAGAGTTTATTTCATTTATCTGCTGCTGTTAACGGTAGAGTCCATCGTATCGTCACAATCGCGTAATTATTGCCGGTCTGCCAAACACCACGGTTCGTAGAGCAGTGGAAATAGTTTTGCTATACTAGACTCTATATTCATATCGAATGAAAAGTACATAGTAATCGTTCAGAAATCCTGGATCTTTTTCTTATTTACTAGCACTGTAGTGTGATTAACCCAGAGATTTACTAGTTTCTCTAGGTAGATAAATCTTTCTTGTTCACACACCTATCTGTTACTCTGTCTGTTATATCATGGAAAAATATTATAATTACAGTTTAAATTTAAAAACCTTTTGATATTTGTTATATTATGAGCATTCACGGTACTAACAACAATTGTAACTGTTTCTCATTGATGCGGTGACTGTCACGGGTTGCAGGGTACATGCGGGCACAATACAACTAAGTACAAAGGTATGCTTTTAAATAGTTACCTTAAAAAACATAACAATGGTGGTTGTTTTACCATTAAAGTTAAATATTAAAACTTAAATTATTCTTCTTTCATTACATTGAAGGTATAATTTAAAAAAGTATGGATATATAACTTCCATCGAATCAACCACATCGGACGATGATAGAAATATGTCATTAGTTTGGGGGATCAACACTGCAGTTGAAATAAAGTAAATATTTATCTTTCTAGTTGCCGAAATAGTGTTAAAGGAGCTATGTATAATAACATATCCTCCTCCATCCTCCGACATCAACCTTATAATCAGATGAAAATGCTTAACACCAAACATGAATCTCAGTGTAGAATAAAACTGTATATTAACAAAAAAACTTACAAGATTACGGCTTATGGTAACAGAGATATCGTGATGAGTCCCTAGATAGAAGAAAATCTCTTATATACATATCAAATGGATGATTTGATACTGTGGAAATATTAAATAAAAACAACACGACAGCCTTCCATAGTAACGTGGTAAATGTAACAGTAATCTCGCGTGGAGGTAAGATCTTTTGCGTGATTGATGATTCCTCTGACGCTATGAAGTAGTGTTTAACGACGTAACATTAAAAGTGTGCGGCGCATACACGTGTAACGATACGTATCGGCTCTATCACGCGAACACAGATCGTGGTGAAGCGTTCACTGTATTATTTTTTCTTTACTTCATTAATTTAAAAGATAATCATCATCGTCTGTCGTTATCCTAACACGAAACCACCTTTGAACTAAGTGCTTGTAGGTTTCCCAAATCCTTACCTCTTATAGGTTAAACTTTATTATGTTACAGTTATACGTGCTACATGTTTATTTAAATTCTTAGCTTTTTGAACGTTAATAAGCGTGAGAATTATAAATGTAACTGGAATGTGGGTATAATATGCTATTTATGTGAAAGTAATTATGAAACAGTGTAAAGGACGAAGTAACGAATTACAAAATAATCCATTGATGAAAGTTGTTAGTAAAATGAATATTAGTAACAAATAACCCAATCTATCCATAAAATAATATAAATTTTTTATAACACATAATAAGTGTTACCATGGATAGTATTAACAAAATGTGGAACGGATCAGCTCTTTGGTTAGTGTTAAAGTATATTTTTAGCATAAAGTAATAATTTCAATCTCAGTGAGCGTTAAGCTATGCCTCCTTGAACGTCGGCTAATTTATCGTGCATTGAGTTAGTCTGTTAAGCGTTGAGTGTTTAGCTTATAACGGAAAATCGATTAAAATTATGATGAATTAATATTATATAGTTAGAACTTAAATCTTATGTACTATTACGTTTATTCTATTTAAAATCCACGTTTAGCCTTTAAAAGTGTATACGCGAGTTAATGAACGCCGTCCTTAAGAACCAATGTATAATCATCCATCAGCCATAAGGAGTACTAGAATAGTAGAGGCTTCACAAATATATGTTGCGATACATATTTTTGAAATTAATAAGAATAACGATTATACATATATATAGTTTTAAAAATTTTAAGTATCACAGTTTTGCAAAATATTAAATTTATTTATGTAACCACTATGAATATTAAAAAGCGTGTCATGGTCAAAATAACGCAATGCAGTGTTGCCATTCGGGGATAAACGAGTTTGCTCATCTGTACACGCAATTAATTGGAGTGTACCGAGAGCAATATCCATAAATTACTTTGCACTGATGCCGATTTAGAAAATGCTAATTGTCAGCTATGTTAATGAATTAATAACTTTCTCAGGTGAAATATATTTTAAATGATTGATAAAAATGTACGTACGAACAACTAAACTTTCTAATATTAATAAGATTTAATATAAGCTTTGAAGTACGGAGCTACATATTAATATCAGTAGCTAAAAGAAGTTTTCATTACATTTAGCAATTAATCTTGTTTTAAAGTAAATATAAAATACTCGCTGAGAAATATATTCATGAATTTGCTTCTGTTTTAATGATAATGGGTTAATAATAATTACAGGCATCCAATTATTAAGACCTTCGCATACATTTTTTGCGCAGATTATATAGCAGAAAAGATAATTCAATTATTTTGCGTTTCAAAACGTTTTGTACAAAAAATTGCAATAGACTTGTGTTGTATGTAGACAGACATAAAGACTTAAAAGTTTATTCATTCAGCACTTCATGTTTTTAAAATCATACAGTTTTACTTGTTTGAAACCTTAAGCTGAAAATAATCCCTGGGGAAATTTTCCCCTTTTCTAAGACTCCATATTTGCCTCTGGGAAAGATAATATCTCCACCGTGTTCAACTTCTGTACAAACATCGTTCTCGACGTATTCAATATAGCGGCGGAAGTTATAACTGGAAAAAAATGCTTGACGTCGTAGTATAAGCATACGGGCTGTTCCTTTGATATTTTGTGGTTATTAAAACTATTTAAAATTTTTATGATAATCACATAATGAAAAGAAATCATTCCTAACCGAAACATATTTCTCACTACCATCACCTACAACTACACAACACACACAAAACAGACCGCTACCAATCCAGCAGGTTCCTTTCGTCTTTCTAAGCGATTGAATCACGTAGTATTACTGGGTTAAGTTTTTTTTTTACTCCTAATGTAGATAGGCGCTAGATTTTTTTTCATTTCACCGTTCACTTAGTGACTTGGACATTACAATAGCGCATGCTATATATAATAAATTTTGTAGTTTTTATTTTGGTATCAATAATTGCACTCTTATAGGTATTCAGGAGCAATGAGACCAAAACAAATTATATTGATAATATGTGCTTCTTATTCATGTCGGCTTTGTAGCGTTGTTCAAATTTTGTGAATTATTAATAGTTTATGAATCTTGCTGCATGCTTTATGCGTTCTTGGGTAATTGCTAGAAAAATGTATTTATGGGTTCATAAAACTTATGGGATAATATTTATATTTTACTAAACGATTTGTATAAACTTACGTTCATTCTATTATATGTTTATAGGCCTTTGGATGTTTTTACGATTGATTCATTTGTGACTTTTATTTAGGTGATAAAAATGATACAATGATAGCACGACGTTATTCATAAATTTAATTCATAATTTTTTATAAGTTTATACTCTGCATCAAGAGATGTATCAGGATTGCTTGGATCCGCAGAAAAGCTAATGTCAGCGACATAGCCCTACGAGTCACGAAACAGGTTGCAAGGGCACAAAACTCGTAGAACCGATGAATGATGGAATGGCGATCCCACACCGAAAATCATAGCGTTACCAAACCCCTCATTAGGTGGACACAGGAGAGGACATGCAAAGAATTTCTGGGGACTACTGCATTCATACAGAGCAAGACCGTGCCTTATTGAGCACATTACAAGAGACCTATGTCCAGCTTCTGACGTCCATCGATTGAAATGATAATAAAAACTCTTCTTTTTCTTTGTTCATCTCCACTAGTGTTTTAAGAGAAGCGGTACCCAAATACGAAACACACCGTTACTTCTTTTACTATACCTTAGTTATACTTGTCAAAAACTGACAAGGCAGCCAAAATAAAATAGTGAAAATTAATAAGAGTCCTCTCTATAACTTAAACATTTGATGCAATTTTAAACTT
This sequence comes from Troides aeacus, assembly GCA_033220335.2. Taxonomy (NCBI): domain Eukaryota; kingdom Metazoa; phylum Arthropoda; class Insecta; order Lepidoptera; family Papilionidae; genus Troides; species Troides aeacus. The sequence continues at coordinate 8,550,171 of CM067268.1, read as the reverse complement.
ATTCAACTAAAATGAAATCGTTTTGTAGACGTACACGTTGTTAGGATAACTAATACATAAACCTCTTGATATTGGAATGGAATTTCCGAAGCCGAATTCGTAGACTCTCCATAGCGGAATAACTAGTTTCAATTTATCGCCACAAAATCCACAACGCAAATTGTGATACGGTTTGGCTTGCAGCGACTTCGATAGGAGTTCCAATTGAATTTAATTACTTTGTCTATTACAAATTCTATAGTGAGATTTATTATACGACAGTTATTTTATACAAAATTTGATTTCTAAAGTATACTTTCAATTCTGAAATATATTCAGACACCTTTAGTTTTGCATGGGATTGCTTTTTAAGAAATTATGAAAAGCTTACACGTGATAGATAAATTTTTTCGTTGATGTTGTCAATGAGTTTCTTCATTATCATCAGCCGATAGACGTCCACAGCTGAACATAGGTCTCTTCCAAAGATCTCCACATCGATCGGTCCCGCGTTGCTCGCATTCAGTGGATTCCCGCGATTCTCACCAGAACCTCGTTCCTCTTTGTTGGAAGCCTCCCAATACTACGTCTACCAGTACACGGGCGCTACTCGAAGACCTTACTGCCCCATCGGCCGTTGGTCCTTCGAGAAATGTAACCTGCCCACTGCCACTTAAATCTAGCAATCTCTTGAGCTATGTTGATGACCTTAGTTCATGAGTTGCTTATTTGTTGTCAAACACATTTAATTTTTAACATTGCATATACTTTGATAAACACAATGATCAAATCAAATTAAGCTTCATGTATTTATTACAATAAAATATCTCATTAAAGTGTGAACTAATTGGACGCAGTGGGCTCAATTATTACTTTTTGCTACGTCGTAGCAAACGAGCTTTCATTTCTTCCACATTTACTAATGATTTCCGTTTATTCCGTTAAGTTAGTTATTTATACCATGTGTTTTATTTACATTACTGAATTTGTTTCGTATTTCGTTTAAAACTGATAGAGTGATATAACACAGGTTTTTTAATCACATTTTATATTCAAACTAAAGTGTTAAAATATTTTGTATACTTTGGATTATTAAAATTACAATTAAAACCTAGAGATAATTGTATTTAACTCGTCTACTGAACGGGACTACTTTTGTTAATATCTCTTAATTAACAAATTTTGTTACGTCTTCACTACGTTATTAATTCCTGACTGCATTGTAGACGTTGTGTTGCATACGAAATCTATTTTATCTCTATATGTCAGAAAATATTTTTAGAATATACAAATTTTAACGTCTGTACGATTTCATCGATGTTGAAGCAGAGATGTTGCATCATTGGGTTGCATGTTGCTCTTAGCCCACGGGTTCAGGATCAAGTGATCTGGAGGTGAAATTCTTTAGTCCCAATGAATCTATAAATTTGATGTCATATACGATATAACAGCATTTACCATAGAAAGGGTATAAAGTGTAAATATTTCCCATTGTTTTATTTCTATTTATGAAAAAAAAACAACGAGGCCTGTTAAACGATCAGTCCTGTCCAGTCAAGCATTAGTAAGATTAAGATTCTCATAAGACTATCGTATAAGGCGACTAAAATTATCTTTGCCTTCGCGAATCTAGGAGTGAGAGTCCGTTTCTCTTAATCTCTTAATATGCATGGCCAAAGGGACGGCAAATGCGAAGTGGTTTTGTTTTTGCCAAAGCATGAAGATAGTTCTAAAGAGGGCCTGACTCTTTCTTGAGACGCACTAAGACAATGTGCAAACAGGCCCATGTGCATTCCGTAGATGATTCCGAAGCCTCTCCTATGCATATCACCCTCTAGAAGCAGTGTATCTTTTGAAGATTTCCATCTCCAACACCAAAAAAGTCAAACGATACAGTAGTTCTTGCCACATAGCCGCATCCAAAGTAAATTTATGACAAGTGGGATAACACCAAATAAAAATTCATGTAGGAGCGTCAACATCTTATGTATCAGGCGACGACTACAATGTGGTGGCGTGTATAACACTATAGCTATCGCCACGTTGTTCTATGTGGAGTTACCACTTATCAGGTGAACGTACGGCTCTTAATTGTATAAAAAAATCTATACATCGAAATCTATACCATGATAAAGTTTTTCATTCCTACAATGTTTACGTATAAAAGTATCCATGTTTCTATAAATATAATATAATAGAGGTGTAGAATAAGTTAACAAAATATTATTGCAATTTCATCCTTGGGGTTAAAAAATATCTATACATATAACAAAACTTTAACTAAAGGAGTATAACCGTTACCAATCGTTGCTTGTCCGCAGTAAAGGCAATTTACTATTTTACGGTGATCTTCTCTAAGTTTTGTAGTTCCTTCGCTCAACTGACTCATTGGTTGTTACCTTCTATCTCTATATAGTTCTAAATCTACGCGTTTGAAAACCTACAAAACCTGTTTTCAGACGGAACAGGCTTTTAATTTAATGAAAAAATTTAATCTGATACTTTTTATTTACTCCTATGTTTCCAATGTGAAAGTGTAAAGTAATAATATCACTTTTTGTACACGGACATTATAATTAATGATTTAATTGTTGATGTATATATCTATAAGTTACTTATTTTTCATGGTCTTTTTCTGTTTAAAACACGTACTATTCCAAAAACTCACGGCTTTCTGGGAATAGGTAGGATTATGTGGTGATTATGCCTAACTTTAACCCCGTCGGTGGTCACCCTTAACGTTTGGAAAGGTCTTCGTCGGGAACATAACAAGACCAGACAGAACGAACTCTGAACAAGACATAACATAACAAGACCTGCACACTTTAAACCCACAGGTTATTTGATTTGTTAAGCTTTAATCGTAAATGCAAATATTGACTTCTTGTTCCACAAGTTTTACTGAATAAATCAAGACTTACAATCGGATCTATTTAAATATTTTTGGTTATATTATTAACTGTGAGACGGGACCAATACCCGGCGTTTGAAATAGCTTCGTTTGGATCAATAAGTACTTAAAAATTCAAAGGCCTTTGTCTGTGCCGTTCTATTAATAAGAACGCTTTAAAGCTGGAGTACATTTTCGTATAAAACCGCACTGCACACGTTTTTATAGGTACGATTTATAAAGGTACGGTTATTAGTGATATAACTCTTATTTGTGATAAAAATCATATTTCATAGTGATATATCATTATATATATGTATATACATTATTCGACGAAGTCACCATAAACCAGACAACATATTGATAAATTGGACCGAGTTTTTTTTATAATTCATTGTAATTATTAGAAATATACGCTTGTGATATCAAAATCTATGAATAATCTTTTTTAAATGTACAAGTATCTACTTGTAACCAGATAAAATTGTTCAATCAAAGGGGTTTTAATTATATAACACAAACTTCGTTTATTGATTCGCTGTCTAGCTAGTTAGATTTTATTTAAACTGCGATCGACGGCTTGTAAAGTGCATTTGCGCAGGTGGGGGAGTGAGGGGGATTAGTAATATGATAACGTACATACGATGTCGCTGCGACGCGCAGGTAATGTAGTTGCCTAGCTTTTATTATTATAAAATATTTTTCATTGTCTGTTTCATTTAATGAATAGACTTCATGAAATTATTTATTAAAAATCACTCCAAAATCCAACATTGACTTTGTTTGTCCAAAGTAAAAAATATTGTTATTATTTATTTAAAAAACTTTGTTGCAATCTCTAAGGGACATTCTTAACAGGCCAACCCCCGGTTTATTTATTACTAAAATGTTCTTCATTAATACTACATAAAACTATAAAGATCCGTTATAATTACGCAAGGTCATCTATACTATTTTTTGGAATGAAAACCTATGACCATATACTTTATATTTTTCATCATAAACCGGAAGATTCCCATTGCGGATCCCTTCCGTCACTTGACGAGGATCCTTCACATGAATACAGATGGTAATTTTTTTTTTTATTATTGATCAAATATTCATTATTGCAATAAGATGTGACTGAATACATAACCTTTTAACATTTTAGGATAATTTATTCAGTATGTTTTAAGATTATACTTATCTTATACCCCTCAAATATTAGTTGTGTCTCAAATGCAAAGTAAAGATAATTTAAAAATAAACCTTAAGCAATATTTGAATTTTTCTATCAAAGCCTAACCCTCGTTCGCTTTTCTTTTCGAAATCAGTGTAATTACAATCTTCCCGTATTGGTTTTTTAAAGGGTTCTTACCTTAGTTACCACCATAAAGCCGATCTAACACAGAATCCCAAGTGCCAAAGAGTCCACTCCAAATCGCGCGCATTTCATGAATAATAATCGTTTTACTATAAGATGCATAATTATGTTGATCATGACCTATGCACAATTACATTAGCATAATTGCTTGTTTATATAAAATAAAATTTATCAAGTACAACGATTAAATGACTACAGATGATGTTTAAAAGTGTATATTAGATTTCAAATTGAGCGTTTTTGTAAAAAATTATGCAAAGATTTATTTCAAAGGATCTAGTTAGACAGATCGTTTTTAATATAAAATTTGTCTTTGCCTTAAGAATTCGTATTAAGAGAGAAAATTAAATAAGGGAGACGTACTATTAATTTGTTCTTATCTATGTTCAACTTCTCTGATTTCTTTTGTGTCTCAAAGGTTCTTTGATAATCATCTATTCTCTTGTTTCGTGGAACTTTTATAAAAAAAATTTTGTACGAGAGTCGAATTCACATGTACTATTAGTTTAGTGCTATATACTAGCTTTTCCACGCCCGCTTTTCCGGTCTTAACATTTCCGCAACTCTCTTTAAGGATAGAATTATGTAAAATCCATTTTTAACTGTCCTCTAAATGATTGAAATAATACCTCTACAAAAGTTTGAGAATTTTGAGATAGATATCGTGATAAAACGACGAATATCTGGATATCTCTTATTTATATGCTACATTATAATAGTGCATCATAAATTCTTCGTCATCATCAGCCGATAGACGTCTACTGCTTAACATTGACCTGAGTACCTTAATAACACGGTAGTGATTACAAATTGTACATTACGTATCTTTTTATTACAAAGAAAATGATTAAAATATCAACCGTTTCTTTTTATCTTAAATTTTTAATGAAGCAATAATATGATATATCTAATAATAGACTAATCCAATTATGTAAATACATTACAAGTTTACTTGAACTTGCTCGGGTGCTATCAGTTACGCCCTGCCATTTTGAATTGATTTATTCATCAAGAGTGAGTAATCCGTATATGATTAACTATTCTATTTGCAGAGTATTTCGCTATAAATGGATCCTTATAAAGATATTTCCGTATGAAATACAGATTTAGGATTTATTTATTCCAATCGGTAGAATTAGAATAGAATGATTGAATAAACTAGCCTATACTAGTGCTTTATCTGGTAAAATATTATTAATGTTGATAGATTTCGGATTCGGAACATAATCGTAATAGGTATCACGGTAATTTTTATTCCTACTGCCAAAAGGAGTGTGAAAACATTGCCGTGTTCCGGTTTGAATGGCGCTGTAGCTAGTGCTAGTTATTAGGATTAAAAGACATCTCGTGTCAATGTCAAAGACAACTTGCAGTGTATATCATCTTAATTAGCGCCACGTTGTTAGAAGTACTTACCATCAATTGAACCTCCTGTTCGTGTTGTTGCATCATTGTATATGCAAAAAAATTAAATATAATCTAACATGATACTGCGTTCAATTTAAATTATATTCGCAACCCCTAAAATTATGTTGAAGATAGATCGTTGGGGATAGGAGGGGAGGTGTCTGTACCGTAGGCATATTATAGCAAGCGATATTTAGAGGAAGTTGGAGCAAATTGAATAGCGTGGCGTGTTCGTTGTGCCGGGTGATACGATTCAGTCGTCGCTAACTGCCGTGCACTCGCCGCCAGACTTGTTAACTGATCGCCTCAGGGTGAAAACGTTTGATTAACCACCATTTCCGGTTAAATAACGGGGGTCTAGGAGATTACAGTTGCAATATTTAACCTGTTCTAGTGTTGTTTAAGTCTGCAAACCTAAACAGGACCGACTTCATACTCTGTGATATCCATTTTATTATTATTTAATCTTTACTTTGTTACAACGAATATGACTTTTACTCAAGCTTTATGTTAATTTTAATAAAAAGTTCCAGTTCGTTAGATATATACCTCAAGTATCCTCAGCCAACTATCCGCATAAAGAACAGAGGCGAAACTATTCCATAATAGTTTTACTAATAATCTCTTGTTTTACGAAGATTTAAGTCGTAAATACATAAAGAAAATTCTGTTCACGTTGATATTTATTATACAAAAAATGGCACCGTTTCTATTTTAAATCTAAAGGATCTATTATTATAACTTGATTCCAACTAATTGTTTTGTTACTTTACAAGAAATGAATGAATTCCGCCCAGACAATCGCTTTTCTAGAATTGCGAACACTCCGCCGCATTTTATTGAGCCGTATCTATTTCAAATATCAAGTCTAGACACATTTACTATTTTTAGGTTACTCCGACGGCTTATAAGGGCAGTTCTTTTATATTACGAACATATTTTTAACTTTATATTTTATGAAGCAAAACTTTAATTTTAAATGAACATTAATCGTATTTACTACATTGTCCAAAACAATATATTATTTTTACAAATGTCCACGAAACTTCGTAAAAGTCAAATTAAAAGTATTTTGTTCGACGTCGTACTTCAACACGTACAACGCATAGAAACGTTTCATTACCAAATAACATGTTTCTTAGGTACATTTTTATATTAAAATACAACAAAGCGATTTTGTCGTCGTCTCTAATCGATCCAATTATACTGTTACGTTTATAATAGTTTCAAAAAGCGTATAAACAATTATAGACATCAATTACTTAAACCGTTTATTTGAAGGCATATTAACAATTTCAATTTTTGTTTCCGTTGGTGGACGAATGCTTTTCTATAACGTGATTGACAAGATCATCCGATTTATAAAAGCGGTCCGTACACACACCACATAAATAATTAGGTTGTTTACGATCATGCATTTTTATTAAATGTCGTCCGAGTGTTACTTTTGACGTAAACAATTTAGGACATTCAACACATCTGATCCCATCTTGAGAATGTTTGTGCAGGATATGACTCTGAAGCGCAGGTAGAGAACTAAACACTCGCTCGCACCAGCGGCATTCAGTAGCTCCAGGCGAATGAATTGAAGTCATATGATTCGTTAACCCGCGGCTGCTCATGAATGATCTTTTGCATATATTACAATGGAAATTATTTTGTTCCGCATGTTTATATTTGAAATGGTTGCGAAGAGCTAAATGGGAGTTGAAGATTTTTCCACAAAACTCACACGGAACATCAGATTTGCTGCAACATCTTCCATGCTGTTCTAACATTTCAGTCGATGGAAATGTTCTGTAGCAAGCCTTACAACGGTGCTGATATCGATGCATGTAACGTACATGCTTTTGCAAGCTCAATAATGACGAATACTTTTTGTTACAAGAAATGCACTGAACTTCGACTTGATTCTGTGGATGTTTAAGCATATAATGCATATGCAAAGTGTTAGCATTTTTATACAGCTTTCCACATTGCACACAAGACTTTTTCTCCTTATCGTCTTTCTCCAAGTATGATTGTTCATTACCTCCATTTAAAATATCATGAAGCACGGCGGTGGAAGATCGAAGGTGTTCGTCGATAATGTCGGAGTCTAAACGCACAACGTCTACCTCAATATTAGCTTCACTTACATTTACACTCATTTTTTTGAGTTAGAAGCGAAAATAAAAATGGCATACATTTACAACAACGGTTTTCACGAAATTGTAACGAAATGTCAACTGTTCATAAAAAAAGAGACAAATTAAAAAAATTATATTTTTTTTTGTTTAAAAATTTAATGTCGTTTTAAAATGATTGCACTGGCCGAATTATTTATATAGTTTTTAATCTGTGACAATATAAAAGAAAAAAGTTTATCGATTTTTGTTCGTCATGTTGTTTAGTAATATTGATACGTGCAGAAATATTATTTGTTTCATTTTAATTTAATTTTGTTTTTTTTTTTAATGAATTGAAAACATGCAAAAAAATTTTTTTACACATCGTAAACACGATCGTGTTCCAATTTAAAGATTTTTTTTTATTCGAATTTTTTATTCGCATATTGTTCGTCGCTTTAATATACAAGATCTTAAGCATCATTACTGGTTTTTTAAAGTAAAGTTATTTATCTTCAGGTCTCCGTTTTCCCTTATTAATAGGCGGAGTTTTCGGTGTAGATAATTTTAATATCTGCACTGTCACTTCTCCAAATTAAAAAAAAAAGGTGTTACAAAATTATCGAAATAAAAAAAATTCTTAAAAAGTGCATTCAATTCACGTTTTCAATAGTTTATGTATCCACAAAAATAATACGGTGTTCGCCACAAAGTGGAGTCAATATATTCCATTAGGAAATTGTTATTTGTTATGGAATATATTTGCGTTTGTATTAATACATGCGATATTTTCGTGGCGTGTTAATCGTTTATACCATAAGTAATCATGTGTCTAGCAGGGCCTGTTGTATGTTTACACATAAGTTTCGTTCGATGAGTTTATGACTAACGAGACAGACGTCGTCTACGCTGAATAAGCTCTTGCTTCGGCGATTATAACAAAACTCATGTTCACGGAGTGCCGGTCGGTAAATTGTGGTTGCGGGTGTGTCATGTTTCCATCTTTATACAAGAGCTAATACGAGAACAAAAGGAAATACGTGTATATATACATCTCACATCGTGTTTATTCTTATATATATATCCGGTTGTTAAACAAAAATTAACAAATGTTAACTTTAACAACAAAAATATAAATTAATGGTATAATCTCCATGATGTAAAGCAATTTATCTTTTCTCTAGTTAATGGAATAAACATGATGTTTAAACTTGTTAACAGCTTTGGAACCGAAAGTGATTCGCTTGAATTCGATTGATGTTTAACGTTAGTAATCAGTTTAATCTTTATTTTAATATTGGCGGCGAATACAGACGGTTCCGAAATTGTATTAGGTTTCCTACCGTGGTGTTTGCTTTAGTGTGCGTGTGTATGTGAGGTGGTCATGTGTGTGGTTTCTTTATCGCGCCGCAGTGAGGTCCGCCGCAGCACTTCGCTCGCCGCCTGGAAGGACCAACAGGCGACTCACGCGCAACGAGAGTCGATACCATTCGGGTGAGTCATACAAAGACATAAATTATAAAGAAACCGTCCATGTCTCTGCGGGCAGCACACCCGGTATGCGTGCTTGTGTTGCCATTGACAACGTCATCCGTCTACAAAGATTCTAGTGTCTATACTAATTTGGCTTCCAATCTTTGCTTAACATGCTCAAATATAAACAATTTTAATAATTCATCAATACTTATCAGAGAATCTGGTTTTGCAATTAAACCAATATCATGTTTGTCCCGTTAATATAATTTTTTTTTATATCAAGCTCGAATATAATGACACACAGAGTACTTATAAATAATAAATGTAATATTAAAACAATTCGCTGTTGTAATCAACGCTATAAAAAAATCTTATATATTACTTTCATCATTCGGGGCAACGCTCTATTGTTGCGTGCGATTTTATTCAATGTGCATATGCATTATTAAAATATATTATAAAAAAAAACCTGCAAATGAAGTCACTCTTACGCTAATACTAATAATACCAACAGAGGCATTAAAGATTTTACAGCAAAATGCAGCACGCTATACATATATATAACGTTTTATTTTGACACGTCATGTAATTTTTTTTTTCTACGTAAAGGATACTTAACAGTTCGTATTATACAAGCTAATGTTCTCGGAACTCTTGTAGTAATAACTGCGGAGTTTATAGTGCACAACTATAGAACTTTTTAATATAAAATCGAAGCGTTTAAGTATTTACTTGCAACTTTTAAGACGTTTTCCAACAGTCTGCAAGTCTTCTTAACCGGAACTTCTTTAACAAAGTATAAGTTTTACGAGTAGCGCTTGTTCTTCTTTGACGACGATGGTGCTTATATTAGTATCACCTGATTGTTTTATTATTTACAATTCTGGTAAAAGCTTTACTCACAAATAATTATAAATAAGTCAATAAAGAATACGAGAGTAGGCGGCATTTTAATAATAGAAATATTTTCTTAAAATGCTGTTTCACATCAAGGGACTATTTCTGCCGATCATTAAATATTACTGTGTTCTGATAAAAAATACACTATTACCAGTTAATTTACTGAGGTAATGAATGAAAACATTTCACATTTTAGGTCGATGAGTGCAAAGTTCACTTGATGTCAAGCGTGTAACTTAACACCACCATTATTATTTAGTGATTTTGGAAAAAAAATAATTACTTATATATATATATATGCTTGCCTTTTAGCCACGAAGGACTCTTGTTCAATTATGGAACCACATGTGAGTGTTTGTATAACAGCATTGCTGTGTATATGCTTTGCTGCGTACAATGATGGCGGGGGATTATTCTAGGAGCACGCTTAATAATTTCCGGCGTTAGTCTCTACTTCACTTAATAAAATTGATGACCAGTATATAAAAAAAATTATTACACTTTTTCACACAGATGGTCCTTATAAAAAACATTTTTTTAATTAATTTAACGGTCCTACGAGAGTAGTAAAACGTTGCGGTAAAGTTAGTTGTTCGTCCCCTTGAGCCATAAAATGCTGTCTGGTTGCTGCCTTAGTAAGACACTAATTAAAGCTCCCTATAATCCCAAACGCGGTAATCTTTGACTGCGAATAAAGGAGCTGCAGTGGTATCTATTTTTCTTATTTTATATGGGGGAAAAACTTTCGCATATCTGCCATCGCGCAAAGACAAGTCATGTCGGACTTGCACCAACTAAAATATCTACGATGCCACGCCGCGATCCCGTAAGCGTCCTTTCACGCCCGCTCTTCTCTCAGCCTTTTATCGGTAACGGATCACCCTGAATTCGTCACCCATAGGCCATGGGAGCCAAGACAGACAACTCTCTCGGCTTTCTGCGAAGTAGGATAGGGAGAGCGGCGAAACATAACACCAACACTCCTCTTCTCCAGCAGTCCCACTACCGCCGTATCAGCAGTACAGCACCGCTCAGTCGCGGAGGGTACAAAAAGCGGTGAACCGCAATATCGACACTCCTCTACCTCCGCGATTTCACCAGGGCTGCGAAGAGCAGGGCGAGTCTATACCCGTAGTACACCGGCACATATCCGAGGTGAATTCACGGAGCTCACCTGCAGCGGCCATATCGGATATAGAGTCGGCAGCATAGGTTTCTCTTAGCTTCACCACGGCTACTGCGTCTCACAACCATGACAAGGGATAACCCGTTCGGGTGGTGGCATGTACCTAAACGGTCTTCGGGAACAAAGACCTTCAACTAGTCAAAGTAAACAATTTTAAAATTTGTTACATTTCGTGCAGTAAATATTAGTAATTTGTAATACTTTGACGATATTTAGACTTCAGTGTTATGCGCAAGCATATACATTTTTTCAACAATCTAAATAGTGAAGTGAGAGTGAAAAATATTGCATATGAATGCGCATAAACCAACTAACATATAACGTTAGCTGTCTGCTTTATCGGTCCACTCGATAATTTATAATTACAGTTATTCACCAATGAACACGTGCATAATAAATATTAAATAATCATTCTTCTTTCTTCACACCAATACAAAAAATATTTATCTGAGTTCCATGCGACGCCTATGGACAGATTTTAGGTAATCTACTACTTGATCTAAAAACTGAACGTTAAAAATTATATATAATCTTTAAAGTTTTTATATAAGGGACTATCAACATAACATACAAGATATTTTCGTCGCAAAGAATCATCGACATCTTATTTAAATATCTTTTAAAATTATCTTCAAAAAAAAGATCTGAGACAATAAGTTCAGAGTTATCATCTAAGATTTTTGCAAATCTAACAGAGTGTCTCGCAAGTATGTTTGTTACTACATCACAGTTTTATTTATTCACATATGATAAACTACACATTAGTCGTACGTTTTGATTCTTGTTTTTATATTATGATTTAAAATTTTGTCGCACGGCCATCTATACTAGTGGGGTCTTTATTACTATATGACACAGTTTCTTAAGTGTTGAATTGATACAAGTGGCTGTGATTGCAGAGTGTGTATGTTTATACAGATGTACGCATGCGCGTAACTTCTAGGCAGTTCGTGTTATCGTGACTATTATAAATATTCTTAATATTCATAAACTTACCTCATTTGGCACTATATATAATTGAAAAGATTACAAGCAGTGGTACGAAAATAATTACATATAATATATTAATATTCATAACAACATAAATTTAATGTATTGTTTATGAATGTCTATGACGTAAATTTACTAATTATGTTTTCGTTGTATGAAAAACTTTTATCTATACACTATAACAAGAATGTTGTAATCTTAGCTTTTAGATGTACGTAACCCCCTTCAGGTATAATAATTGTTTAACATATCTTTAAATGGATTTAAAGTAATTAATATATTTTTGTCTACATCTACAGCTTCAGGTTTAAAACACAAAAAAAAATGTATATAGCACTTTTATGAAAACATTTGCCGATACACGTCCACTGCTGGATATCGGCCTCCCCCAAAGATCTCCACATCGGCTCAACATGTAAACATTAGTCAATGTAATTAGCGTTTTGTTTTCTATTTCGCGATCCCAAAGTAAATCTTCTCGATCATTTTATATTTAAACAATAATGAGATCGTACGATAGTAACTTTATATATTTATGAAACAGGAATCTGATGACACAGCAATCGCTCGTTGTGAGGTCTGCGTTTCACAATACACTCGCGTCGCTAAATACTCAGAAATTTTCAGCAAGGTTTACAATATAGCTTAGCGACATACACTGGGTAACTGACACTGTTACCTAATACTGTATAAGGCGCGGTGGTACTAAGAAATATCAATGCGTATGCAATTGTCTTAACATTATTATAAAAGAGTGGAGTCACTTTACGTCCTGCGACAGAACTGTTCTCTTGTATTAGTATTTTATGTGATAATTATTCGCGAGTGCTATTGTTTGTGTTCAGCTATTTTTGTACAAATATTGGTATGTATATAACGTAGTTGCTTGCTTGTTTATAGTATAAAAATAGTTTTTTATTTAAGTATCACCAACACAGTTTTTACGTAATTTGCGATGTTTTTTTTTTATATGCATAGTTTCACGTAATATTAGAAGACACTAAATCAATGTCTTTGGTTTTTGCTTACACGAAAATTAATTAGTTTTTGTTTTTTTTATTCTCCACAACCTAAATTATATAAACTGAAATATTATACGTTACAATAGTGAATCGGAACGGTATGGATATTGCCTTGAATAAAAATTTTATTCGTTTTCTTAGAGTACCGACGGTAGCCCTAAATAAATTTTACTATAAAATTTATACGTATGGCGACACTTGGATTACAATAATAGGAGGATATAAACTGAATTTTCTCACTATATTTTACTAGCTGTCCCCCCCCCCCCCCGCTTTACTGGCCATAATATAAAATTAGATTTTCTATGACAACCGCATAAAAAATACAAAAGAAAATGTGTATAGAACTTAGAAATAAAACGATCAAAGATCTATAAAGTTCAAAATATATACCAAAAACAACTACAAATCATTCCGTGTTGAGTGGTCATATTCCCATGTCAATACTTCACTAGTTTTCACTTATTGGGCGAACAAACAAAACCCATTTTCATTGTGTATATAGGTTTATGTACTAACACATATACACACACACACATATGTATTTGTATATATACACATTTTACGTTAATTTAGTTTTTTTTTTATTTCCACTTAAGAGGTAATACGCAAATTTTGAACAGAAATAATTTCATCACATCCGTATGATTTAATTTTTTTTTGGAATTTTGTTAGGACTAATTTTGATTTGACAAAGATCTGACTATCCGGCAAAGGTTTTCATGAGAAACTCCTTTTAAAAATTGATCAAAAAGCCATATCATTATAAAAGTCGAATGACTATTTACGCACGGGAATATAACATCGTATAAAACTAAAATAAAGGATTTAATGTTAATTTTATTCAACAGCTGGCTAACAATCTGACAGTCCAGCGACTGAAAAGTGGTTCACACACGCTCTCTAGTGGTCTCTAGTGGAGTCAAATGCTGACTCTCCGACATTTTCAATTATATCTTGACTTTACATCGCAAGGTGCTTACATAAAAAGTGTTTTAGCGTCATGAATGCATATCGCGACAAGTGTAAACGGCTGAGACATGAAATTATTAAAAATTTCTTCTATAAAACCTACTTTGCATCATTACTGAGAAATAATACCAAAAGTTATAAATAGTAAAAAAATATTTGTTGACATTTTTGTGATCTTCTTTAAAACATTAAAAAAATTTATTAATATGATTTAATTTGTTTTCTGATGGTTAAGCATAAAAACTTAAGATATTATGTTAGGTGTCGATGTATTTTTCTTTACGGCGCTATGTATCTAAAATAATACAATATATTAATTTTGGTTCCACTTTATATTGCTGGTTTTAGTTTAATAGAAGTAGAGTGGTTCAAAATTGATTAGTTGGAGTATAAATTAATAAAGGAATGTAAACAATAACAATTACAAAATACTAAATAATGCGTAACCGACTGTAGTATGACCGTATGTAGTCCTTAGCTTGAGACGCACACTTAAAAAAAAGTGGATTTTAAAATAAAATAAAATTCTCCCCATAGCAACTTCAGTTTAATGACGGTCGCTACTTTGGATCCCAGGTTCATAATGATGGTGTAGAGCGTAGAATAAATATTTGCAAACATATGCAACTAAAGTATTATGTTAATTATTTTCATGTTATACTTTTAACGACTTACCCCAGTGTTTGAGTTTACATCCTAATTCCGCCACATTGCTGGTGAATGTTTGATGAAAAACAATTTGTATAATACTAAAAGTGCATTTGCATGTCAAGAATATCTGAGTATGTAATAATATTTTAATAATGTACATAGAACGCTAAGGATAATTTCATTAAACAAATGTTAGCCACATGTCGTGCCAATGCAGAATAAATTCAACACATTGATCACGCAATGTAACTCCATAGAGAATTAGTAATTGTAGTACTTACTGTAACATGATGATTATACTATTATATGAATTAAACTATCCTATAATAACATTCATTCTATTACTTTAATAATTTTAGTTCAGTTTTGTATTAGATTTAATTTATCAATATGACCGAGTGATAAACGAAACGAGTATAACTATCGAACACTTGAAGGATTTTAATTATTCCAATTCACTTTACTCCTAAAATCTGTTTAGTTTTAAAAAATATCAGGAATGATACGTTTTTATTTTTAGAATACGTGTAATACGTAAATTCATGTAATATTACTATGAGAAAAAACGTTGTAACTTTAATTTTCATTTGTGATAATTGGATCAATTTGAATGAAATGAACATGATGAGAAAGGACAATCTGGAGCCGTTTTTATGTATCCTGCGAACGACCAGCGATGGCAAACGTACACACGTACACACGTTATTGAAGCTATAATAAATTATTTCATATTATTATTATCAATTGTAAAAACAGCGAACTTTATAATAAAACTGGGCGAATATTTCCAATTTCTCTTACTTCATATCTATTTAATTTTATGAACGTCTAATACACATATATATATATGAAGTTTTAACATGAGATTAGGCTGTATCCACAGAATGAGCTTATTTAAATTTTTAGTTTCTTAATAATTCCAAGTGCATGACATTTTTATGAAAACAAATTTTTATGATGATGAAAATTGTGTACTTCCTACTTAGCCGAGACAACTCAGCTTTTCGCTTATCCTAAAAAATAATTTCTGCAATAATGTACTGAAATTTATGGTTATTATAATGCTGGCTTAGGTTTACAGAAATTTACCTGCATACGCTTAAGTTATTATTTCACTTGTAATGTTCTCATACATCAAACATATCATGTCTATAATCATATGCCTGTGCTTGTTGCTAGTATTAGTTTATTTGCTAGGTAGAAACGATTTAAACTTTTTATACCGATTTAGAGGAATATGTTATTTTACATTATGCCACACCATAAAAATTATATTATCTATATAATGATAGTTATTGGTCATTGCAGAAGTGAGACAGGAGGCTGTGCAACAAGCACTTGCTGAGATGCAGAATCGGCCCAAGCCATCTTTGCCAATGCCTTCTAAAAGAACATCAATGATGGCTAAGAGCCCTGATAGAGAGAGACATGATCTTTGTAAGTATTATATAACTAACACCGTATTTTTAATATTATTCCTTAATCTTCTCGATAGTCCTTATTCAATAGTTATGGCTTTAGAAACTTATTTTAGCTATATTGAAAGAAGAGTTACATGTTCGTTATGTAATGTCGTAGCTTCTAGTTCCGATGAAGACTCCTGCGCTGGTGAAACTGAGTTACCTCCGCCACCCGAACTTGGTTCGCCTCCGACGCGTCGCCCTGCCGCTCCTCATCCCCGTGCACTTCCTCACCCAATACCTCAGCTGCATCACCAGCGTGACAAGAAGCACGTACCAAGAGAAAGGACTGAAATCGATTTGTCGGAAATTACCGCTCATTTACCAACGTGTAAGTATTACCTTTGAATATACAATAATTATAATTTGAGTAACTCGCTGGCCTAATGGTTAGAGCGTGAGGCCTTCATTACATAGGTCGCAGGCTGAAATCTTGGCAAGTATCATTGACTTTAATATTTAAGTTAGGTACATTTATGAGCTTTAGTTACACCAGCGAAATACAAACGGTGAAGGAAAACATCGTGAGGAAACCTGCACATGACTTAGAATTTATTCCAAGTGTGTGTGAAGTCACCAACCCAACCCGCATTGGGCCAGCGTGGTGACTATGGCCCAATCGCCTTCAAATTGAGGGTAGGCCTGTGTCCCAGCAGCGAGGACGTAAATTGGCTATTATGGTATAATTCTAATTTTGGTGTTATAAGCATATAAACATCCTTATAGTTGTTACCATTATTTTTAGGATAAGTTAATGTTTATTCGATATTAGTAGATCAATGATTCTCAACCTCTGTGCCGCGGCACTTTTGTGTGCCGCGAAATTCTAAAAAGTGTGCCGCCAAATTTTAGATGAATAATAATGTTAATATTATTAAATAAAATTATATATATTTTTTTAAATTATTTGCTTATTTGTTTGGCAACGCGTTCCTTCTTAGTGCCGGATGCCGGATTATGGTAAAGCGACGAGCATAGCGGTGGGGGCAAGAGAGGACATAAATAATATTTAAGCTTATTTTTTTCTTTGTGTGCCGCCAAATTGTGAAATTGTTAAAAGTGTGCCGCAACAAAAAAAAAGGTTGAGAATCACTGTATTAGATGTTAATTACATCGAATGAAAATTCACAGATTTTAAAAAAAGTTATTATTTCTGTCCTAATGTCGACGGCTTATAATAACAATAATTATTTAGTAATTTTGATATTAATAGCTGTACGTACACCCCCTGCCAACATGCTCGTTTGAATCGTTTGAACCTTTGAATCTAAAGTGTAATCTAAAAACTGAACTATGTGCTCACTTAACGCAAAAATGCCATTTATAAATTTCAGGCAATACTCTCTATAACATTTTTTTTGTCCAATATCTCGACAAGTTCCTCTTCTCATTTTTCTATTATATTTCACACTAAAGTAATCCCATAGAAGGTTATCATTTGGAAATATAATAATATAAAATGCATACGGAAAAATCAACTTCTAAATTTCCTGCGTAGAACAAGTTCGTGATGAAATCAGGAACTTGTTTAGGTTGGCGCGGTATTTTCGGAGACGGAGAAATCTTTATGCAAAATTTTCTTTTAACCTATTTTATCATGAAAAACGATGTTTTTTATATTATCTATAATAAATGTAAGGTATTTCTAACGATACAGCGGTTTTTATCTTCTCTATCGTTTCTTTATCTTATTAAAACATTTTAGACATACAACCTGATGTCACTCACACCACATCTGGTGCTAGAAGAGGTGGCGCTCTGGTCGCCGACCGGGTGCAGTGCTACACACAATCTGAAGATACTGGGACTGGCACCGGCAGATGGAAGGTACAAAGAATAAAACTGAAATAGCACGATATTGAAAATATATGCGCTACCGAGAGCAGCCCCTTACCGTGATCTACAATCTGTGGCAGATTGATTGTGTCAATGATCAATTTGAAAATTAACTACGCTACAATAGGAGCAATTATTAATTATTTGATAGTTATGGTTGTAGTGATGCTTGTGGCACATATAATTTATATTTTAAATAATAATTATATTTTTAGGTATCTGCTAAAATTCAGCAACTACTCAATACATTAAAACGACCTAAACGTCGTCCATTGCCCGAATTTTACGAGGATGATGATATCGAGCTCGAAATAGCCGCCAATCCCAAGGATCCAAATGCACCAAAACCGGAAGGCGGCACGATGACACCAGCCGTAGGTGAACAACTCGTTGTACCCGCCGGCCTGCCAAGGAATCTAGAAGCCGCCTTGCAAAGATACGGAACAGCTTCCTTTAAAGCAAACGTTGCGACTGTTCTTGATCCTAATGGAAAACTTAGCAACTCACTAACTTATGGTGAGTGATTATATTAACGTAACTCACTTCAATATATAAAATAATCGAAAATCACTTGTCAAGTTTTAGTGAATAATCACTTTGTTTAAAAAAAAACAATGTAATATTTTAATAGTTTTTCGTTTCATTTGATTAAGTGTATTAATTATTACATATAGCAATATTCATAAGGGAGATAATATATAGTTGTCACGGTGTTACTACATTCTTGTATATTTTTTTTCTTCAACAGGGAAACTGCTGAGTCGTTCACTTAAAATTGCCCACGCTTTGCTTAATAAGACATTCACATCGAAAAGCAGCAGCGGTGGACCTCTGACTGGCGACAATTCAATCAAACCAGGCGATCGGGTTGCTTTAGTGTATCCGAACAACGATCCCATAAACTTCATGTGCGCTTTTTACGGTTGCCTCCAAGCTGGCGTTGTACCGGTCCCCATTGAGGTCCCACTCACTAGACGCGATGCCGGCTTACAGCAGGTCGGCTTTCTGCTCGGCTCCTGCGGAATTCAATACGCTCTCACGTCAGATGCCTGCTTAAAAGGTAAGCTTTCATTTCATACTGAAAAAAAAAAAAAACTACATACTACACAAGTTACCATACGTAACACTTTTTTTTTCTCTCTTTTTATGTTGTTTATCGAATATAACTAAATGCTTACATTTCGAAAAGATAAGGCTGCTTAACTGAATTTCATTTTGGAATTCATTAAAGGTCCTCATGTCTTTAAGGGCATGCACCCAACGTATAAAAAAAACACTCGTGTATAAGACGTTTACATCGTATATGAATGTTTCTTATTCGAACTACGTTCTCAATGAGCATTAAAATTTATTTCATGTGAAAAAATTTAAAACCATGTTTGTTATTTATAGATTATTTGTGTTAATTTCAGTAACATTCTCTGAAAAGACCAATGAAATTGTAAATGTGTTCTAATAATTTATTATACCACTTTAAAGACGAGGCTGCTTCTAGTTATAGTATCCTAATAAGGAAATCCACCCTATGATGTATCTATCTGTAGACGTCCAACGGTTTATGTATGATGAATTAATTGTACGAAGTTAATAAACCATCAGTATGCTTTCAAACTAGCTTAGGCATTTTAAATCTGAATGAGACTTGAACATTTAGAAAAACGCGTTTACTTTTAAATGTAACAAAAACATCGTTAAAAGGGAGCAAGCGTAATTGGAAACTAAAGCGAATCCCTAGCGTGTAAATAGCTCCCGCCTCGTATTGGTTCTTTAATTAAAACATAGTACAACATACTTTATTTATATGTACAAAGGCACTTCTCGTTTCTTTTGCTCCTCCGTGCTAATTGCAGACTCCTAGACGTCTTTTTATTAGAAACGTATTTACTATTCACTTGCTATTGCCCTTTGCTTGTTTACGCTAAATATTTACTTTTTCATCAACAAGTCACTTTTACTCAGGCACCACACTTATGCAGTCGGTCTGCATGTACCCTTAACATAATGGGTAAATATAATGAAGGTGATTTTGTGAATAAACATGTTTATACTCCCGTGTGTTTTTTGATAGGTTGTTGATGATAATGCATACCTTTTACAACAAAATATATGCACTTTACTAAAATAGTAAATTATGCCCAATTTACGTTGCTTGTTCAAACGAACGAATTAATAGGCATATTTATCATAACATATAAATCACAGTAGTAGTCAGTCGTAGCAAGTCAGTAGCTCGCTGGCCTAATGGTTAGAGCATGTGGCTTTCATTCCGAAGGTCGCGGGTTCGAATCTCGGCATGTACCGATGACTTAATATTTAAGTTATGTACATTTGTGAACTTTAATTACAACAGCGAGATACAAACGGTGAAGGAAAATATCGTGAGGAAACCCGCACACTGAAATCATCTTTGTGTGTGTGTGTGTGTGGTGGTCCCAATAAAGTGGCAACAGGCTCGCCCCCTGTTACATGGAACCTAATCCGACCACATCTGGCGAGATGTGGGTGTTTATTCACCTCTGCCTACCCCTACTGGGAAAAAGGCGTGAAATTTAAAAAAAATATATAAAAATCACAAGTATTCACAGATAACAGATAACAATTGTTCTTACGATGTCATTATATCTGTAAAAAATATCATTTATATTTCATCTTACTCAAGTTATTTAATCACTATCAACAATCAACATTTTCAGTATTCGATAAAAGCCGGTCACTAGTATAGCTTGAAATAAAATAATAGCTAATAAAAGCTATTCTTGTCGTTGTCTTCTCGTATAATAATGTTATAAGCTAAAACAAGACACACCTAGTATTTATTTGAAATAAATCCAAAATTATAGTAAGTCGTTTCATAAAAAAAAACCCTTTTTGAAAAGCGAATTCATAATTAGATCGTATTATCTGTTATTTAGTTGATTAATCTATTTCCCTTACGCCCATTTGACTGTTGTTAAAACGAGAAGCACCTAGTGTTACATTCCTAAAAATAGAAATTGTAATCTTACAACAAGATAATTATCCTCGAAACCTCTCTCACACCCATTGTATATACTGTTGCTAAAACAGGATGCACCTAGTATTACAAGCCGAAAAATACCAAATATATAAAAATAACCCTTGTTATTTAATAACAGAAATTAGTACCTGTTATTGTTGCGTAACAGTAATAACAGATATTATATTTGTCCTGTTATAACCGACGTCTAGATTAAATCACGACGGTTACATTGTTTTATTGGTTGTTACATATTTTACACCATTCCCGAGCAGTAACTATTTTTCATCGGCGTTACATGTACATAAAAAGTAAACATTGACAGTATATATAAAGTAAGTTAATATCGTGTAATGAGTTTAATTACATTTTTGTACTTCTTTCTTCTTCAAATACTATTCAATAAACACTTGCTATTAGTTAACATCACATTGTCTACATGTGAGCGCATATCTCATGTGGTCCTCCTGATAAAGTAATATTTAAGAATACTATAATGTTCTCGCATTAATGTCATTGTAGCTAAACATTCATAAAGTTTTATCTATTATGTAAAAACGTGGAGGTTGTTACGTAATATGAAGTTACGTAAATTTAAAGTACATATATTTTCCGGTTGAAACGGTTTGTCTTGTCTGTCTCCGTTCTAATTTACCTCGAAATTTCAAAGACGGGTCAGTCGCTGGCCGTTCAATTAAACTGACTGAATGGAGGATGTCGCCTCGTCGCGTTTTGTGATGAAGCCCCATTATGATGCATTGATTACATGACACATCTATGAACGGCCAAGTGTAATCATCTGCGTTGATTAAATTGAAAATTAGAAACTAGTATATAACGCGCCAAACTCAACGTCCTTTACATGTTTTGTTTATGAATCCTCTTTGGGATCATATTTTAGTGGTCATCGATAGAGCTCTTGGATCTGGTATCCGTGACCTAAAAACTGATTATCAAAATTGTGGATGTATTTTTTTATGGAAATTCTAACATTTGCATATTATACATAACACACTAACAGGTGGCGCTGCAGTGTATCAAATCCTATACTTTTAAATTATTTGTTTTAGCAATATTACATATTACTAATTTATTTGTTGTTTCCATTAATATTATGAAGCTTAAAAATTTTTGTTAAAACGAATTTACTCTCGGCATAAAGTCGGCATAAAACAATACTTTTTTTTTGTTGGATAATAGTCTTAACATTATAATTAGCTGCAATTTCGTTTCATATTTATCCGTTACCATTAGGTCTCCCAAAAACGTCATCCGGTGATGTTGTATCTTTTCGTGGTTGGCCGTCGTTACAATGGGTTTCCACTGAGAAACTGCCTCGACCACCACGTGATTGGATCCCACCACCGCGACCCGCCGAGGACAGTCCTGCTCACATCGAACATACGTCGGCCGCAGACGGATCAGCTATGGGCGTTATAGTAACAAGGTCAGTTTATTTATTACATCTAATTAATTTAGCTTATATAGTAAATAGCCATTTCATACCATAACATATTTTTATTGTATACAATAAGCTGTGTCAATCTTTAAGAGAGCTTCTTCTAGAGTGTATTTTACCAATAAAAAAATTCATCCTTTACTAGGACTTTAATTTGAACGAACGAACAAAAACATTGTTTACTAATGTTATATACATGAAGAGTGTAAATTTATTCTTAAAGGTCATTAATCCCAATTGAGCTACATTTCACGAATGTAGGAACCACACAATGGATCCTCATCGTATAAGATTCACTGCACGTTTTCAAATGAAACTGAACTTAAAAAAGTTGTAAGTTGAATTGAAAAAAGAAACACATTTGATTTTTCTTTTACCTCAAAAAATAATGCACGTATTTGTTAACATCGGTTGTTGCCAGGAGAAAAATCTTTTGCGGCTAGCGGATTTCTCGTGCGCTTCGTAACTCAGAAACAGTCCTTTAATATTTCATCTCTCGAGACCTTCATCGAATGGGTGACATCACCATTCAATACTATTTAATAATTGTTATATATCATCATTCATCATTAGGTGCCCTCTTCAAACTGAAGATCGGTGATCAGATTGAGAAAACCAATAACTGAGGGTCTAAGTTATTCTTTTTAACTAATGGGTTTTATACCCAGTCCACTCCTTTATGTCGTCAAACCATTTCTTGAGCTGTCTATCAGATACACGTTTTTCGGGAACTGCCTTCCAGTATCAACCTTGGGAACTCATAAGGAGATCCTTTTTGAAGGTGTCCGAAAAATACAACCTTCCTTTGCATGAAGATTGTCATCAGCCTGCGTTTGTTATATTATATTTTATAGTAACTTTTAGTTTAGGATGTCGTTACATTATATCTTTCTACAATGAAACCTTACTAACATTAAGACTTTTACCGACACTGTTTTCTGTATAAACAGTACATTCATTTTAAATACAAAATCTCACTACCACAGTCAGTTTCACTAGTTTTATTTCTATTCTAACCAAAACAGCATTTTCTTTATAGTTATACGGTAATAGAACGACATGTTGCGGTTAAAAAACTTTCTGCAATACAACTGTAACGCCATCTCCAAGGTTTTGAATGACTTCGAATTCAACATGGCGCTGATATGCACTAAAATTGCATACTGACATCTAGCGGAAGGTTTTGAATCGGAACGAATTGTCACCCACCGTCCGTACCTAGGTCTACTTTATTTAGTATTTGTCAAATGTAATAGATGCCGCGTTCATCGTTCTGTTTTATAAAATCAATAAGTACGTTCATTAGTTATACACCCTAGACTACTGGAGGAATGATGCCTGTAACAGTTATACTTTCTATTGAAAGTATAACTGTTACAGGCATTACCACTTTTTGGCATTAAAACGATGTGTGAACGCGTTAACATTGGTATGAAATTGTAAACTGCTAAGAAAGTGACTGCAAATCAGTTCCTGTTTGTGAGTTTTTCTTTTATTTCCAGAGCGTCCATGCTCGCACACTGCCGGATGTTGTCCGTTGCTTGTAACTACACTGAAGGCGAGCACATGGTCTGCGTATTGGATTTCAAGCGTGAAACTGGTTTATGGCACGCTGTATTGGCGAGTGTTCTCAATGGCATGCACGTGATATTCATTCCTTATGCTCTGATGAAAGTAAGCCCAGCCTCGTGGATGCATATGATCACTAAGTACAGGTGAGAATACAGTGCCCACATTATTCCATACAGTACTCTGTTCAAGCGATATTGATATTTTTTTTTCTCTATGCTATGCATTATTTATTTTTGTTATGCTATGATTTAGTTATAAATAATATTACGATTTCATTTATAACAGCTTCTGCTATGTTTTATATAAAATTTAAATGCTAAAAGCGCGAATTCTATTTTAATTATAATAGTTTGCTACGAATAATCTCAACTAACTTGATTAGTTCTTTTCTATGGTATATGTGATCATTGCAAAGCGCCAATTTAAATTTTGTATGTATTAAAATTAGTGAATTATGCTTTTGTAAACTTGATTAATTAATGGAAATATCTGAACTTATTACGTTGTATCAAAATCTTGTTTACATTATTTTTCTTGTCTCTAGGGCATCTGTGGCTATTGTTAAGTCACGAGATCTTCACTGGGGGTTACTTGCTACGAGGGATCATAAGGAGATTGCATTAAATTCGTTGCGTATGCTTTTGGTGGCTGACGGCGCTAATCCTTGGTCACTTTCCTCTTGTGATCAGTTCCTGTCTGTATTCCAGAGTAAGGGTAAGTAGCCATTGTGTATGCAACTTTGTATTCCTTTAATAATATTAATAGGTTGGGGAAAAAGAAATCCATTATTTTTATATGAACTTCAGGACTTTATTTAACATGCTTCGGATTGTCCGATTTGGGTCAAATATGCACCGTTTTGTTCTATAATTTGTTGCCATTTTAAAGGTAACTTCATAATGCCTCTCTCGTTGAAGTCCTGGTCTCTATTTGCAAAAAACTCTAGTAGCCGATTTTCACAATCTTCCCTAGATGCCAATTTTTTGTCACTAAAGAAATTTTGTAATGCAAGAAAAAGATGGTAATCGCTTGGTGCCAAGTCCGGACTGTATGGCGGATGCATTAAAACTTCCCAACCAAGCTTCCGAAGTTTCTGGCGAGTCACTGTAGACATGTGTGGCCTAGCGTTGTCCTGGTGGAACACGACACCTCTCCTGTTCGCCAATTCTGGCCGTTTCTGGTCAATTGCTATCTTCAAACGGTCCAATTGTTGACAGTAGAGATCAGAATTTAGTGCTTGACCATATGGAAACAACTCATAATAAATAATTCCCTTCCAGTCCCACCAAATGTACAGCAGAACCTTCCTGGCCGTTAGTCCTGGTTTGGCCACCATTTGAGGTGCTTCACCGCTCTTTGACCATGATCGTTTTCGCACAGGGTTATCGTATGTGGTCCATTTCTCATCTCCAGTCACCATCCGTTTAAGAAATGGGTCTATCTCATTCCGTTTGGCCAAGGCTTCGTAGATGGAAATTCGATCCATTATGTTTTTTTCTGTTAATTGGTGTGGCACCCAAACATCGAGCTTCTTTTTGAATCCAGCTTTGTGTAAATGGTTTAAAACTGTTTTGTGGTTCATTTTTAGCTCCTGGGCGATGTTACGACTGCTAACATGCCGGTCAACTTCGATCATTTCTCCGATTTTATCGACATTTTCGGCGACCGGCCTACCTGTGCGAGGTGCATCTTTAACATCAAAAATTCGTGAACGGAATCTACGAAACCAAAATTGCATATAATTGGCTGTTACAGTATCGGGTCCATAAACACCATTCACAATTTTAGCCGCCTGGCTTGCATTTTCGCCTTTGTCAAAGAAAAACTGTAAAATGTACCGAATGTTTTTCTTTGTTCACTTCAATTTTTAACCCTGTAACTCACAATTGAATGCACCGAACAAAAAACAGTCAAAGAATTTTTTTACTGCGAAATGTCACCTTTCCGACGAGCATAAATCTGAAACTGTTTGATCGATACTTTACGAGAAATTTATCACTACAGCCATCTACCGAAAAAATAATGGATTTCTTTTTCCCCAACCTAATATTAACATTAACAATTACAATATAACTAAAGTTTAAGTGATTACTTAAAAAAAAATATAGTTTATCCGTACATTGCAAAGTGTATGGTCGTGTCGTAAACGTCGGGAGAAATTATCAGATGCGGAAAACGAAAGCTAGATCAGCGTGAAGACCTGTATCCACTAGGGGATATAGCAACTTGTTCTTACAACGCTTTTGAGAAAAAAATCAACAATATTTGGATTAAAAGTATATATGTCTTGTATTATGATGCATTGCAATTTCACAAACATATCAATAAAACTATGAATTTTTGGCATGGTAACTATGTATAATACCTTGCGAATGACTCGCTATGGCGAAATACGAACTATGTTAACCGCTCACTGACTTATCGTGTTTTATATTAGCATTAAGAATACAGCAAGCAATAGGCCATAGCAAATACTTTTTGTTTACGATAAACGCGCTAACGCTAGATTTCAATTTCACATAATTTTAATTAACAATGAAGCTATAGTCGGTGACACATACTCGCCGTCTCATATGTTTACAATCGGAAACAGCAATGCTATTATGCCGAGTTTTACAATACTTGGATGATAGACGGGCAGGTTCCGAAACATTCTAACCCCTTCCGAACTCCGCCGCAAGTAGCTCTAGGAGCAAGCGTTTCGCCGCTGCACCATGGATAATAAAAACACCGGGTTTAAATACCATCAGTAAAAAAGAACAGCTGAGGATCGAACTGGTTTTCTCAATCTGATCGCCAAACTACAGTTTGAAGAAGTCACCTGATGATGATGATGATGATGACCATGAAGAATTGAATTTCCCAATTTATTTAAATTGGTGATGTTGATAGGTACACAATATTTTCGACAATATTCATATAGATAATGACTTTTAATACTTTATTACCTTTTTATGATTGCGCCTAATTGATGATTATTAATAATATTGGAGGTATGAGAGGTATGAGAGGACCTGTCCCCGATTTAGGCATCCATTTACGATATAAAAAATTTAATATTCGATTGGCTATTTCCTTTTAATCTAATACAGCGCAGTTAAAAATTATTTTAGATGTGAAAAATCAGTTTATGAACATGTAGCGCACATTTAACTAAAGACGAGCGATCACGCTTTACAAGCTAGAAAGTAACAGTCCGCCAATTGTAAAATGTTATTTTTTTATTCAATTAAGTGATGAGATGAGCGGGAAATCCACCTGATGGTAATTGATACGTCTGCCCATAACAACGCAACAGTGGTTACCATGATATAAACTGCACCACATAGCGCCCGTCGCCCGAGACAAGATGTCGAATCTCGTTACCCCTGTTATTACATTAACTACAGCGCCATTTAAACCGGAACACAGTACTATTTGCACACCACTATTTGGCGGCAGGAGTAGACGATGCAGTGGTACCTTCTTAGACGGTCTCCGGCAACAGAGACCCACCACCCACACACACAATTGGTGACGTTAACAAAAATTGCGCACTAATAGCTTTCAAAGTTAATTAGATACTCGAAAGTAAATTATGATATACAGTAATATTTATACCAAATAAAAGACTCCATGAAGTCTGCAAATTGTCTATGGCAACCCTGGAAACATATTATTATACACGAGTTGTACAACCTTCGTGAAAATGTGTAAGCTTTATTTGGATAAAAGAAAATATTAGGGGTACCGGAAAGTAATGTCGTTTTCTTACGTTAAATACAAACACATACATTTTTAACGAGTCTTTATTTTTAATCAATGATGTATTCCCCATCATTGTCAATAACCTTTTGCCATCTAGTGAGTAAATTTTCAATCCCTGATCGATAAAAATTAATTGGTTTTTCGGCAAAATATCTAGAGATGGCATTTTGGATATCATCCAAATTTGCAAATGTTTTGCCACTTAAAAAGTGTTGCAGCGCTCGGAATAAGTGGAAATCCGATGGTGCAACATCGGGCGAATATGGTGGATGAGGCAGCACCTCCCACCCCAATTCATTAATTTTTTCTAGAGTTCGCCTTGCGCAGTGCGGTCTTGCATTGTCATGTTGGAGAATGACGCCTTTTCGGTTGACAATCGCTGGCCACTTTTCAATTAAAGATTGATTGACTCGCTGCAATTGTTCGCTGTAGAGGTCTGCAGTAACAGTTTCTCCAGGTTTCAGTAATTCAAAATGAACAATGCCGCGAATACTCCACCAAACACACAAAAGCGCTTTTTTGGGGTGTAAACCTGGCTTAGCAGTACTCCGAGGGATTTCATTTGGAGAGAGCCACTGCCTTTTGCGTTTTGGGTTATCATACAGGACCCATTTCTCATCTCCTGTGATCAAGCGATCAAAAAACGCTTCTGTGTTGTGTCGTTGAAGCAATAAGTTGCATGTGATTGATCGGTTAGCCTTATTCTGTTCGGACAGATTATGCGGGACCCAAACACCTGCTCTGCTTACTTTTCCAATCTGCTTCAAATGTTCTTGGATGGTCGACCAAGGTTTGTTGAGACTGTTTGACAATTCCTCGATCGTCTGTCACGGATTTGCTTCCACTTCCGCCCTTAACACGTCGTTGTCTAACGCTGATGGTCTTCCTGATCGATACGAGTCGGAAAGATCAAAATTACCCGATTTGAACTTGGAAAACCACCTTTGGCATTTACGAATGTCCAGTGCATTTGGATAAACATCGCAAATGTTTTTGGTAGCAACTGTTGCGTTATTTCCCTTGCGAAACTCAAAGAGCATGCAATGCCGGATGTGTACCTCTTCTGGTATTTGGCTGGCCATTTTACCCAAAATTACAAAAAAAAATTGTAATTCAATTGTCTATAAGTAAAGAAATCACTATAACCTCACAATGTCTTTGGTACGCCTCTGAACAAAACAATGAGCTGACAAATGACAATCAAGTATTGGCATGCGCAGAAACGACATTACTTTCCGGTCCACCTATTAACATGTTGGTTTAATTTCAAATTAATATCGCAGTTGTCTGTAAATAATTAGCGTTTTATTGATATTATTACGTTCCTGAAAGTAAATGTATAGATACATCCAACACAGGGAAACAGGGGGGGTGGGGGTGGGAGGTGGGGTGGGGGGTAGTGAGCGGTTCGTCGCGCGCATCGCCCCTTTATTGATCCATGGAAATCTAGGTTTTCAGTCTGAGCTAAGACCTCCCCGATACTGCCACGTTTCCATTTTGTATTCACCACTACAAAGAAAAATTATATTTTGAACTCAACAAAAGGTAATAATAAATAATTGTAACTATAATTTTAATGGTGTGCTTCAATTTTATATGTAAATGTGTACGTATTCGTAATTTACTTTTGTTCGTCTGAGACCAGTAACTCGAAACAGTTTGCATTTTTATTGAATTTCGTATCAGAGTATCCAATTTAGCATCCCATGTACGGGAATGTAGTAAATAATAAATATGTATTGTTTCAGGTGTACGAGGCGACGCAATATGCCCGTGTGCGTGCAGCAGCGAATCCCTAACGGTTTGTGTGCGTCGCGCTGGCCGCGGCGGTTCGTCGGCGGGCCGCGGCGTCCTCTCGATGTCCGGCCTCTCCTACGGCGTCGTGCGAGTAGACGCTGAGAACTCCCTCACCTCTCTCACTCTACAAGACTGTGGCCAAGTTATGCCATCGTGTAAGCATTATATCATCTTGTACTTTATTTTCAATAACATTGGTTAATAAACAGTCTTATAACAAAAAATACTTTTAATTCAGGCGTGATAGTTGTGGTGAAAATGGAAGGACCTGCATATCTCTGCAAGACTGACGAAGTCGGTGAGATTTGCATACTGTCCGGTGCCACAGGCTCTGGGTATTGGGGTTTACCGGGTCTTACTAACACTGTATTCAGAGTTAAACCGTTGGACTCGGACGGGGAACCAATTGGAGAAGAGCACTATGTAAGAAGCGGTTTGCTTGGATTTCTTGGTCCGGGCGGTGAGTCGGTTCTCATTTTTGAATTAAAGTCATTAATTGTTGCAGTTATTGATATGTTTAATTAACTGTTACAAATTTTAACTTAATAATATGTTTCAGGTTTGGTGTTCGTGTGCGGTTCTCGTGACGGTTTGATGACAGTTACCGGCCGCAAGCACAACATGGACGATATTATAGCTACGGTACTAGCTGTTGAACCCATGAAATTTATATACAGAGGGCGTATTGCTGTTTTCTCTGTAAGAGTACTTAGGGATGAACGCATTTGTATAGTGGCTGAACAGAGGCCCGATTGCGGCGAAGAGGAGGTAAGTTTTGTTACCTTTGCTTGTGTGTTTGTTTTTTATACATAAATTATTTGAGATAATTCATTAAGAAATAAGTTACATTTAGTTTGCTTTAAGTTTACATTCAATTAGAATTTACTGGCTGCGGACATACTCATCATACTTTTTTTTTTAATCTATATTAATGTAAGAACAGGTAATCTTAAACGCTACATGTATTTACGTAGGGGTTAAATACTGACTAATAAAAATATGAAAATATCTATTTTTATCCTACGAAAAACGACTTGGGATAATCTCATCTAAGCAAAGGTAAATATATATGTAATAAATAATATTTTTAACTTATAGGGCACATTATTAACCTATTTTTCTTTTCAGATGCTGAGTCACCGTGTCCATTCATCAACAGTCCTGCGAATACGACCATTGGCGATGTCAACACTACATACACCGAAATGGAAACTGCAGATGACACCAACAGTTCTTCAGGGGTAATTGATACTACAGATGAAATAAAGCAGACCTCACAGTTTCCCACTCTTAGAACAATCAATATCGTTGAAGTCACTAATGATGAACCATTAGTTGAGTCTGAGATAATCGAAGGAGAAAATTCTCCTGAGGAAGTTAGTGCCACGCTTGAGCCTCCATTTTCTTATTATGAGAATTTAACACCTGACTCACAAAGTTCCGTAACCGAAGCTGAAGACAAATCTGCTTCCAATGTGTACCCTGAACCTGAAACTTACTGTTCAGTTGTTCGTGCCGGTACCAGTGGTCTAAACCAAGAAGAGAGGAATGTTTTGCCACCGCCGGAAAATATCCGCAATATTATACAACCTAATAATAACAATAATGATCTGCCCGATTATGAAAGCGACGATATGAATTATGAGGCTAGAGATTACGGAAGAGTAGACCCGCGAAGCTTATACCTACGGGCCTATTTGGAAATAACCGTCAGCAGCTCAGAGAATAGTGAAGCATCTAATGATACAAATTCACTGTAATTTTTTTTTCAATATTTGGAAGCAACGTGACAAGCAAGATGTTTGCTTGATGGTAAGGTACGCCCACCTGTACACAATGTGGCGCTGTTTAGGATGGTAAACATTGCACCTTATAATTATCTTTGCCTTGAGGCATAAAATGTTAAGCTTCGTTTCCACAGCAACCTTTTTAAACATTGACTCTCATCTCAAATCTGCATGTAACTTTTAAATATATTTATTGTGTAGTAAATTTCAATATCAGTTAGAGTAGATTAGTGAAACATTAAATTAATGGTAGAGAAAAGTTGTTTCTTAGAAAAATGTAACTGTGTAACAAGCAAATAAAAAATTAAAATAATCGTTAATAGTAATTGATAATGTTTAGCTGTCTACGTGTATAAGGAACGAGTAATCACAGTAGAAAGTAATGATCACTTTAACCGTAGTATTTACCCAAAAAGCAGTACCACCGCAGCAGTACCGCTCGGATTACTTATTGTGTTGATGGTCTAAGAGCTAACACCCACCTATAATAATTTTCGCTTTATAAACGTTTTCATTGTAGAATACGTAGTAAATTAAACATTATAAATTTTGAAATAATGATTCTAATAGTCATAGTCACAAACAATATGTCATTATAATTAACCAAAATAATAAAATCTAATTATTACATAATAATATTTTTACTCACCGATACACATAGTTAAGTAGTAGTAGAGTTTACGATTTGATCTCAAAAATATTTAAAGACACTTATTGTACTATGTATGTGATTATTTGAATTAAATCCTACTAATATTTTGGACTTTTTATTTGGGTAAGTATTGATTTTATATTTTATGGCTAACTTTTCGTAACGCGTATAACTTACCGTGTGAAAATTTCCCGCCGAATACCACATTACAAAAAAACCCTTTTTTTATGTATGATATTTATTCCATGTCACCACCATCATTATCATGCCAACCAATTCAATTTCCTTATTGCAAACTAAATGTAACATTTCGTTATAACCTTTAATTTTTTTAACATTTATTTTGAAAAAAAGGCTGGATCTGAAAACGAAAACACTAAGCGTGATCTAATGCTAAAACTGTATAAATAGAGCACTACTTAGTGTTTTCGTTTATTCTTTCCAGCCTTTTCTCGTTAGGTCAGGTAAAGGTACATAACAAAGGTTTTCCCCTACAGTCATTCCAATGGATGTCTCGCGTTCTTCAAGCTGTCGATTCGATACATCAAGTCGGTATCTACTGCCTTGCATTGGTGCAACCAAACTTTCTCCCGAAGACTCCTCTCGGTGGGATACATCTTAGTGAATGTAAACGGCGTTTCCTGGAAGGGACATTGCATCCGGCCAATGTCCTCATGTGTCCTCATACGTGTGTTACAAATCTGCCGAAACCAAGAGAAATACACTCAGGTATTTATTTAATGGATAAACTTTATTTTTGAACTTTTATCTTATTTCCCAAACACCAGCTAACTAAACTTTGTATGTAATGATTTATAAAACCATTTGACTTTAATTATTCATTATCAATATTTATTTTACTAAAAAGATAACAATTATTTTTATTTATTTTTTTAATTCTTATTTCATTAGTCGCTTTGAAGTAAATTGTGACTAGTTGGAATATCCGCAGATGTTGGCCCCGCTTCGGTTATAGTAGGAAATTTGGTGCAAGGTAACCGACTCGCTTCAGCACAAGGTCGCGACATGGGTTACACTGACGACTCCGATGCGGCACGAAAGGTATGTTTTTAAAAATAATGTTTGCACACTTGTGATATAAAATATTGTTCAAAAAATCATATTTGTATTATCTTTGCAGTATCAATTCATCTCGCAAATTCTGCGATGGCGCGCCCAGAGTACATCTGACCATGTAATATTCACATTGCTGAATTCAAAAGGTGCCGTTTCTAAGATCCTTACATGTGCCGAATTGCACAAGAAAGCTGAACGCATTGGGAACCTTTTACTTGAGAAGGGTCGTGTGAATACAGGAGATCACGTCGCATTAATATTCCCGCCGGGATTAGATCTCATCTGCGCATTCTACGGATGTTTGTACGTTGGAGCAGTTCCGGTGACCATACGCCCGCCACACCCACAAAACTTGCACACAACTCTGCCAACTGTTCGTATGATTGTCGATGTAAGCAAAGCGACTCTAGTCCTCTCCAACCAATCTGTGATAAAGTTACTCCGATCTAAAGAAGCGAGCAATGTTCTCGACAGCAAAGCCTGGCCAATAACATTGGATACTGACGATATGCCGAAGAAGAAATTACCCATTCTTTACCGGGCACCGACAGCTGAAATGCTGGCCTACTTGGATTTCAGCGTATCGACCACAGGCATGCTGGCTGGCATTAAGATGTCCCATGCAGCCGTAACATCACTATGCCGCTCTATGAAAATTGCTTGTGAACTTTATCCATCCCGTCACATCGCCCTCTGCCTCGATCCGTACTGCGGCCTTGGATTTGCTCTTTGGTGTTTGAGCAGCATATATTCAGGACATCACTCTATTTTGATTCCACCCTCCGAAGTCGAAATCAATCCGGCACTTTGGCTCAGCGCGGTTTCGCAATATAAAGTGCGCGATACATTTTGCTCTTACGGTGTTATGGAGTTGTGCACAAAGGGCTTGGGCAGCACTGTTAACCAACTCAAATCAAAAGGAATAAATTTGGCATGCGTACGAACATGCGTAGTCGTGGCTGAAGAGAGGCCAAGAATTAATTTAACAAATTCCTTTTCGAAACTCTTCTCCGCTCTAGGTTTAAGCCCAAGAGCAGTGTCGACTTCGTTCGGCTGTCGAGTCAATATCGCTATATGCTTGCAAGGTGCTTCCAGTCCGGAACCCTCAACCGTGTACGTAGATTTGCGCGCCCTACGCAATGATCGCGTGTCGTTAGTGGAGCGCGGCAGTCCACATTCATTATGCTTGATGGAATCTGGCAAGCTTTTGCCAGGCGTTAAGGTAATCACAGCAAACCCGGAGACAAAAGGACAATGCGGCGATTCCCACTTAGGCGAGATATGGGTACAATCGCCACATAATGCCAGTGGTTACTTCACGATATACGGAGATGAAAGTGATTATGCCGATCATTTTAGCGCACAACTGGTTACAGGGAACACAGGGGAGGTGTATGCTCGGACTGGGTATTTAGGTTTCTTAAGGCGAACAGAAATAAGTACCACTGGGTCAAGTTGTGATGAGTCGCTACTCTCACGAGATAGTGACACCGAGTCTCTGGCATCCGCATGTGGAAGCGTGGGCATGGCATCAGACATTCATGATACTCACGATGCAGTTTTTGTTGTCGGTGCTCTCGATGAAACCATTATGTTGCGCGGCATGCGGTATCATCCTATTGATATAGAGAATTCAGTAATGAGGTGCCACAAGAAAATTGCTGAATGGTACGTTACAGTAATTTTTGTCAATATTTACCGCGCCGTCCTCACTCTTAGCTATGATTTTATTTAATTATAATAGATGATTAAGATGGACGTTGTCACCATTTTTAGTTTAAAAAAATATTACGATAAACTGCTCTCTCTCTAAGCGGAGGAGATAGTTTTGAAAGCGCTTAATTAAAAGCCACGTTTCGTTGTGCCAAACGTGAATTTGAATAAGAAACCTCACGATGTATATGAATTAATTTTTTATTTATATTTTAGCGCTGTCTTCACGTGGACCAATTTGCTGGTCGTGGTTGTTGAGTTGGACGGCAACGACAGCGAGGCTCTGAACCTTGTGCCACTCGTCACGAACACTGTACTGGAGGAGCACCATTTAATTGTTGGAGTCGTGGTGGTAGTTGATCCGGGAGTGGTCCCAATCAACTCACGTGGTGAGAAACAACGTATGCACCTGCGAGACGGATTCCTCTCTGACCAGATCGACGCCATATACATCGCTTACAATATGTAACCATACAACATACGAACCCGTTGCCGCTTGATAAAGAAGACAGTATATGGTAAAAGAAGTGGCGAGACGGAAACAAGAGACGCGACGTCGTCAAAACGTCAGATGAAATTTCGCACTGATTACGTTATTGTTAAGAAAAAGTAATACTTGTAGTAGTGATCCCTAAACCCCTCCCTAAAGCGAAACTTAGACCTGTTTACCTTACGTATAGGATTTGATGTAACTCTCTTTGTTTAGAAAGTAATTAAACTTCAGCTAAACGGTACTGATTTATAAAAAAATGTTTACAAATACTCGTATTAAAAAACGTACACACATTTAAAACACACAGACAGGCCTTTGAATCTAAAATTTTAAATTCTTTCTTTCTGTTACTGATAACTTATTTAACCTGATAGGGTTAAAATAGATCTAATAAAAAGATATGTAACGCGCGGCAATTAATTAACGTGGTACTGTTTCTATGTTTATCATCCTCATCATCATCATCTCGAGTGTTATACGTCCACTGATAGACGTGAGTTACTTGTCGTGTATGATATTGGACTATTATTAATTTTCATACGTACGACATTATAATCTGTGCAATGCTGCGGACGTCTATCCGTTGATGATGATGGTGATTTATTATTTTCATTATTATTGTATTCGAAGCTAAAATGATTTGATGAGACATGACACCGTCGCCGGATAAGGCAGCTCAAATGATACAGGCTTGTAAAGATAAATAAACTAGTTGACATCCGGTAGTTGTTAAGTGTCCGGTCTAACTCTTTCGAACTCGTTGATTATGTTTCAATTATTAACAATAATCATCAAACTTGTCTAGATTTCATAATTTAAATAGTACCGAAAACATTCGTTGTATAAGTGATTACGTATGCCGCGTTAATGTAATGACTCTGTACGGACGACGTACCGTTAACTTATCATATACACATACAACTATATCATCGCTGGTTATACTAAATGTAGGGGAAAAAACGCATTACGGTGATTATAAATTAATAAATATTGATTGATTTATCGATTTTTGTTAATATTCAAAACGGAGAATAAAGAAGAGGTCGATGCTTTAGATGTTTAGCGTCATCGATGTTAACGACAACAATAACGTTGCAAACGTAATTTAAATAAAGTAACATAATTAATTTCTTATAATTATCATTCTTATGTAAATTGTATTACGATCGGTAATGTTAATGATAGATTTAGTGATTTTTGAATATATTGATGTAATGCATTTAATTTCTTTACTGTTAGTATCTCGATACATTCAAACGAACTGATGGCGGGTCCGGTGTTGTTCATTGCACTTCACACGTCACATCGACGACATACACCATTGTTATTGTTATTGCCATTGGTAATAATTATTAATAACACCGACGATCGAATTATATATCAAGTTATACTTCTTCATTCCCCTGTCGTTCCATCGCTAACCATCCATTAATCATTTCGTTGCAATTCGCGTTTGTCCTTAATAACATTTTGAAAACAATGTTGTTTATTATTAAATAAAAAAAAAAAAATAACTTTTAAAATCACTTGATATTGATGTATAATTATTACCATATAAGATTTTCTGCCATATAACCAACCACAACGCCCCGTTCGCACTTGCCGCAAATTTGTTTCTTCTTAAATTTAGGTACGCATGTAAATCCGGTACGACGGTCTCTGTTAGTATTTTAATAGAACCTGAGTTTATTTATAACCCATTCCAGTAATATGTTATATTCATTAACAAAATATATACATATGGAATTTATTTTTGTCTACAGATTTTACTTTATTAATAACATATATTTTTTTTTTTTTTTTTGTAATTATTTATTGCTAAATTGTACATACGTTTATTATTTAAGGTTATATTTTAAATTAATTCTGTTTAGTGTTTACTAAATTGTTATTTTGACAGTGGGTGGCGTAAGTTTAAGTGAAATTACGTTTTGGATGTTGATTTATTTCTTACATCGGCAATTCTTAAAAGTTTCATTTCAAAATATGGTTTTACTTATATTTCAATGGTAGTCATTTTAAAAAATAAGCATGCAAGTAGTTTTAAAGGTCTTTTTATGAACAAGCATTTTACAAAGTGTAATCGTTCTTTAATATTATTAATTACATGTATTGCATAATACATTAGCACGTGGTTATGTAAGTGTATATAATAAAAAAAAAAAAAACAAAATGCAACGTAAAAGTAGAAGTGAATAAGTAACGTCAAACAATCATATTTCCACCTAACCCGATTGGTTGTGTCTTATGTATGTAATATTTTAACTTGTATAAAGTTTTCAATCTAGGCGACGCACAAAAAGTTACAAAAATTTGGACAATCATTTTATTATTAATATTTTAAAATATTAATTCTAAACTATTGTATCCTCCCACCACCCCTCACCATTGAGGTCTGCTGCAGAACACAGGCCTCATTAATTAATTTCCTTGACTCCCAACCTCTCGGCCAATGATTCTTTGCGATATTCTCCAGGTCGACGGTGTATCAGGCAGTCAGCACTTCTCTGTGCTTGCAAATACATGGTTTCTTCCTGTCCAGTCGACAGATCTTCCCATCACTGGTTCAGTGTACTAATACGCTGGACTATACTTTGATTTACGATTTTGATCACCTTTTTTCAGTGCAGTTTACCGAATGCTTTCCAGCTGGTAAGGGTCTATCGATCAATCTCGATGATCGATCATCCTAATCGGTCGTTTGGTCTCGGTAAATCACAATTCTTCACCGTTCATGTGAATCGAGGACAGCTCGATTTTCAATAGAACCGAAGGCTTTCCCATAATCCACTAATGCTACGCATAATAGCACATTATACTTCCCGATCGTCTGTAGAATGTGCCGAAATGTATGAATTTGGTCTATGATGATACCGGTATGACGATATCAGTTTTCCGAAGTCGGAATTCATCAAGCTCGCGCTCGAAAAATTCATGTTATCTATCAAGAGCCAATTAGAAACATGTCTCTCAACAGTGTGACCAAGTAATAATTTACACCCCATCCCTATTGCATACTCCTTAACTTTCCCTTTGAACGTGCACATATTTAAAATTGATATAATTTTCTACAGATCTGATAACCGGGACGTTTTTTGTAATGTTTCGAATTAACCTGGCTTTGACTCCTTTGCCAAGTAGACAATAGGCTCGGCTACTGAAAGTAAACGACTGATCATATAATATAACTTTTTCGCTCAGAATCTCTGGCTTTTGTGATTTAAACCGATTTCAGCTGTCTATTGACAAAATTTGTAACAGCTTTTACAATTGTGATTTTTTCTGGATATAAATAAACGTGCATTTTAATTATAATTTTTATTTCGTCCATCTACCTTACATATAATGAAGCAACGAGACAATGAGGACGTTCGCCTACTGATAAGCGATGCGATTGCTCACATCTATACCGTGTCTGATAAAATTAATGTAAATTACATCATTGCGTTACATTAATAACTTTACTACCCACAGAGCCTTTTAAACTGGAACTCGGTATTATTTTAAGGGGAAAATTGGTGCTGAGGTGGTACCTGAACAGTCTCCGGCAAATTAGACCTTACACACGCAAGTCTGCAAAATTAAATTCATTACAATATAAAATTGTGATTCTATAAGTATCATCTACTTTATATGCGGTGTGTAGCATTTAAATATGAAAATACTTTTATAGATTATCATAAGACTTACGAAATTGAATTATTTAGTTTATATCCATTAGAAGACTATGTCCTTGTTTAGAAGTATTCCCGATTTTTGATGACATTGATAGAAAGAGACGAGCATTAGGGTTGCCGTCACTAAACCGCACGCCGAGCGTGGTAAGATTTCTCCCCTATCTCCCTCCTCCTACCAAATAATGGTACAATATTTATCAGTGGACGGGTGGTTTGATAATATAAAACAAAATTTAAGAGTATAGTGTTTAATAATTATTTAATACAATCATAAATCAGAATTAAAACATTGCATCGAAGAATTCCAGTGAATTTACATTACGAAATTCGAATCTTACAATACAATTATTACTTATTTAAATATCATTGAATAAATTACGCATTTGATTAAACGTCATAGAGTAAACTCTGATGACAGCAAAGTTAAAACTTAAAAATCTAAATAGAGAAAATTGATAAAAATCTTTTCACAAAAAGCTATTTTATTGTTCATTATCATCCGTCACACTACTCCTTTTATAATTATACAATTAAATGAACAATACAATTAAAATCGGCATCATCGACAACATTATAAAAACGACATTTTAACATCAATGGTCATCACGTAAAATCATTGAAGAGACAATTTATTTATTCCTAATCATACAGTGAAGATGAAGAAAACAATATTTCATCAATTTTTATAAGTATCACCATAGCTACACAATATTTTTATACAGAAATATTTTTTTAATAAAATATAACATTAACTATTTTACACAATAATCCATACGAAATATGATTTGAGAACGAGGTGAGAATGAGTGATGTGGCGGCGCCGCCTTACCACGTGTTCAATGATCATGTTCAATTTGGTAGAAAGAACAAAGCAATGTTATGTAACACCAAATAAACATTTCACGTTCACGAATCATTAAAAACCATTTAATCATATTAAAGAAGGCAATTTTTTTAATCCTTGTGCCATTGACAACAAAACAATAA
Organism: Troides aeacus; assembly: GCA_033220335.2. Taxonomy (NCBI): domain Eukaryota; kingdom Metazoa; phylum Arthropoda; class Insecta; order Lepidoptera; family Papilionidae; genus Troides; species Troides aeacus. Next base: position 8,509,975 of record CM067268.1, on the reverse strand, counting down.
ACATTTACAACTTTCACAAGTAAAAATCATTTATATACATTTATTAAACAACACAATAATAAATAATCGGTATGTTATTTGATCAATGTCCTTAACATAGCAGCCTTCACGGCCACCATCATTGTCACCTCTCTTTGTATTATCACACTTATTTTATATTGTACCTATATCATCCATACTTTTAATTAGAATATTTTTTTTAATGAAAGAACCTAGTAAATAATAGGTGGACAACAATATGCTATATTCTGCAATCAATATTATGATGATGGCCGTGAAATGGGGTAGGTTACGAGATTTTAATCTATTCCCCAGACAAAGGGCGCCAAATACTTAAAACATAAAATAAAAACCATCATAGCTGCATCACTCGCTTTGAAAACGAATAAGATGATAATTTAAAAGTCGCTGAAACTGTGTATTACAATCACTTCCAACACCTGCGCCAGGAGTTTGACGTAGGAGTAGTTTACTCTGTAACGACGAAGCTGCGCGATGTTGACGCGACGGCACCGCCGCCCTCCGCGGATCAGGAGGAGTTGCCAGCTTCACCATTATCAGTGAAGTTATTGGCATTTGCTGAGAATGGGGCCCCCAAGCCATACAGATGGCCACTCGAACTCTCAATGTTGCCATCAAAGAATATCTACAACACCAACAGTACATATTAATCAACATCTCTCAGTATTTATTGAATACTGGTAACAACTGCCAAGTGTTGTATCATGGAGGTTCGTGGTTTGATTTAATTGGCACAAGTTCTTGATTTTTATTAGTGCTAAATATCAACAAAGATAAATAAAAAAAGTATCTTGTGTGGTAGAACACTAAAGAAAACTAAGTTATATTTTTATATAAATATTTTTAGATCATGATAGATTTTTCAACGCCATTGAACCACTTTTTTGCAAATCATAAAAATACTTACTTCTTTTATTTTAAAAAATGCCATGCCAGTGAGATGTGAATCTGAGCCGGCCTGATGTTGTGGCCCCACACGACGCAACTCCAACTGATCTGCCACCTCTTGCAGACCACCTTTCAAATTCTTGCAAAGCTTCATTAGATACTGAAAAATGGTTATAACACATATAAGTACAATAATAGTAGGTTTTATAAAAAATGTCACATGTTTATAAAGAATTTCTATAAGCATTACATTTATTATTGCCAACAATATAATCATACTTACTTTCACATCATATATAGTTGGAAAAAACATATGCAATGTTTCAAAAAATTCATTTTCATCCATTGGCAAGTTTTGGTCTGTGAGAAGTTTCAGTAAATATCCAAAATCATATCCGGAATGAAAGCTAAGCCACTTAATGTTATCCATGAGTACTAGCCCTGAAATAAAAATATTTAGAAAATATTTTTTTATCAATATTAATATCCCAATAGTAAATTACATTTGTATGTAACAAACCTGAAGACATAATAAGCTCAGCAAACTCCAATGGATCAATGCCGTTTTCTTCATGTTTCCTGAACTGCAGACCAGAATTTTGTAGCAAATCAATTGAATCTTGAGCATACATATCTTCCCTGTAATATTTTTTAATTACATTTATAGGAACCAAAAAAAGAAAATTAATTAGAACATCATAGAACTTACTGCAAATTAAACTTGAAATTAAACTGCCACGTTGTGTATCCGGGGGGTGTTTTGCCATTTTCATCCATAAAGGTTAGACCAAGCTGGATAATCCGCAATAAGTCCACGTTACACCTTTATAAAATGTAAATTTTGGTAAATGATAATCAGACATTTTTTTAAATTTTAAATTTGGTATGTCCAAATTAAAAATATTTGTTTTAATCACCTTAGTAATTGATATTGATATTCTGCAGTGGATCTAAATTCACCTAGAGGTCTTGCAACTACTCCTGGAAACTCAGTGTCCATCGCCACCCAATGATACTTCTGCACTATCTAAAACATTCCAAATAAGAGATTTTACAATACAAACAGAATTTTTAATTTTAAAACATGACTTGATGTCATGATGTTATTCTTGAAAAATTTACAAATACCTGTATATGAGCAAATATATAACAATTAGATAATATATAAATAAACAGAATTTTTAAATATCCTTCAACACAGATTTTAAAATAAAAATGGCCATCTTGTAGTAAATTAGTGTATAAAATGAAAATCCTTTTTCAAAAATTAACTCAAATATTTTCAAGTGAGTGTGAGAGATATAAAATATATTTATCTTCTCATAACCAGTGAGAAGTAACAAATACATTTCAGAAATAATTTAGTAGCTCCCAGTGAAGTATAATATTTTAACAATAGTCATTTCCATAACATTGCAGCGTAACAATGATATTTGTATTTGTTAGTTTTTTTTGTAGTTATACATGACTAACCTGTCTTATAATGTGAAATTCGTCATGGAGATTGTGGTTCCAGACGTCCTTAATACCATAATCATTAGGAGGCGGTGGTGGTGGTGGTGGTAGTTGCGCCATAGGCACAAAATTTGGCGCTGGTATCTAAAACACACAACACTGTTATTAAACAGCAAAAAATAAAAAACGATTACTATTAAAGGTAACAGATGTTTGAAATACATACTACTACTCCAGGCAGAGGAATCTAATAACACAGTGACCACATAGTTTTCCACACTAAAATTTACTTCTTATATTAAATCTTTTAAAACTTATTATATTAAAAGTTTTACTTCAGTTGTTATGATAAAAAAAAATTAAATAAAAGTACTAAATGTTAAGGTACAATACACAACAAAATGGTGGAGGTTTTTGAAGTCTACCGGTAGTTGTATTGCCAATATAAAAGTAAATATGTAACATGCATGTATAGCAACATAAATAAATGGAATATAACGCAATTTAACAGTGTAATAACAACTCAATATGAAAATTTTCTAATAAACTCTATATATTATTTTAAAAATTCATGTGTTCCATACGCGATGCGTAGTAAAATAAGAAAATATTTTTTGTGTATAATAATGAATATACTCACGGCCATGGCCGGAGGCCAGTTTATATGCAGAAGAGGGTTTACGTTAATCCAAAAAATTTTGAAAGAATATTAAAGTCGAACGCTGTCGACTAAACCTGGTACAAACTTTATAGATTTTATTACAGAACATGCGCAGTGCGCGGCAAATATTTACTGTATATTGACCACCGTTTGATTATAGTCAAATAAGATACTGTAATGTATAACAATTAAAATTAATTTTAAATTAAAACGAAAGAACAGCAAGATATAATAAAATAAATTATTAACTTTTACAAAATGCAATAAAAAAGAATTTTTTGTACTTATACTAATAACATCATAAAATTATAAAAACATTTATTCACAATCAAAAAGTCAAATCACTAATAAAGTAGTAAAAGAAATTTATTAAACTCTAAATAAAATTAGAACAATAAAAACAGTAAAAGTACTTTAAATAATATGTATATAGATTTAGAAATACAATTTATTTAAAAAAAAACTAACAAAATATAGAAAACTTTATTTGCTATGTACCCGTTTTTAAAAACAGTGTATTTTGTATTATATTATTACAACAACAACTTCTATTAATAATTTAATTGTTATGGCCACACTGCTACAGGAAATGCACTCTAGAATGTTCCAATTAGGTATGCCGTTCTAATAAGACTCGATACCAGGACGCCCCAATACAAGTATTTCTAAAATCATGGCAAGAAACCTGATCTTAATATACATTAATCTTTTTATTAAAAAGTTCACCTTATACAAAAGAAATACAGTGCCGATTTAATTTACACACCAAACAAACACTTGAGACTTTCTAATATTTTTCTTTAACAATAATTATTTCTAAAACAGAAGAAACAATGTTTTAACTAATTTTTATTAATTATGAATAATTTTTCTATCAAATAGAAATGGTGCGAAGTCATGATGGATCAAATGTAAATTACGTTAAGACAAAAGAGTAATTTAAAAAGATGTAATAAATAAAATTCATAAATATAAATATATATATATATATATATATATATACGGAAATCTTTGGGGGAGGCCTTTGTCCAGCAGTGGACGTCTTCCGGCTGATTGGATTGGATAAATATATAGTAAACATTTAATAAAAACTACAACCAAAATATATGAACGACAAAAGTGTTGCCAAACATCAATATCGGTGAGATATTTTAATATGTGACAAGTGACAACAAAAAAAAACATTAATAGCAAAGGCAGTTCAAACAATGAATTAAATTAAAAGATGTTTGTTTATATCGACTTTAAATTTTTGGAATTGGAAACGACGGCTACTTAAAATAAATCTCAATAAAATCCTTTAAAAAATATCATCATACAACTTAACACTAAGAGCAAGATTAGGGCGCCTCGAAAATATTTAAAAACTAAGACACAAAATACTTTAAATCTTTTACGAATTTAATGTACCGATTATGAAATATTTTATTACGTTAAAAATAAGTGTTACGTATAAATATTGAATAATAGTTTAAACTTGCAATATTATACAAAATAATAAAAATACGTAGATTTTTGAATATTAGTATGAAAAGATGAGTACTAAAAATATAATTTAATTGATAAAGCAGTTTTACGTAGTATTAAATTAAATGAAACAATTGAAATTTAATTGTGTAATCAGAGACCGTGGCTAAAAAAAACTATGTTACTCAGTAAGATTAACCGACATCATCGTTTTGAAGTAGGGAAAAAAAATTTCTGGTAAATGTAAAGATTTATTTAAACTAATCCAGTGATATACTTGGTTCTCCTGCGGATCTCCTCATCTCTGATTCGATCTCGCAAGGAAACTCCGAGCATAGCTCGCTCCACTACATACTTTATTACTACAAACGTCCATTTCACAATCCAAGTTTGCAAGTCTTCAAAGTATTTCTTAGATTTTAAATGCGTTTTCATTGAAATATAAAAATTATTATGGCCACCTGTGGACGTCCAACGGTTGAAATAGTAATGAGGTATATTACTCGTTTTGTTAACATTACCCAGGGTAATTACAGTAAAACGTACGCAATGTATAATCATTCACGAATTTTAAGTGTTTCGCAACCGGGTGCACGGTTTCTTTAAAAAATCTTAAAAAGTATTAAATATTTGAAAGTATTTTGTTCAAGCACCTAATACGCGTACTTGAAAGCAAATTCCTTGTTTTAAAACTTGATTGCGTAAATACGTCCCATCCCTTGTACAGATTCTTTCAATTTGCCTCTCCGTTACGTGAGGTCGCGCTGTTTGCGGTTTCCTGACTTCAAATAAAAGAATTTATCAAAATTGCTTGGCGTAGAAGAGTTAGAGGTGTTGATACAGGTTAGTAGGTAATAGTTTTTATTCCATTTAATTGGTTTTCATTTCGTATGTCTATATTATTATTATAACATATTATAACCTAATTTGTAAGCACGTGGTAATTTACGTCAAAACTAAGTTCAAGAATTTCACTGCTCCTATGGTCAAAAACGAACCATTGCTTGTTTATTCATAAAGAATAATATTTAATATTAACGTATATATTTCATTACGGTTAATATAAATACAAATATACTACATACATAACCTTAGGCCAAAACTTATCACAAGTAATTATGAAAGAAATATAACTTTCTGATCATCATCATATCATCATCTCGTCACCATCATATATCGCATCACCATCATCATCATATCATCACCATCGTATCATCATTGTCAATGGCAACCCGCGGCAGTCCACTGCTTGACAAAGAAGCCCACTCTCTTAAGGAACTCCACTTAGCCTATGTATCTTTAGCTACACGTATCCAGTTGCTGCCAACCGCCTTGCGCAAACCGTCGCTCCGTCTGGTTAGTGGACGTCCCGTGCTATGTTTGCCTAAATGCGGTCTTCACCTTACGACGTGTCTACTCTAATGGTGGTCATTAAAAGAATTTTAAATAAAATTATTACAAAAACTAAAAACATTAAAAAACCTACATCCCAACATCATCCCAAATGGGGAATGTTGGCCTGATGGAGATAAAAAATTTATTAATAATTGAACATAAATTTCAAATTCCGTTATTCATCCTGTAATCGCATTGAATACTCCAATACTAATTTGATAATTAGTAATCAGCAACATTTAACCAGTTTTGTTGGTACTCTTTTAGACTTCAGGCAGCACAGCTCTGGTACCCCTTGCCAAATGATATTAGAAGAACAGCTCTAAATAAGAAAGTGTTTAGGATAACGGTGAGAAGTGATTTTCTAAACTAGTGTCTTGTGTGTGTATTGTATATATGATGCAGGTGAACGCCTGGCAGTCGACAGAATTGACTGCTGATCTAGATTATATGAATTGTGATTAAGAATATCTGTAAAAAGATGTTTGCTAATCCAAATTGAATTACCCGGAGCAGAAGGTGAGGATGCCCCTTTGCTCACTGTCCCATGGGGTATCCCCCTTCTACTTACTAAATTGGTCAAAGTAGAGTGCAATGAGGGGCTGCTAGCTCAATAAATAAAGGTGATTAGAAAAATAAAAGGTTAATTTACTTGTCAAAGATTTCTTTGTACACAATGTTTCTTGCGTAAATCTTTATTAAGGTCTTCATGTCACTACATTGGCTGGTACTATTATGCACTTAAGCTGCATATTAATGATATATTATAAGTGCTGCTAAATAATTTTACTATTTATTCTACCTCACCTACTACTATACTTCTCACATCTTAGGTTGACTGACAGAAAAGCCTATAATATATTATTTTTTTATGAAATAAATGGAAATGAATGAGAATGAAAGTGGACTGTTATAAAGCCAGAGGAAGACCTAAGAAAGTGTGGATAGATTGTGTGAAAGACGATATGTGCAAGAAGAGTGTGAATTTGGATATGATGGCTGATAGAGGTATATGGAAGAGTAGTACATACTATGCCCATCCCACAGAGCTAGGAGAAGGGCAGGAGGAAGAAGAGAAATAAATGGAAGCATATGTTATGTAGGAGAACACTGCACATTTTGTTATTTTAACAGCACATCTTTGTTGTGTCTTCTATTGGAACAACTATTTGCCTTGTACTATCAAAGTGTACTCCCAAACTGATTCTTGTAAACGTTTTGAAAATGTGGTTTCTAGTATTTTTGGAGCAGAATATGTCGGTTTAAACAGGTCGTCGGGATAGGACAACAGTAATTTGCTGCGTATACCTAGAGCAGGAGCACATTTCCTAGAGATATGTCGTCATATAGTGTTCACACGATGTTCACTCATATGAGTGAACATCATAAATATATATTTACACTTTGTTTAAATACAGATCATGAGCAGTTTTTAGAAAGAATTTGATTTCTGTTGTGAAACTTGCTTATCGAGCATGTTTACACCACTGACCCATGTGTGAATTATATTCTTGTATTATTTTTAAAATGTTAACTAGAATATGCATTTATCTTTAAGGGGTTAGCGTTTTGTATATCCTAGCGGTTCTATACTACTGCAGTTTGTTGTAACTGGTTTATTATTATGCTATTTTAAGTCGATGTCCCACAAGTAGAATGCGAAAATTAATAACAACTTCAACTAACTGTAGTTATTTATTTTATTAGTGAAATCACAAAATATAATTTTATACAATATTTCCACAGATTCATTTAATATTTGACAAAACAATAATTTTTTTGTATATACTAATCAAATGCATGAATCACATGATAACTTAAAAGTTTACACAACACAGGAAATCTTGAAGTTTGTGGTTTTATGACGGTGAATATTAGGGGGACCGGAAAGTAATGTCGTTTTCTTACGCTAAATACAAACACATACATTTTTAACGAGTCTTTATTTTTAATCAATGATGTATTCCCCATCATTGTCAATAACCTTTTGCCATCTAGTGAGTAAATTTTCAATCCCTGATCGATAAAAATTAATTGGTTTTTCGGCAAAATATCTAGAGATGGCATTTTGGATATCATCCAAATTTGCAAATGTTTTGCCACTTAAAAAGTGTTGCAGCGCTCGGAATAAGTGGAAATCCGATGGTGCAACATCGGGCGAATATGGTGGATGAGGCAGCACCTCCCACCCCAATTCATTAATTTTTTCTAGAGTTCGCCTTGCGCAGTGCGGTCTTGCATTGTCATGTTGGAGAATGACGCCTTTTCGGTTGACAATCGCTGGCCACTTTTCAATTAAAGATTGATTGACTCGCTGCAATTGTTCGCTGTAGAGGTCTGCAGTAACAGTTTCTCCAGGTTTCAGTAATTCAAAATGAACAATGCCGCGAATACTCCACCAAACACACAAAAGCGCTTTTTTGGGGTGTAAACCTGGCTTAGCAGTACTCCGAGGGATTTCATTTGGAGAGAGCCACTGCCTTTTGCGTTTTGGGTTATCATACAGGACCCATTTCTCATCTCCTGTGATCAAGCGATCAAAAAACGCTTCTGTGTTGTGTCGTTGAAGCAATAAGTTGCATGTGATTGATCGGTTAGCCTTATTCTGTTCGGACAGATTATGCGGGACCCAAACACCTGCTCTGCTTACTTTTCCAATCTGCTTCAAATGTTCTTGGATGGTCGACCAAGGTTTGTTGAGACTGTTTGACAATTCCTCGATCGTCTGACACGGATTTGCTTCCACTTCCGCCCTTAACACGTCGTTGTCTAACGCTGATGGTCTTCCTGATCGATACGAGTCGGAAAGATCAAAATTACCCGATTTGAACTTGGAAAACCACCTTTGGCATTTACGAATGTCCAGTGCATTTGGATAAACATCGCAAATGTTTTTGGTAGCAACTGTTGCGTTATTTCCCTTGCGAAACTCAAAGAGCATGCAATGCCGGATGTGTACCTCTTCTGGTATTTGGCTGGCCATTTTACCCAAAATTACAAAAAAAAATTGTAATTCAATTGTCTATAAGTAAAGAAATCACTATAACCTCACAATGTCTTTGGTACGCCTCTGAACAAAACAATGAGCTGACAAATGACAATCAAGTATTGGCATGCGCAGAAACGACATTACTTTCCGGTCCCCCTATTATCTTATCAAATACAAGATTAATAAACTATAACTTCCAATCACATAAAGGTTTTACATATAAATAAAACTGACAATGGCCAATAATCTTTAATAATAAACAATCATGTTGTTTTGTTATGTAGACTGTTTCAATACTGAATGTTATTTATATAAATATTAAAAATATATGGACTTTGCAGAACAAATGAACTTGACTTGTAATGTTGTACAGTTTTCTACTGGACAATAGACAATATTGAATTATTCTAGTTTTTAATTTGTGATACGTAATATTTCAGTTCTTAGATACTTTTATTCATTGATGGGTTCGATCACCACATAACAATATATATTTGCATTTGCATTATACGCATTACTTTTTTTTTCTATATATTATCTTAAAATATATCATGAAACAATAGTATTAAATGTCTGAGAAAAGTGTATTTGTAAATGGGCAATATCCACAAATAATCACTATTCTGAATGAAATTTTTTTGATGTTTAAGGTGATAAATTATTTATTTAAAATTAAGTAGATTTATGTAATTATTATTAACCATTAATGAATCAGTTTCTCATTGTTAATGTTCAGTTACAGTCTCTTATTTCAGAATATTTGAATAAATTTTCAAACGTGATATATACATCCTAATTGTGAGTTATTCTTTGTGCGATCATACCCTACAAATTATACATAATAAATTGTTGTCATAAATTAATCATTCAATGTTCAATTCATTATTGCTGTGCGTCATTTATACAATAACATTTATTATTACTACATATTAGTTTGTTGCTGTGCTATAATGAGGAGCTATTGCTTGGTTCCACAGAGACAATAAATACATTGATATTTTAATTTCTTTTAAGAAGTCCGTCCTTTGCTGTGTTATGGTTTTGTCATTTAAATAAAATTTTATAACTGCTGTGCATATTAGTTGGATAGTTTGTCTGTGGCGGTTGTTTTGCATTGCCTTATCACATCTGTGTGGTAATTTGTTTATATAAAAATGCTTGTGTTTATGTACAAAACAAAAGTTCCCTCTGTGCATCTGGCTCGACTGTCAACAGTGCCGTCATGTTGTATCTGGCTAAAAGTGCCATGAGGGGTAGCTGTTTTTCTTCTTGTAGATGCTTTATACCAATAGAGTGCACATACCTCAGTGGCTCATAATGCATTTGAATTAGATTTGTACAAAATTTATCGTGTTCATTTCATTATTTGTGTGTGTTCTGTTTTGATGCAATAGAGCTATCTGTCTGTTTATTTGTATCTTATGAATGATATATCGTGTAATGTGACTGTACTGATTCTTACTTTTACTAGTATAGAAATAGGATTTTTTTAACCTAATTGATACTATTAATCATCGTGACATTGATATTGATCCAAATCAATTGAACTTTTTTACAATATATTTGATAACATTAAAAGCCATCTTGTTCTATGTGTTCTTCGCAGAGGCACTGACACTTTGTCGTCTAGTCTATAGTTTTTTAATGAATACAGAATGTGTACTGTGTAGTATGGACTCATTTTATCCTTTGAATAAATTAATATATATATATATATGTGTCAATATTTTTGTCATTCCCTCTGCGTGTTTCGGGCAGAGGCTTTCATTCACTTTTTATTCTTTTTGTTTCTTTTACTGTTTATATTTTTCCCTCTTACGTATTACTTATCTTTAACTTTTGTTATTTGTTTACAATTTTTAGTTATTTACATCATTCATCAGTTTACCTGTCTCTTATTATTTTATTTTCTTCTAGATTCATAATAATAAATACATTTGACTTTTCTAATCTTTTAAATTTCACACCTGATCATCTAATTTTTGGCCAAACCTGCTGCCAATTTGGAATCTTTCATATTAAGTTGGAAAAATTAATTGTTTTCCTTATTTTGTGTTTTGTGATGTGTTAAATATTTTTAAAAACTCCAAAATGACAGTGCTATCGCTCAATTTAAGTTGTTCAGTATTTCTCGAAGAATTGTATCGCTTTATTCGTATAACGTACAAGTGTAGACTATTCTACACGGCTGGGGTCCATCGGCACAGGGCGTTGTCGGCGTTATTGATTTTAATATTCTATGGCGACGCGAGAGGTGCAGTTGCATCACGCATAGGGGGCCTGGAAGGGGGGAGGTGCGCCGCGCGCATTATCCTGCCTAACCATAGGGAGCCCCAGGAGTTCGGGCTTTCAGTTAGTGTCGAGACACTGGTTTCGTAACTCGTTAATAAAATTTTCACTCCATCATCGCCGTACAACTGTTGCAAACATGTTGTTATATCTGATTATACAGCATTTCCTCAAGAATAGATTATTTTTCAGCCTGGAGAAATCGTTCCAATTGGATATTTTGTCCATTAGACTCGTTTTATGCATCAAAGTGATCTTTTCTATCTCTCATGACAAATGGTTACATTTTCATTTCCATCGTGTCGATATTTCTTGCAGCTTTTCTTTATACCCTTAAACAGTTGTTAAGTTTATCGTTTTTATTGTCTCCGTCCCCAATCCCCGTGGCCTCCCTCGTATTTGTTTATAACAGCTCTTGCGTCGGATCAGTTTGATTTAGTGAATTATTCGGTTTTGATTTTAAATGTTTTCTCTTTTTAGTAATTATTAACAATTAATTCCGTTCGAGTATAATCGGCAATCCTTCAGTGTGGTACGTATTTTAGGCTACTTTCAAATGTATGTACATTTCGGTAGAAACTATTATACCTACGGAGTAATTGTTTGGTTTTTTGGAATTTGGAAATAACAATTTACATTCGAACTTGTACGTAATTTCTTTACTAGCAAATAAAGTGAGCGGAATCGATAACGTAGATCCATTTTTAAACCTTAAGATCAAGCTTGGCGCTTAGTGAGATACAATTTATTATACCTTGTCACATTTTTACTTTCTTATTTTATAATGTATGTATTTCATTTGTGCATAATATATATACCATACCATCTACAAATCGTTCCGCGTCGACTGGTGGTCATGCTCCCATATCGTTCACTAGTTTTCACGTAAACGGCAAAAAAATTGTATTATACATGGATAGTATTACACATGACCATCGGCCGATAGACGCCCGCTGTTGGACGTAGGCCTCCCCCAAACAGCTTCAAGTCGATCGGTCTCCTCATGCTTGCATCCAGTATCGAAATTATATCGAAAATTAACACGTCCTCTGTTTTCGTCCTTGTTTCAGATGTCCTGCGCACTACGTGTGTTGGCGGAAGCGGTTCTAAGCTGTTCCATATACAATTTAATGGCACTACAGTTCCTTATTAATGAGTATGTATTTGAATGATAAAGTTTATAATTCGCCCTATACGTGTAAGGATGTTTTTTGTATTTCGTATGAGACCGAGCGGTCGTCTTAAAGACCGTGTTGACATACGTAATTTTATCAATTCTTTTAACTAATAATATATTGTTAGATTAAAATTTTCCTGTCGCTCTCTGGCAACATAAGAAACAAATGCGGGAATTCCCTTTTTGTTTATAAAATAGGCATTTATGCAAAAGCGAATGTTTGGACGACGGGCACCCACCTACGTAAGTGAAGTGGCCGGCAGCGGCGGTGTCCGGATCTATTACATTGATTGATAGAAGATAATGCATGCAAGCAGTGCATTTTATTCGTGTGACTGGTTAGAACGCGAACGGGATCTAAGTTCAACATTTTTGTATATGTATTTTTAACAATTCTTGTTTACAATTTATGTCATCGAAATAACTTATCATGTATATGGCTTTTCGTTGTAGGTTTGCGCAAAATATACGCGAAAATATGGTATTCTCATCACATCTACAATCAACTAACGAAGGAAAGGACATGATGCCTTCCATCGTCGAATATCGTACCAAGTTTATATACGCATTGGTGAGTAATGGGATCTTTATTATTTCTAAATAATTTTACATAAACGTTATGTTGTATTTGTTTGTATGTCCTAAGCTCTGTTAAGGAAATTAAAGTTTTTTTTTGTACAAACGATAAATTAAAATAAACTCTTTATATTATTTATCGTTTCATACATTTAAATGTATTTGGGATAGGTCAGGCACATTAATGACAAGGCTTGGTTACCAATAGTTGGTTTATTTATTAGTTCTTTATTAATAGTTTATGTTTAAACATGTATATTATATTTGTATGTCGTGTAATTACGTTTGTCTAGTTACGAACGCTCATTAATACAGTCATGAATTCTAAGGCGACAATGGAAATGGAGAAGATTGGTGTTTCTGTACTTCAATACTCTTGTAATTTTATTGTGAAGATATGGCAAGGCGGGCTGGGACGGAAAAAGAGGAAAGAACTGTTCCATGTCTTTTCTTTTTTCTCCTATTCTTTTGGCACGCCTTGATCAATAACTCTTCGACATCAGTTTAGTTTTACCATAGAAGGAAAAGTAATCGAGTATCATATACTATGTATATAAAAAGTATTGAAGTTAAATAGGCTTTTTTTAGTTTTATTACTACAGATCCCACCATAAAGAAAACTTGAAGTACACTTGTAAGTAATTTCGTACTAGCTTGTTACGGTCGCTTAAAAAGTTTAACATTTTGTAGCATATTTTAAACACTCTAGTTTAAATTTTTTGTCTTTATACCGATTGCGCTTTTGCTTGCATTGAAGAAGTAAATTAGCTTGAATCGTTGAACTAATAAAAGTTCTTAAATACGATTCATTATATATACACTTGTTAGGTATCGTATAAAATACGGCCTTTGCATATTAGCTTTATTAGTTTGTAGGCATTAAAAATGTATAGCGGTAAGAGAACACGGATATTCTATTGGTGAAATATAACGTTTGATTTGTGCATTCGATTAATTACAACGAGCAGGTACTTTCAAGCCGCCGCCAATATTTATAAGTAAAAATGTATGTAACATATTAGGCAAAAAAAATATTTTGTTTGGTGCTTTTTCTTTTTGAACACTATTTTTTCTTCGCCGTTATACCGTTATGTTACCGAGGACATTATTGTAATAAACTGTTAACTCGTTAAATTCTTTAAAACTTAAATTTTTTTATGTAGGTACTCATGATTTTATTTTATTTGTAGTGTGGATGGATGGAGGAACAATACACTGTGCTCATAGAACCCATGCAGTACCGTATTACAGAACGGCACCTGTATTTACAGAAAAGAAAACCATCGTAGTAAGTATTTGATGATAATTATAATGTTTCTTGTAGTAACTTAAAGGATTATTCATTGGTCCAAATGTAGTGACAAGCAGGACGTTCACCTGATGGTGAATGATACGCCCACTCACAATAATGTGGCGCTAATTATGAGTTCGCCATATTACAGAAATATACCTGCCTAGACGATCTCCGGAAAGTGTTCTTAAAACTTACGCTCTCTATTACTGATTAAATATTATTCATATACACTTTGTTACAGATGAATGGTTCACAATGTCGCTCATTGATGGGGCGATCCGAGATACTCTACAGTAGGAGGATGCCTGTGCCAGTATCTTCCCGTCGGCATTACACACTTAAATCGAAGACAACATTATTCAATCTCAATCACTACGAGGAAGAAGGAATACGAGGATGTTGATTGAAAATATGTAGATAGGCTTTAGCCTACATCTCTTCAATCCTAATAATACATTCTAAAATCAGTTAGGGTTTACCACCTAAGTAACCTGTATATATATATATATATATACTAGTCCTAATGTTGTCATGGTAAGAGTCAAAAAGCATGTTCGTCGTGTTCATGTAATTTATTACATACATAATTTGATAGAACTGAGAAGCATTTACTGCAGTGATTCGTTTTTAATAATGACTTAAACATTGATATTTTATTAAAAATTCTCATTCACGGCCTGATTATGTCAGCCCTGTAGTCTCGGGCTAGTAAGAATAGGACTAAGGTATGCCCTGCCTGTCGTAGAAGGCGACTAAAAGGGTCTAAGAGATTCGCGGGCGTAGAGGGTGGGGGCCCTTATCGCTCAACAAGCGAACCTGAGCGGTGGCCTGGGAGGGTTAAGCTCCTCCTGATAGACGTGTTCAAAGAAAACGTAGAGAGGCACCAGTGCATTCTGTG
Source organism: Troides aeacus (assembly GCA_033220335.2). Classification (NCBI taxonomy): domain Eukaryota; kingdom Metazoa; phylum Arthropoda; class Insecta; order Lepidoptera; family Papilionidae; genus Troides; species Troides aeacus. The sequence continues at coordinate 8,494,865 of CM067268.1, read as the reverse complement.
AGAGATCCCGGAGCCTCGTCAAATGCTCTGATGTAGAGCACCGAGAGAGTTTGATTGAGTAATAATCTCACATAACTTCCCCCCAGAAGCAGGGGTATGTTTAGAAGGTTTCGCCCAAAAAAAAATGGACTGATTATGTGCTATGTTTATATTACTTGATCTTTTGTTTAATCTTAGTATTTTTTTCTTAATTTTAGTTTTTTTGTTAGCATAAATGCGTTATGTTTTTATTTCCCGCGTCTTACCGGAGGTGGTAGGTCTTTTACCACAGACCGTCTAGGGAAGTACCACCGCAGCCCCTATTATGTATACAGTGAAGTTGTATTATGCAAACTTTACTGTATTACTGTCAGAAGGGCGCTGTAGCTAGTAAAATTACTGGGGTAACGAGACTTGACAACTAATGTCTCAAAACGACGAGCCCAATGTGATGCAGTGTATACATTAGCTAGCGTCACATTGTATTAGTACCAAGTGGCAGCATAGGCATAGGCAAGTAAAGTAAAGTACTTATCGCCCTGCCCGTCACCCCCTTACTTCGTCGTAGAGCAAAGCACCACAATTATCATCTATATAATGAATATGTTTCAATTGCTTGTTCTGAATATACAAAATTCGAGGCTGTTTCATTTAAAAACAATTGATCATTGAAAATTTTAGGAAACTGAAATACTACGTTGATACTGAGACCGAAACAACTAGTACATTATTCCTGATGAACATCTTGACTAATCTCTCTCTTTGTCGTTGTTGTTGTTGTTGTTGGCCTGAATCCTGGCAGTAGGAACATATCTAAATTCAATAATTGCTTGTTAATTTTAATACGCAAAGAGTTTTTGATTTAATTGTGGTTACAGTTTTTATGTATAGTCTATACGAAGGTTATTGATACGACCGTTAAGTTTCATCTGTCATTAATAGATGTTTATGTAGTCGTCTGCGCGATCTGTCGCTGGGTCGCGGACTTTACAGTTGTTATAACCATTCGTAAGACTAATTAGTTTTAATTGTATATACAATATGTTGCGTATGGCTTAGCGCTGTTCGTGACTGTGTGTTTCGCGGATGGTCCGTTAGTTTTGTTGATCATTATCTATCTATATACAAGAGTAATATTGTATTAATATCACATAATTCAATTATGGTTGTGTATGAAATAGTTATAGAAATTGGGTTTTTGATATTATTACAACGGTCGTTTGTGCGACAAATTTTATAAAGAAATTGGATGGATTATCAAAATTTTCGTAAATTCTCGTAATTTTCTTAAAACCAGTACCAGTTAATGTGCCGCCATATCATCGCAGGTACACGCGTCAAGATACAGAAAGATCACTACTAATGAAAGAATATTTCATCGTTTTTATTTGGCCATCATGTTTTGCATTAGAATTTTGGTTTGTGTTAATTCGATCGGATTCTCTATAAAATTATACAAATTATCACTCTTTGTAACCTTATACTTAACTGTGACATTTATCAGTTAGTTATACCGTTACTATATAGATCGTAGCAGGTGGAGAGCGACGTGGTATATATGTGTATGTATATATAGATATATATTCCTAACTGTAACACATTTATCTGTATTAACATAGGTAACGATTTAGGATTAAGAGTATTATTATAATAATATATAAAGCCATGAGTGGTATAAACACTTGTTTAATCAGTTTTTCTTCTCGTCCATGAAGATTGTACAACTTAAGTTAACAAATGCTTGATAATCCATAAAACGTGAATCGCCTATTTGGTTTACCTGTGTCTATTAATATCCATTCCTTTTTTTTTTCAATTAGTAAGCATTTAAGTTGTTATTTATAAGGCATTGTACTACTTTTTTTCTTTTTTTTGATAGTTATAATTCAAAAAATGCAGATGGTTGTCCGTGTCGTGCTACAACCTAAACTTATCGATCGGTGGCCCAATAATCACATGTTTTTATATTAAGGTGTTTAATATTGAGGTATTTTAGAGTTACATTAAACAAATAAGATAAACTATTAGGGGTTATCACAGAATCGGTCAATGCGGTCTATAATGTCAAATTAGTATTTAATCCGTATGCTCGGTACCGTACAAGAGTTAAGATATAATACACATATTTCGTTTGGTTTGTTTATGTGTTACTTAAACTTAAGATATTTTGAAGGTGTATTGTTAAGTTTTTCTTTTAGAGGAAAAAGGGAACAGTTTACCTTACGTTTGTTTCCCTCCTATATTGTTTAAAATTGCGTCTCAGATAGTCGTATTTAGTTATATATGTTAAGGCTGTGAAACGAACAATCCTGCGGTGTCGTCGACGCATTTGTTTTCTATTTTGGTGGCGGGTCTCTATATTTTTTTTTATTTTTACGGTTATTCTTCAAAATTGTTAATACTCAACAGTTTTTTGGCAATAAATGTTTTGATTATTAAAGAGCTTTAATTTATTTCCAATAGTTTGTCTTTACATATATATATTATATATGCAAGATTTAGAGAGAGTAATGGGAATGGATGTTGATGGTTATAAGGTTAGAGGAGGACCGAAGAAAGTGTGGATGGGGGAGGGACTGTTTGAAAGATGACATGTGTAAGAAGAGTGTCAATTCAGATACGACGGCTGACAAAGGGATATGGAAGAGGAGTACACACTGTGCCGATCCCGCAGAGCTGGGGAAAGGGCAGGAGGAAGAAGTTTGTTTGATATAGGTGAGATTGCCACTTTTTACAGTCTCTTCACGATATCCCGCAACCACAAGGCCTATAGAGTTGAAATTTGGTAGGAAAAATTACCTTTTACCTTCTCCTGCCGACAGTACAATAGTGTGCAAATGATACTGTGTTCCGGTTTGGCCGCCACTGTGTAGGAGTAGTTAATTAGATAGAATAGATGAGAACAACGAAGTGCAGTGTATTAACTAACTAGTGCCACATTATTATTGACTGGCGTATTACTATGTGGTGAATGTTCATACAAGATACAAACTGGACGAAATTTAAGGAAGTTAATTATAGACTTAAAATCGAATGTAGTTAGTCTGGCATCGATATCACTGGGGCGTCATTGCCAGGCTCGAAGGAGCGTCAACCAACAAATTTACCTAATTGTTCCAATAAGGCATGTCGTTCTATTAAGACTCGATACCAGGACGCTCTAGCACAAGTATTTTTTAAAATCATTGCTAGAAACGAGATCTTAATATACTTTTAATATTTTTCTTGTACGATGACACCAAGGTCTTGCAGGTAAGCAAGCTTTCTTGTATGCTTCCATACCATCCCACCCATTTCCTTTCGTATCTTGATCTTTCTTCCACGTTTCCATTTTCAACCACAACTTTCGAGTATTCTGGTCAATACATTGCAAGTAATCGGACATAGGAACATTTATTGTATTTCCAACGTCAACAGCATTAACTCCTTCGTATGCAGTTTCATCAGCCACTTCATTGCCAGAGATACCTTTGTGGGGAGGCACCCATAGAAAAAAAATTTCGATATTTTTATTGTGGTATCGGTGAATTATTTGTTTAATGAAGTAAAGGATAAAATTAGACTTTAATTTAACTGTGAGGGTAGTTAAAACTGTTATCAAACTCAAGGAATCAGAAATTATTAAAAAATATTTAAGGTTATTGATTTTGCGGACACACATTAATGCCTGGTACACTGACTGCATATGCCTCCGCCGCAAATATGGAGCAGGGTTCGTGCAGAATAAAACTTGAAGAAAATTTTGCTTGTGGATCATATAGTGCAGCATGTACGTATACACTTGCTTTGCTCCCATCAGTGTAGATAACATAGTACATTGTATTTTCTTTTAAAAATTGAAGCATTTCTGAATTATTGTTTGTCTGCTGAACCACATTTATTGGATGTGAAATACACTGATAAGAGAAAGAGTAACATGGCCATGGAAACTATTCTCTAATTTTAGAAAAACTATTGTCTATTTCCAGAAATATATCGGACAGTGTTGGAGCATTACAGCATAGTAGACCTTGTGCTGTTGTTAATGGTGTTCTTGGGGATCTATCTATATAAGGTACAATTTTGTTTATTACTTGAGTGTTGTTTGATGCTATTAGTTTGAGACAGTATCTTACCGCAAGTAAGATTCGCCTCAAAATCAAAGGCATCACTTTTGTCTCAACTTTCATGGCCCTTGTGGGAGTTGAGCACATATTACCAGATATTATTCTTAAAGCCTTATTCTGCAATATGTCAAATTTATTTACATGAGAACTATTGATATAAGCGAGTGAGCTACAGTCTAAGCGACTTCTAACAATACTCTTATACATATTGACAATATTTTAGGGTCTGCACCCCAAGTTACACCACAAAGTAATCTGATAACATTTAGTCCTGCGTGAGCATTTTTTGTTATATACCTATTTAAAATGTTTTTCAAAAAAAAGTTAGTTTTGGGTCAAGTATTATGTCTAAAAAAAATTTCTTTGAAGTGAGACTCTATGTATAATTCATTATTGTAAATAATATTTGAATTTGAGACTTCATTGCCAAAAAACATAACACTTTTTTTAGATGCGTTAATAATAAGGATTTGGTTATATTATCCATTGCAATCTCTAAGTTGTAATTATTGCTGTATAATACAATGTCATCCGCAAATTGTAAAATAATTACATTCCTATTATTTACATGTTTACAAATTTCACTTGTGTATATATTGTACGGTAAGGGAGATAGTGTATAGGGGCACCCTGCATTGTGCCTCTTGAGGCACATTTGGGTCCATATAAAATATTGTTATGCCTAGCATATTGTTCAGTTGTTCAAAAAATTAAATATCCGCTTACTTGAACTAGTATCACTAGGAACTAGGATCAACACTGTAAAAAGCACTTTGAACATTTAGGAATATGCAAACCGTATTTAATTTTCTATGTTTTGCATTTTTCAGATCAGAGATTAAAATGGTGAAACTGTCTGCACTACTACACCCTCTATGGAAGCCATATTGTATATGTGGAATGAAACACTTGGATTCCACATACCAATCAAGACGGACTTTCACCATATTTTTGAATATTTTACCAAGACAGGATGACAAGGAAATTGGTCTATAAGAACTAGCAAACTTAGGAGATTTGTCGGGCTTAAGTATTGGGACGACACACTGTGTTATCCATGACTGTGGAATAGATTTATTACACAAATTGAGGATGTGAGGAATCACTTTTGGGCAGACACATCAATACAAGTTTTTAATTACAATGTAAGGATTTGGATGCATTTAAGCCAGGGGCTGTACATCGTCTAGACTCTAGAGTGCAAGCTTGTTAAAAATTCATACCATGCAAATGGATCCAGCAAAAATTTAGAATATAGGTTTTCATTGTTGATTTCAAAAAGAATTTTCAGTTGATCTTCTTCATTTAAGTTGCTATCATCTGATAATTTATCCAAGAGTGGAGATATAAACTCATCTGTATATGATTTATTCTTAGGTCTTATGCCTTTGAACATTTTTAATAAATTCCAAATTTTATTAATGTGAGTATTTCTATTAAGTGTTACATAAGTTATTGTATTAAATTTTTTTTCTGTTCTGAAATTGTTCTCTTTTTCTGGGCACCTTTTCTTTTGTAATTAATATAATTTTTAATAGTAGGCTCTTTTCTATATAGTTTTAGTGCATTATATGAAGCAATAACAACACTTTACATATACTATTCCATCAGGGAGATGGTGGTCTGCTTATGAAAGTGTTTATTTTAGTAAGCTTTGGAATTGACATTTCTTTAAGAGTATATAAATGAAAACAGAAATTATTATAGGTCAAAACAGGTTCATGTGATTGAAGTATCAAATAATTAAACATTGTTTTTGAAAGAGCTGTGTGTGTAGCCCAGTCAGCTTGTTTATATATGAACCTATCTACAGGGGAAGCGAGATGATATTTATCTATATGTAATGAAATCTCTGTTATTGTTGTATAATGGTAACTTCCCATTGTATCAACATGTACAGGCCATTCACATAGCGGTGCGAGGCTGCCACTGATGAAGCTTACAACAACGGCAGAATCAGTTTGTCTAGGGTGATTTATAGTTGTAGGTCTACCAACATTTAAAATACACCAATCTAAGTCATCAATAAAATTAAATAACTCCTGATCTCTTCTCTCTCCTTTTGAACCTTTCATTGCCTGATAACCAAATGCAACATGATGAGCATTAAAATCTGCACTCATAAATATGGGCTTTAGTAGATCATTAATAATGTAACAGAGTTTATTAATTTGTATACGCCCAAATGAAGGTGGACAATGTATACTGTGAATATGTCCAGTTAATACAGATACAGCAATTGTTTGAATGTCTTCATAAAATCTGATATTTAAAATTTATTACATTTAAGGTATGGTTTTATCAGTATTGCAACTTTATTAGGTGCATTGTTTAAATCTTTGTTGTAAATATTATATCCTGGTATTTTAAAATTATTATCTTTGAACAATGTTTCATAAAGAAGGCAAATATCAATATTTTGTTGTATTAAAAATTGGATTAACAAAGGTTTTTTAATATTTGCTCTTTGAATGTTGTACTGGGCAAAAGATAGCTTTGATTGTGTACAACTAGGCCCTATACGATCGTCGATATATATCGCCCTATAGATGTTTAGTTTTTTAATAATGCAACTTTAATAGTTTTAATATTAGTATTGTCATATTTATTGACTAATTGCACCAAGGTCTGCATTAGGGCCATAAGTACATCGTTGTTGGAAGTTATTTGGGTGTTAAGGTCTTTAGAACGGACTCTTTTAACTTTATTTACAGTTTGTAAACACTTATTTACAAACTTCTTTCTTCTTCATTCCTTATACAAGTGCTCACCTCCGCGAATACTACATCTTTGTTTACCATTACAAATCTTTGCTGAATGACAAAATTTAAAACACATAGCACTGTAGTAATGGTTGAATGTATTCGAAAACTCTGTACGAGAATAGATCATATTGTACATTAGATATTAAAGTGATGCTTACAGTCTGCAATGCAATGCACTCTTGTCCTACTTTCTTTGAAAACCTTATTATTGCCACTATTTCATAAATTGAAGAAAGTCTTGTGTAAAGTTCTTTGTTAGATATGTTCATTGGAACAAATCTAATGGTGCCCGTTTTTTCAATTTGCGCTGCCGGTATGAACGCCTTCCTGTCATGTATTGTGATGAAAGTGGTTTTATTAATAAAGTTGTTGGCCGTATTATATTGCTTGAAAGTAACTGCTATTTTATTGGCATTTACCTTCTGAATACCCGTCACACCTTTTATGTCCGTTGTGAAAATATGCTTTAAGTATATAGGTCTCTAGTTGTCCAATCTATAGTCGTTTGTGGTTTCCAGATATACTTTAGTCTGTGTTGGTTGAGTTTTCCAGATAAAGTCTTTTAAAATTCGGTTTGTAATAAGGCAGATACACATCTCGCTCATCGCCGTAGTCCGATCGTCCAGAGCCTACGCCTCCTCCATCCGCAGGTCGTGCCCATTTAATGAGGCGGGCGGGTGAGACCCGCTCTCCTCGTTTACCGCCATTGCTATGGGGCTTTTTAGCAGTTAATAGCTATATTTAAATTCACTTTAACTACAAAAAATCACTGTTTATAGGAAAAGTTCAAGTCGACCGCGCTTTTTCAAGGTTCCCGCCTCCTGTACACATTTAATAAAAACAAAATATATAAAAGACAAAAGTTTAGCCTAACATCATATCCGTGAGAATTTTTATGGTGTGACAAGAGATAAAAAAAAATTATAAGACAGAGGCAGTTCTAACAATGAATTTAATATATGCGGCAATTGATATTTCCTTAGATTTATTTTAAATTTTTGAAATTGGAAACGAGGGATACTTAAATTAAATCTCAATAAAATCCTTTAAAAAATATCATCTTACTTTTTGAGAATGCTACATCGATTTTCTTTATTATGATTATAGTCTTTGAACAATAAGATTAAAGTTTGATTTTGTTGGTGACCTTTTCGAGTGCTCCAGACTTGTCACTTGCCCCACTAGCAAGATTAGGGCGCCCCGAAAATATTTAAAAAGTATGACATAAAATACTATAAAGGTTTTCTCATCGCTCGAATCATTTTCGAATTCAATGTACCGATTAAGGATTATTTTATTACGTTCAAAATAAATGTTACGTATAAATATGAAATAACAGTTTAAACCTGCAATATTATACACAATAATAAAAATACATAGAGTTTTTGATGTTAATATGAAAAGATGAGTACTAAAAATATAATTTAATCAATAAAGCAGTTTTACGTATTATTTAATAAATGCAACAATTCAAACTTGAAATTTAATTGTTTAATCGGAGACCGTGGTTATAAAACCTATGTTAGTCAGTAAGATTAACCAACATAATCGTTTTTCGTAGTGAAAAAGACTTTTTGGTAAAGGTAAGGGTTTATTTAAACTAATCCAGTGATAACTAACTATTACTGTATTATTACAAACGTCCATTTCACAATCCAAGTTTGCAAGTATTCGAAGTATTGCTTAGATTTTAAATACGTTTTCATTAGAATATAAAAATTGCTATGTCCACCTGTGGACGTCCATCGGTTGAAATAGTAATATATAATAGTAATATCACTCGTTTTTCATTACGTTTCCATTACCCAAGGCAATTATAATAAAACGTACGCAATGTATAATCTTCCACGAATTTTAAGTGTCTCGCAACCGGGTGCAGCGTTTCTTTAAAAAATCTTAAAAAGTATTAAATATTTGATAGTATTTTGTTCAAGCACCTAATACGCGTATTTGAAAGCAAATACCTTGTTTTAAAACTTGATTGCGCAAATACGTCCCATCCCTTGTACGGATTCTTTCATTTGGCCTCTCCGTTCCGTGAGGTCGCGCTGTTTGCGGTTTCGTGACTTCAAATAAAAGAATTTATCAAAATTGCTTGGTGTAGAGGAGTTAGAGGTGTTGATACAGGTTAGTAGATAATTTTTTTATTCCATTTAATTGGTTTTCATTTCATATGTCTATATTATTATTATAACATGTTATAACCTAATTTGTAAGCACGTGGTAATTTACGTCAAAACTAAGTTCAAGAATTTCATTGCTCCTATGGTCAAAAACGAACCATTGCTTGTTCAGTCATAAGGAATAATATTTAATATTGACGTATATACTTCATTACGGTTAATATAAATACAAATATGTTACAAACATAACCTTAGGCCAATAGTGATCACAAGTAATTATGAAAGAAATATAACTTTCTGATCATCATCATATCATCATCTCGTCACTATCATATCATATCGCATCACCATCATCATCATATCATCACCATCATCATCATATCATCACCATCGTCAATGGCAACCCGCGGCAGTCCATTGCTTAACAAAGAAGCCCACTCTCTTAAGGAACTCCACTTAGCCTATGTATCTTTAGCTACACGTATCCAGTTGCTGCCAACTGCCTTGCGCAGACCGTCGCTCCGTCTGGTTAGTGGACGTCCCGTGCTATGTTTGCCTAAATGCGCTCTTCACCTTACGATGTGTCTACTCTAATGGTGGTCATTAAAAGAGTTTTAAATAAAATTATTACAAAAAATAAAAACATTAAAAAACCTATAGGGAATGTTGGCCTGATGGAGATAAAAAATGTATTAATAATTGAACATAAATTTCAAATTCCGTTATTCAACCTGTAATCGCATTGAATACTCCAATACTAATTTGATAATTAGTAATCAGCAACACTTCACTGGCTTTGTTGGTACTCTTGTAGACTTCAGGCAGCAGAGCTCTGGTACTCCTTGCCAAATGATATTAGAACAGCTCTAAATAAGAAAGTGTTTAGGATAACGGTGAGAAGTGATTTTCTAAACTAGTGTCTTGTGTGTGTATTCTGTATTGTATATATGATGCAGGTGAACGCCTGGCAGTCGACAGAATTGACTGCTGATCTAGATTATATGAATTGTGATTAAGAATATCTGTAAAAAGATGTTTGCTAATCCAAATTGAATTACCCGGAGCAGAAGGCGAGGATGCCCCTTTGCTCACTGTCCCATGGGGTGTCCACCTTCTACTTACTAAATTGGTCAAAGTAGAGTGCAATGAGGGGCTGTGCTACTACTATACTTCTCACATCTTAGGTTGACTGGAAGAAAAGCCTATAGGCGTTGAGTCTGCATATTGGACCATAAATTAAAGTGTGTCAAAAAACTAAAATAATATATTTATAACTTTTTATTTATTGTTTATGAAATAAATGGACATGAATGAGAATGAAACTGGACGGTTATAAGGCCAGAGGAAGACCTAAGAAAGTGTGGATAGATTGTGTGAAAGACGATATGTGCAAGAAGAGTGAATTCGGATATGACGGCTGATAGAGGTATATGGAAGAGTAGTACATACTGTGCCCGTCCCACAGAGCTAGGAGAAGGGCAGGAGGAAGAAGAGAAATAAATGGAAGCATATGTTATGTAGGAGAACACTGCACATTTTGTTTTTTTACAGCACATCTTTGTTGTGTCTTCCATTGGAACAACTATTTGCCTTGTGCTATCAAAGTGTACTCCCAAACTGATTCTTTTAAACATTTTGAAAATGTCGTTCCTAGTATTTTTGGAGCAGAATATGTCGGTTTAAACAGGTCGTCGGGATACGACAACAGTAATTTGCTGCATATACCTAGAGGAGGAGCACGTTTCTTAGTGATATGTCGTCATATAGTGTTCACATGATGTCCACTCATATGAGTGAACATCATAAATATATATTTACACTTTGTTTAAATAGAGATAATGAGCAGTTTTAGAAAGAATTTGATTTCTGTTGTGAAACTTGCTTTATCGAGCATGTTTACACCACCGACCCATGTGTGAATTATATTCTTGTGTTATTTTTAAAATGTTAACTACAATATGCATTTATCTTTAAGGGGTTAGCGTTTATGACTTGTAATGTTGTACAGTTTTCTACTGGACAATAGACAATATTGAATTATTCTAGTTTTAAATTTGTGATATGTAATATTTCAGTTCGTAGATACTTTTATTCATTGATGGGTTCGATCACCACATAACAATATATATTTGCATTTGTATTATATGCATTACTTTTTTTTTCTATATATTATCTTAAAATATATCATGAAACAATAGTATTAAATGTCTGAGAAAAGTGTATTTGTAAACGGGCAATATCCACAAATAATCTCTATTCCGAATGAAATTTTTTTGATGTTTAAGGTGATAAATTATTTATTTAAAATTAAGTAGATTTATGTAATTATTATTAACCATTAATGAATCAGTTTCTCATTGTTAATGTTCAGTTACAGTCTTTTTTTCAGAATATTTGAATGAATTTTCAAACGTGATATATACATCGTAATTGTGAGTCATTCTTTGTGCGATCATACCCTACAAATTATACATAATAAATTGTTGTCATAAATTAATCATTCAATGATCACTTCATTATTGCTGTGCGTCATTTATACAATAACATTTATTATTACTACATATTAGTTAATTTTATTGACTAGTTTGTTGCTGTGCTATAATGAGGAGCTATTGCTTGGTTCCACAGAGACAATAAATACATTGATATTTTAATTTTTTTTAAGAAGTCCTTTGCTGCGTTATGGTTTTTAGTGTCATTTAAGTAAAATTTTATAACTGCTGTGCATATTAGTTGGATAGTTTGTCTGTGGCGGTTGTTTTGCATTGCCTTATCACATCTGTGTGGTAATTTGTTTATATAAAAATGCTTGTGTTTATGTACAAAACAAAAGTTCCCTCTGTGCATCTGGCTCGACTGTCAACAGTGCCGTCATGTTGTATCTGGCTAAAAGTGCCATGAGGGGTAGCTGTTTTTCTTCTTGTAGATGCTTTATACCAATAGAGTGCACATACCTCAGTGGCTCATAATGCATTTGAATTAGCTTTGTACAAAATTAATCATGTTCATTTCATTATTTGTGTGTGTTCTGTTTTGATGCAATAGAGCTATCTGTCTGTTTATTTGTATCTTATGAATGATATATCGTGTAATGTGACTGTACTGATTCTTACTTTTACTAGTATAGAAATAGGATTTTTTTAACCTAATTGATACTATTAATCATCGTGACATTGATATTGATCCAAATCAATTGAACTTTTTTACAATATATTTGATAACATTAAAAGCCATCTTGTTCGATGTGTTCTTCGCAGAGGCACTGACACTTTGTCGTCTAGTCTATAGTTTTTTGAATGAATACAGAATGTGTACTGTGTAGTATGGACTCATATTTTATCCTTTGAATAAATTAATATATATATATGTGTCAATATTTTTGTCATTCCCTATGCGTGTTTCGGGCAGAGGCTTTCATTAACTTTTTATTCTTTTTGTTTCTTTTACTGTTTATATTTTGCCCTCTTACCTATTATTTATCTTTAACTTTTGTTATTTGTTTACAATTTTTAGTTATTTACATCATTCATCAGTTTACCTGTCTCTTATTATTTTATTTTCTTCTAGATTCATAATAATAAATACATTTGACTTTTCTAATCTTTTAAATTTCACACCTGATCATCTAATTTTTGGCCAAACCTGCTGCCAATTTGGAATCTTTCATATTAAGTTGGAAAAATTAATTGTTTTCCTTATTTTGTGTTTTGTGATGTGTTAAATATTTTTAAAAACTCCAAAATGACAGTGCTATCGCTCAATTTAAGTTGTTCAGTATTTCTCGAAGAATTGTATCGCTTTATTCGTATAACGTACAAGTGTAGACTATTCTACACGGCTGGGGTCCATCGGCACAGGGCGTTGTCGGCGTTATTGATTTTAATATTCTATGGCGACGCGAGAGGTGCAGTTGCATCACGCATAGGGGGCCTGGAAGGGGGGAGGTGCGCCGCGCGCATTATCCTGCCTAACCATAGGGAGCCCCAGGAGTTCGGGCTTTCAGTTAGTGTCGAGACACTGGTTTCGTAACTCGTTAATAAAATTTTCACTCCATCATCGCCGTACAACTGTTGCAAACATGTTGTTATATCTGATTATACAGCATTTCCTCAAGAATAGATTATTTTTCAGCCTGGAGAAATCGTTCCAATTGGATATTTTGTCCATTAGACTCGTTTTATGCATCAAAGTGATCTTTTCTATCTCTCATGACAAATGGTTACATTTTCATTTCCATCGTGTCGATATTTCTTGCAGCTTTTCTTTATACCCTTAAACAGTTGTTAAGTTTATCGTTTTTATTGTCTCCGTCCCCAATCCCCGTGGCCTCCCTCGTATTTGTTTATAACAGCTCTTGCGTCGGATCAGTTTGATTTAGTGAATTATTCGGTTTTGATTTTAAATGTTTTCTCTTTTTAGTAATTATTAACAATTAATTCCGTTCGAGTATAATCGGCAATCCTTCAGTGTGGTACGTATTTTAGGCTACTTTCAAATGTATGTACATTTCGGTAGAAACTATTATACCTACGGAGTAATTGTTTGGTTTTTTGGAATTTGGAAATAACAATTTACATTCGAACTTGTACGTAATTTCTTTACTAGCAAATAAAGTGAGCGGAATCGATAACGTAGATCCATTTTTAAACCTTAAGATCAAGCTTGGCGCTTAGTGAGATACAATTTATTATACCTTGTCACATTTTTACTTTCTTATTTTATAATGTATGTATTTCATTTGTGCATAATATATATACCATACCATCTACAAATCGTTCCGCGTCGACTGGTGGTCATGCTCCCATATCGTTCACTAGTTTTCACGTAAACGGCGAAAAAATTGTATTAAACATGTATAGTATTACACATGACCATCGGCCGATAGACGCCCACTGTTGGACGTAGGCCTCCCCCAAACAGCTTCAAGTCGATCGGTCTCCTCATGCTTGCATCCAGTATCGAAATTATATCGAAAATTAACACGTCCTCTGTTTTCGTCCTTGTTTCAGATGTCCTGCGCAAGTTTTCCAATGTCCTGCGCACTACGTGTGTTGGTGGAAGCGGTTCTAAGCTGTTCCATATACAATTTAATGGCACAACAGTTCCTTATTAATGAGTATGTATTTGAATGATAAAATTTATAATTCGTCCTATACGTGTAAGGATGTTTTTTGTATTTCGTATGAGACCGAGCGGTCGTCTTAAAGACCGTGTTGACATACGTAATTTTATCAATTCTTTTAACTAATAATATATTGTTAGATTAAAATTTTCCTGTCGCTCTCTGGCAACATAAGAAACAAATGCGGGAATTCCCTTTTTTGTTTATAAAATAGGCATTTATGCAAAAGCGAATGTTTGGACGACGGGCACCCACCTACGTAAGTGAAGTGGCCGGCAGCGGCGGTGTCCGGATCTATTACATTGATTGATAGAAGATAATGCATGCAAGCAGTGCATTTTATTCGTGTGACTGGTTAGAACGCGAACGGGATCTAAGTTCAACATTTTTGTATATGTATTTTTAACAATTCTTGTTTACAATTTATGTCATCGAAATAACTTATCATGTATATGGCTTTTCGTTGTAGGTTTGCGCAAAATATACGCGAAAATATGGTATTCTCATCACATCTACAATCAACTAACGAAGGAAAGGACATGATGCCTTCCATCGTCGAATATCGTACCAAGTTTATATACGCATTGGTGAGTAATGGGATCTTTATTATTTCTAAATAATTTTACATAAACGTTATGTTGTATTTGTTTGTATGTCCTAAGCTCTGTTAAGGAAATTAAAGTTTTTTTTTGTACAAACGATAAATTAAAATAAACTCTTTATATTATTTATCGTTTCATACATTTAAATGTATTTGGGATAGGTCAGGCACATTAATGACAAGGCTTGGTTACCAATAGTTGGTTTATTTATTAGTTCTTTATTAATAGTTTATGTTTAAACATGTATATTATATTTGTATGTCGTGTAATTACGTTTGTCTAGTTACGAACGCTCATTAATACAGTCATGAATTCTAAGGCGACAATGGAAATGGAGAAGATTGGTGTTTCTGTACTTCAATACTCTTGTAATTTTATTGTGAAGATATGGCAAGGCGGGCTGGGACGGAAAAAGAGGAAAGAACTGTTCCATGTCTTTTCTTTTTTCTCCTATTCTTTTGGCACGCCTTGATCAATAACTCTTCGACATCAGTTTAGTTTTACCATAGAAGGAAAAGTAATCGAGTATCATATACTATGTATATAAAAAGTATTGAAGTTAAATAGGCTTTTTTTAGTTTTATTACTACAGATCCCACCATAAAGAAAACTTGAAGTACACTTGTAAGTAATTTCGTACTAGCTTGTTACGGTCGCTTAAAAAGTTTAACATTTTGTAGCATATTTTAAACACTCTAGTTTAAATTTTTTGTCTTTATACCGATTGCGCTTTTGCTTGCATTGAAAAAGTAAATTAGCTTGAATCGTTGAACTAATAAAAGTTCTTAAATACGATTCATTATATATACACTTGTTAGGTATCGTATAGACATAAAATACGGCCTTTGCATATTAGCTTTATTAGTTTGTAGGCATTAAAAATGTATAGCGGTAAGAGAACACGGATATTCTATTGGTGAAATATAACGTTTGATTTGTGCATTCGATTAATTACAATGAGCAGGTACTTTCAAGCCGCCGCCAATATTTATAAGTAAAAATGTATGTAACATATTAGGCAAAAAAAAATTTTGTTTGGTGCTTTTTCTTTTTGAACACTATTTTTTCTTCGCCGTTATACCGTTATGTTACCGAGGACATTATTGTAATAAACTGTTAACTCTTTAAATTCTTTAAAACTTAAATTTTTTTCTATAGGTACTCATAATTTTATTTTATTTGTAGTGTGGATGGATGGAGGAACAATACACTGTGCTCATAGAACCCATGCAGTACCGTATTACAGAACGGCACCTGTATTTACAGAAAAGAAAACCATCGTAGTAAGTGTTTGATGATAATTATAACGTTTCTTGTAGTAACTTAAAGGATTATTCATTGGTCCAAATGTAGTGACAAGCAGGACGTTCACCTGATGGTGAATGATACGCCCACTCACAATAATGTGGCGCTAATTATGAGTTCGCCATATTACAGAAATATACCTGCCTAGACGATCTCCGGAAAGTGTTCTTAAAACTTACGCTCTCTATTACTGATTAAATATTATTCATATGCACTTTGTTACAGATGAATGGTTCACAATGTCGCTCATTGATGGGGCGATCCGAGATACTCTACAGTAGGAGGATGCCTGTGCCAGTATCTTCCCGTCGGCATTACACACTTAAATCGAAGACAACATTATTCAATCTCAATCACTACAAGGAAGAAGGAATACGAGGATGTTGATTGAAAATATGTAGATAGGCTTCAGCCTACATCTCTTCAATCCTAATAATACATTCTAAAATCAGTTAGGGTTTACCACCTAAGTAACCTGTATATATATATATATACTAGTCCTAATGTTGTCATGGTAAGAGTCAAAGCATGTTCGTCGTGTTCATGTAATTTATTACATACATAATTTGATAGAACTGAGAAGCATTTACTGCAGTGATTCGTTTTTAATAATAACTTAAACATTGATATTTTATTAAAATTTCTCATTCACGGTCTGATTATGTCAGCCCTGTAGTCTCGGGCTAGTAAGAATAGGACTAAGGTATGCCCTGCCTGTCGTAGAAGGCGACTAAAAGGGTCGAAGAGATTCGCGGGCGTAGAGGGTGGGGGCCCTTATCGCTCAACAAGCGAACCTGAGCGGTGGCCTGGGAGGGTTAAGCTCCTCCTGATAGACGTGTTCAAAGAAAACGTAGAGAGGCACCAGTGCATTCTGTGAGAGATCCCGGAGCCTCGTCAAATGCTCTGATGTAGAGCACCGAGAGAGTTTGATTGAGTAATAATCTCACATAACTTCCCCCCAGAAGCAGGGGTATGTTTAGAAGGTTTCCCCCAAAAAAAAATGGACTGATTATGTGCTATGTATATTACTTGATCTTTTGTTTAATCTTAGTATTTTTTTTCTTAATTTTAGTTCTTTTGTTAGCGTAAATGCGCTGTGTTCATTTCCCGCGTCTTACCGGAGGTGGTAGGTCTTTTACCACAGACCGTCTAGGGAAGTACCACCGCAGCCCCTATTATGTATACAGTGAAGTTGTATTATGCAAACTTTACTGTATTACTGTCAGAAGGGCGCTGTAGCTAGTAAAATTACTGGGGTAACGAGACTTGACAACTAATGTCTCAAAACGACGAGCCCAATGTGATGCAGTGTATACATTAGCTAGCGTCACATTGTATTAGTACCAAGTGGCAGCATAGGCATAGGCAAGTAAAGTAAAGTACTTATCGCCCTGCCCGTCACCCCCTTACTTCGTCGTAGAGCAAAGCACCACAATTATCATCTAAATAATGAATATTTTTCAATTGCTTGTTCTGAATATACAAAATTTAAAAGATTTCGTTCAATTCGAGGCTGTTTCATTTAAAAACAATTGATCATTGAAAATTTTAGGAAACTGAAATACTACGTTGATACTGAGACCGAAACAACTAGTACATTATTCCTGATGAACATCTTGACCAATCTCTCTCTTTGTCGTTGTTGTTGTTGTTGTTGTTGTTGTTGGCCTGAATCCTGGCAGTAGGAACATATCTAAATTCAATAATTGCTTGTTAATTTTAATACGCAAAGAGTTTTTGATTTAATTGTGGTTACAGTTTTTATGTATAGTCTATACGAAGGTTATTGATACGACCGTTAAGTTTCATCTGTCATTAATAGATGTTTATGTAGTCGTCTGCGCGATCTGTCGCTGGGTCGCGGACTTTACAGTTGTTATAACCATTCGTAAGACTAATTAGTTTTAATTGTATATACAATATGTTGCGTATGGCTTAGCGCTGTTCGTGACTGTGTGTCTATTTATATCCATTCCTTTTTTTTTCAATTAGTAAGCATTTAAGTTGTTATTTATAAGGCAGTGTACTAATTTTTTCTTTTTTTTGATAGTTATAATTCAAAAAATGCAGATGGTTGTCCGTGTCGTGCTACAACCTAAACTTATCGATTGGTGGCCCAATAATCACATGTTTTTATATTAAGGTGTTTAATATTGAGATATTTTAGAGTTACATTAAACAAATAAGATAAACTCTTAGGGGTTATCACAGAATCGGTCAATGCGGTCTATAATGTCAAATTAGTATTTAATCCGTATGCTCGGTACCGTACAAGAGTTAAGGTATAATACACATATTTCGTTTGGTTTGTTTATGTGTTACTTAAACTTAAAATATTTTGATGCTGTATTGTTAAGTATTATTTTTTCTAAGGAAAGAGTGAGGTAAACTATTTTACAGTTTACCTCACTTTTTCGTCCTATATCATATATATTGCAGCCCACATAGTCGTAATTAGTTATGTTTTAAATCCTAATAATACATTCTAAAACCAGTTGTAAATGAAAAAAATATTAAAATGTTGTGTAGTTGATATGTGTCAATATATATATATATATATATATATATATATATATATAAACTAGTTATGTTAAATGTTGTTATGGCAAGTCGCATTATGCACGATTATTGTAATATCTCCATATGTAGTATTTAGATGTCTGTACAATTTAATTTTATTTCATGTACTTTATTACAAAGATATGCTTTCAACTTTATTTCATTCGAGAGAAGTGCGTCAAAGTATATCGTCCATATTAGGCTTGTTACATAATTTGTAAGAACTGAGAAGCATTTACTGCAATGACTATTTTTTATACCTCTTGTAAGAACTACTATTAGACGTTATCACAAAATCGGTCAATGCGGTCTATAATATCAAACTAGTATTTAATCCGTATGGTCGGTACCGTACAAGAGTTAAGGTATAATACACATAATTAGATTGGTTTGTTTATGTGTTACTTAAACTTAAAATATTTTGAAGCTGTATTGTTAAGTTTTTCTTTTAGAGGAAAAAGGGAAAAGCAGTTTACCTCACGTCTGTTTCCCTCCTATATTGTTTAAAATTGTGTCTCAGATAGTCGTATTTAGTTATATATGTTAAGGCTGTGAAACGAACAATCCTGCGGTGTCGTCGACGCATTTGTTTTCTATTTTGGTGGCGGGTCTCTATATTTTTTTTTATTTTTACGGTTATTCTTCAAAATTGTTAATACTCAACAGTTTTTTGGCAATAAATGTTTTGATTATTAAAGAGCTTTAATTTATTTCCAATAGTTTATCTTTACATATATATATTATATATGAAAGATTTAGAGAGAGTAATGGGAATGGACGTTGATGGTTATAAGGGTAGAGGAGGACCGAAGAAAGTGTGGATGGGGGAGGGACTGTTTAAAAGATGACATGTGTAAGAAGAGTGTCAATTCAGATACGACGGCTGACAGAGGGATATGGAAGAGAAGTACACACTGTGCCGATCCCGCAGAGCTGGGAAAAGGGCAGGAGGAAGAAGTTTGTTTGTTACAGGTGAGATTGCCACTTTTTACATTCTCTTCACGATATCCCCGCAACCACAAGGTCTATAGAGTTGAAATTTGGTAGGAAAGATTACCTTTTACCTTCTTCTGCCGACAGTACAATAGTGTGCAAATGATACTGTGTTCCGGTTTGGCCGCCACTGTGTAGGAGTAGTTAATTAGATAGAATAGATGAGAACAACGAAGTGCAGTGTATTAACTAACTAGTGCCACATTATTATTGACTGGCGTATTACTATGTGGTGAATGTTCATACAAGATACAAACTGGACGAAATTTAAGGAAGTTAATTATGGACTTAAAATCGAATGTAGTTAGTCTGGCATCGATATCACTGGGGCGTCATTGCCAGGCTCGAAGGAGCGTCAACCAACAAATTTACCTAATTGTTCCATTAAGGCATGTCGTTCTATTAAGACTCGATACCGGGACGCTCTAGCACAAGTATTTTTTAAAATCATTGCTAGAAACGAGATCTTAATATACTTTTAATATTTTTCTTGTACGATGACACCAAGGTCTTTCAGGTAAGCAAGCTTTCTTGTATGCTTCCATGCCATCACACCCATTTCCTCTCGTATCTTGATCTTTCTTCCACGTTTCCATTTTCAACCACAACTTTCGAGTATTCTGGTCAATACATTGCAAGTAATCGGACATAGGAACATTCATTGTATTTCCAACGTCAACAGCATTAACTCCTTCGTTTGCAGTTTCATCAGCCACTTCATTGCCAGAGATACCTTTGTGGGGAGGCACCCATAGAAAGAAAATTTCGATATTTTTATTGTGGTATCGGTGAATTATTTGTTTAATGAAGTAAAGGATAAAATTAGACTTTAATTTAACTGTGAGGGTAGTTAAAACTGTTATCAAACTCAAGGAATCAGAAATTATTAAAAAATATTTAAGGTTATTGATTTTGCGGACACACATTAATGCCTGGTACACTGACTGCATATGCCTCCGCCGCAAATATGGAGCTGGGTTCGTGCAGAATAAAACTTGAAGAAAATTTTGCTTGTGGATCATATAGTGCAGCATGTACGTATACACTTGCTTTGCTCCCATCAGTGTAGATAACATAGTACATTGTATTTTCCTCTTAAAATTGAAGCATTTCTGAATTATTGTTTGTCTGCTGAACCACATTTATTGGATGTGAAATACACTGATAAGAGAAAGAGTAACATGGCCATGGAAACTATTCTCTAATTTTAGAAAAACTATTGTCTATTTCCAGAAATATATCGGACAGTGTTGGAGCATTACAGCATAGTAGACCTTGTGCTGTTGTTAATGGTGTTCTTGGGGATCTATCTATATAAGGTACAATTTTGTTTATTACTTGAGTGTTGTTCGATGCTATTAGTTTGAGACAGTATCTTACCGCAAGTAAGATTCGCCTCAAAATCAAAGACATCACTTTTGTCTCAACTTTCATGGCCCTTGTGGGAGTTGAGCACATATTACCAGATATTATTCTTAAAGCCTTATTCTGCAATATGTCAAATTTATTTACATGAGAACTATTGATATAAGCGAGTGAGCTACAGTCTAAGCGACTTCTTACAATACTCTTATACATATTGACAATATTTTAGGGTCTGCACCCCAAGTTACACCACAAAGTAATCTGATAACATTTAGTCCTGCGTGAGCATTTTTTGTTATATTCCTATTTAAAATGTTTTTCAAAAAAAAGTTAGTTTTGGGACAAGTATTATGTCTAAAAAAAAAATTCTTTGAAGTGAGACTCTATTTATAATTCATTATTGTAAATAATATTTGAATTTGAGACATCATTGCCAAAAAACATAACACTTTTTTTAGATGCGTTAATAATAAGGATTTGGTTATATTATCCATTGCAATCTCTAAGTTGTAATTATTGCTGTATAATACAATGTCATCCGCAAATTGTAAAATAATTACATTCATATTATTTACATATTTCACTTGTGTATATATTGTACGGTAAGGGAGATAGTGTATAGGGGCCTCTGCATTGTGCCTCTTGAGGCACATTTGGGTCCATATAAAATATTGTTATGCCTAGCATATTGTTCAGTTGTTCAAAAAATTAAATATCCGCTTACTTGAACTAGTATCACTAGGAACTAGGATCAACACTGTCAAAAGCACTTTGAACATTTAGGAATATGCAAACCGTGTTTAATTTTCTATGTTTTGCATTTTTCAGATCAGAGATTAAAATGGTGAAACTGTCTGCACTACTACACCCTCTACGGAAGCCATATTGTATATGTGGAATGAAACTCTTGGATTCGACATACCAATAAAGACGGACTTTTACCATATTTTAGAATATTTTACCAAGACAGGATGACAAGGAAATTGGTCTATAAGAACTAGCAAACTTAGGAGATTTGTCAGGCTTAAGTATTGGGACGACACACTGTGTTAGCCATGACTGTGGAATAGATTTATTACACAAATTGAGGATGTGAGGAATCACTTTTGGGCAGATACATCAATACAAGTTTTTAATTACAATGTAAGGATAATCATTTAAGCCAGGGGCTGTACATCGTCTAGACTCTAGAGTGCAAGCTTGTTAAAAATTCATACCATGCAAATGGATCCAACAAAAATTTAGAATATAGGTTTTCATTGTTGATTTCAAAAAGAATTTTCAGTTGATCTTCTTCATTTAAGTTGCTATCATCTGATAATTTATCCAACAGTGGAGATCTAACCTCATCTGTATATGATTTATTCTTAGGTCTTATGCCTTTGAACATTTTTAATAAATTCCAAATTTTATTAATGTATTTCTATTAAGTGTTACATAAGTTATTGTATTAAATTTTTTTTCTGTTCTGAAATTGTTCTCTTTTTCTGGGCACCTTTTCTTTTGTAATTAATATAATTTTTAATAGTAGGCTCTTTTCTATATAGTTTTAGTGCATTATATGAAGCAATAACAACACTTTACATATACTATTCCATCAGGGAGATGGTGGTCTGCTTATGAAAGTGTTTATTTTAGTAAGCTTTGGAATTGACATTTCTTTAAGAGTATATAAATGAAAACAGAAATTATTATAGGTCAAAACAGGTTCATGTGATTGAAGTATCAAATAATTAAAAATTGTTTTTGAAAGAGCTGTATGTGTAGCCCAGTCAGCTTTTTTATATATGAACCTATCTATAAGGGAAGCGAGATGATATTTATCTATATGTAATGAAATCTCTGGTATTGTTATATAATGGTAACTTCCCAGAGTATCATCATGTACAGGCCATTCACATATCGGAGCGAGGCTGCCACTGATGAAGCTTACAACAATGGCAGAATCAGTTTGTCTAGGGCGATTTATAGTTGTAGGTCTACCAACATTTAAAATACACCAATCTAAGTCATCAATAAAATTAAATAACTCCTGATCTCTTCCCTCTCCTTTTGAACCTTTCATTGCCTGATAACCAAATGCAACATGATGAGCATTAAAATCTGCACTCATAAATATGGGCTTTAGTAGATCATTAATAATGTAACAGAGTTTATTAATTTGTATACGCCCAAATGAAGGTGGACAATGTATACTGTGAATATGTCCAGTTAATACAGATACAGCAATTGTTTGAATGTCTTCGTAAAATCTGATATTTAATATTTTTATTATACTTAAGGTATGGTTTTATCAGTATTGCAACTTTATTAGGCGCATTGTTTAAATCTTTGTTGTAAATATTATATCTTTGAACAATGTTTCATAAAGAAGGCAAATATCAATATTTTGTTGTATTAAAAATTGGATTAACAAAGGTTTTTTAATATTTGCTCTTTGAATGTTGTACTGGGCAAAAGATAGCTTTGATTGTGTACAACTAGGCCCTATACGATCCATTATGTTTAGTTTTTTAATAATGCCACTTTAATAGTTTTAATATTTGTATTGTCATATTTATTGACTAATTTCACTAGGCCATAAGTACATCATTGTTGGAAATTATTTAGGTGTTAAGATCGTTAGAACGGACTCTTTTAACTTTATTTACAGTTTGTATACACTTATTTACAAACTTCTTTACAATAATATTACTATTGACAGGTGGTGGTTTTGGTGGTGGGAGTGGAGGGAATTCTGTATCATTGGTGGTGACTTGTTTTGTTAGGGCGTCACTTGCTTAAGATATGTTATTTTTCTTTTCAATAATCTTGTTTGTTTTAAAGGGACAATCTAGATATCGCAAGATGAGGCCCACTGCATTTTATGCAGGTGATTTCTGTTCGCTTATCACATTCCTTATACAAGTGCTCACCTCCGCGAATACTACATCTTTGTTTACCATTACAAATCATTGCTGAATGATAAAATTTAAAACACAGCACTGTAGTAATGGTTGAATGTATTCGAAAACTCTGTACGAGAATAGATCATATTGTACATTAGATATAAAAGTGATGCTTACAGTCTGCAATGCAATGCACTCTTGTCCTACTTTCTTTGAAAACCTTATTATTGCCACTATTTCATAAATTGAATAAAGTCTTGTGTAAAGTGCTTTGTTAGATATGTTCACTGGAACAAATCTAATGATGCCCGTTTTTTCAATTTGCGTTGCCGGTATGAACGCCTTCCTGTCATGTATTGTGATGAAAGTGGTGTTATGAATTAAGTTGTTAGCCGTATTATATTGCTTGAAAATAACTGCTATTTTATTGGCATTTACCTTCTGAATACCCGTCACACCTTTTATGTCTGTTGTGTTGTGTGGTTTAAGTATATAGGGCTCTAGTTTCCCAATCTATCGTCGTTTGTGGTTTCCAGATATTCTTTAAAGTCTGTGTTGATTGAATTTCCACATAGTCTTTTATAATTCGGTTTGTAATAAGGCAGATACGCATCTCGTTCATCGCCGTAGTCCGATCGTCCAGAGCCTACGCCTCCTCCATCCGCAGGTCGTGCCCATTTAATGAGGCGGGCGGGTGAGACCCGCTCTCCTCGTTTACCGCCATTGCTATGGGGCTTTTTAGCAGTTAATAGCTATATTTAAATTCGCTTTAACTATAAAAATCACTGTTTATAGGAAAAATTCAAGTCGACCGCGCTTTTTCAAGGTTCCCGCCTCCTGTACACATTTAATAAAATCAAAATATATAAAAGACAAAAGTTTTGCCTAACATCATATCCGTGAGAATTTTTATAGTGTGACAAGAGATAAAAAAAAATTGAAAGGCAGAGGCAGTTCTAACAATGAATTTAATATATGCGGCAATTGATATTTCCTTAGATTTATTTTAAATTTTTGAAATTGGAAACGAGGGATACTTAAATTAAATCTCAATAAAATCCTTTAAAAAATATCATCATATTTTTTGAGACTGCTACATCGATTTTCTTTAGTATGATTATAGTCTTTTAACAATAAGATTAAAGTTTGATTTTGTTGGTGACCTTTTTGAGTGCTCCAGACTTGTCACTTGCTCCACTAGCAAGATTAGGGCGCCCCGAAAATATTTAAAAAGTATGACACAAAATACTATAAAGGTTTTCTCATCTCTCGAATCATTTTCGAATTCAATGTACCGATTAAGGATTATTTTATTACGTTCAAAATAAATGTTACGTATAAATATTAAATAACAGTTTAAACCTGCAATATTATACACAATAATAAAAATACATAGAGTTTTTGATGTTAATATGAAAAGATGGGTACTAAAAATATAATTTAAACAATAAAGCAGTTTTACGTATTATTTAATAAAGGCAACAATTCAAATTTGAAATTTAATTGTTTAATCGGAGACCGTGGTTATAAAACCTATGTTAGTCAGTAAGATTAACCAACATAATCGTTTTAGCGTAGTGAAAAAGACTTTTTGGTAAAGGTAAGGGTTTATTTAATCTAATCCAGTGATAACTAACTATTACTGTATTATTACAAACGTTCATTTCACAATCCAAGTTTGCAAGTATTCGAAGTATTGTTTAGATTTTAAATACATTTTCATTGAAATATAAAAATTGCTATGTCCACCTGTGGACGTCCATCGGTTGAAATATTAATATATAATAGTAATATCACTCGTTTTTCATTACGTTTCCATTACCCAAGGCAATTATAATAAAACTTACGCAATGTATAATCTTCCACGAATTTTAAGTGTCTCGCAACCAGGTGCACCGTTTCTTTAAAAAATCTTAAAAAGTATTAAATATTTGAAAGTATTTCGTTCAAGCACCTAATACGCGTACTTGAAAGCAAATACCTTGTTTTAAAACTTGATTGCGTAAATACGTCCCATCCTTTATACGGATTCTTTCATTTGGCCTCTCCGTTCCGTGAGGTCGCGCTGTTTGCGGTTTCCTGACTTCAAATAAAAGAATTTATCAAAATTGCTTGGTGTAGAGGAGTTAGAGGTGTTTATACAGGTTAGTAGGTAATAGTTTTTATTCCATTTAATTGGTTTTCATTTCATATGTCTATATTATTATTATAACATGTTATAACCTAATTTGTAAGCACGTGGTAATTTACGTCAAAACTAAGTTCAAGAATTTCATTGCTCCTATGGTCAAAAACGAACCATTGCTTGTTCAGTCATAAGGAATAATATTTAATATTGACGTATATACTTCATTACGGTTAATATAAATACAAATAAGTTACAAACATAACCTTAGGCCAATAGTGATCACAAGTAATTATGAAAGAAATATAACTTTCTGATCATCATCATATCATCATCTCGTTACTATCATATCATATCGCATCACCATCATCATCATATCACCATCATCATCATCTCGTTACTATCATATCATATCGCATCACCATCATCATCATATCACCATCATCATCATCGTCAATGGCAACCCGCGGCAGTCCATTGCTTAACAAAAAAGCCCACTCTCTTAAGGAACTCCACCTAGCCTATGTATCTTTAGCTACACGTATCCAGTTGCTGCCAACCGCCTTGCGCAGACCGTCGCTCCGTCTGGTTAGTGGACGTCCAGTGCTATGTTTGCCTAAATGCGGTCTTCACCTTACGATGTGTCTACTCTAATGGTGGTCATTAAAAGAGTTCTAAATAAAATTATTACAAAAAATAAAAACATTAAAAAACCTACAGGGAATATTGGCCTGATGGAGATAAAAAATGTATTAATAATTGAACATAAATTTCAAATTCCGTTATTCAACCTGTAATCGCATTGAATACTCCAATACTAATTTGTTAATTAGTAATTAGCAACACTTCACTGGCTTTGTTGGTACTCTTTTAGACTTCAGGCAGCAGAGCTCTGGTACTCCTTGCCAAATGATATTAGAACAGCTCTAAATAGGAGTGTTCAGGATAACGGTGAGAAGTGATTTTCTAAACTAGTGTCTTGTGTGTGTATTGTGCATTGTATATATGATGCAGGTGAACACCTGGCAGTCGACAGAATTGACTGCTGATCTAGATTATATGAATTGTGATTAAGAATATCTGTAAAAAGATGTTTGCTAATCCAAATTGAATTACCCGGAGCAGAAGGCGAGGAGGCCCCTTTGCTCACTGTCCCATGGGGTGTCCCCATTCTACTTACTAAATTGGTCAAAGTAGAGTGCAATGAGGGGCTGCTAGCTCAATAAATAAAGGTGATTTAAAAAATTAAAGGTTAATTTACTTGTCAAAGATTTCTTTGTACACAATGTTTCTTGTGTAAATCTTTCCATCTTTGTTAAGATCTTCGTGTCAATACATTGGCTGGCACTGTTATGCACTTAAGCTGCATATTAATGATATATTATAAGTGCTGCTAAATAAAACAATGAAAATATCTGACGTTGTGATTCTACCTCACCTACTACTATACTTCTCACATCTTAGGTTGATTGGAAGAAAAGCCTATAGGCATTGAGTCTGCATATTGAACCATAAATTAAAGTGTGTCAAAAAACATTTAAAAAATATACATTTATTTTTTATGAAATAAATGGAAATGAATGAGAATGAAAGTGGACGGTTATAAGACCAGAGGAAGATCTAAGAAAGTGTGGATAGATTGTGTGAAAGACGATATGTGCAAGAAGAGTGTGAATTCGGGTATGATGGCTGATAGAGGGATATGGAAGAGTAGTACATACTATGCCAATCCCACAGAACTCGGAGAAAGAAGAGAAATAAATGAAAGCATATGTTATGTAGGAGAATGCTGCACATTTTGTTTTTTTATACAGCACATCTTTGTTGTGTCTTTATTGGAACAACTATTTGCCTTGTGCTATCAAAATGGACTCCCAAACTGATTCTTTCAAATGTTTTGAAAATGTGGTTCCTAGTATTTTTGGAGCAGAATATGTCGGTTTAAACAGGTCGTCAGGAGAGGACAACAGTAATTTGTTGCATATACCTAGAGCAGGAGCACATTTCCTAGAGATATGTCGTCATATAGTGTTCACATGATGTCCACTCATATGAGTGAACATCATAAATATATATTTACACTTTGTTTAAATACAGATCATGAGCAGTTTTTAGAAAGAATTTGATTTCTGTTGTGAAACTTGCTTATCGAGCATGTTTACACCACAGACCCATGTGTGAATTATATTCTTGTATTATTTTTAAAATGTTAACTAGAATATGCATTTATCTTTAAGGGGTTAGCGTTTTGTATATCCTAGCGGTTCTATACTACTGCAGTTTGTTGTAACTGGTTTATTATTATGCTATTTTAAGTCGATGTCCCACAAGTAGAATGCGAAAATTAATAACAACTTCAACTAACAGTAGTTATTTATTTTATTAGTGAAATCACAAAATATAACTTTATACAATATTTCCACAGATTCATTTAATATTTGACAAAACAATAATTTTTTGTATACACTAATCAAATGCATGAATCACATGATAACTTAAAAGTTTACACAACACAGGAAATCTTGAAGTTTGTGGTTTTATGACGGTGAATATCGCATCAAATACAAGATTAATAAACTATAACTTCCAATCACATAAAGGTTTCACATATAAATAAAACTGACAATGGCCAATAATCTTTAATAATATACAATCGTGTTGTTTTGTTATGTAAACTGTTTCAATACTGAATGTTATTTATATAAATATATGGACTTTGCAGAACAAATGAACTTGACTTCAAACGTGATATATACATCCTAATTGTGAGTTATTCTTTGTGCGATCGTACCCTACAAATTATACATAATAAATTGTTGTCATAAATTAATCATTCAATGATCACTTCATTATTGCTGTGCGTCATTTATACAATAACATTTATTATTACTACATATTAGTTAATTTTATTGACTAGTTTGTTGCTGTGCTATAATGAGGAGCTATTGCTTGGTTCCACAGAGACAATAAAAACATTGATATTTTAATTTCTTTTAAGAAGTCCTTTGCTGCGTTATGGTTTTTAGTGTCATTTAAGTAAAATTTTAAAACTGCTGTGCATATTAGTTGGATAGTTTGTCTGTGGCGGTTGTTTTGCATTGCCTTATCACATCTGTGTGGTAATTTGTTTATATAAAAATGCTTGTGTTTATGTACAAAACAAAAGTTCCCTCTGTGCATCTGGCTCGACTGTCAACAGTGCCGTCATGTTGTATCTGGCTAAAAGTGCCATGAGGGGTAGCTGTTTTTCTTCTTGTAGATGCTTTATACCAATAGAGTGCACATACCTCAGTGGCTCATAATGCATTTGAATTAGCTTTGTACAAAATTAATCATGTTCATTTCATTATTTGTGTGTGTTCTGTTTTGATGCAATAGAGCTATCTGTCTGTTTATTTGTATCTTTTGAATGATATATCGTGTAATGTGACTGTACTGATTCTTACTTTTACTAGTATAGAAATAGGATTTTTTTAACCTAATTGATACTATTAATCATCGTGACATTGATATTGATCCAAATCAATTGAACTTTTTTACAATATATTTGATAACATTAAAAGCCATCTTGTTCGATGTGTTCTTCGCAGAGGCACTGACACTTTGTCGTCTAGTCTATAGTTTTTCAATGAATACAGAATGTGTACTGTGTAGTATGGACTCATATTTTATCCTTTGAATAAATTAATATATATATATATATATATATATATATATATGTGTCAATATTTTTGTCATTCCCTATGCATGTTTCGGGCAGAGGCTTTCATTAACTTTTTATTCTTTTTGTTTCTTTTACTGTTTATATTTTGCCCTCTTACCTATTACTTATCTTTAACTTTTGTTATTTGTTTACAATTTTTAGTTATTTACATCATTCATCAGTTTACCTGTCTCTTATTATTTTATTTTCTTCTAGATTCATAATAATAAATACATTTGACTTTTCTAATCTTTTAAATTTCACACCTGATCATCTAATTTTTGGCCAATCCTGCTGCCAATTTGGAATCTTTCATATTAAGTTGGAATAATTAATGGTTTTCCTTATTTTGTGTTTTGTGATGTGTTAAATATTTTTAAAAACTCCAAAATGACAGTGCTTTCGCTCAATTTAAGTAGTTCAGTATTCCTCGAAGAATTGTATCGCTTTATTCGTATAAAGTACAAGTGTAGACTATTCTACACGGGCTGGGGTCCATCGGCACAGGGCGTTGTCGGCGTTATTGATTTTAATATTCTATGGCGACGCGAGAGGTGCAGTTGCATCACGCATAGGGGGCTTGGAAGGGGGGAGGTGCGCCGCGCGCATTATCCTGCCTAACCATAGGGAGCCCCTGGAGTTCGGGCTTTCAGTTAGTGCCGAGACACTGGTTTCGTAACTCGTTAATAAAATTTTCACTCCATCATCGCCGTACAACTGTTGCAAACATGTTGTTATATCTGATTATACAGCATTTCCTCAAGAATAGATTATTTTTCAGCCTGGAGAAATCGTTCCAATTGGATATTTTGTCCATTAGACTCGTTTTATGCATCAAAGTGATCTTTTCTATCTCTCATGACAAATGGTTACATTTTCATTTCCATCGTGTCGATATTTCTTGCAGCTTTTCTTTATACGCTTAAACAGTTGTTAAGTTTATCGTTTTTATTGTCTCCGTCCCCAATCCCCGTGGCCTCCCTCGTATTTGTTTTTAACAGCTCTTGCGTCGGATAAGTTGTGATTTAGTGAATTATTCGGTTTTGACTTTTAAATGTTTTCTCTTTTTAGTAATTATTAACAATTAATTCCGTTCGCGTATAATCGGCAATCCTTCAGTGTGGTACGTATTTTACGCTACTTTCAAATGTATGTACATTTCGGTAGAAATTATTATACTTACGGAGTAATTGTTTGGTTTTTTGGAATTTGGAAATAACAATTTACATTCGAACTTGTACGTAATTTCTTTACTAGCAAATAAAGTGAGCGGAATCGATAACGTAGATCCATTTTTAAACCTTAAGATCAAGCTTGGCGCTTAGTGAGATACAATTTCTTATACCTTGTCACATTTTTACTTTCTTATTATATTAATGTATGTATTTCATTTGTGCATAATATATATACCATACCATCTACAAATCGTTCCGCGTCGACTGGTGGTCATGCTCCCATATCGTTCACTAGTTTTCACGTAAACGGCGAAAAAATTGTATTATACATGTATAGTATTACACATGACCATCGGCCGATAGACGCCCACTGTTGGACGTAAGCCTCCCCCAAACAGCTTCAAGTCGATCGGTCTCCTCATGCTTGCATCCAGTATCGAAATTATATCGAAAATTAACACGTCCTCTGTTTTCGTCCTTGTTTCAGATGTCCTGCGCAAGTTTTCCAATGTCCTGCGCACTACGTGTGTTGGCGGAAGCGGTTCTAAGCTGTTCCATATACAATTTAATGGCACAACAGTTCCTTATTAATGAGTATGTATTTGAATGATAAAATTTATAATTCGTCCTATACGTGTAAGGATGTTTTTTGTATTTCGTATGAGACCGAGCGGTCGTCTTAAAGACCGTGTTGACATACGTAATTTTATCAATTCTTTTAACTAATAATATATTGTTAGATTAAAATTTTCCTGTCGCTCTCTGGCAACATAAGAAACAAATGCGGGAATTCCCTTTTTTGTTTATAAAATAGGCATTTATGCAAAAGCGAATGTTTGGACGACGGGCACCCACCTACGTAAGTGAAGTGGCCGGCAGCGGCGGTGTCCGGATCTATTACATTGATTGATAGAAGATAATGCATGCAAGCAGTGCATTTTATTCGTGTGACTGGTTAGAACGCGAACGGGATCTAAGTTCAACATTTTTGTATATGTATTTTTAACAATTCTTGTTTACAATTTATGTCATCGAAATAACTTATCATGTATATGGCTTTTCGTTGTAGGTTTGCGCAAAATATACGCGAAAATATGGTATTCTCATCACATCTACAATCAACTAACGAAGGAAAGGACATGATGCCTTCCATCGTCGAATATCGTACCAAGTTTATATACGCATTGGTGAGTAATGGGATCTTTATTATTTCTAAATAATTTTACATAAACGTTATGTTGTATTTGTTTGTATGTCCTAAGCTCTGTTAAGGAAATTAAAGTTTTTTTTTGTACAAACGATAAATTAAAATAAACTCTTTATATTATTTATCGTTTCATACATTTAAATGTATTTGGGATAGGTCAGGCACATTAATGACAAGGCTTGGTTACCAATAGTTGGTTTATTTATTAGTTCTTTATTAATAGTTTATGTTTAAACATGTATATTATATTTGTATGTCGTGTAATTACGTTTGTCTAGTTACGAACGCTCATTAATACAGTCATGAATTCTAAGGCGACAATGGAAATGGAGAAGATTGGTGTTTCTGTACTTCAATACTCTTGTAATTTTATTGTGAAGATATGGCAAGGCGGGCTGGGACGGAAAAAGAGGAAAGAACTGTTCCATGTCTTTTCTTTTTTCTCCTATTCTTTTGGCACGCCTTGATCAATAACTCTTCGACATCAGTTTAGTTTTACCATAGAAGGAAAAGTAATCGAGTATCATATACTATGTATATAAAAAGTATTGAAGTTAAATAGGCTTTTTTTAGTTTTATTACTACAGATCCCACCATAAAGAAAACTTGAAGTACACTTGTAAGTAATTTCGTACTAGCTTGTTACGGTCGCTTAAAAAGTTTAACATTTTGTAGCATATTTTAAACACTCTAGTTTAAATTTTTTGTCTTTATACCGATTGCGCTTTTGCTTGCATTGAAAAAGTAAATTAGCTTGAATCGTTGAACTAATAAAAGTTCTTAAATACGATTCATTATATATACACTTGTTAGGTATCGTATAGACATAAAATACGGCCTTTGCATATTAGCTTTATTAGTTTGTAGGCATTAAAAATGTATAGCGGTAAGAGAACACGGATATTCTATTGGTGAAATATAACGTTTGATTTGTGCATTCGATTAATTACAATGAGCAGGTACTTTCAAGCCGCCGCCAATATTTATAAGTAAAAATGTATGTAACATATTAGGCAAAAAAAATATTTTGTTTGGTGCTTTTTCTTTTTGAACACTATTTTTTCTTTGCCGTTATACCGTTATGTTACCGAGGACATTATTGTAATAAACTGTTAACTCCTTAAATTTTTTAAACTTAAATTTTTTTATGTAGGTACTCATAATTTTATTTTATTTGTAGTGTGGATGGATGGAGGAACAATACACTGTGCTCATAGAACCCATGCAGTACCGTATTACAGAACGGCACCTGTATTTACAGAAAAGAAAACCATCGTAGTAAGTATTTGATGATAATTATAACGTTTCTTGTAGTAACTTAAAGGATTATTCATTGGTCCAAATGTAGTGACAAGCAGGACGTTCACCTGATGGTGAATGATACGCCCACTCACAATAATGTGGCGCTAATTATGAGTTCGCCATATTATAGAAATATACCTGCCTAGACGATCTCCGGAAAGTGTTCTTAAAACTTACGCTCTCTATTACTGATTAAATATTATTCATATGCACTTTGTTACAGATGAATGGTTCACAATGTCGCTCATTGATGGGGCGATCCGAGATACTCTACAGTAGGAGGATGCCTGTGCCAGTATCTTCCCGTCGGCATTACACACTTACATTGAAGACAACATTATTCAATTTCAATCACTACGAGGAAGAAGGAATACGAGGATGTTGATTGAAAAGATGTAGATAGGCTTTAGCCTACATCTCTTCAATCCTAATAATACATTCTAAAATCAGTTAGGGTTTACCACCTAAGTAACCTGTATATATAATATATATATATACTAGTCCTAATGTTGTCATGGTAAGAGTCAAAGCATGTTCGTCGTGTTCATGTAATTTATTACATACATAATTTGATAGAACTGAGAAGCATTTACTGCAGTGATTCGTTTTTAATAATAACTTAAACATTGATATTTTATTAAAATTTCTCATTCACGGTCTGATTATGTCAGCCCTGTAGTCTCGGGCTAGTAAGAATAGGACTAAGGTATGCCCTGCCTGTCGTAGAAGGCGACTAAAAGGGTCGAAGAGATTCGCGGGCGTAGAGGGTGGGGGCCCTTATCGCTCAACAAGCGAACCTGAGCGGTGGCCTGGGAGGGTTAAGCTCCTCCTGATAGACGTGTTCAAAGAAAACGTAGAGAGGCACCAGTGCATTCTGTGAGAGATCCCGGAGCCTCGTCAAATGCTCTGATGTAGAGCACCGAGAGAGTTTGAGTGAGTAATAATCTCACATAACCCTGACTTCCCCCCAGAAGCAGGGGTATGTTTAGAAGATTTCCCCCAAAAAAAAATGGACTGATTATGTGCTATGTTTATATTACTTAATCTTTTGTTTATTCTTAGTATTTTTTTTCTTAATTTTAGTTTTTTTGTTAGCATAAATGCGTTATGTTTTTATTTCCCGCGTCTTACCGGAGGTGGTAGGTCTTTTACCACAGACCGTCTAGGGAGGTACCACCGCAGCCCCTATTATGTATACAGTGAAGTTGTATTATGCAAACTTTACTGTATTACTGTCAGAAGGGCGCTGTAGCTAGTAAAATTACTGGGGTAACGAGACTTGACAACTAATGTCTCAAAACGACGAGCCCAATGTGATGCAGTGTATACATTAGCTAGCGTCACATTGTATTAGTACCAAGTGGCAGCATAGGCATAGGCAAGTAAAGTAAAGTACTTATCGCCCTGCCCGTCACCCCCTTACTTCGTCGTAGAGCAAAGCACCACAATTATCATCTATATAATGAATATGTTTCAATTGCTTGTTCTGAATATACAAAATTCGAGGCTGTTTCATTTAAAAACAATTGATCATTGAAAATTTTAGGAAACTGAAATACTACGTTGATACTGAGACCGAAACAACTAGTACATTATTCCTGATGAACATCTTGACTAATCTCTCTCTTTGTCGTTGTTGTTGTTGTTGTTGGCCTGAATCCTGGCAGTAGGAACATATCTAAATTCAATAATTGCTTGTTAATTTTAATACGCAAAGAGTTTTTGATTTAATTGTGGTTACAGTTTTTATGTATAGTCTATACGAAGGTTATTGATACGACCGTTAAGTTTCATCTGTCATTAATAGATGTTTATGTAGTCGTCTGCGCGATCTGTCGCTGGGTCGCGGACTTTACAGTTGTTATAACCATTCGTAAGACTAATTAGTTTTAATTGTATATACAATATGTTGCGTATGGCTTAGCGCTGTTCGTGACTGTGTGTCTATTTATATCCATTCCTTTTTTTTTCAATTAGTAAGCATTTAAGTTGTTATTTATAAGGCAGTGTACTAATTTTTTTCTTTTTTTTGATAGTTATAATTCAAAAAATGCAGATGGTTGTCCATGTCGTGCTACAACCTAAACTTATCGATCGGTGGCCCAATAATCACATGTTTTTATATTAAGGTGTTTAATATTGAGGTATTTTAGAGTTACATTAAACAAATAAGATAAACTCTTAGGGGTTATCACAGAATCGGTCAATGCGGTCTATAATGTCAAATTAGTATTTAATCCGTATGCTCGGTACCGTACAAGAGTTAAGATATAATACACATATTTCGTTTGGTTTGTTTATGTGTTACTTAAACTTAAAATATTTTGATGCTGTATTGTTAAGTATTTTTTTTTTTTTCTAAGGAAAGAGTGAAGTAAACTATTTTACAGTTCACCTCACTTTTTCGTCCTATATCATATATATTGCAGCCCACATAGTCGTAATTAGTTATGTTTTAAATCCTAATAATACATTCTAAAACCAGTTGTAAATGAAAAAAATATTAAAATGTTGTGTAGTTGATATGTGTCAATATATATATATATATATATATATATTAATAAATATATTTATATATATATATACTAGTTATGTTAAATGTTGTTATGGCAAGTCACATTATGCACGATTATTGTAATATCTCCATATGTAGTATTTAGATGTCTGTACAATTTAATTTTATTTCATGTACTTTATTACAAAGATATGCTTTCAACTTTATTTCATTCGAGAGAAGTGCTTCAAAGTATATCGTCCAAATTAGGCTTGTTACATAATTTGTAAGAACTGAGAAGCATTTACTGCAATGACTATTTTTTATACCTCTTGTAAGAACTACTATTAGACGTTATCACAAAATCGGTCAATGCGGTCTATAATATCAAACTAGTATTTAATCCGTATGGTCGGTACCGTACAAGAGTTAAGGTATAATACACATAATTAGATTGGTTTGTTTATGTGTTACTTAAACTTAAAATATTTTGAAGCTGTATTGTTAAGTTTTTCTTTTGGAGGAAAAAGGGAAAAGCAGTTTACCTCACGTTTGTTTCCCTCCTATATCGTTTAAAATTGCGTCTCAGATAGTCGTATTTAGTTATATATGTTAAGGCTGTGAAACGAACAATCCTGCGGTGTCGTCGACGCATTTGTTTTCTATTTTGGTGGCGGGTCTCTATATTTTTTTTTTATTTTTACGGTTATTCTTCAAAATCATTATTACGCAACAGTTTTTTGGCAATAAATGTTTTGATTATTAAAGAGTTTTAATTTATTTCCAATAGTTTGTCCTTACATATATATATTATATATGAAAGATTTAGAGAGAGTAATGGGAATGGATGTTGATGGTTATAAGGGTAGAGGAGGACCGAAGAAAGTGTGGATGGGGGAGGGACTGTGTGAAAGATGACATGTGTAAGAAGAGTGTCAATTCAGAAACGACGGCTGACAAAGGGATATGGATGAGGAGTACATACTGTGCCGACCCCGCAGAGCTGAGAAAAGGGCAGGAGGAAGAAGTTTGTTTGATATAGGTGAGATTGCCACGTTTTGGTCTCTTCACGATAACTCTGCAACCATAAGGCCTATAGAGTTGAAATTTGGTAGGAAGGAATACCTTTTACCAAGTATAGGTCTGCTGAAATCGGATTACACAATATTACTTCGCCCATAGAGTTAGTTACAGGGGAGTCATGGCCCGTAAAACTGGCACAGGACAGTATATATACCGAAGATATCCAGAGATGCTTTGAATCATCACGATAACGGGCCTTCTTCTGCCGACCGTACAATAGTGTGAAAATGATACTGTGTTCCGGTTTGACCGCCACTGTGTAGTAGTTAATTAGATAGAATAGATGAGAACAACGAAGTGCAGTGTATTAACTAACTAGTGCCACATTATTATTGGCTGGCGTATTACTATGTGGTGAATGTTCATACCAGATGTATTTAATAAGTAACGAGTGTTGGCGAACAAAGTTTTAATGTTATTTAGGTTAATAATGTAAAATATTAAAAGAGTATTAATAGTAGAATATCGTCTACGGTAGACACATTCGAGCCATACTTGCAGATTTGGAAACCTTCATCTTACTTTTAGCTAGACAAAATGTAAAAAATATCAGTAGAGACGGCGGAGAGGAACTATTGAAAGTTTATAATATCAAGGACTGATAATATTTGTTTGAATGGAAAAATGACGGCTTGGGAGGTTCTGAGAGTTATTATTAAATTAAGCATAATTACTGGGGTAAAGAGAATCAACATCTTACTTACTAGGCGATGGGCGCAATTAGAAGCAGTATAAATCATCCAACTAGCGTCACGTCGTTGATGGTAACCGTATCACTTACTGTCGGGTGAAAGTCTCGCTGGTCCCATCGCTTCGTTGAATAAAAAAAGAATTAAAAAAGTTTCCATTTATCTATTTAATTTTTATGTAAGAACTTAAGGAAGAGTCCATTCTTAATAACATAGAGGCATTTCCTGTGCGTCAACGCTGGGGGAAGAATATTTTGCCAGTGTATTTGATAATTAAGGAACTAATTAGAAATGCAAAGGATAAGTTAAAAAATAACCTATACTTTTTTTTAATCAAGAAAATGTGTTAAATCAATGTTTATGTATTATAAGAACTATTTATCATAAAATGGGTAACTAATTTTTATATTTATAAGTATATGTCACTAATGTTTTTTTCCTCTATGTTATATTGTTTATTCGTTTGTTATTGTTATTTCGTCTGTTGTATCATTTGATTGTTTAACGCGTGTAGCTTTTCAAATCCTCTCCAAGCAAAGGTTTGCTGGAACAGAACACTATTAGAGTTAAGCTCGCTTTTTTACCTGTATTCTAAGACAATAATTTTTATATCATAATGTGTGTACAAAATGGAAAAAAGTAGTTATATCGTTTTTAATAACTATTTAATGCTCCTTGGTATAAATTTGATTTTAAAATTTGCTATTCATTTTGTAAAGTCAAACTTTGGACGATATTTAAGGAAGACAATTATGGACGTAAAATCAATTTAAATGTAGTTAGCATGGCATCGATGTCACTGGGGTGGCAGTGCCAGGCTCGAAGGAGCGTGACCGCGCCGTCGCCCATGGGACACAGCCCGCATCCGAACAAATTTACTTTTAACATTAATAAACCATATTACTCTAATTTGACTTAACTTTTCTGATTCTTTTAATAAACCTTTGAAAGTCATGTAATGTGCACCAGTTCTTTTTTACCTACCTTTGACTTCGGCTGACTTTTTTTCTAGTTACTTTCCTTACCATTTTGAATTTGCAATTAATTTGGTGAATCACATTACAACGTTTAATTATTGTTGTAAAAGATTACTTGCTCGTTATGTGACTTAGTCGACTGTACTTTGATTAATATCTTGCACGAATGGATAATAGAGAATCTAAGCAGGTGACTGAGGAAGAAATAAATAGGGTACGTATACTTTATAGCGGATTTTCTAATAGACTAGTGAACTATTATTTTTACCTATTTCATTTTGAGATCAGAGATACTTCATATCTTCACAAATAAATATTGTCTGATTGTAATCTCAAAATAAAAGCTCATCTTTAATTCATGTCGTTATTTACAAAGTTATAATACTAAAATATCGATTTATATATTTTTTTATCTGTTGTTAAGTGTATTTAGAATGTTCTGTATGTCTGTATGTATTAATGTAATTAAAATTCTGCCGCGTTGGCGTGGTTACAATATTATTATTATTAATGTAATAATAATAACTACTATTAAAGCTTTGTTTAATGATTTTGCTTTATGTCAAGATTTTGTATGCCCAGTCTTCTAAACAACACGAACGGACAGTGTTTACTTTTTGAAATTTCATATTAGTTCATGATCATATTTTTATTAATTAAATATGATTAAAAAATATATAATATTTATGATTTTAATGATTTACTGTTTTTGTCTTTTTTTTTTAAACAAAAACAACATTTCAAATTTACTTGGAATATTAAATAATTTTCCTTTGCCTGAAAATGTTTCAAGCAACACCTTTTCCGTGTATAAAACAAACATTAATTATGATATTCACAATAAAACAACGTGGGCTGATTTCTTATATAAGAAGCCATAAAAGATTAGGAATTATTATTATTTATTAACGAGGCGGTGATATATATAAAAAATATGTAAAAAAGATAAGAAAGAACAAAAATTTGAATCAATCGAACGTCAATCAATCGAACCCGAATTTGGCAAGAACCGTTTTTTCACTTATGAGTACTAGGATAGCATGAATTGCAAGAGATATTCTATGATGAAATAACATCTATATTCCTTAAGACGAATAAACAAATCTATCTATCTATCTAACAAATTCACTGCTACGGAACTTCAAATATATCAATGGAATTTATATGACTTATTTATGTCCTACTGATATAAGCGATTCTTAATTATTGCTTACTTCTTAAAAGTCAAATCATCATCATCATGTTAACTCTGTTACTATACGTAGTCGTCTCTGTCGTTGAAGTACAATATGATCCATTAAGGAGCAAAGAGATAATTTGCAATCAGCGCCCTAAGCGAATCAACCAGTTATCCTGTATTTATATTGCCAAGCGACGAGATAAGCGGGACTTCACCTGATGGTAAATGATACGCTCGCACATCACAATGTGTGCGCTGGTGAGGAAGTTATACACAGAACCACATTGCGCTCGTAGCCTTGAGACATGTTAGGTCTAGTTACTCTTCGTTATTTTAGGTCTAGTTAACTTCCCTAGGTACAGCGCCCTTCAAAGCGGAACACTTGGCGTATGCAGATTATGTCGGACTTGCACCGACTAAAACCCCAACGATGTTCACACTTGACGCTCTGTGGCGGGGTCACGGGATCGATTTCACACACTTCCGCGACTTTGCGAGCTCCGGCTGCACCGCGCAGCCCTGTCTCGGGGAGAGACGCCCCTCTTTTCACCTCTGCAAGGCCGCGCCGGCACAAACAGTGCGCCCTCTACTGCTCGACCTCTTACCTTTACGTGACGGCGGGAACCTGTTCGGTGGATTCCTACTTACCAAGAGTAGTGTGCAAACATTACCGTGTTATGGATTGAAGGGCGCTGTTACTAGTGCAATTACTGGGTTAACGTGACCAGTGGTGTAGTATCATCGTTATTAGCCCCACAGTGTTGTGGGGAAGGGCAAATCACTTACCATCGAGTGAATGTCCCGCTCGTTATCGCTACGTTAAATAAAAACATAGAACAGATTATGAATGCTTTTATAATCGAAAGTTTCTGATACAATATATTGTTTTATTTTATACACGATTCGTTACCACTTGACTAAATCACTCGGTGTTAAGTGACAATGAGACCGTTGATGGTGATGCGTGCTCACCCAGAATATTCTGGATGTTATATAATGACAATTGCAACACAGTAAAGCTTTTCAACAGGTTTTAAATATGCAGCTATTAATTAGCATATCTCATTAATATTAGATTTAAACGAATTATTTAATTTGTAAGGGGGATTCTGTTTAAATTGTATCTTTATAAACTATACTGTATGTAGACAAAACTATACTCAATCACAGAGTTTATAAAATGTTTCCTTTTCATATTAATCCATTGTGAACCATCATATCCTGTTGCAGTCATATAGAAGAAAATCTTTGCATACTCTTCGGATTCTACGTTATTATTATACTTGATATATGTTTTATTATTATTTTGTTATAACATTTTCAATAGCTCTTTTTCATTGTTTTGTATTTTTTTTTTATTTAACAAGCCGATGAGACCGGCGGGACGTTCACTTGATGGTAAGTGATACGTCCGCTCAAGAACGTGACAGTAATTACGGAGATGCATATGTACACCACCTGATGATGAGACGTTGAGT
Source organism: Troides aeacus (assembly GCA_033220335.2). NCBI lineage: Eukaryota > Metazoa > Arthropoda > Insecta > Lepidoptera > Papilionidae > Troides > Troides aeacus. Next base: position 8,453,645 of record CM067268.1, on the reverse strand, counting down.
CTCGTTACCTCAGTAGCCTCACTCACTACCTCATTAGCTGCAACGTCATTCAAACCGGTATACAGTAATGTGCATACTACTGTCTGGCGGTAGAAGTGGGAGCTGCGGTGGTACTTACGTCTTTTTTTCGTTTAACGTGGGGGAAATGCCTGCGCATACCCATCCTCGCGGTTTCAAAGACAGGTTATGTCGGACTTGCACCGACTAAAACACCCACTATATCCCACCTCGGGAGGAAAGGAAGAACCCTCCCTTTTCACCTCTGAACGGGCATGACGGAACACACAGCGCGCCCCTTCCTCCACCTCCAGTAGTCACGCGGGCAACGGATTCCCCCGAATGCGGCACCCAGAGGCCATGGGAGCCAAGAGAGAAAACTCTCCCGGCTCCCTGCGGCGGATCCGCTCTTAAGCACGCCGCCACCAGTTATACTGCTTCGGAGGATAGGGAGAGCGGCGGAACGCAATACCGACACTCCTCTTTCTCCGCGATTCCACCGCCGTATCGGCGGAGCGGCACCGCTTAGTCGCAGAGGATATTTCCTTCGCGACTTCATCTTGGCTGCAAAGGGCAGCATAAAGCCGCACCTGCAGCCCAGCTGCAAAGGGTATTACAAAACTGGCTCACGGTGGAACACCGCTGCTCTATGCTGGTGCTGGACATGCCGGGTAGGTTCCTCTTCGCTTCACCGAGGCTTACCCAGCCACGGCTACTAAGCCCCTCCTCAACAAGGCGGAAACTTGTTGGAGGAGCGGCAGTATCTACCTGGATGATGTCCGGCAACAAAAACCTACCACCGGTATTTAAACCTAAATTTAATCTTTTACGCTTAATTAGTACTGGTATTGCTTTTATTCAATACATGCTGTGATATCCTTAAATGTGGTGCATTAATAGTAACATTATTGTTCATAATCATCATCATCAGCCGACAGACGTCCACTGCTGGACATAGGCGTCCCCCGAAGATCACCACATCGGTCGATCCTGTGTTGATCGCATCCAGCTGCTACCCGCAACCTTCGCGAGTACATCGGGCCACGTGGAACATTATTGTTACCTAATTATATTTTAATTCTAAGTTATGTAACAACCGGAAGTTCATTTAAATAAATAGATAGACAAATAAATAGATCTATATAAATGGATTACATAAAAGATGTATGCGATCTCAATTTCAAAAACCGATCGAATAAATTCTTAAAACTAGTTCGATGCCTTTTATTATTAACACCGGATTTCCGGATACTGGAAGTTTTTAGGTAAATAATTAATTGTTATAAATATAAATAATTTATTATGATTAATAAAAAAGAAAGATGTGGTAGGATACAGATCCAAAATTTTGTACAAGTATAACTTGTGACATGACTATCAAATGTATATTTAAATGCGATATTGATACAGAGATACATAAACAACCGTTTTCCTTTATTCTTCTATTTTTTAGTTATGTCTACATTTCCGTTATATATTTTATATAAAATACATGATGATATATAGTACTCCAAAGTCAACCTAGCGACGCGTTTGTTCGCCAACACCTCGTCTGTTTTATCGATACATTCACACTACTTATCAACACGCTAGCAGATGATATGTACTTTTAAACCAATTGCGGTAGTTTATAAAAAAAATCCACTTAATTTCAATAATTCTGTCGGTGTAAACAACAATTTTTAAATATCTTTTATCAAAATATACATTACACATATGGTAATGGATAGTCCAAGTGAACAAGATAAATTGGAGGCTCGCGAGGAATTCGAAAATCAGTTGCGATACGCTTTCATAAGATACGATTATTTGGAAGACGATGAAGAACCTAGCGAGGTAGGTCGATTTAGTTTATTAAATTAATTTAGTTTTCACCAGTTACATAATAAATTAATGGTATTGTTCTAAACTTATATATATATATATTATCCACAAATCACTGTGCGATAAATTGCGAACGGGCCCCACCGGTGGGAACATAAGGTGGGCTGTAAATTATGTAATAATGCGCTATATAAATATAATTTGTATAAGGTTATTTACATTGTTAAAGAGATTTAGAAGAACGACCAGGAGAGTCGGCCCCAAAGTAAAGATGGGACAGGGTGTAGTAAAAAGAAATATACGTTATTTACTTTGTGGTTAGTTATTTTGATATGATGTGATTGTATAGGTTCGGTTTTTATGTGCCTATTTTGGGCAACAAAAATTCCATCATACTTCCTCACGCAACGGTAGAATTTTCGAGTATTGCAAATTATATTCATTTTTATGGAAGTAAACGAAGTCGAACATGCTGTGACATCGAATTGACACGATATAGACCGTAACCGAGCCAGTCATATGATATTTTTATAAGTAACTCGTCAAGTTCTGAACAAGGAACACGGTTTACGGTTTCCATCATCTTATAACGTGATGTTGTTGACGTCGTACGGCTGACTTCCGTTTAGGTAACAAGACTTGAAGAGATGGTTGACCAAGTAGTCGTACAGGTAACATGATAATCTAAACGTTTAGACAATGATTAACGCTATATGTATTACTTTGTAGTATTTAAATCATACGTAGTAAAGCAATATTTGTAAACTATATATACATATATAGAATTTGGATATTTAATGTGACGAACGAAGTGACTTTAACAAAGCATTTATCAAAGGTTATTGAAAAAACTTAAAGTTTAAATATTTATGGCATATAAAACTTATAAGGAAGACGTGATTGTTTATTAATGTAATTCATTGACTTTAGTTTAGTATTATGAGTAAAAATTTGTTAACTCTTTATATATGGTGTTAATATTTATATGAATAAGTAAAAAGATTTTATTCTTACAAACATATACCTTAACTTCTTTTATGTATAGAAGTTAAAACGGATAATATATATTTCCCCTTTGCCTTTTTTCATTGAATTATCGTACAGCAATACTCAACGTTGTACCCTTTCTTATGACTACTATTGTTATATTAAATGGCAAGTATATTAGTTTAATGTTAACAAATCTTTAATATGGTATACATAATAAATTTACAATATATATTTAAATTGCTTGGGGACATTAGTTATATTAATTTTGTGGTACTTCGATCAGTTATAATTGAAAGTTATCATCTTATTGTAGTACTCTGTTAAAAATAGATCTTCCTAATCGATTTACAACAACTGATAATTGATTAAATATATAAAAAAGTTCAAATTTACGATTGTCGGGTTAATAGAAATTTAATATCTTAATGGAGTAAACTCTGAGATTCAAATATTTCCATAGCAACTTATTTACATAACAACAGATGTTATGTAGTAAGATGTTGAGAGAAAAAAAGACCGAATGCGAAGTAGAAGATTATAGATAATTAAGTTAGGTTGTGTAGAACAAATGGAAAAAGAGAGGTAACATAACTGGTGGCTAGGCACAGATTTAACAAATTTTTTTTTATATTATCACGACTTTTTCCCAGTAGGGGTAGGCAGAGGTGAATAAACATCCACTTTTCGCCAGATGTGGTCAGATTAGGTCCTAATAAACGGGGGGCGAGCCTGTTTCCACTATATTGGGGCCACCACACGCACACACAAAGATGATTTCAGTGTGCGGGTTTCCTCGCGATGTTTTCCTTCACCGTTTGCATCTCGCTGTTGTAACTAAAGTTTACAAATGTACATAACTTAAATATTAAGTCATCGGTACATGCCGAGATTCGAACCCGCGACCTTCGGAATGAAAGCTGCACGCTCTAACCATTAGGCCAGCGAGCTACTGACAAATGGCTGCTGATATTAAAATTCTAGCTCTTTGCTTGATAGTATAAGTGAAACCAGATTAAATTATCAAAGTTGCATCTTTATTAAAATATATCGTAATTCCACGTGTAGTTCCAACAATTTGTTTGGAACTTCTTTACCAAAGTTGGAATGACATTCTTTTACCCACAACTTGTTTTTTTGCTTAAAAAAGTTATGAATACGAAACTTTTTTATGGTCTCGTGATAAATGCCACTACGTCTAGTGGAAACACGAAAGATTTTATCTTTTGTCATGTGAGCATTAAATTGGAACAGTATTCGTGCAGTACTGATATTCTTCAGTTTTAGCGATTTCTTTCCACGCATTCGACGGCATTACTATTTTCAGTATAAGCATATTAGTTAGTGTAAAGAATACGGTCCTCCCTCAACACACTCTTGTATACATTAGTTAAATCTATTTAATTAGGTTTGTTTGTTATCGAAAATGGATCTATCCGTATTTGGAAGAGTAATCAGCAACTTTGTAAGTATTGTTGTATACCATAATTAAAATTTTGGTACATACGGAAACGTTATTTTCTTCATTAGTAGTCGAAACCAACGGTTTGATTGTCGGTGTATAATTATTTTATTTATTACATATTAATACTGTATCTAAGGGAATCTAAAGTCATCATCATCACACGCCGATAAATGCTTACAGCTGGACATAAATTGTCACTATAGATTTCCATACCGATTGTTTCCTCAGAATTACCACTGCTTCCGACCATCGATCCACCTAGTGGAGAAAATCATAGATGTTTACAAAATCACGAACTTTAGTCACAATTTTAATACTTTCTTTTTAGTAAAGAATCTTATGCTTTATCCTAAACTTTCGGCCAAAGAAAGTGGAAACGGTAAAATTAATTTAGCTCTTTCGATGATTACACAGACAAACATACATACAAAGAAAATTATGTGAAGTTGTTTTTTTGTACAAATCATGGGAAAAGTAGAAAGCTGTTATGATGTATACTTATTTGTTATATATTATTAGCTGTTGTTATATATAATCATACTATAAGGATGTACCTATTAAATTTTTGATTTATTTGTAAAATAAAAAAATTCTAGATTTAAGTTATGGTTGAGGAATATCAGGGAATGGATTGGCATATCTGGTGCGTCCGTATTGGTCCGCCGAACCAGAGACAGATAGGACTGTACCATGTTGATCGCCAATTTATATTAGTCGGAGAGGTAATTTAAGAAGAAGAAAAAGATTCTCAGAGATCATAATTTTTTTTAATTATGTTTAACTATCAAAATGCACATTAATGATATTTATGTTAGATATTATATATATATAAGCGAACTACTAATTCTAATGCGTGGAGAATATTAACCTAGAGTACTTCCATTGCGAGGACTGTGAAAAATATTTATGTCATGTCTGAGATATTTAAAAGAAACAAATATTTCTATTATAGAATACACGTTATTGCAATCTATTTGCCCGTTGTTTGTCAGAACAGATATCAGACATAATGCGTATATTTTGCAAATATTTGTTGCTTGTAAGAAAATTCAGTACTGAGATAAAATCCCAGCTGCGAAACAATTTAGAGTAACTACTTCATATAGCTTAAGATGGATACAAATCTGCAAATTTATATTGTAAACCTCCAGTAATACACGGGCTCATTAAGAAAAAGACTGTGCCATGCTAACATCAATGCTGTGTATTTGCGATGTGCAGGCTTTAAGAAGTGGTTCTCCAAATAATCAGAATGCAGCGGGTTCTTAGGTAGAATGTTGAAAAACGAAAATTAGCGTATTTCAGATTTGTTATGCCTCATGACCAATACTGCATGCTGCAGCTGATCATGACAAGCAAGATAAAAGACGAATAAAGTTGGAGTTAGGCATGTTAATACAGGAGAGGACCAGCATCACATCGTTAGAGAAATTTTTCTCCCTACGCAAAATGAGCGATTCCTTTCAGAGTTAATTATCATTTTTCAGACATAAAAAGACACGACTAGAAGAAGTGTATCTGTTTAATAAAATGTGTTGTGGTGTCTTTGTTTGGTGTGGGGTCTTTAGAGTCACATTATCATGGGCCTGCGTATAACTTACATAAAGTAAACGACATGCTTGTTTCTACCCCTTCTTGTATGAAACGATCTTTTTAATCTTAATTAATGATGCTTGGTAGACCAAAATTCTATTCATGAGCACAACTCGCAAGCGGTGAAGATATACACCGACGGCAGTAAGCTTGAGGGGAAGGTTGGAGCCTCACTTTCCATATGGAATGGCGAGGCCGAGATCCAAAACCGGAAGCTACGTCTGTCCGCGTACTGCACAGTCTATCAAGCCGAACTCCTAGCCATATGTGAGGCAACTAAAATAGTTATCAGCAGGACAGAGGCGAGCTATGGTTTGTACAGTGACTGTAAAGCCGCGCTCGATACTGTTACGAATCATGGCTCGCTCCATCCTCTTCCCGTAGTGGCCAGAGAGATTCTGCAGAGGGCTTCTATCCAGAGCAAAGACGTGTCTTTATTCTGGGTCAAAGCCCACGCCAGCATTCCTGGTAATGAGCGTGCTGATGAATTAGCCAAGCTGGCTGCTCTTAATAGCCGAAGGAAGTCAGATTACGATCAGTGCCCGGTATCGTATGTTAAACGTTTGCTTCGAGATGCCTCAGTTGAGAGATGGAGCGCCCGATATAGCAAGGGTAGCACCGCGTCCGTCACTAAGTTATTTTTCCCGAACGCAGCAGAGGCATATCAGTTAATAAGGAAGGTCCGGCCCACGGGGCAGTTAACCCAGATATTCACTGGTCACGGTGGATTTTCCCAATATTTGAACCGTTTCAAGTGTCGGGAGATCCCGTGGTGCAAATGCAATGACGCCGTGGAAGAAACGTTCTTCATTTGCTGACGGAGTGTTCGATACATAGATGCCTGAGGTATGATTTTGAGCAGGAGACAGGCTTAATAATAGATACAGCCAGTCTACCGGAAATAGTAAAAAATAAGTTATTTAGAAGTAAGTTTATAAATTATTGCATAAATATATGTAAGATAGTAAATAATAGAAATAAGGATAAGTAAATGTTACTTAATGCATATGTGCACAATAATATTCTGATTATTTTGTGAATACTATATAATTAGATAGCATAAGTATAGATATAATGTATAAAAAAAAAACATCGGTATGTTAGAAAAAATGTATATAGCCTATAGTAGTGTAGATGTTATAAATGTAAATGTTGTGTGAAAATGTAAATAATAGGATAATGTAAAGTCCTGAATAATAATATCAGGGATAAGTTGATATAATTAATTAATGAATTGATTGGATTTAAATGTGTATATAAAGTGCCGAAACTAAACATTGCGTGAGACAGACGGTATTAATACAAGCAAGTGCGATGCCGTACCACCCCCCCATTCCCTTTTAATGACACCTTTAATTTGTCGACTTAATTTGCATATTACAATGATAGTTACTCCGGTTGAAACGCTATCATGAAATCTGTACGTTTTGAACAAACAGAACGCTTCTAAATTTTGTGTCGATAACACATCAAGTAGTAAAGTTTAGTAATCAAAAAGCTAGAAACAATCAGGGATATTTACACAACATACAATTTTAATGCATTAAAAATCATTAGCCAAACAATATTTAATTTGAAACCGTTTATTAAAGCCTTAGTAACTAGAGACAGATTGATTATAATGTTCGTTTACGGAATCAAACCTGGATCAAGTGAGGAAGAGGAAGAAGAAGATGTTATGGACATCCTTCAGGTTTGCATTAAAATGATTGAGGTTCTGTAGTTCATTATTTGATGTCTTAAAATTTCCCCAAATTGTCTTTTTTGTCTGTGTGAGATAAGGAATCAATATAAAAAATACAATTAGGTATTAAGAAGCAGAGTGTGAAAAGATTGTGTTTATATGTCTATAATAAATTGAGAAAAGTAAAACAAATGTAAGAAAATTTGGCTGAAATTCAGAAGCTGCGCCTCATCATTCCTTATTTATTTAATTATGCGAATGCTAATGAAAATTATAATTTTTGTTGGTGTTTAACTTTCTCCAATAACATCATGTACCTTTTAATTCCGAAATAAATTATGAAGATTTTTTTTTTCATTACAGAAAAGACGAGAAGAATGCGAGCGAAAAGCAAGAAGAGGGGAAATGGATCCCCGGCTGGAGTTCACGTTCCAGCTGTTGATCGACGGCACTGGTTTACCACGGCACGCAATCATGGATCATGTTTTCGAAGGAAATATGGTATATCCGTTTTAGATCTTCGCAACGTATTTGACTACACTTTGTATGAACCACTAATTGTTTTTCAGCTGGATGACATAAATCAACTATTTCTTCCACACATGAGGAACAAACTGCTTTGGTATTATCAAGACGTGGAGGAAGTGGAGCAACGACTGCCAGTGGAAGGAACGAAACCTCGACAACAGGGCCAGGGGAAGCAACCGCCGCCTCAAGTAACTCTGAAAAAGAAGCTTTTCTTATCAGATGGTTGGGATGTGAAATTTACTGGAATATGCATTTACATGTTCAGGATAAACGTTAGTAAACAATTACCGGAGGAAGGGTTTCACAAAGATCTGTAAGTACTTTTTTACTTTGTTTGTTATATTAAAACCCGTACATGTCAGTGCATAATAATCTTAATAAGATACATACGACATCTTAATACTAGCTTTGAGCATATTACAGTGATTTTATTATTGTATGAATTATTTCTACGTAGTCAGCATCATCATCTCAACCGATGGACGTCCTCTCCCGGATGTAAGTCTCTAGTAACGTATAAATATTACTTAGATTTGTCCTTCAAGTACTTTGTGAATTATATTATATCAACAAGTGAATTCTGTAATAATTACAACTTTATAAATTTTAGATTCTGTGGAATTTTAAACGCTGAGAAAGTGGGTCTGGTGACAGCGATAGAGCGAGTCATGGAATACGTCTATATGAGCGCCCTCGCCCATCCCAGCAGTGACGGGGATGAAGATGAGACCAAGTTTCCTATTGTGAAGAATCAACTATTACCCGGACTCCGATCATTCTGCAGTGCATTAAAAGGTAAAATATTAAATTGTCCTAGATAATTACAAAATAGTTAAATAATGACCAACATTTCTTGTTGCTCTTTTTACTAATATACATACAAGTATTTGAGATGTAGGGACTTCATCGAATGCTTAGGATTACGTGGAATGTTTGTCTACAATGTTAAAGTCCTTAAGAGAGCTAACTGCAAACGCAGTTTGATCACAACCGTCTTGCAAAAAAAAGAGGATCCCTTTATGAGTTCCTATGGTTGATCCTGGAGGGCAAAATTCCTGGAAAACGTGCACCTGGTAGACAGCGCAAGAAGTGGTTTGATGATATTAATGAATGGACCGGGTTTAAACACCATTGGTTAAAAAGAACAGCTGAGGATCGAATTGGTTTTCTCAATCTGATCGCCAAACTTCAGTTTGAAGAGGGCACCTAATGATGATGGCGATACATAGTTTATATTTATTCCAGTTATTTTTATGAAGTTCCTTTATAATTTATTTAATTCTAAAATATGTTACATTTTTATATTCATTTATTTTACTAGAGTTTAATATACATACTATACATAATAATACATATTATAACTAGAAAATAGTTTTTTTGGATGTAACATACCAGATATATACAACAACATATTTGTGTACTTTTTTACTGACAGTTTGCGAAGAAGTGTGCAACCAAGTGAATTTATTCGACGACGGAAAAGCTTTAATGTGTAACATTCAAGATCACTCAGAACTGAAAGAAATGACGAAAAATCCTAATACTGTCACAATGCTAGAAGAACGGGTTAACGATTGGGTTAAAAAGGTTATGGAAGTAAGTAGTATTCACTCGTCCGTTTAAAGCAGTTTACAAATTTGAATAATAAAGACAATATGATTTTTTATAGCTACTCAGCGAAAGTGAACAACTACGTCGCGAAGTAGATTCCAGCGGGCCACAGGATGAACTCGAATACTGGAAGAAAAGAGGAGCACAGTTTTCACAATTAGTGTCTTATCTACAGGTTAGTAGACTCTTCAACTGCTGTAACATTGCAGATAGAGAACAGAGATTCACATGTACTTAAAACATTTATATTATTTGCTAGTATTCTTTTGAAACAAATATACATGATGATTTACATTTCTTTGAAAAGATCCTTTAATGACTGTCGATTTGTAACGTACATCATATTCTCATATTTATGTACGAAATTGATTTAGATAGGTAAGGTGATAATTATTTATTACAGTGGAAATAGATTTTTACATTGATTAATTATTACATCTATCTAACTCTTTACCCTGTTCGTTCAGGAATGGTCGGCACAGGACGACGGAATGTGGAATCACTGCTCTGACGGTGTCCCAGGATTTAGAAATTATATCAAATATCTCATATATTTAGCGACTGTTCTGTAAAACTAAATATCGATAAAATGCATAACGACCTCTGTGTTCAGGCGCTTCATTCCATTAAACTCTAGAAAACGATGCACATTTCAATAGATAACCGGAAGATGACGCGATCATAAAATTTATAACTGAAAATATAATATTTATTAGAATTTGTAGTTTAGTATACACGTAATCAATATATTCCGTAAATCTAATTATGTACATTTAACAGGATAATGAGGTCCAACTAACACTGACCTGTCTACAATTAGCTAACTCAAGACTGATAAAGCTCTGGCGTGATACGGACCACAAAATAACATTCTGCTACAACGAAGCCAAGGACAATGCGAAATTTATTCAAGCGATGGAGAAGTGTTGCCATTCTCTTTACTTAGACGATCCAGTCAAAATCAACGACTCAATACTCAGCCTGTTGCAAACCGTCCGCTTAATACACAGTGTCTCACAATTTTACAACACCTCTGAAAGGATCTCGTCTTTGATGGTGAAGGTAAATTAATTTTACTTAATTCCATCATCAACCGGTAGACGTCCACTGTTGGGCAGAGGCATCCCCAAAGCTCTCCACTTTCATTGATCCTGCGCTTCCGCGACGTTACAGTCAGCACGACTTCCGTTTTTGCCGACCACTAGAGGCTCATAAAGGTTCATGTGGGGACTTGGACCATGGTTCCCATCACACTCGTCCAATGCGGGTTGGTGAAAGCCAGAGTTCTGTGTTGAGTAGCGGGGTGCACCACGAACAGGTCAGGTCGGCTTTGGTCCGGTAAATTGTTGTGGGACTCATTACACTTAATTTATCACATGTTCTTCTTGATATGACGAATTATATGAGTATCTTAATAATGTTATTATACTCAGATCTTCTTAAAAATTATGTAAGTAATATTATAAAATTTTATGTTTTTCTTCCCAGCCGGAGTCGTCAAAACTCGGGCATTCCCGTACGGGGAATACTAACCACTTGTACAATTGACAGTTGTGATAGTGGAAAACTACATATCTTTTAAAAATTTATGAACCAGTCTATTATTCTACCTAAGTTATTATCTCAACCCACTGTTTTGTCAATGGAATATTGTAAATTGTTTTTAAAATTGAATCTGAGATAAGAACAACAAGATATACTACGAATTTTGCATTAAACTAAAAAAGAGATATAGATGTGTATGATGTATATATGGATGATATTTTTTAAAGTATTTATTTAAGTTCAAAATTAAAAATTATTGTATCAGCATTTGTGAATGTATTAAAAGAAAATTATTATTCTGCACATTATTGTTTGAGCTGCTACGCGAGTACGTAGAACCGGCGTAGAGCTTACGTAGCATGTGTTTAAACCCTGGGCAAGGCTACGAAATCTCTACGAGTATCACTAAATATTATTCACCATCATCATCATCATCATCACCCGATAGACCTCAACTTCTGTATATAGGCAATCCGTAATTTTATTCATGGCTTTATAAATATTTGAGCAACGTGGGACCGATTGATGCGGTGATCTTTGGGAGAGGTGTATGTCCAGCTGTGGACGTCTATCGACTGATCATGATGGTGATGATATATAATACTTTATTGAACTTTCAGTTTGGGCAAGACTGTTTCAATATTCCTTTGTTTTTGTTTATTTACATTCAATTTAACTTTCCTTCATAAAATTTTAATAAATTAATAGATTCATCATTAAAAAAGCTCAAAAATATTATATATTTTCTATGTAAAATTCGATGGAATATGTCTTTTTATCATGATCTGTAATGATTAATATGTAACGAAATCAACAATAAGTATCATTATTTTAACCAACAGATAACGAATCAGATGATCGAAACGTGCAAGCAATATATCACATGCCGTTTCAAAGAAACAATTTGGTCACAGGAGCGTCCATTCGTTAGAGAGAAACTTAAGCACTGTATTAATCTTAATAAGACATACAGAGAGACTTATTTATATGTTAAGAATCAAACATTTCTGCCTAACACTGAACAATTTAGCTTTTCTGAAAATTACGTTTTCGGCAAGTTTGATACGTTCTGCAAGCGACTGAACAAAATCATTGGCATATTTGATATGATGGACGACTACAATCACCTGTTTGATAAGAGAATGGAGGGATTGTTATTGGGCGAAGGTATGTAATATACATATATCGTTATAAAAATATATAAACAATGTTCTAATCCTATATTTTAACTTGTATTAAATCTATTTTATAATATTTATGTAATATCGAAACGGTGAGAACAGTTTGTAAACCGTTCGTGTATGCTTTAGTTACGTTTACGAATATGCGAAGATTTCATCCCCATTGCGGTTATATAATACTTCCGATGAACGATATCATCGCGAGAATACGATCATCTAAGTGGACAAAGTTATGAAAGATATCCGTAGTTTGAATACATATACTAAGGCCTTATTAATTTTTGTTACATATCACAAGATCTAGAAGATGCCATTCACGCCTTCGAAGATGCGAAGAAGGCGGTGACTACTTGTCAATATGACTACTTAGACTACAGAAACGATGACTTTGATAAGGACTACCAAGTATTTGTGGGTAAAACTAATGCACTTCGTGAATCTATTGGGAACACAATCGAAATGAACTTCTCAAGTGTTTGGGAAACGCCGCAGGGGATTAAATTCTTAACTAGATTCGAGAAGGTATTTAACTTAGTCATTTAAATTATATAAATGTATAAAAAAAATAAACGTAATTTATAGAGATGTCATTCTACAGGTCAGTCAGAAAATCCTCATTACTAAGTTAAATGAAAAATATGACAGGGTTTTAAAGTATTGTGAGAAGGAAGTTGATAAAATTATGAAAATGTTTAAACGACAAAAGGACGATCCGCCATTGCCTAGGAATTATTCACCGGTCGCAGGTTTGTTGATATGATAAAACACAAGAAGTTTTTACTTATTTAATAACTCATTATTGATTAAGCATTATTATTACAATTGAATTAATTATTACACTATATGGCAAACTCTATCTAATCGAGCTCTTTTTTTAGCAAGGGCAGGTGGCAAAAAGTTAAATATATGACTTAGTATTCAAAATTTAATGTTTGATATAGTAGTTTTGTATGTGTGTATCTAACACAGTTTATTCTGACTTTAGCATCGCAAATAATTTAATATAAAAAAAAAAAAATGTATTTTCAATGCATTATTATGTTATCCCGCTTTGTTACGTTTGGGATAAAGCGCGCTACTGTAATCGTTACCTTATAAATGAGAATAAGTCAAAATAATCAAAAAATCTATATAAATCTACAGATTATTTATTTCACAACTTCATTTATAACGCTATGTTCAATTAATTATCATAATCCTCGGTAGTACAGTGGTTAGTATCCCCGCCTGTCACGCGGGAGACCGGGGTTCGATCCCCCGCCGGGGAGTTTCCCTTTTTACTCGCGGTTTTCATTTTAGTTTTATAACTTTAATTATTTTAAATATTATTAATAATTAAAGCTCAAACGATTTTAAAAGACATGTTAAATAAAATTAACAAAGAAAATTAGGTTAATTCGTGAAAGTTTAATTAGGATATTTCAAATAAGCAGTTTTTCATCGCACTTTCCGATATCATCATCATCTATCTATCTATCATCACGAATCCAGAGGGAGGAACATCCAACCGACATAACCTCATCTAACCATAGCATGCTTCGTTTGTCAATGTACTAAGGTCGCATAAAATGGGCGAGGTGCCTGATGCACCACATGACAGAGACGGTTGAGAGTGTTTCCGCCCACCCCGTGTTACGCGCTCTCCCTTCCGCATCCGACATGATGCGCAAGTACAACGCCACTCTAACCCTCATTCGCAACTACGAAGAGACGATGCGCGCCGTTTGGATGAACCAAAACGTAAGCACTAATAATAAATAACCCGCTTAATATTCCCACCGCTGGGAAAATGGCCCTCTTAGTAACACATGTCGGCTTAACTTGATTTCCATGAACTGAACCCGCGCTTCTTTAATACATAGTGACCATCAACTGAGTTACTACGACTCCAATAATTTGCATTGTCTTTTAAGTTAATAAATACCTAATGAAGTAAAAAAGCTGCCATACAGCAGTATGCAGACATTACTGTGTTCGGGTTCGAAGAGTGCTGTAGCTAATTACTGGAGTAACGAAATTCAACATTTTATGCCTCAAGCGATAAGCGCAATATCGTGTAGTGTATATCTTCTTGACTAGTGCCACACTTGTTAGGCAGGCGTATCACTTACTACTGGGTGAACGTTCCGCTCGTCTCATCTTTTTTTGGAGGGAAGCCATCGGATGCTCTTCCGCTGCCGGGTCAGCAGAAGAGTTATGCCGGACTCTTACCGGTTAAAACCCCATGGTATTCCTTTCAAAACTACGGGAGTTTTTGTGCCTACTTCCGCAGTCACAACGGCATTGATCTATTGCAGGATATTGGAGCTGCATCTCCCCTCCTTCGACTATCACACGGAAACACCGTACACACCAGCTCGAGTCCTTTGGTATACGTCAATAATTGACGAACCTACGACTAGCTACGAATGGGAAGAAGAGAGGCTCTATCTCTCTCCCTCTTCGAGCCTCCTTTTGCGACATCACTTGTTCACAAAAGGCGACAATAGTACTCATCATCATGCCTTCGCACTTACTGTCATGGCCTAAATTATAACTTGAAGCGACATGTCTCTTTTTATGTAAGTGATATCTCGACGCAAACTGATCCAACTGAGACAATCCTCCAACGTATCCTGCGAGTCCTCATCGCTGCCACATTGATGGCACATAGCTGTAGGTTCTCTACCATTACGGCATAGGTACTTAGCGAACCATCAGTGCCCGGTCAGCACCTGTACCAATCGGGAGATCAAAGAGTCTTCTGTTTAACCGATCATTTGAAACTGGAAACATAGCATTGACAGTTCTGTTGCCAGCGACGTGCCAGTTTTTCCTTCTGTCGTTCAATAATAATTTGTCCAGTAACCTCTGGAGAACCAGTTCTATTGGTGAGGATTGGTGTCGTTGCGTTCGACGTTCAAAACGCTATCCATAAGTCGACGCTAAAAATCCACCTCTCGATCCCCCTAAAATATACCCCGCCTCGAACGAGGGTGGCGGTACCGCTCGAAGTTGCATTGCGCATTCTCTATAAACATACAAATAACTGACACGCAAAGTTTTGAAATGCTACCAGGAGTTCATATTCCAATAGAAGTTTGTTGCGTTTCGTTTCATCGATTTATTGAAAATGGGCGGAGCTTTCATATGAAGTAACTTTCACACAATACGGATTTAATAGACAATGTGTTTTGGATTAAATATTTTTTCTTTTTAATATTGCCAACTTAAAATGCATTATACATTATCTTGTCATACTTGAAAATGCATTTTTACATGTCTATCATCGCCGATGCAGTTTTTCACTATAACTTTTTTTTTATACAATAAATAAGACAAGCGGGACGTTCACTTGATAGTGATACAACGTGGCGCTAGTTAGAATGATATATACTGCACCATATTGCGCTCGTCGCCCGGGGCTTAAGATGTTGAGTCTCGTTACTCCATTAATTATAAAAGCTACACCACCCTTCAGACCGGAACACAGAAATGTTTGTACACTACTGTGTGGCAGAAATAAGCGCTGCGATGGTATCCATATAGACGCTCTCAGGCAACAGAGATCTACCACTAGTAATAATAAATAACAACAGCGAATCCCAATAATGTACGTCGTACACTAAAATCCAAACCTATACGTAAACTATTGCCACTATACATTTACCAGGACTTTATGAACAGTGAAGAACAGAAGAGATTGCTGAAAATAGTTGTGTATTTGAAATATCGTAATGTGTTTTTTTTTTCGGATATTAAGCTAAAAACATATAAACTTCGTAAACATTTAGAAGCCATAGTTGTTGAGGATATTGATGGTCTTAAATAGTGATAATGGTCGCACTAATAAATCAGTATTAAATGATTAAAAATCTGCTATGTATAAAGAAAATTCAATATTAAATATGTTGCTGCTCTATATTAATTTAGTTTAATCGTCATCATCAACCAACAGACGTCCATTGCAGGACATAGGTCTTCTAATATATAGAGGGATTTAAGCCATTTCCCATCATGCTTGCCCAACGGGGATGAGCCAGAGCTTCGTTTGTTGATTAGCAGGGTGCACTACGAGCAGGTGGTTGGCTTAAGTTCCGTAAGTTCTTGTGCGAGAACACTTAGATTTATATAATATTAAATATATTTTACCTTTATAATACATATTCATGTACAGTAATTTAAAACTATCGTAACTTATTTCCAGTTGTGGGATGTTGACGATTGCTTAAACAATACACTATTAAAAATTGACGAGTCTGGCCATATCGCGGTGAATTTAGATCACACCATCAAGCTCTTGATCAGGGAATCAGATTGTCTCGTCAAAATGGGCATAGAATTACCCATTGTATGTCATTCGCTTTACGCGAAAAAGAATTACTTCACGCTCGTCAGTGATTCATTACAGGTTAGTGATTAATTTGAAATGTTTCATTCAGTTATATATTATATTACATTATTCAGTTATACCTTTTTGTAGCAGTGACTACGATTATGTAGACTGTGCTTAGGATTGCTACATACGTGCTACGTACTTCTACGAAAACTGCTCTGTAATATTACATGCATGCATGAGCATATACACTCATATGTATAGCCTATATGCCTTAATTATTCGTAATAGAGGACGTTAAATATATTAATTTTCGTTTTTATTACATACTTCAGTGTAAATTTACTTTTAAGAGTCACAGTACAATTGTATAAATTTTCGACTACAGTATAAATAATATTCTTAATATTCTTCTGTACTTTTTAATTAATCTATTAGTTTGATGAATTTATAGTAACGTAAGAAATACTCGTACAACAATTTTTATTTACAGTTCCTACTCGAAGATTTCCTTGCAACAGTACGCCGTGTAAAACTAGAAGTTAGACCTCTCTTCCTTCCTCAAGTAGTGCGTCTCTCTTCTCTCCTACTGCCAGGCTTGAAAACGGTTACATGGACTAGTGAGAACTGGAAGGAATTCATAGATCGCGCTAACTCAGCTATAAGAAGCTTTGACGTGTTGGTTACGAGGGTCCACGACATCTACACAAACCGAATTATTTATGTGCTGTCCGGGATGCAAGAAATTTCTTTAATAACTTTACCAGGTAAGCAAATAAATACAGATTGACTTAATGAACATCGATGTACCTCTCCGTAAATATTTGTAAAAATGCTTGTGTAAAATTTATGGTTAAAATAAAAACACTTGTTTGTATTATTACAATGAAAACTTAAAAATATAAATAATACAGATAAACAATTAATTTATGTTATTCATGTCCTTATTACATGTAGATCAACTGGATTTTGATTTGAAAAATGGCGTTTTTAAAGTCTACAAACGCGCATGCGCAAATAATTTTTCAACCGAATAGAATAGTGCTTCTTACCATTGTGGGCTTTAACGTTCATTAGAATTGAGTTCATATTCCATATGAAGTATCTTGTTAGTGAGTAGTCTTTTGATATCCTCAAATTCCTGCTGTCCTAGTATTCATGCGGGTAAAAAGTTCTAACGGTTTATTTGAATTTTATTTTATCGTTTAAATTTTAAAGCTGTGAAGGAAGGAAGGAGACAGCAAGCAATGTTCAAAGTTTTCTAATTATCGGTTTTTTTATTTAGGTTTGTGTACATTTAAAATCTCTTGTTAGATTGTATTATTTAATTCATTTGTATTTTTTACTACCCTGTTTTCATTTTTTTAACGTTTTGATTTATTAAAATTTATCTTTTTTTAGAATCTATGGTATTATTTTTACCGGTTGCTCAGTGAGAATCGATCCCACGTCTATTTTAAGACTTACAGCGAGTACGATCGCATGAGATAGTGATCTTGTTATTTATTAATTTGTTGTAATTATTTAACACTCTTAATTAATTAATGTCTTAATCGAAAAGAAACTACGAGCATCGGTAAGCCTAAAACGCAGTTTGAGCATGCGTACTAACATCTAGCCATTGTACACCAAGAAGGAAAGGGATAGAAATAAAGGTTAGGACTTCATATACATTATATTTATGGTCTCCTGGTTTACTTACATTACTGGTTTTAGAGAAAAAGTTACGAAAATGACTTTTCTGAAACCACCACACGCAACCAAAACAAACCTTTCTTTCTTTCTTTTCTTTTTATCTTTCTTTCTTTCTTTCTTTCTTTGTTTCTTTCTTTCTTTCGTCTCTATTATTTTTAAAAAACAACGCACTACACACGCACACGTACACAATACGTACCGATGTGGGAGTTTGGAAATGCACACAAAGTAAAGAATAATGTTCCCTTCTTAATCTCCTGTTGCCTTGGTATTCGTGCGGGTAAAAGCTTTTGGAGCGGCAAAACACGCCAAAGCACAACCAAAAGCAAACTTGCAAATTTTTTTTTTGTACGACGAATTGTTCCATCCTACGTTGAACTCAAATTTCGACCTGGTTAACTGCTGGAACTTATTTTCTTCTTATTTTGGATTCTTAGAACATGTCGGTTTTTTCACGATGTTTTCCTTTACTAAATAAAGCTTTTAAGCTGTATGAATATGATGGCCAACCCGACTCAGGGAGACAGACGTAAAGCGCGTACAAACTGAGCAGTCTCAGCGGTTACTCTATAGCGATGACATGTCAATTTTTGTGTATGGATAATTTTTCACAATAACAATTAATAAAAACGTTTTGGTAAAAAGGCAAAAGAATTAAAAAAAAGGAAAAGAAAAAAAAATTTCTTTTGTAAGTTTTTGCCGTAAAATATAAATATATATATATTGGCATATCTTCTAAGTGCTGTTATCCTAGTAGCGCTGATGTATTTAAAGAATGCACTAGAAGGCAAGCAAGGCGGGCAAAGGCGGTACAGACGGACGCGGCCGTATTCAAAGAAAACTCAATTCTATTCAAAAACGTTGCTTGTAAAATAAAACGAGCGATTGCTTAGCAAATAAATTAAAAATTTATGAATTCATTTTTGAAGATATCTATAATAATTTTATGCTTACTTCATTCAAATTTAAAGATTTACGTGAATCATCACAACTTGTCTTAAAACTAAAACAATCAAAGATGAAGAAAGAATGCATCGATTATGTTATTTAAAAGAAAATTAAGTGAATATCTTCTATAATTCCTACGTGCACCCTATCTTTTCTCTTAACATCTTCTGGCTGGATAGATATCATCGGTTACATGGAAAAGAGACAACATATACATTTTTTTTTAATATCTATATTTAATTATTTTTCTTAAATATTTATTTACAATTTTTCTTTATGTACAATAATGACACCATATTTTTTTATTTTTTAATTGTCACTTTTCTTTTTAACAACGGTGTTATGTCTATACATAGATTATTCACGTATTCTATACACTTTTCCCTTTGGATGGCATATTCTTTGCCGCCCCTGTCGGGGCTCCTGTCGGCCTTCATATACGGGCATGCGCAATAGAACCCGTACCGAACCAACAGATTTAAGCGGTGTGTGCGAAAGAGAGAGATGGTATCACTGGGAACGATTTAACCTCCTTGTATTACTACTATCCTAGTACTAGTGCGGGTAATATTTTCTATCCGCAGATGGATGCGGATATTTATTTGTTTAAAAGAGAAGAAAGAGAGTTTTCTTTAATTTTGTGGTTCTGTTGTTGTTTTTTTATTGTTTTTTTTTAATATATAGATGATTTATTTTTTTAAATAGCACCAAATAAATTAAAGCAAATCTTATTTATATTTTATTCCTTTTATTTTAGATGATATACCGTGGTCAATGGAGGAATTTGTGGAACATGTGGAATCGGGAAGTCGGTATGGATAATTTTAATTTCTTATACTTACATTTTATGTCTCATGACAGACACCATGTGATGAAAAAAAAAATTAATGGCAAAAATAGTCATTATTTTGTAGGAACGCGTGCGTCGAATTAAATCGCAAGAGCATAATGGTCGAAGAGGCTGTTGAAGAAGTCCTGGATTTAATAAAAAAAGCTGCCCAGCAAATCACACCGGCCGAGATTAATCCCGACTTCGAATTCCTTATCGCTGAAGGTCTTTAATTAAACTTTTATCTAGAACAAAGTTGCTGAAATATCGAAAGGAAGGAGGAGGTTTTTAATGCAACGCGTATCGTTTTAGTTTTTGCCGGTTTTTAAAGGGAGTAACGAGATAGACTGATTTTGTAAATGTTTTGTTATCGTCGTTGTTGATTAGTGTTGTAACGTGGTTTTGTGAGCAGATGATGCACAAGCCGGCAGTGGAGCGGCGTCCACAATGAATGAATCTACGACCAGCGGGCAACAGGACTGGTCTGCGGTATGGGAATGTTTCGAGAGCCCGCATAAGCTGCTGTCAACCCCAGCGGGTGGACTCTCCAAAAGCATGCAGGTGATGAACCGTTTGCATTGTATTTTGATCGGTAGATTGTAGAGGGACCGGAAAGTAATGTCGTTTTCTTACGCTAAATACAAACACATACATTTTTAACGAGTCTTTATTTTTAATCAATGATGTATTCCCCATCATTGTCAATAACCTTTTGCCATCTAGTGAGTAAATTTTCAATCCCTGATCGATAAAAATTAATTGGTTTTTCGGCAAAATATCTAGAGATGGCATTTTGGATATCATCCAAATTTGCAAATGTTTTGCCACTTAAAAAGTGTTGCAGCGCTCGGAATAAGTGGAAATCCGATGGTGCAACATCGGGCGAATATGGTGGATGAGGCAGCACCTCCCACCCCAATTCATTAATTTTTTCTAGAGTTCGCCTTGCGCAGTGCGGTCTTGCATTGTCATGTTGGAGAATGACGCCTTTTCGGTTGACAATCGCTGGCCACTTTTCAATTAAAGATTGATTGACTCGCTGCAATTGTTCGCTGTAGAGGTCTGCAGTAACAGTTTCTCCAGGTTTCAGTAATTCAAAATGAACAATGCCGCGAATACTCCACCAAACACACAAAAGCGCTTTTTTGGGGTGTAAACCTGGCTTAGCAGTACTCCGAGGGATTTCATTTGGAGAGAGCCACTGCCTTTTGCGTTTTGGGTTATCATACAGGACCCATTTCTCATCTCCTGTGATCAAGCGATCAAAAAACGCTTCTGTGTTGTGTCGTTGAAGCAATAAGTTGCATGTGATTGATCGGTTAGCCTTATTCTGTTCGGACAGATTATGCGGGACCCAAACACCTGCTCTGCTTACTTTTCCAATCTGCTTCAAATGTTCTTGGATGGTCGACCAAGGTTTGTTGAGACTGTTTGACAATTCCTCGATCGTCTGACACGGATTTGCTTCCACTTCCGCCCTTAACACGTCGTTGTCTAACGCTGATGGTCTTCCTGATCGATACGAGTCGGAAAGATCAAAATTACCCGATTTGAACTTGGAAAACCACCTTTGGCATTTACGAATGTCCAGTGCATTTGGATAAACATCGCAAATGTTTTTGGTAGCAACTGTTGCGTTATTTCCCTTGCGAAACTCAAAGAGCATGCAATGCCGGATGTGTACCTCTTCTGGTATTTGGCTGGCCATTTTACCCAAAATTACAAAAAAAAATTGTAATTCAATTGTCTATAAGTAAAGAAATCACTATAACCTCACAATGTCTTTGGTACGCCTCTGAACAAAACAATGAGCTGACAAATGACAATCAAGTATTGGCATGCGCAGAAACGATATTACTTTCCGGTCCACCTATTAATACAAGATCTCTATATATTCGCTAAGATGGTATTAGGATGATTTTGTACCCCGCCTGGCTTCATCCCCATTTTAAATTAGCTGCGACAGTTAGGCTGTTATACAAATCGCTCGTTGCCTTGTGACTTAAGATGTAAAATGGGATCTCGTTATCCTAGTCATTTCACTGGCTACACCACCCTTCAAACCGGTACCTTGTTTGGAGGCAATAACAGGCGCTGTAATATTATAGTATACATCAAGACGGTCTCCGGTTACAGAGACCTACCACTAGCAAATAATTGTTGTGTTAAAATATCGTTGTGTTCCAGTAGTTGTTGTAAAATATTGCTCTTTCACTTTTTTAATATTCTAAATTATATTATTAACAAAATGTTTTTTTATTCTTGTCTATATGTTCGTTTAGGAAATGGTTAAGAACGCTGTTAGCGAAATGCGTCGCTATTACAGTCGAAAAGTAATAGACGTGTTAATTAAAGTTACACGGCGAACGCTCGACCTCATCATCAAACAGTTCTCTACGGATAACGATGGGAACGGTAACGAAACTATCTTTTTTTTTTGGTAACCTTTCATTGATAGCTACATTAAAAAATAAAAAAATAAACATATATATGTTGTACAACTACTTCCGTATATGTGATATCTTAGTAACTAATTTATTGATAACTCATTGAATTCTTTTATTTATTATTATTTTCATATAATATTATTTTAAAAAATCAATTCTAAGACCTTTAAAGTTGCCAAGTGATAATAAAAAAGGAATAATTTAATAATTGTTTAATTTGAGAAGTATTATTATTGCTTAAAAAAATCTACTATAACTTAATCCTTTTTAAAACCTCCACGGAATTTATGATGACCTGATACTTTTCCGGTATTACCAGTCGATAACTAAACGCATGCGTTGTGTGGAGAGGAACTAAAAAGAAAAGTGTGACGAGCTTGTTGCTCTCTGGTAAAAATCATTTTGGAAAACTATCTTTAAAACTATAGGCACAAGGTTTATTAAAGTATTAAACGCTAAACGCACACTGCTCTCTCTCCATTGATTTCTGTTCACCTAGTACAGTTGCAGAGAAAGATTCTCTATATATCCGCAGTTGTTTTCTGTTCTTAGGAGGAGGCAGTTTAGTTGAATTGAAATGAAGTTAAAAGTTAAATTAATTTTATAATATTTAATAAATTTTTTTTTTGAAATAATGGTTACAACCACTCAATATTCCACTAGCCTTGTAAAAATATACGGAAATTTTTTTTTCTTCTTTTTCATTTGAGCGCAGAAACTAAAAAGGATCCATACATTAACTAGTAACAAAACTAAAATTTTAGTACGTTTTTTTTTTAATTTTATGCTAAATGAAAATAAAAAAAAATGTTTTTAATAATTACATAAGTAGTCATTAAAAGTTTGTCGCAGGCCTAATTCACATGTGAGATGAAAACAACAATTACAATTTTTTTTATCGTTTTGAATTTAAAAATTTATCAATTCTTTCTTAAAAGTTATTAGGAATATATTGCCCGAGATAAAAAAAAATATTGCATGATTATTTTCAGCTACTAAAAGTAAAGTCAGCCTTCCAGCCAACCTCTCTCACTTCATGTTTTCCTAGTACAAGTGCGGATGTTACATAGCTGCGTGTATTCGTTGCGGATGGAATTTTCGATAGAATAAGGACATGAAAATTCTTAAAATGCACATAAACGCCGCACCATATATTTTGTTTTTTTTTTATTAAAACTATATTTGAATGTTCCGGATGGAGATTTTCAGAATATATAAAAATATATTTTACAAATGATGCTTTAAGAACACATTATTTTTTTATATAAAATGATTGAATACGCAACAAACCTACATTTCCAAATTTTCTTTTAACGTGCTAATTTTTATATTTATAGGTTTACATTTATTTTAAGGTTTTGTTGTGTTATTGTTAAATTTAATTTAAGTTATATTTTAAAATGTTGTTTATGAAAATTCTTAAAAATATGCACATACACGCCGCACCGTATATTTTTTATTAAAAATATATTTGAATGTTCCGGATGGAGATTTTCAGAATATATAAAAATATATTTTACAAATGATGCTTTAGGAACACATTATTTTATATAAAATGATTGAATACGCAACAAACCTACATTTCCAAATTTTCTTTTAACGTGCTAATTTTTATATTTATAGGTTTACATTTATTTTTTTAAGGTTTTGTTGTGTTATTGTTAAATTTAATTTAAGTTATATTTTAAAATGTTGTTTATGAAAATGCTTAAAAATATGATTATAATATGACGTAGTTTTGCATTTTCTTTTAACTATATTTGGATGACGACGGCCTCCACAGAAGCATGCAAGTCACCCACATCTAGGTGATCAACGTGTTAATGTGTTTTCAAGTATTTAAATACCACATAAGAAAATTGACGATTTTCCTCGTAATATTCAAAATCATTACTTTCTTTAGGTGGAATAAGGAAGCCAATATTCTTATTACAAGCTACACTGACGATACCAAATGTCTCCGTAAAACCTACACTGGAAGAAATACAAAATGTTTTAGTCCTAGCGGGGAAGCACATCTCCGGACTATCAAAAGGTGTCTCACAATGGACCGGGGGAAAATCATCTAGGGTAAAAAGTTGTTTCATATCAGCAAACTTTAAACACTGTTTATAATAAATAAACAACCTTATTTTTTTTTTTATAATCATTGTGTAACTTGTAATAAACTAAAAAAATTTAAATATTCGTTATTAATGCATAGAGCAGAGTCGCTACTTCCGTCAAGGTAATAAATAATATTTTATTGTTTTATTTAACTTAACATTCTTGTATTCTTCCAACTTGTGTTGTTAAATGTTTTGTATCGTCTTATATTTTGCACTGCACACCCTTGTCCTCGATGGTGATAACGTCTGCGAATACTTCTCTTAATTTGCTTCTTTACCCTTTTTTTTTCGTGACAATTAACTTGCATTGCACTCGTTGTGCTTCACTTTTATATTTTTAAACTCTTTTTTTATATCTTTATTTTGTTTTACATTTACCTTTCATTTGCTTTTTTCGTCTCTTCGCACTCGATTTACATCCATGCAGGTGAGCTGGAAGAAGCTCGCAGGTCACCAATCAAATCAGCTGCTCGGAATAGTTACCAAGCTTGACGAACAGGTCCAATCAGTGACAAACATGGCGCAGAAAAGTATGAGGATTGTTGATGGGATAAAACTACGAAAGAAAAAATATTATAGATTGGAGTCAGATGAGAAACCGATATTTCCCCTGCAACAAAAAAACTTTTATAGTCACGTTATGGAAAATAAAGAGATTGTGAAAACGTTATCATTACTCTCTACTTGTACCCAAAATGTTAAAATTGTAAGTATCGTAACGTTATATTAGGAAAACTTGTGCGTATGGATTTTTTTGAAATATGAAATAACCTTTCAGGAACTAAACAATTTGGTAAAACGCTGGAGACCATATCATTACTTATGGAAATGTGAAAAAACCCTTCGTCAGCTATTAGTGTGGAACTTGGACGATTTTGAAATTGCTTTGAAAAGACACAGCGAGCTGGAAATGAAGCTTTATACTGAACCGGATGTACTGATTATAGGAAATTGTTTAGCGGTGTCTACTGAAAAATTGAAGTTAGGAATAAGTACAGAATTAAAAAGTAAGAAACATTACTATTTTTTAATATAATTGTATATAATATCATTATAATTGCTTTATAAATATTTTATAAAGAAGTATAAGAGATTCTACAATTTTTTCTAGACGGTACTTATAGGATAAGTCAAGCAATGCGTAAAAAATATAAACGCGAAATGGACTACGTTTATGCTATAATGAACGATTTAGAACGTAAGTTGGAAAGACCTATAAGGGATTTAGATGATGTCAGAACAGTGATGGAGACGCTCAAAAAAATAAGGGAGCAAGAAGTCGATATGGAACTGAAGATTGATCCGGTGGAGGTAAGAAATACTCACAGTTAAGAAAGTGCTGAAAATATAAACAAAGTGAACTTTATTTTGTCTGTACTAAAACTATATTATGCCTATGCTATATTTTGGATATAAATTACATTCCGGATACATGTGCATTTACAATATTGTATTTTAAGGAAGCGTTTAATGTCATCACTCGTTACGAGCTCCCAGTCAGTAAAGAGGATATGGAACAAGTGGACAATCTCCGTTACTCATGGCAGCAACTGCAGGCCATGGCTCTAGCGTCGCATGTGCAGCTACTAAAGATGCAGCCGCAGTTCGAGGAGGACCTTAAGAATAATTTGGACAAGTTCCGCCATGACAACACCGATTATTGTCATGAATATCGACACGCGGGTCCAATGCAGGCGGGCTTGAGTCCACGCGAGGCGTCTGACAGGCTTATATTATTTCAAGTAAGCTTTACGGAAAATTTGAGTTATAACGTATTTAAAATAGTTTTAATGAGCTGCCACATACTACTAAAATTCCCGTAAACCTATTGTTAATTTTATTATTTCTTAGCTTTTAGTTTGTGCTACGTAATGCCTGTTGTCAAATAACAGGTAAAACCTACCAGCACTTTAACTAACACCCCATGTGTACTTTGTGTATTTAACGACGTGTTAAATAACCACAAATGGCGTAAATTAATAAAGATGTTTATTTTCTTGCATCAGAATCGATTTGACGGCATGTGGCGTAAATTACAAACGTATCAAAACGGCGAGGAGCTGTTTGGTCTGCCGCACACCGAGTATCCGGAACTAGCTCAAATAAGGAAGGAATTAAATCTCCTTCAAAAACTGTACAAATTATACAACGATGTTATAGACAGAGTGAGCAGTTACTACGACATACCGTGGGGTGAAGTGAACATTGAAGAAATCAATAATGAACTCATGGAGTTTCAAAATAGATGCAGAAAGTTGCCTAAGGGGTAAGGTTGTCTGACTATTTTCCAATAATATGTCACGCGTTACCTCGCTTTGGAGATAGTTAATATATAGGAAATAATAACGATTTACAAGAAAACGTTAACGGTAAAGGAAAGTCTAAAATCATTTATTTTTATTTATTTAATAAATACTTGAAGGTTGAAAGAATGGCCCGCATTCTACGCTTTGAAGAAAACGATTGACGACTTCAACGACATGTGCCCACTACTCGAGCTCATGGCAAATAAAGCAATGAAACCACGTCACTGGCAGCGTATCATGGAAGTCACTAAGTATAACTTTGAACTAGATAACGAAGACTTTTGCTTAAAAAATATACTAGAAGCGCCGCTGCTCCAGAACAAGGAAGACATTGAGGTAATATTGCTTTTTTTCGTCTTAGCTCGTAGGTACTAGCAGTTCACCGCCTGCTGTTCTGTCCGTACCACCCCCGCAATTCCCTTTCGGGAAAGAATTTTAGTAAAACTTATTCTTAGTTAACTTCTAAATGGCAGAAACCATATGTCTACCAAATTTTGAGTGTGTACGTCTTATAACTTCGGTCATCTGGTGATGAGTCAATTAAACTACAAGATATGTATGCATAGATTATTTATTATGTAATATATATTTGTTATATAATATTGTAAGAAACTTATAATCCTGAAAAAATCTTGCTTAATAACAAAATACAGACACCATACTTATTACTCTATCCCATATACATTAGTATTATATTTATATATATAAATATTTATTGTAAAACTTTTTAAGACTCTGCTGACTCAGTTTATGAAGCGGTACTATATACGATTTAATCTCCACTGAGTTTGAGATTCAGGTGAAGGAAAACTATCTTGAGCAAACTGACACGACTCACACTTGACGCTGGCCACTGGCAATTGGCCTAGACTTATGAGAGAAGACTAGTTTCACACTGCTATTATGCATAACATGAAAAAAATAAATCAATAGGGAATTCGTTAAAAAAAAAGATTTCAGTGTTTACACACAAGATGTCATTTTTCTTAGGCTCACGTCATTTTATGCTCTCTCAATATTTCCCAATACGTTTGAGTTTGTTTGGGGGCGTGGCCAAACCCACTGCGCATGCTTGTTACTTACTGCGACTACGAAGTATTGAACCAGGGAAACGTGGAACAAACCGAAGTACCAGGAGAACATAACGAAATGGTAGCAGCTACTAGCTTATTTGAAACTGTCTTATACTGTACTGTCCTTTATTAATAATGATTTTTTTTTAATATGTTAAGCATAAAAATGTCTTAATTTAATGAATCGAAATAATGTTAGAAAAAATGTAAATAGCCAATAGTAGTGAAGATATTGTAAATAATAGGATAAAGAAGCCCTGAATAATAACACTAGGAAAAATTTAAAACAAATAAAAAAAAGTCTTATTCTATCTTCCTGAGAGAAAGACATGAGCCATGATATTGGGATTATTAAGTACTTTTTTTTTTATATTATTGATGTACATCGGGCCTGCAAGCCATAGCGGCTCTTATAGCTCATCTGACACTGGGCTCGTGGACCCGGACCCACGGCCTGTAAATTAAGTACTATTCATTCATTTAAATATATTTAAATAATTTCTTCTTTTTATTATTTTTAGGATATATGCATTTCTGCTATGAAAGAAAAGGATATTGAAGCGAAATTACGCCAAGTAACAAATGAGTGGTCAGTTCACGAGCTTACGTTTCAAACATTCAACAACCGTGGCGAGTTGTTGCTCAGAGGTGACACGACCGCAGAAACGATTGGTCAACTTGAAGACAGCCTTATGATCTTAGGGTCACTGCTTTCTAATAGGTATAAACGTGTTTTGTTGTAGCAATTTGGTTTTATTGTGTGTAAAATTAATTCATTACCAATCGTTGGACACTTTGACAACTTAATTTTATTGTATTTAATGAAATTGATGACTGAACAGTAAGATGGTTATAACCACTTCTGAGAAATGAGTTAGAATATCATTTCAGTTACATTACCCTTTTCGTGTCGTAAAAGCCGATTAATATGGAACAACTTCAGGAGAAAGGCAACAAATTCATTTATGATTATTATCAAAATATTGCTCTAAGAGGCAAACGAGCAAGACGGGTCACGTGATGGTAAGTGATTCACCGCCGCCCACGGTCACTATATATATATATATATAGTTGGCATATAGATATATTATATATTTGTTATATTAAGCGGTAGACTTTAATCTGCTGAAATGATAATGATAAACATATAATATAGATTTTCTCTCACAGATACAATGCACCATTCAGAAAACAAATACAACAGTGGCTATATGATTTGCAAAGCACTAACGAAATTCTGGAAAGATGGTTGTTAGTGCAGAATATGTGGGTATATCTAGAAGCAGTATTTGTTGGTGGGGATATTGCCAAACAGCTGCCAAAGGAAGCCAAACGATTCTCTAAAATTGACAAATCATGGCAAAAAATCATGCAAAGAGCTCACGAAACACCCGGCGTTGTGTCTTGTTGCGTCGGAGACGATCTCTTGCGACAACTTTTACCTCATCTTCAAGAGCAATTGGAACTCTGTCAGAAGAGTTTGAGCGGTTATTTGGAGAAAAAGAGAACTATGTTCCCAAGATTTTTTTTTGTATCGGATCCTGCGTTACTTGAGATACTAGGTCAAGCTTCAGATTCACATACTATTCAAAACCATTTGCTGTCTATTTTTGATAACATAAGATATGTTAAATTTCACGATATTGGTGAGTGACTAGAACATTTTTGTTATCTTTTATAGAACTTATCATGTTTTGAATAATACGTAAATATTTATTCTGCAGAGTATAATAAAATGGTTGCAATAGTGTCATCAGAGGGTGAAGAGATTAAACTTGAGCGACCAGTAAGAGCCGAGGGTTCAGTAGAAACTTGGTTGACTTCACTTCTTCAATCTGCTCAGAGCAGCCTACATTCAATTATACGAAATGCTGTATCTGTTATCAATGACCCATCTTTTAACTTATTGTTATTTCTTGACAAAATGCCCGCTCAGGTAACGTTTCAGATTTTCAGGTAACATTACAGTTCAATGTAAACATATTTTGATTAATTAAATTCTTCTTATTCCCAGTTTTTCACATACCTTATAGTTAGATTCTATGCAATATGTGTAGATATTATAAATAAAAATATATATTATAATTTAGATACCATAGGTTTTGGTTGTTTTCATTGCACAGGTTGGACTTCTAGGCATTCAGATAATATGGACCAGAGATGCCGAGCTCGCTTTGATGCAAGCCCGTCAGGACAAAAAAATTATGATGGAAACTAACAATAAGTTCTTGGAACTCCTTAATACGCTTATCGACCAAACCACGAGGGATCTGCAAAAGATAGACCGTATCAAATTCGAAACTCTTATAACTATACACGTCCATCAAAGGGATATTTTCGATATGTTGGTAAGAATTTATAACATTTTTTCGCGTATGATTACATTTCGTTGAAGAATAATATACAAGGATAATATAACAGTAGCACTTGCTGTTGTACTTGATTGTAAGTACTCGTTGAGAAATGCTTTAAATGTACTTACCAACAAGTGATTTAGTAGCTCGCTGGCCTAATGGTTAGAGCGTGCGACCTTCATTTCGAAGGTTGCGGGTTCCAATCTCGGCATGTACCATTGACTTTAATATTTAAGTTATGTATATTTGTGAACTTTAGTTACAATAGCGAAATACAAACGGTGAAGGAAAACATCGTGAGGAAACCTGCACATGACTTAGAATTTATTCTATGATGTGTGTGAAGTGACCAACCCGCATTAGGCCAGTGTGGTGACTACCGCCCAATCGCCCGCATATTGAGGATAGGCATGTGCCCCA
Organism: Troides aeacus; assembly: GCA_033220335.2. Classification (NCBI taxonomy): domain Eukaryota; kingdom Metazoa; phylum Arthropoda; class Insecta; order Lepidoptera; family Papilionidae; genus Troides; species Troides aeacus. The sequence continues at coordinate 8,422,735 of CM067268.1, read as the reverse complement.
GCAGTGGAGACGTAAATTGGCTGTTTTGGATAATATAACACCAAGATTTACATTTTATTTCAGTGCCGTCTTAATGTAAGATCTGCAAACGACTTCGAGTGGTTGAAGCAGTGTCGTTTTTACTTTAAAGAAGACGCAGACAAAACTTGGATATCAGTCACTGATGTAATCTTTACCTATCAGAATGAATATTTGGGATGTACTGAAAGACTAGTCATTACACCGCTAACAGACAGGTTGTTAATGTTTTGCAAATATTCTCAATATCCTTTACATTTACAATATATATACACAAATATGCTTCTCTATTGTTTATTTATGTTCATTGCCTAATTTGTTCTAATCTGTCTTTGCTAATAGGGTGTTTACTATTGTATGTGTACTATACCTTTTTGGGTTTTGTTGATTGAATGAAATAAATAAAACTGTACTAAGGATATTAATCAATAACAAATGATTCGTTATCATAGTTGATTTAAATGTATACGCTTTTTTCATAATAATTTTTGTTTCAATTATTTCAAACAATCTGATCAAATTCGTGTACAGTAAAGTTAATTGAGGTTTACTTAATATTAATATGTAACATTTTAATAGGTGCTACATAACACTTGCCCAAGCGTTGGCTATGAGCATGGGCGGTGCACCATGCGGCCCCGCAGGTACCGGCAAGACGGAAACTGTAAAAGATATGGGTAAAACTTTGGCAAAGTATGTAGTTGTATTCAACTGTTCCGATCAAATGGATTACAGGTGAGAAATCATTAATAGCTTAATTTTCATTATTGATCTATCTTTTGAAATATAATCTTACATTTACAGAGGTCTCGGGCGTATTTACAAAGGTCTCGCTCAGTCTGGTTCGTGGGGATGCTTTGATGAGTTTAACCGGATTGAATTACCTGTTCTATCAGTAGCAGCCCAGCAAGTCGCCGTGGTGCTCGCAGCTAAAAAGGAAAAGAAGAAGTCGTTTCTTTTCACAGATGGCGACATGTCAGACATGTCACCTGAATTCGGTATATTCATTACCATGGTGAATATTATAGCTACTTTTTTATATTTTCTGAAGACTACTCAAATAACTTGAAATATTAATTATAAAATATTAGTGATAAATTAGAAATAAAAAAAATGTTTCTGATAGAAATATTATCAATGCAATTATTGGATGTTTACAATTATTATATCTCTATTATTCAATATCAATTCCTAGAATCCTGGTTACGCTGGGCGGAAAGAACTACCAGAAAACTTGAAAATACAGTTTCGCACAGTAGCTATGATGGTGCCGGACAGACAAATCATTATTAGAGTTAAATTAGCGTCTTGCGGTTTTCTCGAAAATATTACTTTGGCACGGAAATTTTACACACTTTATAAGTTATGTGAAGAACAGCTTACTAAACAGGTCGGTCGCCATTTAAACGCAGTTGTATTAACATGAATAATAAAGTGAAATAATTTTTGTATTTTATATTTTTAAGGTTCACTACGATTTTGGTCTTAGAAATATTCTCTCTGTATTAAGAACTCTCGGTGCAGTCAAACGTGTTAATTCCAAAGATAATGAGAGTACAATTGTAATGCGCGTTTTACGAGACATGAACTTATCGAAATTAATTGATGAAGATGAACCGCTCTTCATTTCATTAGTGGCTGATTTATTTCCGAATCAAGTATTAGAGAAAACAACGTATCCTGAACTGGAAGATGCAGTCAAAAAACAGGTTGATCAAGCTGGCTTAATTTATCATCCGCAATGGGTATTGAAGATTATACAGGTATTGTTTCAATGATTAGTTTTAATTGTATTTAATAATAATACATGTAATGATAACAATAAACTTTTAGCTGTATGAAACCCAAAGAGTGCGTCATGGAATTATGATTCTAGGACCGCCAGGTGCAGGTAAAACCACTTGTATACATACGTTGATGACCGCTTTATCTGACATAGAAGAACCTCATAGGTAAATAATTGTCTTAAGTATTTTTTGCCAACACAAATTGAAACTTGATAAATAATGCAAAATAAAAAATAATTACAGAGAAATGCGTATGAATCCTAAAGCTATTACAGCTGCACAAATGTTTGGACGTCTGGATGTTGCTACCAATGACTGGACTGATGGCATATTTTCTGCCCTATGGCGAAAGACACTAAAAATAAAAACAGGGGAACATATGTGGTTGGTACTAGATGGGCCTGTAGATAGTATATGGATCGAAAATCTGAATTCAGTGCTTGATGATAACAAAACGTTAACATTAGCCAATGGTGATCGTTTAACCATGTCTCCTACTTCAAAAATAATATTCGAACCAGAAAACATTGATAACGCCTCACCAGCAACAGTATCTCGTAACGGTATGGTCTATATGAGTTCTTCAGGTTTAGATTGGGAACCAGGTAAAGCTTTAAGATGTAATCCGTATATTTAAAATTGTAAACAATTTACTTAACAAGTTCTTTTTTAGTTCTCAGTGCATGGCTGAAGACGCGATCTCAAACAGAAGTAGAAATATTTAGTTCATTATTTGAACATACATTTTTAAACACATATACATGGTGTACTCAAAATCTTTTATTTAGCATGCGTGTCCTTCAAAGCAATATTGTGTTTCAAATGCTTAATTTATTAGAAGGACTGGTACCACCACAAATTACAGAAGTTGAGGACTCTTCCGCTAATAAATCAATAAATGGTGACATAGAAGACGACGAAGAAAAGGAGAAAGTTGAAGAAGTTATTCTTTTTACTCATGAGCATTTACAAAAAACTTATACTTTCGCATTAATATGGGGATTTGGATCCCTTCTTGAGACCGATGACAGAGTAAAATTTGATAAGTATTTAAAAACAACATTTAAAGAAATTTTAGAATTACCAAAGCATCCGAATAATAAACCCAGTATTTTGTTCGATTTTTACGTGAAAAATACCGGTAAATGGGAGTTATGGGATGATTTGATGACTAACTATCAATATCCTGATACAGCAACGCCGGATTACTCCACTATTCTTGTTCCAATTATAGATAATGTGAGAATTAACTACCTAATACATTGTATTGCTAAACAAGGTAAAGCAGTACTTCTCTTAGGAGAGCAAGGCTCCGCTAAAACTGTAATGATGAAAGCCTATATGAAAAATGCTAACCCGGAACTGTTTATGGGACGTTCGTTTAATTTTTCTTCAGCAACAAGTCCTTATCAGTTTCAAAAAACTATAGAAAGCTATGTAGAAAAACGAAGTGGCATGACTTTCGGTCCCCCAGGAGGAAAAAAAATGTTAGTCTTTATAGATGACATAAACCTTCCACAAATAAATGAATGGGGCGATCAAATAACAAATGAAATTGTAAGACAAACTATGAGTATGGGTGGATTTTACAGTTTAGAAAAACCAGGAGATTTTACTACAATTGTAGATATACAATTTTTAGGCGCTATGGGCCAACCAGGTATAATTATTTCTTTATTTTTTTTTATTAAAAATATGTATATTTTTCAACTAACACTTTTGTTTTAGGTGGGGGACGGAATGATATTCCATCTCGTTTGAAAAGGCAATTTTCTATATTTAATTGTCCTCTACCAAATAATGAATCTATCGATAAAATATTTAAAGTTATAGGAGAAGGTCATTATAATGCAAAGAGAGGATTTACTACAGATGTAAGATCCCTTATAAAACGAGTCATACCTTTAACTCGAGAACTTTGGACGCGAACTCGTCTAAAATTATTACCTACACCAGCAAAGTTCCATTACGTATTTTCATTAAGAGATTTGTCAAGAGTTTGGCAGGGCATGGTCGGAACTCTACCTACTGTTATTGAATCTGAAAAGTGTCTGATGCTGTTATGGAAACATGAATGTTCTCGTGTTTTCTCTGATAGATTTACACATCAGTCGGATAAAGATTGGTTTGACAACGCATTATACGACATAACCTCTGAGCTTTTGGGAGTGGAGTACAAAAAAATGATGGAAAAAGATCCTGTTTTCGTTGATTTCATGAGGTAAATGTAATTTATAAATGTTCGTGATAATAGAATTAATCCTTTTCGAAGATTTCTTTATTTAATTTTTTTTTTCAAGGGATGCGCCTGAGCCAACTGGCGAGGAAGGAGAAGATGCAGATATGGAATTGCCTAAAGTATATGAACCAGTATTTGATTTCTCTGAATTACGAGATAGACTTGACATGTTTCTTTCACAGTTTAATGAAATGGTTAGAGGATCTGGAATGGATTTAGTATTCTTTCCAGATGCAATGCTTCATTTAGTAAAAATATCACGAGTTATAAGACATCCCAGAGGGAATGTAATGCTGGTAGGCGTGGGTGGCTCTGGAAAGCAATCATTAACAAAATTGTCAACATTTATTGCGGGATACCGTTCCTTTCAAATTGCTTTAACAAGATCATATAATGTTGGAAACTTTCTAGAGGATCTCAAATTACTGTACCGTTCATGTGGCGTACAAGGAAAAGGAACTACATTCATATTTACTGACTTAGACATCAAGGAAGAAGGATTTTTGGAGTATTTAAATAATATTTTATCGTCTGGAGTGATATCTAATCTATTTACTAAAGATGAACAGCAGGAAATTATTTCGGAATTAACGCCTATTATGAAACGCGAAAACCAGAAAAGAACTTTAACAAATGAATTAGTTATGGAATATTTTCTAAACAGAACTTGTCAAAATCTTCATGTTGTTTTATGCTTTTCACCAGTATGTACAAAAAAAATTACATTTATGCTTATAAATTTACTGAATAATATTATAGTTTTATTATTTTTATAGGTCAGTGAAGCTTTTCGGTACCGGGCTCTGCGTTTCCCTGCACTAATATCTGGTTGTACTATAGACTGGTTCCAACCATGGCCAAAAGATGCTTTAGTTTCAGTAGCTGATCATTTTTTGGCAGAGTTTGAGATAGAATGTACTAAAGAAGTAAAAAAAGAACTCGTTACTGTATTAGGGACAATACAGGATGTAGTTTCTAAAGTGTCAGCGGACTATTTTCAAAGATTTCGAAGATCTTCGCATGTTACCCCGAAATCATATCTTAGTTTCATAGGGGGTTATAAAACAATATATCAAATGAAACAGAAAGAGCTAGGTGATGGAGCACTAAGAATGGATACAGGGCTGGAAAAACTTCGTGAGGCATCAATTTCTGTCGAAGTTTTAAAGAAAGATTTAGCTGTAATGGAACAAGATTTAGCATTAGCATCTGAAAAAGCCGATCGAGTTCTCTCTGAAGTGACAGAACGTGCAATGCAGGCAGAAATAGTGAAGAATCAAGTACAAATAGTAAAGGAAAAGGCAGAAGCTTTAGTAGCTTACATTGCTGAAGAAAAGGAAAAAGCAGAAATAAAATTAGAAGCCGCTAAGCCTGCTCTTGAAGAAGCCGAAGCTGCTCTTAATACAATAAAACCAGCGCACATTGCAACCGTCCGAAAATTAGGTAGACCACCACATCTAATAATGAGAATTATGGATTGTGTATTAATTTTATTTCAACGCAGATTACATCCATTAATACCAGATACAGCTGCTCCATGTCCTAAACCATCCTGGGCTGAATCACTTAAGGTTGTAGAAATTTTTCAATTAATAGTTTTAAATTTACCATTAATATAATATATAATTGAAGTTGTTTATCTTTCTTTACGTTTATAGATGATGGCTAGCACTACGTTTCTACTACAGCTACAAAATTATCCAAAAGACATAATCAACAATGAAATGGTAGAACACCTGGTGCCTTATTTTGAAATGGAGGATTATAATATGGACACTGCAAAGCGCGTGTGTGGCGATGTGGCTGGGTTATTATCGTGGACAAAAGCTATGGCTTTCTTTCACAGCGTTAACAAGGAAGTGCTGCCTCTGAAGGCAAATCTTTTATTGCAAGAGGCGAGATTGAAGGTATGTTTCGTTAATTTAAACTGTTAAGTTTTCCTATTATAAATATATAAATTAACTATTTTCATGTCTAAGGTGGCAATGGAAGATCTGGCTTCAGCGGAAAGACAACTGGAAGAAAGAGAAATGTCGCTTCGAAAAGTTAAGGAGCAATATGAGTCTGCCGTTTCCGAAAAACAACAATTGACAGATGCTGCTAATGTTTGTTTACGAAAAATGACCGCGGCCACTGCTTTAATAAATGGTTTGGGAGGAGAAAAAATTAGATGGACTCAACAAAGTAAAGATTTCAAGGAACAACTAGGCAGATTGGTCGGAGACGTAGTGTTAGCAACAGGATTTTTATCATACTGTGGGCCTTATAATCAAGAATTTAGAAATAGTTTGTTTAATACATGGATGGGCATCCTCCAGAGCAAACATATACCAGTAACCAATAATTTAAATATTACAAATATGTTAGTCGAAAATGCTACCATTTCCGAATGGACCCTACAAGGTTTGCCTAATGATGAACTGTCTGTACAGAATGCTTTAATTGTTACAAAATCTAGTTCTTATCCCCTTTTAGTCGATCCACAAAGTCAAGGTAAAAACTGGATTAAAAATAAAGAGAGCACTAATGAACTTCAAATTACGTCACTCAACCATAAATATTTTAGAACACATCTTGAAGATAGTTTATCTCTTGGAAGGCCTCTTTTAATTGAAGACGTAGGTGTTGAACTTGATCCAGTTATAGATAATGTTTTAGAGAAGAATTTTATAAAGTCTGGTTCTATTGAAAAAGTTATTGTTGGTGACAAAGAATGCGATGTCATGCCTGGTTTCATGCTCTACATTACGACAAAACTTCCTAACCCAGCATATTCCCCAGAAATTAGTGCAAAAACGTCAATAATAGATTTTACTGTGACAATGCAAGGACTTGAAGATCAATTGCTAGGTCGTGTAATTTTAATGGAAAAATCGGATTTAGAAGAAGAGCGAGTTGCTCTTTTTGAATCTGTCATGAAAAATCAAAGAAGTATGAAAGAATTAGAAAGTAATTTACTGTGCAGATTGACGTCATCAGAGGGGTCTTTAGTTGATGATGAAGCTCTTATACAGGTATTACAAATAACAAAAACAACGGCAGAAGAAGTAAATGAAAAATTAATAGTTGCTGAAGTAACAGAGAAAAAAATAATTAAAGCAAGAGAAGAATTTCGTGCAGTAGCTGCGAGAGGCTCAATTTTATATTTTTTGATTGTTGAAATGAGTAATGTAAACATTATGTATCAAAATTCGTTAAAACAATTTCTTAACATTTTTGACAATTCTATAACCAAATCGACTAAAAGTAATATTACCGAAGAAAGAATAAATTTAATATTGAAATATCTCACTCATGAAGTATGGGCCTTTACATTGCGTAGTTTATACGAAAGGCACAAAGCTTTATTTACTTTGATGTTGGCAATGAAAATAGACTGCCATCGATGTCTTATATCTCACGACGAATTTATGGCTTTTGTTAAAGGAGGAGCATCTCTCGATTTAAATGCTGTAGCACCAAAACCATATAAATGGATTTTAGATATAACATGGCTTAATTTAGTTGAAATTAGTAAATTAAAAACATTTTCTGACGTTTTACAAAAAGTACGTATACCAATCTCATGTATTTTTAGTATAATACAAGTATTGCTTTATAATTAATTTGATATATATTATAATAGATAACTACTAATGAAAAGGAATGGAGAGTTTGGTATGAAAAAGCAAAACCTGAAGAAGAAATAATTCCCTCCGGATATAACGAGAGTCTCGATGTTTTTCGAAAATTGCTACTTATAAGATCCTGGAGTCCTGACAGAACTCTTTCTCAGGCTAGAAAATATATTGTTGGTATGTATGGTATAGAAATAATATATTTAAAATGTATCAAATACAATGATAAGTTAAACAGCCTTAAGCAGATACATTATGATTATGTAAATTTTTTCATAAGGTAAAAGCAATTGTTACTCTTTCTCTATCTTCCATGTGTTATATGTATACATATTTGAACATACTACTTGAAATATTGTTTGTTGGTGCATTAATAAAATCAACCTATACTCTAAGATATAATAATTAACAACCATTATATAAAAGAACTAATATTAAATTTATTTGAATATAATTTTAGATTCGCTCGGACCGGAATACGGGGAAGGGCGTATCCTTAATCTCGAAACCACATGGGAAGAATCGGAACCCCGGACCCCACTTATTTGTATACTATCAATAGGATCTGATCCCTCTGGACAAATAGCAACATTGGCTAAATCCAAGGACATCGGTATATTTTAATCATAAAGATGTTTATAATTTTTAAATGTTTCCTTTATATAAAAATTTTCTTTTCACAGTTTTAAAAGCTGTTTCTATGGGCCAAGGCCAAGAAATTGTTGCCCGAAAGATGATATCGGACTCAATGAATGAAGGTGGCTGGGTACTACTGCAAAATATTCATTTGTCACTTCCATTTTGCGTAGAGGCAATGGATGCCTTAATTGAAACTGAACATATGCAAGAATCCTTTCGACTTTGGCTCACAACTGAAGTGCATACAGACTTCCCTATAGGGTTGCTACAAATGGCTATTAAATTCACAAACGAACCGCCTCAAGGTATACGTGCAAGTATGAAGAGAACTTATCAAAATATCACACAAGACACCTTAGACTATTCATCCCTGTCACAATGGCCGCCACTACTGTATGCAGTAGCATTTTTACATACAATCGTTCAAGAAAGAAGAAAATTTGGACCTTTGGGTTGGAACATACCTTATGAATTTAATCAAGCTGATTATGCGGCAAGCGTCCAATTTATTCAGAATCATTTAGATGATATTGATCCAAAGAAAGGGATATCATGGCCTACTATTTGCTATATGCTAGGAGAAGTACAGTACGGAGGACGGGTCACAGACGATTTTGACAAACGTTTACTGACGACGTTTACCAACGTGTGGTTCTGCGATGTACTTTTAAGGCCCGGTTTTGAATTTTACAAAGGTTATAAAGTGCCTCAGACTAGAAATCTTCAAGGTTACATAGATTACATCAATCAATTGCCTTTAACAGATACGCCCGAGGTGTTTGGCTTGCACGGTAATGCCGATATTACGTACCAAATTAATAGCGCTAAAGACATTTTGGACACTATACTTAGTGTTCAACCCAAAGAAGGGGGAAGTCAAGGTGGGGAAACTAGGGAGAGCATAGTTTATCGTCTAGCTGAAGACATGTTAGAAAAATTACCTAAACAATATGTTAGTTTCGAAGTTCGTGAGGCTTTACAGAAGATGGGTGCATTTTTGCCTATGAATATCTTTTTAAGGTAACTTAAGCCGTCTACATAACGTAATGTATATTCATATAATAAGTGATATTTATTTTGTCCGTATATATAATTCAAAAATATAAGCAACTGATTAAACTCTTTATTTTACAGACAGGAAATAGATAGAATACAACGTGTAATAAAAACTGTATACACGACATTATGCGATTTGAAGCTGGCCATCGATGGTACGATTGTAATGAGTCTAGCACTAAGAGAATCTTTGGACGCTATGTATGACGCTAGGATACCCAATCAGTGGTCAAAGGTATGAAATGGACGTAACAAGCACAAAGTACAAGTGGTGATATGTAAAACACTAACACATTTTTATATTCCATACTAAAATAATTTGACAACCCCTTTGTAACTGGAACACAATAATCTCAAGACACATCTGTTTAACGGCAGAAATATGCTCATGTTGGTACGTACATAAACCGCCTCAGGCTACAGAGACCCATCGCAAATGGTTATCCGTAAATATATATTTCTGCAACGCAATTTTCCGTTACAAACAGCTGTTATGCATTAATCTTATAATTATATAATACAATTTCTATAATCCACCTGTCAATCTTCCCCTTGACTTTCATATAAAAATAAGGATTCTTTCCATTTTTGTAAACTTTAAAATATTTTTGACAAAATAGGTGTCTTGGGAGTCGGCGACCTTAGGATTTTGGTACACAGAGCTGTTGGAACGTGAGCAGCAATACAGAGCCTGGTTGCGTAATGGCCGACCACACACCTTCTGGATGACAGGGTTTTTTAATCCACAAGGATTTCTTACAGCTATGAGACAGGTAACGGAAATCTACAAACGAAGGGAGCATAAAAAGATGCACTTTTTTTTTAAGTTTCTATTTAAGAATAACGCAGGTATAAAAGTTTCTACTTTTTGATCATCAGGAAGTAACAAGAAGTCACAAGGGTTGGGCATTAGATTCGGTGGTTTTGCAAAATCATATAACAAAGCTAAATAGAGAAGAGGTGCACGAGGGCCCGGCGGAAGGCGTATATGTATACGGACTATTCCTTGAAGGTATGTTTTGTCACAATTCTTATTGCATATAATCTTAAAATTATATGATAGCAGATTCCAAACGGCGATTTGACAAATATATAAAATATATACTTAGTAATAAACATTATTAGTTTAACATAAGCGATGGACAAAGTCTTGGATTTGACGTCACAGTCGATAAATATTGTATCATAGGTTTCATTGGACAATAACCTGTTACTAATATTTAAAGTGCTAATATCAGAATTTGGTATTAAAGTGACGAGTATTTGATACTTATAGATGTCTGTATATCTATTTGTTCATAATAAATAATACGTTAACATTTATTTTCACAGGCGCATCTCTCGATCGTAAAACTGGAAAACTGATAGAATCCAAACCCAAAGTACTTTATGAGCAAATGCCAGTTATATACATATTTGCAATAAACACGACCGCTGGCAAAGATCCCAGGTTGTACGAGTGTCCAATCTATAGAAAACCACAGAGAACGGATGCTAAGTACGTTGGATCCATAGACTTTGAGACCGACAGCAACCCTCGACATTGGACGTTGAGAGGAGTAGCGTTGTTATGTGATATAAAATAAATAAAAATCGGCATTTAATTGTGCTTGTTATTAATATCAGCTTTTTAAATTCGAATCAATACATAGCACTCAGTTAATAAATAGATATAATATATATATGAAGCAAAGGTATTTAAATATACGCTCTTATAAATAATGCTTCAGAAAATAAATATAGTATTACTCAAACATTACATAAATGTTAACTGAACTCCGATGACGCACAGGTACATTTATAGCAATTTTTTGATCTCATCATACAATACTAGCACAAAAGCTGCCCCTGTGCCTCGGAGAATGTTCGAGAAAGCTCCTTTGAAAAAAGCACCTGGCCCTTCTGTGCTCAGTATTTTGGCCCAACAATGAGCTGTACTTCTGTATTGTCGTTCGTTAAGCGGCCTCCCCGATTGCATCATCATCCTTCGCCTTACAGTATCCAAGGGATAAGAAGCAATGCCCGCGACAGTTGTAACAGTCTGCGAAATTTAATTTACTTATCATGATACCTTATAAAATCTCCTGTTTGGATCTATATTAAAATTGTTAGCTGAACCAGTAGGCGGTTTTACTTTGTGTATCTTATAATGGATAGTAATCAAATTTTGATGACTCGTTATTTTTTAAAAATTGTACACCACGAACTTAATACCGAATTTTTCTTCGAAAAATATAAATAAACAATTATAAAAAAAAAAAAAATTTGGCTTAAAAACTGCTTTTTATAATTTTTTCTATGTTATATTTGACAAATACTACGGTTTTATTTTACCTAGCTCCATTAGCGTACATTATCACTTCACCAGTCATAGATGTTATAATTAAAAATATCTGTATCAAGCATTTTAGATTTTTAACTACGACTTTCATTCGATGTGCACACATGTAAAATAAAAAAAAATGGATTAGGAAATATTTAGCAACCTGTGCGATCATCCAAGATATTAAAATCGGTGTGTTCTTCGGATCAGGTAACATGCCGCGAGCAGTGTCATAAAAGCCAAAATAAGCTGCCCGGTAAATAATGATTCCTTGCACAGACACAATAAAACCTCTGTACAATCCAATTGGACCATCAGACTTTAAAGTTTTAACAAGGCAGTCGATCAAACCATTGAACTCTTTACTCTTGCCCTTTCCGACGTCTGTAGCTAATCTAGAAAAATAAGAGTTTATTAATTTCCGATTTTAAAAATACACTTTCAATATATTACGGATTCTAAAAACATTACTGTGTTAGTATTTTTACCTGGTTCGAGCAAAATCTAGAGGATAGACAAAACATAACGAGGTTGCCCCGGCGGCGCCACCTGAAGCCAAGTTACCCGCAAAATATCTCCAAAATTGAACATTTTTATCAATGCCTTTAAGAAAAAAACCCTTGTATACATCTCGAAATGCGAAGTTGAGAGCCTGTGTTGGAAAATATCGAAGTACGTTCGCTAAATTACCACGCCAGAACGACATAATTCCTTGTTCCTTCGGTATACGTACTATAGCGTCCATTATTCCTAAAAATTTAATAATCTACATTATGACAATGACATTTAGAATCATTGGTACACTTTAGTATCTTTTAGCATTTTATTAAAGAAATGAGATGCTTTCAATGTTAAATTTTACCTTTGTACCGCTTGTCTTCTGATATTTGTTTAGACACATGTTGTACTTGTAACAGTAACTTCACGCGCTCTATCGGCGCTACCGCAGTCTTTGAGACCGCAGCTGATATGCCACCCGCGAGAAAATCTTTAACAAATGCACTACTGCCCTGATCCTTCTTCTCATCTTTGCCTTTCTTATCATCTTTTTTTGACATAGCGAAACGATATAATCACAGTTTAAAACAAAGATAATTCCTTATAGGATCGAACAAATATAATTCATATGAACTTCGTAATTAAAAAAACATGTACAATAAACCAATTCGTAAAATTAAATATTTTGATAGTTTTTATATTAGAAGAAAACAATATCATTGAAAAAATCTGTGACACGATTTGACAGACACTGAAGTACGTTTTTCTTATTTTCTTTTGAAAAAAGAACAAATAAGAGATCTCTTTAGAAATAAAGCATAACATGTACTCACGAAATATCTAATTTGTGGTAGTAACGAAATCATATATTAGGTCTTTACCTATGAAATTGCGGTTTTGTATGAAAAAAAATAAACGAATTTTTTTATCCTTATTCCATAATTACTCGAATTTTTAACGTATCCATGATGACGAAAAAGATTATAATTCGATGAAAATGTAACACTAATGAATAAATAAATGACTTCTTTTGGAAAAAGAATTCCTTGTTTTTAAAATAATATTAATTTGAAATTATAATTTTTAGCCAAACAAAAATTATTTTGATTTGAAATGTCCCGCACTGTAGAACGGCAATTTCATAGGTAAACACCTATTATTTAAATTATATTTTTGCATCTGGCAATAACACGTCGCAAGTTTTAGGAAAATTGTCATACTGTATTTACCTATTATATATAAAATGCACTAAACAATGTTCTTGGATACATATATCGCAAGTTACTAAAGTTTTTCTGATTATTAACAGAATATCTGTTCTGTGAAGTGATAATTAAGTATATTTTAAACTGGTATATGATAAGTATATCAATAGCACTGTTTTTTAATATATTTGCCGTACAATTAAAAGGAGGAAAAAAACTCAAACAAATTATTGTATTATCACTTTATTTGTCAAACTAGTCGATTGTTAAAACTAGTAGCGAGTTCTATCCGATACAGGAACACCGAAAGAATAAAATTTTGTGTGAAAGTTTATCCCAAAAATTAAAATATTTATGAACTATAAAAAGAAAGTGAACATATCTACTTTGTTTCTAAATGGCTGTATATTATATTTAGAATAGTATTATTCTATCATTGCATACATATATTGCTATCAGCCAGTAAAACTAATAAACCTCCTTAGTTTCTGCATCTGGCTGAATCATTGATGCATCATCCACTTGGGCCTAATTTGGTTAACAGGTACCTCTCCAATCAAAATAATAGATCAACATTTAAAACTTGTTCATGCTCTAATACTAGTAAAATTTAATTCGTGACTATATTTGGTAAAAAAACGTTTTAAGGAAAATTTTATTAATGTCCGTTTAAAATATATAAAAGTTGACCAAAACTCATCTTGTGTTAAATTTTTATAACATTTCGCCCAAGTATGTATACAAGTTACATCGGAAAGACAATTATACTAATGAAGTTAAGAAGAGAGATATAAATATGTCGTAATCTAATGGTGCGAGTAACACGTACATGTTGAAAAAAGAGACTAATGAGAAATAATTGACTATTTGCGCATTTTCGCTGCGTTGTCAGCATTCTCCTTCATAATCTTCGATTTTAGATGATCCTTATACTTCAGAATACCGCCATTCCATTTTGTTACGGTGGAATTCTCACATATCCATATCTCCTCTGCAACCTGCCAATGCATCATTGTTTTAGTGTAATCTTAAACTTATCAAGTTCTCATTATAAAGCCAAAGCACAATTAATTTAAGACATACAATACAATATTCAGCACCTGTTTGAATCATTACATAATGGAGGTACTTGGTATCATACCAAACATCAATCATTTAATATTAGAGTCAAATGTTAACTTATATTTGTTAAAAAGAAAGCAAGCTAACTGTAACATAATTATATTTTTACCAGAACATTTACATACTAAAAACATTTACAACATTTGTTTCTAAAATTGTTTATTCATTAGTACTGTAAAGTATAAAAATGTTTTTTATATGTTGATAAATAATTAAAAACAAATCACAACTTACTTGATTGATAAGCCTGAAGTCGTGACTGACCAGCACCATGCCACCGTCGAAGTCATTGATTGCATCAGCCAATGCGTCAATAGTCTCCATGTCCAAATGATTGGTAGGTTCGTCAAGTAGCAGGAGGTGTGGTGTCTGCCATGCGAGCCATGCAAACACGACGCGACATCGTTGCCCATCTGACAGTTGTCGCATTGGGCACACCTGCAAGTTAATAGTAATATTTACTTATGTAATATTTCAATTCTAGTTTATTTCCATTCCACAATCAATCTTCAGACAGAAAGAGTGACAAAGAAAAAGAAAACATTACAGTAACATAGTACAATTCTATAGAAATGAACTGATCCTGAACCTTTTTTTATATGCGGGGGTAAAATATTCTAAAGTTACCCTGCTTCTTACAGTCAGAGTTGTGAAATTTTTACCATAATAAAACCCACTGAGTGCTCAAGTGCGTTAAGAGGGGCCCTGGAGGAGTCTCATACAGGTCACATCATCAGCCTTCTACACATTGGCTTTGTACGTCTCAGTAGGTGAATCTCTCCTTAGCACCATTGCTGATTAACTGTGAGTGCAGAACCGTGTTGTACTTGCTGTCCTACATGGGTTTGGTCATTGAGTGACAAAGGCCCGAGGGGGCGGACTGAGGCTAAAGAGGGCTCTAGACAACATTATGAATTCAGGAATATTTCCCAAACATAACACATACTTTGCATTTGGTAGTTTGGTTCTATTGTTCGGGCTCCAAAAATTACGAGCCCTGGGCATGTGCCTTGTATGTTTATAACGTACTCTGCTTCTGATGGTCCCCAACCATCAAGAACTGCGAAACCTCTAAACCATTTTAGATACCTTCTGTGACAGACAGGGTTTAACCACAGTCCTCATTTTACTATACTGTGAATACAGGGCTATTTATATTACGATTTTTGCCTATTTTAGAGGATGTCTACAGGTTAATAAAGCATGAAGTTAATCAAAAAGATAAAAATTTTAAGAAATATAAAGTACGTTTACTTGAACTGCAAATTATATAATTACTCACCTGTTGTCGTCCAGTTAGTCCATATCTTCCAATAATTTTCCTCATCTCCTCACGTTCACGGACCTCGGGAAACTCTTTCAGCATGTAGTCCAAAGGAGATAGATCCAAGTCCAACAGCTCGTGCAAGTGTTGATGGTAACGACCTATACGTAAGTGAGAGTTCTTACGTATCATACCGGTACTCGGCACCAACTGTAACACAAATTCTTTGTACATCAAGATTGAAAATAATCTCATTTGTATCTATTCATGTAAGAAAAATAGTCAAGTTATATTTTTAAAAAAGAAATTTGTATATTATAGTAAAATACTATGAAAGTGAAATATCATTAATATACATTCTTACAACCCATTATTGGAATTGTAGAGAATGTTTAAATACATTTCTCATTTAGCCAACATGATGGATAAAAGGCCTTGATTCCTATGAGAAGACTCCCAATAAATTGAATGTTAGGAGAAATGTTGATAATTTTTCCATACATCTCCATAAAGAAGTTTGAGGAGTGTCGACTTGCCGGCTCCATTGGGTCCCACCAGAGCGATTCTTGTGTCCAAATCAATTCCAAACTCTAAATTCTTATAGATCCAAGCGCCATTGTCACTGTATCTAAATGATACATTCTGCAATAGTTACATGTTGTATATTAATGTAAATAATAAATAAATTTCATTCTACTAACAATTACTATTTGTACATCTCAGTTACCGAAGACCATCTAGGCAGTTGCCTATTTCTGCAAAACATTAGTATGCAAACATTACTATCTATCAGTTTGAAAGGCGTTATATGTGATGGAATTTCTTAATTAATAGGATTTAACATCACGAGTCTCAGTGACGAGATCAATGTGCTGTTGAATGTAATATTCTCATCAGATGATTGTTACAGTAGTACCTACAGTGCAATGATTAATGTACTATAATTGTAATATAAGAGATATATAATCTATACTCACTTGCACCATGATTACTGGTGGTGGAACTTTCCCGCAAGATGGAAAGTAAAAATTGAGGATTTTGTCATCCACCACTTTTTCAGTGAGACCTTGAGCAACCATTTTAGCTAGTGTTTTCTCTTTAGATTGTGCCTGACGTGCAAGCTTGGCTGATCCATGCCCAAATCTATTGATGTAGTTCTGACAACATTAAATTAAAATTTAAAACTTATCCAACACAATGATAAATCTTAAAAATTAATTTAATACTCAATAATGATAATTATAATAATGCACCGCACTGGCAACATGGTTGCCTGCATGGTGGATAAATAGTTTTAACCATCTCTTTGTTGACTAAGGAGATTCTGAGTTCCAACAATGTCGACATTAAATAAGCACATTACCACTTTAATGATAATGATGTTCGGAGAATGTATAAGGACATTATACTAATGGTGAAACATACTTTCATGTGTGCGATTTGATCCTGCTCCCAATTGTACTGCTTCATTTGATTCTCCAGCAACTCTAAACGAGTACGCACAAACGCCTCATAGTTCCCTGTGTAATATTTGAGACGGCGTTTGCTCATGTGAACTATGTTGGTGCAAACACCATTGAGAAAGTCCTGTGAGTGTGATATCAGCACCAGAATTCGCTTATATCTACAAATAAATTAATTATATTGACTTATTTAATTTTAAACATGGGTCCATTTATGGGTGGTTATCATTTCAGATGATGATTTAATATTGATTTAACATTGTGAACTACTATATAATATACTTTTTTTTTCGCGGGGGAAATCTTCTTAAAAGATACCTTGCTTCTGGGGGGAAGACAAGGTTATGTGGGGCTTTTACCCACTAAAACCCCCTCGGTGGTCTCCCTCAGTGCATTAAGAGAGGCTTCGGGGTCTCCTACAGAACGCACCGGTGCCCATGGAATGTTTTTGTCAGAGTGCAGGGGCAATCTGACAAAAACGTTCCATAGAAGGGCAAAGCCCTCCTTAATACCCACGCTTTGCTACGGCAAATACACGACCATAATATATTTGCCGTCGTCTTAACCCTCGCTTATTAAGCTCTGAGGGCCCCCATCCTCAAAGCCCACGAAACCGAGGACCCTTTTAGTCGCCTTGTACTACAGGCAGGGAATACCTTAGTCCTATTCTTAATGGCCCGGGACTTCAGAGCTGACTGGCTGGGGCGGTCATTGCCATCGCCCCGACGTCCTTGTCTATGGACGGAGTCGACCCTCTCTCGACTTCGCTCGGCGGACTCCTTCTGTATTGTTACAGTTTCAAAAAAGGAAACCAACGCTATCCACCCATTTTTCTTTGCTAGGTGCAGTTGATATCGCTATTGGCAAAATAGGTAATGCCCGATCTTGTGGATCAGAATTTGCTGTTTGGACATCCACATAGGGCATTTTGCGAGCGTATGCTCAGCGGAATCCCCACCACAATGGTAGGCATTGCATAGTTGGTTCGCGTTTGATCCTAATCAGGTACTCACTAAAACACCCATGTCCTGTGAGTACCCGAGTTAGCCTGAAGGTGACATACACCACTCCGTCCGATCTATGCCAGGCTTCTAGGTTTGGCAGAAAAGCGCTTACTATATGCGCTGCCGTTAGTTCAGCGGCTCTGCAAGCCTCTCTCGACACCATATAATATACTTACTGCTTAAGTTCTTCTTCAAGCCATACACACGCTTCTAAATCAAGGTGATTAGTAGGCTCATCCAGTAGTAGCAAGTGGGGTTTGACATAAAGTGCACGAGCCAAGGCAATCCGCATACGCCAACCTTTGTAAAAAAAAAATCAGTGTGATGTATCATAATTTATATATCTCACATGTGACATGAAATAAGACAGTACGGTTGCATAATAACTGTGCAACCAAAAAGCAAGTTACTCACCTCCAGAGAAGTCTTTAGTTGCCTTTTGTTGCATTTCCTTTGTGAAGCCAAGACCATGTAGAATATTAGCAGCACGTGCCTCTGCAGTATCAGCACTCAGATCATCTAGTCTGTCATAAACATCCATCAGCTGTTCTTGTGATTCTGTACAAAGTAAATAACAATCCTTATGTATGTTCTTTCACAAAAATTTCTTTGTTCAATATCTAGTGGATTGATTGAAAAAAGGCAGAAATGAAAGAGAGACAAGAAAACAATAATAATTTTGTACAGGTAGACATGCAACCAAAAACTTAATAACAGAACAATTTAAATAAATTAAAAATATCAAATTATCACCATCATCTTCACAGTGTGCTAATTCCTCTGCTAACTTTTCCAGCTGTATTCTCTCCTCATCCACTTCCATCACACACTGCAGCGCTGTTTTATCTGAGGCTGGCATTTCCCGAGTTAAATGAAAAATGTCAATGTGTTGTGGAATAGGTACTTCACGACGTCCAAGTACAGAAAGTAGTGATGACTTGCCTATTAAAAGTATAAATTTTATCTTACAACAAACTTTTAATAACTATAAAAATGAAAGTCAGTAACACTAAGAAAATTACACATGTTATTTTAAGAATGAGAATAAATTTGCATAAGTTTTTCCTCATACAAAGTAAAGCATGATTAAAAAACAAACTTAGGTTTAATGTTACATATATAATGATTATTTACGTTTTTGTTTTAAAGGTATAATTAAAATCTACATACCACATCCATTAAGACCAACAAGACCATATCTTCGTCCACAATTTAACTCCAATAGAGTATCTTGAAGCAATTCACTGCCATAAAATGTAATTGAAAAATTGGCAATCTTTATATCTCTGGAGCGTGGATGGACAGCTAGAGAACCCGTACAAGATCTTGCTTCCGAATTCATTTTTGCTTCTGCCTCTAATTTTAAGCATAGTGCCTCTGAAATTGTTGTGATACTTGTTATGTCTTCATCATCATACATCAAATGGTAAAACAAATGCTCATTAAATTCAACTAAAACTAATAACCTAATCAAATATTTTATTACAGTATTAATAGTTAAGCTACAAATTGCTTACTCGGTTACAATCATAACTATTCTTTAAGTTTTATTATAAATCAAGTCCTAAACAAAAATTATTTTAATGAGTGCAAACATATGTTACCTTCAGCAGTTAATTCGCGATCAACGGAACCAGTACCGTTAGAGGCAGTTCCATTCTCTTCAGCCGTCACTCTCGCTACAGGCTTTTTGTTCCGGTTGCTTGCTTGTTCTTTTTTCTTTTGCTGAGCTCGTTTTTTCGCATCCGACGGCATGATACTGATTTTAAGACAAATCTACAAAATGAATTTTAATATTAATGTACGTAATTCGCAAACACGTTTACATTTAACAAGTCTCCTCTCTTGTGCCGCATTTATTGAAATGATTCATCTCATGTTATTGATGTATGGAACACAATTAGCCTAATACGTTCCACATTTTTGCGACTACTTTAGAATTTTTAATAAGGTTTACCTCTAGTAGAAACAAAAAACATTTAATACCTGTGCAAATGTCTACAGGGATGAAGCAAGCGTACTGCGTCTACACGTGCTCCTTTGAAAAGAAAGACAAATTTAAACGTCGTGATTAGTCTGTGTCCATTTGTCCATTGACAGTTATTAATATTGACAGTTCATAAGCCGACTAGGAAAAGTTAACACCAATCAGTCGACAGAAAAGTAGAATATTTTCCATTACGATTGGTTCAATTATTCAGCAGTGTTATCATAAGAAAAATAGCATGTGAACTTTGGTTATAATTTATCACAGATAATATGAAAAATTATAGCTAACTCAAAGTAACAGTTTATATTAAATATCTTTCTAGGATTGAATCTTAATATCAGACATCTTATTTGTGAAGATTTGAATAAATCTGTAACATTTTGAATAGTTGGGGAACATAGTTCGGCGTTCTATTTTAAGATCATTTATTTTCTTGTGTACAATTTACTAATGTAATTTTTTTTTGGAAAATGTGCGATAAATTTAATAACAGAGTTATTGGCATAAACCAAGAATTATTTTACTAATAATGTAAGTTGAGGCTTATGTATTGAATATTTAATATAAAAAAATTAATAAATAAACATAACTTGGTTATTCATGCACCCTTAATATTAGATTAAATACTGATTTCTATCAATTGCTTTGTAGCGGATCCTGTAACACGGAATTCTTTATTTCGAACCTAATAATTTTTGGGTCTAGGTGGCGGTATAGTTATCGATGTCGTAGTAACCGTCTTATTATCACCACCTTCATAATGCAAATCTGTCGCCACCTAGACACAGCATTGTTATGTTCTGGTTGTTGGTATACCAAAGCCAGAACGTTCAGAACGAGTTGAAATTGATGTTAAGTTCTAGTAGCCTATTGTTAATAAAAAAATAAATGTAAAAAACAGATTATTTCTAGTGTCTCATTTATGGGAATACATGATTACCCATACAGAGGTATAATAATTATACTTAGAAAACCTGTTAATAAGGTTTCTATAGATTTGTATTTTTCGTCTCCTTTGAACCGCAGTTTTCGCATCTCGAGCCCAATTCCCAATGAGTTAAAGTCAATTAAATAAGTATCAGCATTACACTTCACAAGATAATGGCTTACCTTTTTACTTTTAATTTATTGGGATATTCATGTTATATTTTCACTATTATTTTCTTCTCTTTCTTGAACGTATATCAATCAACACTAAAATACCTTGAATGTACATACGATGACAATTATAATGTGTTTAAATGAAGAAATCGCTTCAACAAAAGGTAGTTTAACGTATATACCCAATAAAATACCACCTTTATAAATCATGATTTTTCATGCGTATACAAATGTTACGTCATTCGTTTTACGCCCGGTGGATGTGGGCAGTGCTGGACAGATCTGTATGGATGTCTTTGGAACCCTATTGCCAACAGTCAATGTCAATAGGCTGATTATGATTTGTTACAAACTTCTTGGGATTATTAAAATAATTTATTAATGAGTCATACTGTAAACAAATGCTGGTTAATTCAATATTAACACATTTTTATATAATGATTGTGTATACTTAAATCTTGATTAATTAACTTCTTATTTTTGGTAATTGATCATATGTAAAAATGTATTCGTATTTTATTTTGAAAAAAGGCAATATTCGTTTTCAAGGTTGAACTCAAAAAACCATAAACATGGAGGAATAATTTAATAACGTACAAGCTCAACCGTTAATGTAATACATGTCTGTTAACACTTATTTCAAGACCAAAGTTGCACCTTAAATCGAACCATGCTATTTTAACAATTACGTACATTATTTAGAACTTTTGCTAGGAGCGCTTATAAGGCTTTGTGGTTTGTTTGATGCATTAAATGCTATATTTGACTTTCTAGGACACAATCTTCATCTTTCTTTTCACTAACATCATTCAATTAAAATATTTCCATGTGTCACGGTAATGATTGTAAACACATGAAAATATTAAAAGTTTATTTTGTATAACACTTACATCAATATAAGGCAAAAAATTTAATGTAATACAGTAACAAGCAAATCGATCAGTTTATGATTCGAAGACTATTAACAATAAGTGAAATATAAATGAATTGGAAGTCGATTAATAGTGTGTAAATGTTGAAGAATTACAAGTTTAATATATTTTTTCATAGAATAGATTAAAAATTTAATTAAGTAGTATAGTAACGTTGTAAGCTTTCAGTTCTAAGTCGTCCCCATCTTTTAAATTTACCTATTATAACTAACCCCACTTAGTGGACACAAATGACTGAAGCACAATATATATAAAACAAATGTACCTAGCTGTCTAACAATAAATATACTCTTGGACAAATTTAGAGAAACAGCAAAACAGAGATTATTTTTTACCTGTTTTATGTTTATAGTGTATCATGTACCTCACTATTATCAGCAATTTATATAAGTTTTTTTTAGAATACATTGGAATTTACTTATTTATTGCAAATTATTGCCTTCTTCTTATCTGTCTTCTTCTATATACTAAAAGTATGGTTAATTATTGTATTTTAATTTATCCTAAATCTTTGTTTTTAATTTTGACCACACTGTCTTGTTTACTGTGGTTCATGTAAATGGCGAAGATCGGGGTCCAATCTATTAAAAAACAAGTCTAAATTGGGCTTGAAGCCGGATGTTGGAAGTTTTAAATTGCTAAAACCTGTGTGAAAAATTTTACATTATACAGTTTTGTTTATTTTTCTCTAATTTTGTCCATTAGTTTATAATGAATAAGTCCTTACAGCACCTATATTGATATAACATTTATTAAGACTTATATTTCGAGTAAAAATTTTAAAGATTATAAAGTATTTTGTCTTTTACGCAACATTTGTGTATTTTTCTTTAAACTATGGAAGCTTTCAACGAGTAATTGTTAAAGCGATTAAACATTTTAAAATAGCTTATCTGTTTTTAAAGCTGTTGTAAAAGCAGCTATTAGTAATGGGTTACATTCACCAGTTATCTTTAATATTGATTAAAAATGATAAAAGATGTAAAGCAATAACTATTACACATACCACATAACGAATTAATCTCTAAGTCATGAGATTGTTTGTCACATAAATTAAAACACTAAAATACAGAGGTATAATTAAATTAACTTTGTTAAGTATATGTTACATTAACAGTACATAAATAATCATAGCATCTATAAATTACTTTAATGGGGAAGTACATTGTTGAGAATAACTTTATAACAATAAAATGTAAAATTGGAGTTGCTCGTAAAAAAATATATATTTTATTTGTAATTAATTAATATTCATGTTCATATCAATAAAATACACAAAGTTTTACATTTGCCTGTGTTCAAATCAGGTATAGTTTGGGTTATATCAAATCCATATGACTCACCTTTAATACTATCCACCAACAACAATATATCATATATTTAAATTTAAAATTTTCCCTACTAAATTGATTACTTTAAAACATTTACATTGTGATTTTTTTTAAATATCTGTAATGGCATAAACATTAGGAGAATAATGTGAATATAATATTGTCTTTAACGCTAATTGTGACTAATACCTATTTCTATTTTGTGATTACTATTCAACGCGATTCGTTATTGTATACAATCGACGTATTCTGGACATTATTTAAAAAAAAATTCGCCAAAGGAAAAGGAAAAATAACATTACTAAAAAAAATACATAATTTGTTTTAATCACAGATTTAATCCCAGGCTAGTGGGGACGTTTAACAAACACCGCCATAAGAATAACCACGAGAGTTGAAAACAAATACTACAATTAGACGAACTGACATCACAACATATTCCACCGTTAATGCCCTGACCAAGGGAGTACTGTAGCATATTTAAAAAAAAAACCGCAATAAATAATAAAATACGAGAGCTATTTACAATCAAATGCATTAATTTGCTAATATGCTTAAAATAGAATGTGATGAGGTTAGGAGGGCGCGCCGAGTTGGCGGGCGGTGCACGGGGTGTCACCGCGTACGCTTCAGGAGTGATAGCGGACTAGAGATTCGCGATCACGTCATGTTGACGCCTAGCGATCGACTCGCGTACTCGTACACCACGTAGGAAATCGACACTGCGGGGATCACCTTGATAAAGTTCGGCGTTATCCCACGATACAGCCCCTGTATCCCTTCACGTTGGACTATCTCGCGGAATACACCGCGCATCGTGCCCTCTGCGCCTTTCGCTGCCTTTTCTGCGAGAAAAAAAAAAACATTTACTCATTTATATAAAGCAAAATATCTATTTTTATGAATTACAATGCGAGTGACCACCATAAAACATCTAATTTAAGCTCATCTCTACGTGCTCATGTGCATTTTTATATGCTATTGGTACAGTTCTCTTATTTACTTTTCTCATGGATGTAAGCGATAACTCATAACATTACTCCGCTATTTAGTATGATATAACTAACATAAGATTTTAACCCACGATTCACCAGTAATTTCACCAGCTACTGGGCTATTCAAACCAGAAAATGTGATGATTGTAGATTATAATATTTGGTAGAATACGTAGGTTACCTGGATGGTGGTTCGGCAATAGAGGTCTGGCACCATTTTTTATTAACTATTCAACAAGCTATATGATAAACAAGCCATAGTTACTCAGTTATCTTTTTTAAAATACTAGATTTTACCTGCAACATTACTTTATTATTAATTACATATAAACTCACCTTGCGCCTGCAATCTAGTCCGCACCAGGGCTAATGGGTAAGAACAAACTTGTCCCAGAGTACACGATGCACTTCCGCACGCCAGCAGTAATAGCATTCCGGGCTGACCATTGTGTGCCTGGTACTTGCTTATATACTTTTTTTTGAGGGTCTCGTACACCGCCAAATCGATACCGGCGTAGGGCACGATTCCCAATATATTTGGAATGTAACCTTTGTAAAAACACTTGAGGCCCTCTCTGGCGTATATCTTTTTCGCGGCATCTAAAATGCCACTGTATTGTCCAGTTTTTCTTAAAGCTAATCTTGTCTTTAGCACCTCTAATGGGTAGATCACAGTTTGACTGATTGCTCCGGCTGTCGCTCCGGCTACAAACCGCTCGTGTATCGCCAGTGGGTGGTTCTTCTTCTCTCCTTTTATTAAGCGCTTCACTTGTTCGTAAGCAGCGAATTTCAGAGCAGACTCGGGAGCTATTTTGATCACATTTATACCGTTACCCCGCCACAGACCCCTAATACCACCTTCACTAATCATTTTTGCTAAACATTTTGTCATGTTTTCCCTCGTTGGATTCACCTGAAGATTATAATGTTAAGATTACATATCAAACTTATAAAATTACTTAACCATTTTTTTTTTATATTAAATCATCGCATCGAAGCTCATGACGAGTGACTACATAATAATAAAATAAGCTTGCTTAACGATAAATACAAATTAGATATATGTACATTCACTCATTCACATTTAAAAAACGTGAGGAGAACATATTTATGAAGGGCCCCTGCTTCAAATCACAACTTTCTTCGTCATGCTAAAACATAAAATGATACATTGCATTTGCTCTATAAACTCGCCAATTACACATTTTAAAGTCAGAATTAGTAATGACTACGCTTTCACTTGGTGGCAGGTGTAGGCGATGTGATGGAACTACCAGAGAAGGATAATACGTACCTGAAGAAATACTTTTAGACGATCTAAAGGAGCTGTGCAGGTTCTACTGACAGCGCCGGCGATGCCTCCAGCTAACAAGTGTCGCCACCATTTACCCGTCTGTAGTTCACTTTGTGTGAAGTCATCAGGGACGTTCATGTCCTCACCGATGTCCAAATACTGAAATTAAATATTTTAAGTATAAATTAACATTCTCAACCTGGTTATTAATTCAATGATTGTTATATTAAACCTTTGAGTGCCGGAGGCCGATATAACGGCCCGCGCCTTGTAGCGCTTTGCTATTTGCATTGCGGGAGAACTGGCGTTTCAAAATAAATTTAGTACAAGTTAAATTATATAATTTCATTACGAGTGATTTAAAATACATAGTTTTTCGTTTTAACTCTTTGTGGACGACGACGTTTTCCTATTGCTTGGAGGTACCGAAATCTAACATAAACACCGATGATTGCCACTCAGGCGATATTCGATCTGCGGCGTAAATCGCTGTGGCGTTGGACCCTTATCAGTACTAGTCGATAGTGTTTTATATAAACAACTGTTTGAAGACTCTCACGAAATAACGTCGCTTTGCCGCAGCGAAACGTAGGATCAGCTAGTTTATCCACGATAGTCGATGTGAATAATATATTTCAATTCTATAATTTTCAAATGAGTACAAAAAAACTAGTCTCATGGTTTAGTTCTGTAATTCATCCATAATACGTAGCTTTTTGAATCATGTAAATATTCTCGTTTGGTTTTTATAAGCATTTTCCCGAACCCTCGTAAAACTGTGAAATTCGTCCGGTTGTTCTCGCATATGCACATACCTCTATTTCGCCCGGCAGTAAAAAGGTTAATAGTTGATGTTAATTTAAATTTATAAAAATTCTTCAGAAACTACTTTCGTAACAAAACATGATCAAACTGTGTGTGGGATAAGAGTGCCTTACAAAAATACAATTTTAATCCATATTAACGACTTAGAATTTAAAAGATAATGTTTATAGCTATGCCTTAAATAAAAAATAAAACTTAGCGTCTCTGTCTGAATACTTTGCTGATGCAACCGTCTTCGCTGCTCACAGAATCCGAACTATATTTAAGTCCAATAATATATTGTAAAAAATTAATAGCTTGTAATTATTACAAGAACTGTAAGATATTATAAAATTTATTAAAATAAACCATAGTTAAATTGACACTAAGTTTAGTGTAAAATATGTAGCAGTATGTAATCCTTTAAGGTAATAGAGGTTGAAGGAGTGCAGCTGTTGTAATATGGATGGAATGCCAGTAATGCCGGAGGAGACAAAAATAAGAAAGTAAGACGATTGTAGCTTTAAACCATTTTTTAAGATAATAACATTGCTTGTTATTACTCAAATATGAAAGAAAAATAGATAAATCTTATATACCGATGGATGAAAAAGACGTATTTACAACGTTGGAAAGCATAGTATTTGATAATTTTTTTTTAGCAAACTGTTATATTTGTGTTGCGTCATGTCGTCTTTAACACCGATCAATCAATTTCCCTGGCAATGAATGATTGGCTTTGAAACAGAGATAAACTAAATGAACACCAGCAGGACAACGTTTGCGATGTTCAAAAATCTATATATTTAACTGACATAAATTCCTTTACCGTGTTTGCTTTACAAAATATATAAAAATTGAGACGATATGTAAAATGTAAGACGATATTGGAAGTTTGTATTCACTGTGATGAAAGTGTCCCACAACAACGAATGAGGAGTTGTTGTTTCGAACGAACGGAAAGCGTCATTAGGAGAAAGTAAACGGCGTTCGCGAAATGTTTTTGAGACCATTACTAAAATATGCACAGCTGTAAATATTGCTAAGAAAATGATATTCAAAAAAAAACATACAAGGATAACAGTCATCAATGTTTTAATAGGCTGCAAGTTATCTTTATGACGGTATGTCGCATATAATGTCAAGTAGAGCACTTGAGGTATAGGAGATAGTGCGAGATATTATATATACATATATTTAGTATTACATGATTAGCCAGAAAAAGCGATTTACGATAACGAATGTGGCAAGTGTAACTGACATAAGTTCTGAAACTACAAGATAATGTTGTATCAGAAATAGGATCGCTTTGTTTTATTTACCTTATATAGTTACGCCATTGCCGTAATAGCTCTATATGCAGTAACATTTCACCTTACACCAAGTATGTTCGATTCAAACTACAGTAACTATTACAGCATTGAATTATTATACAGTTTATACTTTAGACAATCGTATTTGAACAACGATCTCGTACACAAGTGGCACACGTAGAAAGGTTCGATTTTGTGTCTAATATAAATGGCAGATAAATTCATGTCAAGGGAATCGGTTATGCCTCTATAATTTACAGGTAGAACGACACTCACTTTGTTGATATAGTGTTTCAAGGTAAAAGCATGGTCTTACTATCAATGAATTAAAAGAATTTACTACATTTTTGGTCATGCTTAATGAATTGACAACAAAGGATCTATACTATTGTCGTAATTGATAGGAGCCGACAGTTCTTGATTATAAGGAGGCTTGTCTCAATTGCAATAAGAGGGTTGTCTATTTGGAAATGGTGTATGACCTTTAGGATAATGTGTGCTCTTCACCTTGTAGTGGCGAAGGTGATCGGTAACCATAACCAAGTATCTACGATGAAGCGTAAAAGAGCCTAATCTGCTAGCCTACGGCACGTGGCTGGCCCAAGTTAGTCCCTTTATAGGACTTTAGACAATGAAGCAATGGTGAATGTCAGATATTATATTTCCATTTCATCTCCGAGCATCGCGGCCAATTAATAGTCGACATAGAAACCGGATACCAGATCCGTCGCATAAACCCGACAATCTTCAGATTGAAGAAAAGAGCAGGCAAGAAACTGGAAGGACATAAAGTAGACGAGTACTAGTCGGATATAACATGTACTTACATTTGCAATAATAAACAAGCGAATGGATGTTCCCATGAAAAATCCAGAATATTATGGTCAATATCAATGATATCCTGTTGAAATGCCAGCTACGCCCTACTTTATTTATAATGTAGAGTTACCAAACAAAACGTTTCTATCATTTCTTTATATATGTTCTGAATAAATTTTGCTAATGTATGTGTAAATAGAGTAATACGGTTATGCCACTTACAAATCTAGACGTAAAATTCCAATTTTACAATGGATCATTATAATTTAAAAGTTTTAAACTTTAATAGTTACTCTGAACATCTGGTATACATGGAGACGTATTACGTCATGTCTTAGCATCCTACATATGTACTGAGATGACGTATTGACCTTTAAAACAAGATATATCATATTAAATATGCAAAACGTTTAGACAGCTGTGTGTAGAACTTATTGTATAAGTTATACTTGTACTTCTCACAGGGGATAATCCAGTTGCGAAAGCGCTCTAATTACTCATTGTGTTATATATAACAGAAAATATTTATTTTATGAAATAAACAAAAGTACTAATTTGGGGAAAAATTGTAATCAAACCATGAGCATTTGACGCGGGTTGTTTTGGTAGCTGGTATATCAACAGTTGATGTGTAATTAACTTTTGTAATCATTTTACATTACGTATTATTGCGTTTGCTATGGAAAGACATTTGCGGTTGCTATTGCTCTTAAGGAATATTTCAGACAAATTTCAGTCAAGTCTAATTTTATGTAACGGCCCGCAAAGCGGACGGGAAACAGCTAGTAAGAGTAGCATACCACAGAAACGCCTATTTTTGTCATCAAGTAATAATAATACGAGCATGTGAAATTCTGTATCATATTTCAACGCAACGAAAATAAATTCAGCTGCAGTAACGTTATTATAGTTAGATCTTGTCATTTATCGTCGCGTGAACTTTGTGTTTAGTCGTAATAAGACAGAGACAGTGTAAATAGACGATAATGTATACCATACTTAGAACTATATCAATCAATATTCACGATAACGTTTTAGTCTGTGAACTGATAACGCATGATAACGAGTCTGGTTCGTGTTGAAAAATTTAAACTACCTACATAATACTGTGACAACACTAGGATTTCCCTGAACAGTATACGGCGGGCCGTCTGACGCAACAAGTGGCGCGTGTGTCACCCAGCCAAACGTCACAGCGCCGAGCTGGAGGCGCAGTTAAATATACTGTACGAGAGAAGCGTACCACGAGCATTAGTTATCTCATCGTTAGCGTTACGTTTCAAATACTACCAAGCCAAACTATCATATGATTCGTATGTAGACCCAACAAGACGCCTCTCGTCAGCGGTGTTAGATAAACCTTACAATTCTATCCTTAAAGAGATGGCCCGGTTTCCCAGCAGTGAGGACACAAAAAGCACCGCGTACAATAAACAAAAAAAAATAATGCGTGTTAGTTATTTTCGCAATAAGTATTTACGTAGAGACGACGGTGTTCTATTTTAATATATTCACTATTTTAGTATCTGAACACGCTCACAAAAACTGTAATAAAATTCTATCGTTCTCCTCGTGTACTAATAAAATTAATCTTCTTGAAAGATACATATAGGAAAATTCAAAGAGATAACAATTGTAATATATAATGATTAGGATAATTAGCGGATAAGGTCATCCTAAAGGTCACGAAACAAAATAGCGCAAAGATTGAAACTGTGTGTATAGCAACAACTGAAACGTACAATGAAATTTTATACCCTTATAGTATTTATTACCAATAATAACGTAGATTTGATACTACATGCAAATTAATTAAACTTGTATAATTACAGTCGCTTAGCTAAATCTAACAATTTTCACATATTATCCAACATGATTTAAACATAATCGCTGTCTGCTATAAAGTATGCGAATATTAGTATCCATTGTCTGATTATGGCTTCGGCAAAATGCTCGTTGAAGTTA
Organism: Troides aeacus; assembly: GCA_033220335.2. Lineage (NCBI taxonomy): Eukaryota > Metazoa > Arthropoda > Insecta > Lepidoptera > Papilionidae > Troides > Troides aeacus. The sequence continues at coordinate 8,391,956 of CM067268.1, read as the reverse complement.
TAATCTGTAGTATATTAAATACAAGCTATCACATACTTAGAGTTATCTTCAAGAATTCGCTCCGCTATTTTATAGTTAATCGCTAGTTATACATATCTCGATACCTGCTAAACAATATGTAATTGCCATCCAGGATCCATCCAGGGAGACAATGTTATCCTTTTATTTTAGTTCTATTTAAATATAGATAACGAGTAAAGTTATGTACAGTAATGAACTATCGAGTGGTATCTCTTGGTATAATTACAGTGGTAATGTTATTATTAAGTACTTAACTATTTACCGTGTGAAAAACTTTTTAATTGTAAGGAAACAGTGAGAGTGGAATTATTATTTTATAGAGACAATAGTCATTGATAATGGCATTTGATATAAACAGATTGATCAATAATCATTTTACAGTGCCATAACTCGCTGAAACTCGATCAATTTAAATTTATTATTCGCGAAGCAGATGGATAAAGGTTAATTTTTAACAGCATTGTTTATCTTGCCTGTCGTATTTATTTACTTGTGTCCTTAAGATAAAACAATGGACGAACACGAAATTATAGTAACATTCCTTTGCTTGAAAAAATCCGTGATTACATATATAAAAGCAAAAAGTAAAAACCTATATTAATTATAGTAATAACTTACTCATTACACGCGAAGTACTGAGATGGATTTTTTTTAGTACTGAAACTGGGAACGAGGCGTGATATACATATATATATATATGATAAAAAATATTGTTAATGTTCACAGACTTGGCAAATTCATATTATATCGTCATTAATAATTCTTATTATATGTTATAATATAAAGAAGTTGTATGTACTTGTTTTTCATTAAAAACCTGTTTTGTTTTAAAACACAGCTTGAAAAGGTTTTCGTCGCCGTTTTACTTTCGTTCCTTTTGCAACACCTTATAGCACATGGATATATGAGGTTTATTTTTTTCGATTATACTATGACGTTCAGGAACTCGTAAAAATCTATGGGTATACATTGTATTGTTAATAACGTTAACATTATATCGTCGCTCTTAAACAAGGTCGACAAAATCATACAAGAATCATATCACAAACTTGGCACCGAAATTGTTATAAATACCTTGAGAATCCAATCCCAGAAAGTGTCATAGAAATCCATGTTCATAATGATTTAATTACAAAAATTTAAACCACGCAAAGCAATGGGACTCTTATACGAATCACAACTTGTTTTATAATTAGGTACAAATGCAATTAACACGAGGCCGACATTGCTAACCCAAAATTAGATTACATTTACCTTTGCCAAACACCGCCGGAATATTATCAGGAAGTCTTCAAAGACATCGCCTGTCCCTCCAGTAATATCTTCTAACTCTAAAGACATTATGCTCTATCTAGGTTACGTTTGTAAATTATAACATATAAAAAAAAAACTTTATAAATTAAATCACAGACTGTTTTCTTCTTTGGAACTATTCTGTCAGATCGTTTATAATAATACTTGAACTGATGTGAGTGTATGTTGAAAATGCCACAGCGCGTCAACTAACGTCGCGAGCGGTCTCACACTAAGCGGCGGTCCGCTTTGGTTATCTGGTGAACATGGTGGGGGATGGAGCTAACTACACGCCGTCGGTTATAAGCGGCGGTCAGCGGTCGACACTGTGCCCGATATCAATGAACTGAACGATTGCGTTCGTGATAGCGATTTCGAGGCCGGATCCGTCTTGTGGATGGCATGGCATTGGTGAACGACAGCTGATAAAAACAAGTTTGAGCTCGAAGTTCACCGGGGGCTCGCCCTGTCCGATTCCACTCGAAGCAGGCACGTTTACTTAGCAACCAACATATGCCGAGTGAATATACACACCTAATGTTAATGAAGGTGAAAGTGGGTGGCACTCAAAAGAAAATTGTACCTATTGTATGTATCCAACTAATATAAATCTACTATTTTGCAATATAATCACATAACAGAGCTAAATTATCATCAAGCCACGTTATTAGCATTTATTCATATTAAAATTTCTCAATGCTTTTTTATTAACATTTATAGAGAAACTTCGAGATTCAACGAGTTTCTATCTGGACAGATCTTGTATATTTTGGTAGTAAATTGCAAATGTCGCTCTACTAAATCCCGCCTACTCTTAAAACATCGTTAACGCTTACTCGACGGTTACTCAACAAAAATGTTAAACTGCACTGCTAAGTCCCTTTAAAATTAGTTTATTTTAATTAAGTTAGACTAAACCTAACACAGCAATGCTAAATGTTGACTATATTGACCACAAAAACAATATTATAATGTAAATATTTTGATGCGATTATAGACAACTTGGTTAACCCGTTATTCTTAATGCTTTTTTAATATTTTGTTAATTATTTTAAAATTGAACTATTGTTGGAGGTATAGATACAATGAAATAAGTATATATATATATATATATATATATATATATACAGGTACATCTCTAACAGGTACATTAAACTAATATACAACCTCGGATCAGACAGACGTCGGAAGATAAAATATAGTCATTTTTACAAAATTTATTAGAAAACCTCTTTATTTGTTTTACTAAATCTTGTTTTAAGTCGGTTAATTCAAATAGGGTTTACGAGCATACCTCTGTGAATGTTTTTCTTAATATCTTCTTAGCGTATGCCATACAATCAACACTTTATTTAAACGATTTTAGAAAGCACGGCACAACAAAGAAACATCTCATGCACTCTTTCATAGGATTTTATCTATAAGCACGAAACTCAAAATAACTACTATAGTCGATAGTGTCTTACATAAAACTAGTGTTGCACTAAAAATGTGAGAAAACCTTTAAGTAGCATCAAGTCGCTCGGAATCATAATTTATTAGTAACTTAGTTGTATGTAATAAATACATGTTAAGTTTTTTTTTTTGCACTACATTTTAGACGGAGTTTTATAAAGGTCATTTATATGTAATATTTATATCCAGTCATGAAACGTGTATATAATACCGAGATAATTCAGGAAAGCCTTAAGATAAATCAAGAAACTTTAGATGTGTATAATTTCATTACATCCATTCGGTTACTAGATAAACGGTGAAAGAAAAAATCAATGCAAAAAATTACTTCTAAGAGTTTGTCAGCATTGAATTGTTTAACTTCCTTTAAAAAAAAAGCAGGAATCGTTACATACTATACTATAAGAAACCTGACTTTAGTTTCCGTTCCGCTACATTTCCGTTAAACTACAATACCCTTATTTATAAGTAATATTTTATAAATTACTAAATTCAATAAGTTACTGAAGGTACATTTGATTTTTTTTTGTATAGTGTATAAGATAAAATGGTATAATAGAAGCAGATATGTTTATTTAAGGTGTTATTGTATATTAGGAAATGTAGGATACGGTACGTTAGCGTGATGTGATCTACATATGCATGAACAAGTGTCCCGACGCATCACAGGGAGGTGTTCAGGGACCCGGCACTGACGCGAACAGAACAATCGATACCGGTATACGGTATGCCGTGGAAAAGCTTCGCTGGCGACACCTGAAAACTTAATTTACATCAGCCACAAGTGTACTGAAGAAGAAAACTCGTGACCCTATTAAACGTTACTAAGCGTTACGTAGAGAATATTTACTGATAAAATTCGCACGCGCTCACAACATTTATGTTTATTTATACATTTAACATATTATGACGAAACAATAGAAATGATTATAGTTCATCATTTTATATATGTATAGAAAAAAACTGAATATGACGTTTGAAATAATATAAGACAAGTAATTTTAGTCAGTACTGCAATCACATCATTAGTTCTCAATCAATACCGTTTACATTTATTTTTATTTGCAAATAGATATTAAGATTAATATAATTTGCAAACTAATGATGAGGTTAGAAACATGTCTACACTGTGCTGCATTACGACCACAGTTAATGTACATCATCATCATCATCAGCTGCTAGACGTCCCCACAACTGGACATACGCCTCAAAAGATCTCTACATCGATTCATCCTGTGCTGCCCGCAACAGGTCCACGCACTACGGGTCATGTTTCGTAGAGATACATATTGGGGGAATAAATGAATACAGTTTCTGATAAAATACTACAGTTAAAATCTGTCAAAACACTACCCTAAATTAAAACTCATTGATGCTGTCGCTAGAGATATAACCTCCATAACTGCGCCATGACGTATTCGTATAATAAGTATTTTTTCTAATCAACTATGAAACTACGAGAGGAGTAGATTCGTATAGTTCGTATGTTGTACTCCTGCTTTTAATAATGCACCGGGAACCACCTAGTAAGGATGATAAATACTGCACCACTTTATGTCTATAGCTTAGAGTTATTAATTTCAGTGCCTACAGCTGTTACCCTGCAGAATAAGTAACGTGTTGGTAACTAGTTAGAATATCTCGGGCAAAAGAGATTTACTAGTAAAGTCTTAAAATGTACCTTTTTAAATAATCTTTAACATATAAAAGATTAACACAAGTACTATTCGACAAGCTGACGGTCTTTCTAATCTAGACGTTTTGTCTGGTGACGTTTCAAGGAATGATAGCATACGTAGGGACAACGCCCACCACAGTCATACCTACTACAGGATTTGATTAATACACTCCATTCTTCTTCATAACGCTGAAGCTAAGGTTACTTCAGTCGATTTGGCGTCGGGAAATTAATTTAATGTAATTTCTTGACCAAATAATCATAACCCAAAATTCATATTCCTCTAGTCAGACTCATAGTCTAATGGTATGATTTCCATAAAATTGTATAGTATCTTCGATATGCACTTATTAATCTTGAAACATTATTGACGTTAACCAAATTCTCGAATAATTAGTATTTAGTTAGCAGTTTTCTTGTTAATATTATGCAAATCAATTTACTTGTCAATTACGTATTCTCTCAAGTCAAATGAGCTAAGACAAATAAGTTTACACGTTAAAGACAATAGATATGAGGACGTAAGATAAATTATCATTGTATGAAAGAAATACACATAAGTTTTTTTTTTATTTTGTTGCTAAGATAACATTTGAATAATAACTTCATGGGCGTGTGCCTTATGTAATCAGCATTGAAACGTCTAGAAAGGCATATGATACTAGTAAATTTTATACAAATAAATTAACTATTAATAATTAACTATTAATTAAGTTATTATTATATTTTAAATCCCCTGAAAATTCGTATATCACATTCATTTAAATACATCTAACGTGTAAGAAATTACAGAAAATGGGTATTATTGAAATTAAATGATAAATAAGTGGAAATTTCGCTACATATGTTATTATTATAGAGTTATGTGTAATTTATTTAAGTATATTTTAGAAAGCATGCTAAAGCAAATTCTTATCACATATAAATAAGTGTAACTGTGATAGCCCTATACAGAACTATTCACAACAGCGTCACAATGCGTCCAAACGGGCACGTCAATCTTAATATCCTGTTTAGATACAAGCCGACACACCTACCACAGATGATCGCTTGTGAACAATTTCAGCTAACATGTATGATATATTGAGACATGTACCTAAAAGTAATATATATTGTATATAATCAGTTTACGTTACGCCTGCAGTTTTGTTTGATCTGATTAACAAAGATTGTCAATTACTAAAAATGGCATAGAAACTGCACTGTTCAATTTGCACATATTGAACATAATATTTCAAAATTGAAAAGAATTGTTTGTTTATCTAAAAGCTGTCATTGGTATAATCTTGATGGAAAAGAGCATTGAATTACATAACTTGTCATTGCCACGAAGAATAAAACCTTGGCCGTGGCTAATTCAATATAAGTATATCACCCCGCCGCTTTAATATGACGTAAAAGTTTACGTGTATATTTACACAGGTTTAGTTTTATTGAAAGTTGGTACTCTGAAATTTAAATTATATATAAAATAGCAGTTTAGCCCACCCCCTCCGCTTTGCTGACGGTAACACTCCCTAAAACTCTTTTTGGGGAAGTAGAATTTTGTAAAATACGTTCTTAACTAACCTATACTCGGTAAGAGGAAGATTTCTACCAAATTCCAAGTATCTAGATGTTATAACTCCAGAAATATCCCGTTGAGTCCCAAGATAAGTGGAAATCTCTTATTTATGTATATATATAGAATAATAAAGAGGCACCCAACCTCCCCATGTTAAAAATTTAATCATTTGCTTTTTTATTATCATATTACACTTTTATATGTTTACATCATATACATTTGATTTCAGCCATTGTTTAGTATGCCAAAAGGTATTCATTTAAGAGGACCATGTAAATATTACCAGCGTACTTAGAAACGACTTTTAACTTCATTTACATTAAAAAAGAAGCTCGAAGATACGAAAGAAAATTTAACACGATATAGGACATATATTTCCACATGCCATTGAGTTCTATAATAAATGAAGGAGATATGAAAGTAAGTTCTATACACAGATGCACTATATAAAGCAATCGAGGTGGATTGGTGGAAAAAGAAGAGCGTCGTTATTATAATTCGCCGGTTTTCCTATCTTCTAGTACCGTTTAGTACGCTTAGACTTCGTCTAAATTTATTAATGACTTAAAAAAATTGTATGATGAAATTTAAGGCTCGCCAGAAATTACTCACCGTGGAATGTCTCCAGAAATGTATGAGAGCGTGGATATCGGTCGCAGGCGCAAGTAGCAGATAGTCCCGCCACTCATCGTAGCTAATGTTGAGGCTGCCATCCTGGTCCATCCTATTGTCAAAGGGATAAAATAAATAGTAAAATATACACAAAGAATGAACTATATTAGTATTGTGCGTGCAAGTTGTGAATGCTAAATCACAATATAAAATTGTGTACTAAAACTTTTAGAGAGGCGGTCTCTGCCTATCCCGTTGGGAACGAGGCGTAATATATATGTATGTATGTATGTAAAACTATATTATTAACAGCCTTTACTTGAATCTATGATAAAATTTTCAAATACTATACCATGTCATCATCAAATACTCTACCCAAAGGGTCCACTGTGAACTTTCCGAACTTTAAGTTATTTGGACATTTTGTTCTAATTCGAATTACTTTTAATCTGACCCCTTAAAGAAATTTAGTTAGAACATTCTGTATTAATTGCTGTGTTATTTCAATTTCTGGCTTGGCGTAGGAATTTCGGTAATATCATGTCCAAGTATCAGGAAGACAAATTACCTTAAATACCTCCGCGTATTTTCAACATTCAGGAAAAAAAGAATATATTTTATCTGTTTTCAATAGCGATAAGATAATTCACATTGAATAAATCAAAGAAAGCATAAACATATAACATATCAAAACATGATAGGAAAACGAATGATTTAATGATTTCTCGCTAGTACTACTGATAATCAGAGATGCCCGAAGGTAGGCTCTAGATTTCATTAATTCACTAAGAGAAAATATATATAACAATTAAGTTAAAAAAAATAAGCAGTGGAAAAAATACCACCGAAGTCTAATCTTATTAACGTCGTTAATAAGATCAGGCTTTAGGTGGCTCAGCATAGATTAAGATTAGTGTCCATAAATTTATGTTACGAGTCTCAGGACTGGTGACCTTCATAAAAATCAATATATGCAGTAGATGCACCTTTTCGTAAAGCAAAAATGGTGCCCTCGGCAAAATTTTCGGAGAAAGATCTGGTATGAGTAGGCTTCTGTTATGTCTCTTTATGACTACTGTTAAATCTATTATATATTTTCATTTCTTTATATCGAGGATATAGAAATATAGTGAAAGGAAATGTGACAATGTCTTCATACTAAAAATTTATAAGATTTATAGCACTAGTTTATCAATGAAACCTTTAACTATAACGTGACTATAAATTAGAAATGATAGCGCTGCTTCAGGGTTAGGAGCAGGGTGTAACATCATACGATAATGCGACCATATTAAAGCTTAGGAGAAGGGAAAACTTTGAGATCTCATGGTATTTAAAAACGCCTAGCTTCCGATTTCCGATCCCCTATGCTTTAGAAAGTGTAGATGCTTTATACACCACCCATTTAGCTTGAAGCTTTGACAATTCATGCCCGAACCTGTATAGAAAGTAGGTCACAGAAATATCCATGAATTTCCATAATTATTAGGGTTGTTCAAGAAAATTAAACTTTACTAAAGGCTATACATATCGGTTCTCTTTCTTGGAAATTCAAGGCAGAATCTCTGGGTTCCGTAAATATTAATTTACTAAAGGATTTCAGGTAAGCGAAAGGATTCCCTAATCATCTCTAAAGCAAGCAGCAGAACTATCAATGTATACGCTCAGCAATGTTTAACATTAATCATATACATGTCAAACTAATTGTTTACTTACAGGAAAATTATTTTGTGTAATAATTTCAAATGCAAATTAATGACAAACTAAGACATTGTGTATGAATACTACAGAGAATTTCGCATGCACATAAATACTTCCTTAAAAAATAGTTGCATAGCATAATTGTCTAAATTAAATTCGCAAGCTCAAAACCTAAATGAAAAGTTTACCTCTTCAAGAGATTTGTTGCTTCATTTCTGCCAATTGCTATTCCCAAATCAGCAAACGCCGATATGAGTTCCTCCAGATCAACTTTTCCTGAAAATCAAAATGCAAAACATATATGAAATAACAATAATAATCTATGAAGGAGTGATATTTACTCTATAGTTATTAATTCTTACAAAAATTTAAAATTAATACTATTCAAATTTTGGTTAGAAAATTGTAATTCGTCAAGTGTAAATATTTTCAGATAGATGCACTCGGATAACATACTCTTAAAGAGCATATTTACTATACTTTACATCAGACTAAACTAATGATAATAAGGATATTTCAATGTAAACTTCTATAGATTCTATGCATAATTATTAACCAACATTAATAATATATGTATATATAATACTGACATATATTTAAAATTGATTGCAACAAACTTATAGTTATAAAATTAGATCAATAATAGTATGACTTGATGAAAGTTGATATTTTGTAACAGAAAATTTTATAAAATACAATGCTTACCATCCTTATTCTTGTCAAGATGAGAAAACTGGAGCCTAAGATTTTTCTCATGCTCTCGCACATAATGTATGAACTCTGACAGTGTAACATCTCCTGCTTCTTTCCATCCTGATTTCGCCAAAAATTTCTGTAAAATAATGTAATAAGATAAAATTAGATGGCATAATATAACTCACAAGGTAAATTTATATTCTATTAGGAAACTAGGTTTAGAAAAATATGAATTCCCATGAATGCTGTCTTTGGTCTATTACAAGCCTCACTCTTCACATTACTCTCTGCTTAACTAATTTTCTTTACAATTCATTCATCATAATATTATGAAATTTTATTATAACCTAATAACACATTTGGAAATATTATTATAGACTATATATATACATGAATATACATATATATATATATATATATATATATATGTATATTAATATTCCAAATGTATTATTGGTTGCATATATGCAGAGAATACCACCACTAGGCTTGAAGTCTCCTTTTTTATACATCTTTTTTGTGTGCATATAGTTTTAAAAAAATAAATAAATCACAATGAAAATTGTATAGAAAATATATTTTTTTTAATTTTCTCTAAATTTGAAGAATTAATGCTCAATCTCTCATGTGGCTCTGAACTTTCTATGAAAAGTATAGGTTATGATTTACTCAATTTAAAAACATTAAAACCTATTGCAACATGGAGAGTATGTTATATATGTACATGTAATATATATTTTTAATAATATACAATTTTATAATATCAAGTAAAATATATTTTTAATACACAATATTACATTAAGTATAACCTAGTTGTACTAAAAAAAACTATTACTTTTAATACAAATTTAAATGTTTACTACACCCTCCCATTATTAATGAGTTTGTAATTTTTAAATCATAAACAGTATAGCTGCAGCAGATATGAATTTGAAGTTGTATGTATTTATGTATGTATATATGTATATTAGCAACTATATTTTTATATAATTTTTATTTATATAATTCTGAATCAAAACTATTTAATAACAGTACATACAATGGCTCTTACAGAATCAAAATTATAGTCAGCTACATATATTTTCAACCAGGATGAAAAGTACACAGGGAATTTTTAACAAGATTAAGCTTAATGTACACAAAGGATTTATGTAACCTATAAAGATTTACATAATCTAAAGAAAGGTAAGTTTTAATTTCTGATATTTGACAGTAAAATGTTGACAGTCATAGTTTTTAATTAACTTATATTTAAAAATAATTCGGCCAGTAGGAACACATTTTTAATGATAAAGGTCTCGATTTTATTCCTGTTAGTCTACATGATTAATAACGCCCGCAAGTACAAAGTTTATTAAGCTAATAATTACTACGTTTTTAGTGTAAAGTTTCAGCAACTTCTCTAATTCAAATAACAATTTTTGATATATACATTGTCCTATTGATCTTATATTAAATGTTTAAAATTTGAGAAATTAGATGATGTAGAGCATATAAATATTTATACGTGAACGACTAAAACATATACTCTGACTTTGTAGAAACAGGAGTGCGATAAAAAAAAATTAATCATGTATGGTTACATTCAAGTGTCTAGAAAGGCAAGTTCACCGTTAGTTTCATTACTGTTATTATGGGAATATTTAAATTCTAACCTCTGCATAGCTACGATTGATATGCGGCGCCAGTTCTTTAAGGGCGACGGATAGATCGTGGATGTCGATTTTACCATTTCCATCAGTATCTAATTTAGAAAACAACTTTTCTAATCTTTCTTCGTCTTCTTTTGGCAATTCTTCCAGCTCCAATGGTGGATGACACTGCACCATGGTGTCTATCGCTAGTGTAAGTACTACTTATTAAACAAGATAATTTATTTATAATCGAATGCATCCAGGCATACATTACTTTTAATTAAATTTCATTAAAAATCATTTTAGAGGAATCTTTACACGACTTTCACAATACGCAATCTTACAAGCACTAAATAACCACACTGCTGGCTCACTGGCGCGTTAGTTTGAAACTGTGTGAATGTATGAGCTCACCTAAGGAAGTCACACAACGACGACAGACGAACGTTCCTTTACATAATACGGCACTGCGCTGTATTTCTAGGCTACGAAGATAGTACTGCCATCTATCGGCGAAAAAGTAGTTAAGAATCAGCAAATCTCAATTTTGTGAAATAATAGGTCTTTACCTATGAAATTGCCGTTCTGCAGTATTGGCCATTTCAAATCAAAATAATTTTTGTTTGGCTAAGAATTATTATTTCAAATTAATATTATTTAAAAAAAAATGGAATTCTTTTTCCAAAAGTAGTCATTTGTTTATTGATTAGTGTTACATTTTCATCGAATTTCATAATTTTTGTCATCAATGGGTACGTTAAAATTTGGAGTAATTATGGAATATAAATACCGTCGTGGCAGCAACGTGGCACAAGCGGCACGCAACGTCAACGACGTTTACGGAGCTAACACTGCAAACCAACGCACCACCTGTTATTGGTTTGTTCGCTTCCGTTTTGGAAATTTCAACCTAAAAATGAACCTCGCGGTCGTCCGAATACTTTGGTCGAAAATTATGAATTAAAGGCGATTGTGGAAGCTTATGATACACAATCTACAGCTGAATTAGCAGCAGCTTTCGATGTTAGCGTCAAAACAATATTGATTCATTTGTGTCAAATTGGCTAGGTAAAAAAACTTGACAAATATGTGCCTCACGAACTCAACGATCGACAGCGCGAAGTACGCGTCGAGACGTGCCTTGCACTGCTCAAAAGACTCACAAATGAAGGAATTTTTAACCGCATTGTTACCTGCGATGAAAAATGGATTCTGTTTGATAACCGCAAGCGCTCAGCAAGTTGGTTGGATCCTGGTTCAGCACCTAAACAATGCCCTAAACGAAAACTTACCCCTACAAAAGTGATGGTCATTATTTGGTGGTTTAGCGCCGGTGTGATTCATCATAGCTTCTTACCAAACGGGGTAAGCATTACTGCAGATGTGTACTGTGAAGAACTGAACACAACAATGGAGAAGCTGGCACATCTCCAACCAGCACTGCTCCAGCACGACAACGTGCGACCTCATACTGCACAACAGACGGTCTCCAAGTTGCAAGAACTGGAGTTGGAAGCTCTCCGTAATCCGCCCTACTCACCAGACCTTGCGCCTACAGACTATTACTTTTTTCAGAATTTGGATAACTTCTTGGCGGGATAAAACTTCTATACCTGAGAGGTAGTACAAAATAATAATAATAATAATAATACGTTTCTTAAATCCACGATGTCACACTGGAAAACAAAAATTAAACTTAGCACTCCAACAAAAACTATTGAAACTGATCCAATTAGAATACAACGGGGCATTTTTCAAGGAGACGCACTCAGTCCATTATGGTTCTGTCTTTATTTAAACCCCCTTTTCAATATTTTGAATTCCACTAAATTAGGATACTGTTTGAAATACAAAAATCGTAATAACATAGAGACTGATTCCAAGGAAAGCATAACTCACTTACTTTATATGGATGACATATAACTTTATTCCGAGACTGAAAATAATTTAAAACAGTTGGCTAACTTGACAGAACAATTCTCAATAGATATAAGGATGCAGTTTCGTATAGATAAAAGCAAAATAAACTCGGTTAAAGCAGGAAATAAATATCAACATCACTACACTTTAGAGACGGGAGAAAAATTAGTCCCATTAGACGAATATGAAACATATAAGTATTTAGGGCATCATCAGTCACTATAGATATGTCATAAAGATACAAAACAGAAGCTAAAACAATAATTTCAACATCGACTCAATAGTATCCTTAAAACTCAACTTAATTCCCGAAACACAGTAAAAGCCATTAATACAAGCGCCAATCCAGCATTAACATATTCTTTTGGAATTATAAAATGGACAAAATCTGACCTTAAATCTATTCAGCGCAAATTAAATACTACAATGACAAAATTCCGTAAGCATCATCTTAGATCTTGCCAACAAAGACTGACACTCCCTAGAAAAGAGGGTGGCACGAGACTTATACACATAACAAACAAATAATAAATCTTCGTAACTACTTTCATAAGAAAACCGAATCATCCACTTTTCATAAAGCAATAGTACTGAAAGATCGCAAATCAACTCCATTAAACCTTCAAGACTACACCACACAAAACAACGAACAACTGATAAACGACAAAACGAAACTAACCGAATGGGCCGGTAAGTCACTGCATGGAATACACCGCCATGACTTATGCCAATCTAATATCGACAAAGAGACGTCAAACGCTTGGCTCAATCATGGCGAACTCTTCCCGGAGACGGAAGGTTTCATAAGGGCTATTCTAGACCAAGTAATAGAAACAAAGAACTATTTAAAATACGTTATAAAAACTCTCTCCTCCGACATGTGCAGAAAATGTAGTAGTAGCCCAGAAACTCTCCAGCACATTACAGGAGCATGCAAAACAATCTCCCAAACCGATTACAAGCATAGACATGACCAGATAGCGAACATAACCCATCAAAAACTTGCACACCTATACGACTTCATTCCATCCACACAACCATGTTATAAATATGAAGCTGAAACAGTTCTAGAGAATACCAAGACAAAGTTATACTACGATCGAGCAATTCTTACTAACCGAACAATCCACTATAATAAACCAGACATCACGTTAATAGATAAACCTAACAACATCAGTTACCTAATTGATATAGCAGTTCCAAACACACATAATTTGCAATCAACAATAGCTGAAAAACTTTCAAAGTACACTGAACTGAAAGAAGAAATCACTCGACTTTGGCGTCTTAAAAAAGTATTAATAGTTCCAATCGTTATTTCCACAACCGGTGTTATAAATCAAAAAATAGATATAAAATGTTAAAAAACCAGCAATTTTAAGTACATGCCGAATAGGGAGGAAATTTTTACAAATTGAGCCACGCAAAGACCAGTCCCTTTTGGAATCCATAACTTCTGTATTAAGCACACACTGATACCCTTCTGTAATCACCTGCCCTCCTATCATAAACCTTCTAGTTATTCCCGCCCGGATATGCACTTGGCTCTGGCCCGTGTGTATCTGTAATCCGGTTGACATAAAACCGAGCCACAATAAATAAAAAAATAAATAATAATAATAATCGTCCTGTCCTGCTGATTTCTTTAAGAATGGCATCAATAAACTGCGACTGCGTTGGCAAAGATGCATTGATTGCATGGGTGATTACTTCGATTAATACAAATAAAAAATACATGAAAAAAATTCGTTTAAATTTTTTCATACAGAACCTAATATTTGATGTTCCTCGCCTGTTTTGCTGGCTATGACACCCCAGCTATTACCTTTGAGGAAGAAATTTTGTAAAACCCGTTCTTAGATTACCTATAATTGGAAAAAGGAACATTACTACCAAATTTCAAATCTCTAGAGCTTATGGCTCTGGAGCTCTGAAGATATCGTGATAAATTTCTACATGGGTGTAAATCTCGTATATAGATCCACTGTAGCTACTGTAATTACGTGTGTAATGAAACATCTGTTTTAGGCGATCAGCGCTATATGGTGCAGTATATATCATCCTAACTAGCGCCACGTTGTTTTAGGCGGGTGTATCACTTACCATCAGGTGAACGTTCAGTTCATATCGTCGCTTAAATGAATAAAAAAAAACTTTTTTGTAGAGCAAATATCAAATAAAATTGCATTTCTCTTTCCGTCCGTTCTCTTAGAGTACCGTTAAGCGTTATTTATTGATCTTACCAATAGCCAAGATAAACAAATAAGCATAACAATACGGATATGTTCAAAGACAATTGTAATATCATCAAGATAAACCTTAAACTTGCCACCTTAGATAAATAAATACGGAAGACTTCCTGTCACTCTGGTAACAACCGTCCAAAAGTAAAAAGATATCGCAAATAATCTTATCGCGAATCATAGTTCTTCAACACTTAGAACATCATTGACTAATCCAAAATAACTAAAAAATATGCAAAGGGTAGTACAAATACTGACACGGACTTGATACATAAAAGTTATAATTAATGTTTTCCTTTTTTTTTATACGTATCATCATCGTCATTACAACTGATGGGCATCCACTGCTGGACATAGGTTTCTTGTAATATATTATGTTCCACAAACCACGGTCTTGCGCTGTTTGAATCCAGTGGCCCCCAGCGATTTTTTTTATGTCCTCTGTCTACATTTTTTTATAGGTATTGTTGTTATTAAATAGTTTTTGCAACGGTTATTTCGAGACAGGGGGATGTAGTGGGTTAAAATCTCTACATAACCCTAATTTCTCCCAGAAGGCTAGATAGTCTTTGTAAGATTTTCCCAGATATTAAGAAAAGGTTTCTAAATTGTTAGACTTGTAAGTCAAATTTTTTCAGAATATTTTTAATACTAAACCATAAATTGAAGACAGTGCCAAAAAGACAGGCGCCGCGCCCGCCTGGCGCCTAACATTATATAATGTTGACTTCCATACCACACTACTGCCTCAAAAGTAATGTACGAACCATTTTTATTTTTCTGTTGTATCAGACTTTAGTTTTAAAAAATCTCAACAAAAGATATTACAGTCAAATAAAAGAAAGAAACAATGAAATCTATTCCGTTCTTTTTAGTGGCTGCCAATCAATTAACCAAGGTTAGCTATTCTTTTTTTGTTACTATTAATACATTTATGATATTCGGGTTCAGTGGGTTTAACATTTTGTAATAAATATATTTTCTTTAATGGTCCATTTAACATTTGTATTTCTTCAAAACTTGACACTGTACAAGTGTACTGAGTAGTTTTGATGACCTTTTTCAAATCATCATCAAAAGAAAAATAAAATATAGAAAATTAATAATTTAAAATTGTTATACTTTAAGGTTTTCTTTTTAGTAAGATCATTATCGTTCGCATTGGTTATTACCGTTGCTAAACTTTATTAGTACTATATAATCACAACAAAGATGTATAAAACATACGATAATTAGATTGTTCCCAAGTCAAGCAATGAAAAGGATCTGAAGCCATACAAGCGAAATCGACTTGACAAATCAAGTGCGGTTTATTTACCGACCTTTCTTACAACCATTGTTCATGAACTGATATTAGCTAAATAATAACAACCGTGTTAAGAAGCAATAAAACTGATGTTATTAACAATGTTATTATACCATCAGCTAAAAAGAATAGCTGAGGTTCGAACTGGTTTTCTCAATATGATCGCCAAACTTCAGTTTGAAGAGGGCACCTGATGAATGAATATTAACAATGTAGTAAAATGCGGACCAACGACAAACAAAAACTTACTTATAAGAGACTGTGTTTGAGTTCAAAATAATCCTTTACTTTCCACTAGACTCGAAAGTTTATGAAAAAAAACATATCATCAATCATCAATATTTATTCTTATATGAGTTTTATCAGATCGATCATATCTCTCTTAACAGTAATAATAGTGATTATGAGACTTAATCACTGATAAAACGTACTTCATAGTAGTTTTAGGAAATTAGAAGGTTTAATCAATAGGCTATGAATGCTGGGTCCGCGAGCCTGGTGTCAGGTGAATCGTGTCAAAAATTGACTAAAATACGATATACATCAACCAAGATTAGAGAAGGATTAAGTAGTAAATGTACCATTGAATTAATAAATATACGTATTGAAATCGTAAATATTTTTCCAAATGAAAATATCTATACATAAAGAGATTTTTTTTATATTATCACGCCTTTTTCCTGGTAGGGATAGGCAGAGCTGGATAAACACCCACTTTTCGCCAGATGTGGTCAGATTAGGTCCCATGTAACAGGGGGCGAGTTTGTTGTCATTTTTATCGGGGCCACCACGCACACACAAAGATGATTTCAGTGTGCGGGGTTTACTCACGATGATTTCCTTCACCGTTTGTATCTCGCTGTTGTAACTAAAGTTCACAAATGTATATAACTTAAATATTAAGCCATCCGTACATGCCGTGATTCGAACTCGCGACCTTCGGAATGAATGCCGCACGCTCTAACCATTAGGCCAGCGAGCTACACATAAAGATAAAATTATTAAATTGTTCAGATATATAAAAAAAATATTAAAAATTTTTAAACTAAAGGTTGTAAAAAAAGTACTATCGCGTTTTATGAAAACTGAATACGTAATCCACTGACATGTGCTTATGAATTCAGTTTTTTTTTTATTTTAAATTGTAAAGGTTTAATTTAAGTATATCTTAATTTTTAATATTAGGTTCTTTTACATATGAAAATGGCGTTTTGTACGGGAGGAATATAAAGTAATTTTTTTTTTTGTATAATTATTCAATTAATCAAAGTATGCACCGTTGTTATCTATGCACTTTTGCCATCTCATAAATAGTCGATTGACCCCGTTACTAAAAAAAACCATAGGAGCGAGAATCAATAAACTATTTAAAGGTAATTTGGCATCGGAGTTGAATTTTTTTACTTTTAAAAAGCTGTCCAAATTTCAGTAAAAATGGTAATCTGTTGGAGAAAGGTCCGGGTACTACGGTGGATGTCGCAGACATTCTAATTGTAGCTCATCAAAGTAATGGTTGTTTTTTGTGCAGGGTGGGGTCTTATGTTGTCGTAAAGCAGCAGTGGCCTAGAGCCATTGACCAATCTCGGTGGTTTAGCAGCTAGTTCTTCCTTCATGGTTTGCAATTGCTGACAATAGATATTTGCCGTAATCGTTTGGCCAGATTTTAGAAAGCTGTAGTGAGCGACACCGGCGCTAGTCCACCAAACACTCACAAGTAACTTTTTCAGAGTCAATTTTCGTTTAGGGTAGGATTTGGTTGGGTCTTCAGGGTTCAGCCATTGCGACGAGCGCTTCCGATTATCGTACAGTATCCACTTTTCATCACAAGTAATAAATCGATTTAAAACCCCTTCATTATTGTGTCGGTTGAGCAAAGTAACACAGCAGTCGACGCGTGTTTGCAAGTTCGATTCACTCAATTCATGAGGTACCCATCGTTCAAGTTTTTTTACTTTCCCGATTTGTTTAAAGTGAATTAATACAGTTTTATCACTTACCATAAAGCCTGCAGCTATCTCTGAAGTGCTTTGTGATGGATCCGCTTCCAGCATAGCCTTTAATTCTTCATTTCCCACTTTGGTCTCCAGCCGTCCACGGGGTTGGTTCTGAAAGTCGAAATTTCCAGATCGAAAACTTTGAAACCAAAAAGGTACCGTGTTTCTTTTGCGACACCAGCGCCGTGCACATCGTTAATTTTTCGAGCTGTTTCTGCAGCACTGGTGCCACAGTAGAACTCGTGCTCGTAAATACATTTCATGTTTATCATTGTGCGGTAATAAGCGACGCCAAAGAAAAAAATAATGAGGAAAAAACAAATAAATGACTGTTTTCAAAACTCAAACGTACCAGCTAAATGAATTTGTAAATTTTAATTTGGAACTCTTAACTAAAGAGGCGATATTTCAGATCTAAGTAGTCAGTACGACAACAAGTGGTCAGTATGTACATACCTACAAACTAAAAATAATCTATGTATATAGTAAAGTTGCACATCACATATTGCAGCGATGCATTCTTATTGATCATAATAAAAAGTCGTATATATTTCCTTGAAGCTAACAATGATCATTAGAAATATAATGTTACGTAACTGATACACAGCAATAAAGCAAATTGTATGCGATATCTATTGTAAGAAATGACTTTTAGAATGTTGTATAATACACTTGGTCTCGAATCATCTATTCCGAAATTAGAAGAAAAATGTCGAAACGACGAGGCGGTCACCTGATGGTAAGTGGTATACCCGCTAATAACAATGTATCGCTGGTCAGGATCTTATATACAACACCATATCGTGCTCTTGGGCTTAAGGCATAGACGTTAAGCCACGTTACTGCAATAATGTCACTGGCAACAGCGACGTTCATACGGTAATGTATACAAACTACTGTTTGACGGCAGAAATAGGTACTGCTGTGGTTATGTACTTAGACGGAGTCTAATAACAGAGAGTAACCTGTAAAAGAAATTCTACTACACAATTCGCGCGCAATGTGAACATTTAATGTTCGTTTTATGTGATAGAGTGTTTTTTATTTCACGGTTTACATCTTCACATAATATTACTAAAATAGTAAACGTTTAAAATGCAACATTAACAATTATTTATGTTAAAGATATCTCTTAATATCATTGCGATCAATCCGGGTAATTTTAACGCCTGCCATTTTAGCGCGCTCGGTATGACATCATAGTACAAACTGTCTATTTGTATATATATTCGACAGATGTTCAATGTTGTTAACATTCCCGGCCTTTACTGCTTCGTCGAAATCACTCTGCAATTCATGGGCTACTACAATTAAAATGATTCAGGAGCCCTTTCCAGCATCTGTATTCTTGGGTTTTTTTACATAAAATCATGATTTTGTTCGCGTCCACACACGTGAAAGTCTTCAATAAAGAAAACCGAACCTCTCTCTCGCAAAGTTATTATCTATTTTATAAACCGATGATTTTATTCTAAAGTATTTAGTTTTGAAAAAAAGCTTTCCGTAAAAAAAGTACTGATGTCATTAAATCGTAAAGTACAATAACGTTTCAGTTTCTAAGGCCGATATATCTTGATATCCGACAAAGTACTAAAATATTTTTAAATAAAGGTAATAAAAATTTACTGTTTCATCAGAATAATGCAATTTGTCATATATATTATTAAGGTATTAGTAGGTTTATTTATAATGATCAGTAAGATTTTCCTGAACGATATCAATAATTTTAAAGTTCATAGAAATCATTTGAAGAATGATAAAGTTACATTCAGAAATATTATCACGTCCCTCAAGCCCCACAATGTGACACAAACATAAAAGACTGACACCCTATTATACTTCATTAAATTCACTCACTCAATAACAGAACCATTTTTCGCTAAGTAGGCCTTTCATATCAACGTATTTTATTAACCATCCTTTTTCTATAGCGAGTTTACAGTAAGTGCAACAGAGAGAGAATATTTGTCAAAAATATGGGGTAACTTTCATCGGTTTTCAACCAATAAACTATAGGGATGGCATCGCTATTATGTCCAAATGACAATACACAAATTGACGTGACCGAAAGACTATAAACTTTAGAAGTTAATACGAGAGCGCATTTTCATAATGTGGTCCTTGCAATAACAACTCTATGCCCTCGAGTTATAACTGATAATTTATTACAAATATTGATCTGAGATCTAATCTTAAAATCGGAGCGTATTTCCGAGCATTAGAGTGCAGTATCGAGTAAAAAGGGTGCTCACATTGTAAATAAATCTGGCGCAAGAAAAAAACAGATAAAAGGGGGTGAACAAAGGCGCATAAAAGTGGAGATTAATCGCGGATTTAGACACAATATAGACGAGGCGCACACATGTCACCGGAGACGAGTCGACGTGCCTTCTGTGTCTCGCTTGTCAATAGCAAAATATCTATGTTCAGATACTGTAACTTAAGCAGTAGGTATAAACATCACTGCACGGGCCATTTCCCCATATTTCGGAATTATTTAATTGACATTTACATGCCTATATCCTCACATTATATTTACTTTAATATTATGTAGAAATTATTCTATAAAATCATTGCCATGATTAAAATAGATCGATTGTAGTCAAAAACCGGAATTCAACAGTGTTCTTTATGGTAGTGATGACGATTGTTATATTAATAGAAGAATAGAAAACATTGATATGCTAGTATTCGCACAAAACTACATACCGAAATTTATCAAATCTATACAATTATAAATGTCCACTTTAATGGCCTGTGTTGACTGATAGCACCAAGTACTAAAGTTCAGCATTACACCTTTGCAAGTCAGTAATAACTTATGCCAACAATTTTTGGGACATTACAAGTGTTACAAAAGAATAGCTGGTAGTAGATGTGGCCGAAGTATGCCTACTGGAAAATGTCGAATTAGTCATTTTGTTTATTGAAACTTGAATTATGACCTATATATTATTTATAACTAATAACCTTTTGAACTATTCGTAGAAGGCCAGGTCTTTTGTGCTCTAATGTTATAAATTTATACTTTATTGATTTTTCACATCATCTGACATTTAAACGTTCTAAGCGTGCTTACGTAGCTTAAAGACAATTAGACCATGTAAACACTACCTAAAAGTAGTCATTCTATGAGATGATCTAAAGCAATTTAAATTGATCGTGTGTATATTATTTAAACATTTATAAAAGTAGTAAATTATTAAGAATATTGTTCATTATAACAATATTATTGAGAATTGTATTTGTCACAATAATTCAATTCAACCGTCGACGCTCCTCTACGGTTTCTCTGTTATAAAATCCGTTAGTAAATATCTAGACTAGGTTGAAAGAGATTTGCTGCTAAGGCTGTTAACCATATTTGAACACGTAACCAAACATGTATGTTCTACAAGGGCATTGCCTCTAGAATATGTTATAATTTATTGTGCAGACAACATATATTTTGCCCTGCTTGTATGATGATGTGCAACCAAGATATGAACACGAATGGGAAACAAAATATTATACGCCATCTTTAAAAGAGAAACAACAAAGTATAATTTAAAGATTCTTATATTTATCATAACTAATTAATATTGCATTAAATAACAGAATACTTAAATTTTATATTTACAATACAATAACTACAGACTTTTAAAAATACAATGTTCATTCATTTTGTAATTTTTTTTATACAATTAAACGACGACACAATCGGGACGTTCACCTGATGGTAAGTGATACGCTCGCCCATAACAATGTGGCGCTGGTTAGGATGAAATATACATCATCACGTTGATCTCGTCGCCAGAGACATAAGATGTTGTCTCGTTATTCCAATAATTACATTAGCGCCCTAGAAACCGGAACACAATTTGCACATTAGTTTGACGGCAGGAATAGGCGCTGCGGTGGTATCTATCTAGACGGTCTCCAGCAACAGAGGTCTGCCACCAGCAGATATAAAATTAGATGTTGGACTTGACTTTTTTTTATTTTTACCGTATTAATAAATTATTACTATATTTATTTTCTTTTTAATATCTATAGCTGTGTTTTTACTTTCTGGATCTACTCATGTTTATCTTATGTATTTAATCAGTGATATATAATATCCTAATAAAGAATTTTTTTTTTTTTTTTAATCAAACTACATCTTTTCCAGTCCTATACATATCGCTTATTATCCTCTCGATAGGAATCTCGCCGATCGTTGCACGGAAGAAAAGTTCAACAATTGTTGCACTGGAAACTCTTCGTATATGTGGCAACAGTTGAAGTAGATGGCTTGATCGAGATGTTTCGTGAGGATACATTCTGGCCACGTACTGAAATAATACAGCATATTATAATAATTATTTAGTATATTTAATATTTACGTTATTGGTATCCATGAAAACCGTTAAGTACTACATGAATATTATTTCATTTGTGTCAATGTTAAAATACTTCAAATCTATTTTAGATCAAATCTCGTAGGTAAAACTTAGGACTTTGTTTTTAATATTCATCGATATAATAAAAAAAATATGTAGAGTAAAAGGGCTGCAGAGTAATATTTTAATGGAAGTAATGTCGGATTTATCATGAAACAATGTGTGTTAGCTAAGGTTGAGGCAAAAAACGGAATCTGAAGATCTAGGTTTTAACAAAATATATGGAATATTACAATATCCTTAATTTGTGATTTTCACTAATACATTGCTATTACCTTAATATCTGCTAGATTATTTATAAATTAATTCAACATACCTCATTAAGAACAATTTGGGAATGATCTTGAAGAGCGGCAACTGCAGGCACATCTTGAAGTCTTTTAATTTCTGGTACTATTGAGGAAGGACTTGCACTGTTATTCTTTTCGCTTAAAGATGTCTTGAAAAGTACTATCGCACGAAGACAGGCGTATTCATTATTATCTGGACGTACTTTTGCTAATTCCAACAAAGCTTTCGTAAAGTCTTCAACATCTGTAGCATTTATTCTTGGATTCTTACCATCACATAATATTTTAAGATCTATAGGAAAGAGAAATTGTGAAGTACCGATAACGAAAAGATCCCTCCATGTTTCTTCTAATAGGAGTAATCTGTCTGAAAGTGATAAGGACGTGAATGCCGGTACATTTTTTGCCCATTTTACGTTCATGAAAAGAAGTCGAGCTGCAGCTTCGCACATTGCTTCTGGTTCAGATGGACTTAGTAAGGAAGCTGTAATTGGTGGTGGTGATGGTGCTTTAGGGGGTGCTAACGGTGCTATAGGATTAGTTAATAGATTGATCCGGTGATACGAATGATAAGGATTGTGGAATAAAGAGATTGGTGGAGGTGGTAGTAAGTTATGCTTAGGTAATGAAAAATCAAGAGCCGGGGGAAGCGGAAGAGTGACATCAGAGGGCGCTACGGCTGGGTCCTTCAAAAATAACGCCATCTGTCTTCGAATTGTCGAGTTTCGTGGACCTCTTTCATGTTGAACAGCTGAAAATTATAATTTTTTCATGGAGCAAATACTTAAACAATTACAATTAATTAGAGATCATTAAATTTTACGTTAAAACCAATTTTACCGAAGATTAGGAACTAAAATCTCTGTATAACAATAAATATAGAATATATTACATTTTGTCTTCAGTGTAGTATATATAGTAATAGCAAATATAATCAATTTAATAGGAACAATTTGAACGTCTTAAGCTCATTATTAATATTTAAACACCAAAAACTATTAATGCTGATAGAAAACGACATGATGATGTTCTATGAATAAGGTCACTTACCGTCTTTGTTCATACCCACATCTATGCACTTGGCAAGTCTGCATGCACGACACTGGTTCCTGTGTGCTTTGTCAACAAGGCAAATGCCAGGAGTTCGCGCCTTACACGCGTACCTTCGATCTCTTCTTACTGAACGTTTGAAAAATCCAGCACATCCGTCGCAAGCAAACACGCCGTAATGTTTCCCCGAAGAATGGTCACGACATACGGCACACGGTACATCATATAGTATTCGACCTGATGGAAAAAATTATTACACCTAGTTTTATTATAACACTTTATGTTCTATTAAATTCTCACGCCCGTTTATAAACCCGTTGTGAATGCCCTAGATAACCATACGGTTTTACGGGAAAGGAATTATCTATACCCTATATAATTAGATCATATAATAAAATATCAAGGTTTAACCATCGCATAAAATATTTAAACAAATCTAAAATAATACTCTCGTAAATCTTACAAACCAGAGCAATTCCAATTATCTCTTTTATACGAGTATATTTAATTATAACTTTTATTGTTATGTACGTTGACATACCATGTAAACATATATTTTTCAATGACATAAATTATTACTCTATACATAAATACACTGCATAGTAATAACGTATAAAATCACTGTTAACAAATATTCAAAGTAACAGTTTACAAAACAATACTGATATAAAAAAAAGTATATTGTAGAGGGAGAAACTCCGCCCTGAATAGGTTGGGCCAATGACATTGACGTGATGACATTTCGGCACATATATTCAGTGGTGAGATAATTAATATTTTTTTTAAATGATTATTTTCTTGCGAAGCAAACTTCATAATACGAGAAAAAAAGTCAACACTCCGCCCTCTTTTATTTCGCCAAGCACGAATTGTCCCGGCTGACGCGATCCCACGGCAACAGCACTCGGCAAAAGCAGCCCCAAAGATAATACGCTTTTATTAATACACCTCCAAACAAGACTTTAGTCGAAAAGGCATCGAGGCACTTCCATTCAATAAGACATCTCGAATAATACATTACACGTGAATGCGTACACTTGCAGGGCAGGAAACGCGGTATCGTATGTAGGATTATAAAAAAAGATTCACAGAACCGCCGACTATAGACAATATGAAACACAAAAGCCAAGAAGTGGAGCTTGGGAACAATTTGGTACGACTTAATAAAACAGCTTTTGAAGGTAGATAATGACAGGTTTTGTACATAGTTATATGTGGAGAAGAAAGGCCGGTAAACGTAATGACCGAAGAACATAATGGTGATGCAATTTAATTTCTCTTCATATATCGACATCTACATTTACATCTGTATATTTCTTTTAATATATCGAATGTAGGTTGTTTACAGGGCATCAAATGCATATAATTTTAAATGACAACGACTCTGAAGATGATGAAGCATACTGAATTAAAATACTCAAATGTAGGAGAACCTATAACGGTAGCTATACAATATGAAGGTGATCCAACATCCAAACGGGTTCTAAAAAACTAATGTCTCAGAAACCAAACTCTGAAATTAGAAAGCTTGAGTTTAGCGACCACTGGAGCAGACAAATTAAGCCTACTACAATAATAATTATAACTTTTTATATTCTATTCCTCTGATTATGGTAAATTAAGAAAATAAGCGTGTAAGAGGTAATCTGATAACCTTCTTAGCAACAGTCTTTAATTTGTTAAATATGAATGAAAAATTATTTCTTTTTAATCAAATAAATATCACTTTTCCTGTAAGTTGCTCCAGTGACAAAGAAATTGAGGAGCAAGAGGTTAGCGTGGTACGGGCATGTTTTGCGGAGGGATGAAGGACATATAATATAACAAAAGAAGTAATGAGAATGAACGTGGAGGGTCATAAGGGTAGAGAAAGATGACTTTATTTTTAATTTTTTTTTATATTATCACGCCTTTTTCCCAGTAGGGGTAGGCAGAGGTGAATAAACACCGACTTTTCGCCAAATGTGGTCAGATTAAGTCCCATGTAACAGGGGGCGAGCCTGTTGCCACTTTATTGGGGTCACCACACACACACAAAGATGATTTCAGTGTGCGGGGTTTCCTCACGATGTTTTCCTTCACCGTTTGTATCTCGCTGTTGTAACTAAAGTTCACAAATGTACATAACTTAAATATTAAGTCATCAATTCATTGCGAAATTCAAACCCGCGACCTTCCGAATGAAAGCCGCACGCTATAACCATTAGACCAGCGAGCTACCAGCGAAAGATGACATGTGTAAGAAGAGTGTGAATTTAGATATGACGGCTGATAGAGGGATATGGAAGAGAAGTACATACTGTACCGGTTCCACATAGCTGGAAAAGGGCAGGAGTAAGAAAAAGAAGTAATATCACGTTTCCTTAACATCTAGCTAATTATCTATACTCGTTACTGAATTTATATATAAACTATGTGAATATTCTTTAATATACATATCTCTTTTATATCGTACAAAGCTGTAGATAAAATAAATAAATATTCTTTAGCAATTGCGAACATTTCTTACGCGAAAGTAAACTCTATTGCCCCTCTTTTAAAATATTTAATATCGGTCGATGGATAAAAATACCAAACCATTTCTCACCAACATTTGTCGTATCATTACGTCGCCATATATGGAATAATTAATAATATTTAGGTTTATTGGAGCTCCCTATTTAGCGATCATTATCCTCCCTTCGGTCTGCGTGGGAGCGATCACCTGTGTCCTGTGACCCTACACATCGTTTTGCGTGACACCAACTCCCAATAAACAGAAATAACTAGGTATTAATTACCACTGACAATAAACTTTTTATTTATATTTATAAATAGAATTTTTGAAACTTAAAAGTATAAAGCTTTTACAAATGGACACTTAAATTGTATTTCTTTGTATAGATTATGTTTTTTTTTTTTAAATTCAATTAAGTGACGAGACGAGCGGAACGTTCATCTGATAAGTGATACGTCCGCCCATAACAACGCGACGCTATTTAGGATGATATACTGTACCACATTGTTTTCGTCGCCAGAGCATAAGATGTTATGTCTCGTTACCTCAGTAATTACTCTATTAATGCCCTTCAATCCGGAACACAATAATATTTGCACACTACTGTTTGGCGAGTGAAATAGGCGCTTATGATAACAAATACTAGTAAAAACTCTAAAAGTAAAGTTTTTTTTTAACAGAAAACTAAATGCATTTTATCAGTGACATTGAAACTAAATGAAATATTTTAGTTTATTCTAAAATGAAAGTGGAGGAAGCGAGGGAGGTGTGCCAGGATCGTAGCAGGTGGAGAGAGGTGGTCTCTGCCTACCCCACTGGGAACGAGGCGTGATATATATGTATGTATGTAATGGTTAAGTAATCGTAAATTACCATTTTAGTAATAATTAGGCATTGTTTGATTGCTGACAGTTTTGACGATCTTTCCGTTCATATTGCATGTGAAAATGTATCATGGTGTGTGTACGATGATGAGTGAGTAATTGATGCAAACAAATGACCGGTATCGTTATCTGGGCCATTCGCATCACGGGGGTGAGAAAGGGTGAGAAGGGAAGCAGATGCGGCACTCCGTGGGAATAGAACTGATGCCAAATTAGCCAGTGCACGTCATCTCCGACAAATTAACATTCACTGTACAATTAACCACTAAATAATAAATGTATCCTCTCATCTCATAAACTTTGGTATTTAAATTCTTTATTGATATAAGACATAATAAAATAATCTGGTACTTACTTGAAGATGTAGGCATTGATTGCATTTCCATGTTTGATTATTATTTCATTTTACCTGAAACCAACGAAAGCTATGTCGAAGTGATATTGCTTAGTACAGATTAGACAACATGAAACATCTTAAATAGTATTAAGTTTATTTTGAAATGATATGATGGTTAGTAGTTAAAAGTATATGAATAATAATATTTAATGGATTAAGTAAAACATTTTAGCGGTTAGGTGGTCAAATAAATTGATCATATTGAAAAGAAATATTTAACGCTAGCAGTGTCGAGGTAATTTTCTCACACTCTAAACCGTGCGAAGGTTGCCCTCAAGTGTCCACTGGGCACTATCCCTTGCGGTACACGAGAGTACTCCATGCTCAAGCGCTGCGAAAAGAACCAGAAAAGAACTAAACAAAAATAATTGCAACTAATGTAAGAAAATAAAGAGCCATTGTTCGGAAGCCTACAGTGCTAACATCTTTTGGCTACAAAGCTGAGTGCTACTTGTATTTTTGTTCATTATTCGCTTTGTTCTAGGGGGCCACTTGTTACACTAAACGGTTGTTGCGTCAAGTATATCAAGTGGTTAACAATAAATTCTATTCAATTTGTCATTTTTCTCAACATGCCCACACGCACTATAACTTCTATTTAAATTATTAAATTATGTTATTTAATAACAGTGTACAAGTAAAATAATGTAAAAGTATAGATAGATAAATCTGTTGATTTGATATATCTATTATATATAAACATAGAAAATTCTTAAATATTAATATAAAAGCAAAATAAACAAAAGTACATGAGCACAACTATATTTTTCATTTTCTTTCTGATGTGTATGTACAATGGTACAAAATATCTGTAACTCAGTATAATTGTTAAGTAACGAATTATCTAATTTAAAAACTACTAATATGTACTAGTGTAAACATTCTTCATGCTATGATATATATTTATATTTAATCTATATGAATTAATGTAAAAACAATAGTAAAACAGAAGACGTAATTATTTAACAAGTAAAAAGTCTCCCGTGTAAGATGGTAAGGGATCGGCTGTACAATAATCCGTGCTGTGTGTATTGTTTGAGTGTCGGCACTCGGGCTTGCATTTTTCTCGTAATAATTAGTTTTGAAAAACAGGTAATTAGGCAAGGATAATCTGGGTAAGAATGGTAGGACAAAGGCTGGGATAAGCCGCGTCCTTACGGATCGGCCCGGTGCGCATCGGAGGGTTACTAACAAAAGCGATTCCAATAATAACATCGGAAAGTCGGTAGCTTCTTGCTTTTAAAATTTAGATCCCGCAAAAAAGTTTTGTGTGGAGTATATTTTCCGTGCATTTGACTGGACTTTAATAGTCGCTTTTTTTTGGTTTGCGGTGTTCGGCTCGCTATTGTGAACGATGAAACTTCACTGGCAGCTGTTATAACAACAAACAATATTTATGTGCGCACTGAATTTCATAATTGTTTTCAATGTCTTAAATTATTTTCCATCACTACATTTTTCAGAGAGAATGATAAGGCCGCGGAAGAAACAAGTAGACGAACAGGAGCTTCTGTTCATTGTAACTGACACGCCTGTTCCTAACGATGAGATGGTAATAAAATAGAAAAGGACCAATTTCCGCTGACTGCCTAGATACCTAAATTATTTACTATCGTTTTTTTTGTTCTACAAAGCGAAGACACGAGCGAGTGGCTCACCTGAAGGTAAGCGATACACCAGCCCATAACAATAAGGCAAGTTAGAATGATATACACTTGACCACATCGTGCTCATCACCTTGAGACATAAGATGTTAATCTCGTTACCCCAGTAACTTCCCTACGAACAGGAACAAAGTATTGGTTACGCACTACTGTTTAGTACTAGAATTAGACGCTACAATTTTACCTATTTTATAGTCTCCGGTACGAGAAATCTGCTATCAATAAGTAGTTACTCCAGTGACTGCTACAGAGCCGTTCAAACTAAACCATTGGACGACCAAAAAAAAATCAATAAAACTGCGGCGAGAACATCACCATCAAAAAAAAAAAAAAAAAACGACCAAAAAAGGTTTTATAGTATATTATATAGTATAGGTATATTATATAGTAGGTTGTATAGTATACCAACATATGATTTCCACATGAAAACTTTTTTTACGTTCCTAATTTTATAGATAATTCTTTAAAAGCGAGTTCAATTACTTTGGTTAAAAATTTTATCTTCAATTACTTTTATACTCTATTTTTACAATTCGTAACAAATAACAATAAGATACCTAACAATTTATACCCTTTTATAATTTTATATTCTCGTAGACAACATTCCGATATATAGATATATAAATTAAATTCACTTATAAACATCTAAATAACCTTCATTTGAATTATTTACAACTTTACTTCTTTAAGTAAATAAGTTTTAGCTTCTATGTTGTGATTTGTAAATAGGTTTATAATTAATAATAGCTTGTACTTGTTCAGTTCATAAAGTTTTGTAAGTAAAAAGAAAATCTTACCAACTTTGATTTAGAGCCATAATAATGAAAAGTATATATTTAAAAATATATTTCATAGCCTTTACTTTGTTAGCTCTAAGGTTTTGGTTATTCAGTAATGATTTGTCACTTGAAAGTACAAAATTGAATACTTCGTATAAATCTCCGCATTACTTATGGCGTTAAATTGATTCACAATTGGAAATGATAAACAAGAAAGGTGCTTTAATGTTATACAAATTAATTTTCACTTACTTGTGAAGTCGTTAAAGTTTACCTTATTAATGGTCTCCCGATACGCTCATTGAAAGTTAATTTTGTTTCTTTAACTTCGTTACAAATACTTCGCTTGCAAAGTAAACGATAAATGTACAGGATATAATATTATACTTAATAATGTATCCTGTACAAATAAAAAATATAAATCTTTAAATGTATATTGTAACTCATAAAAAAGCGTGGAAAAGACAAGCCCATTATTTTCTGGTATGAAATAATACACAGAAATATATACACCTATATATTTCTATCTCTATGCTATACTTATCTTAAAAACTATAGTCTTGATGATGATGATGATAATTTCTTTTAATAGATTTTTGGTTCAGATTCTAAGACATCCACGGCAATGAAAACTGCTCATTTTGTTCTGTTATTATTTATATAATGTATCGAAATCGCAATTTTATTTCCTTAATATAATAAATGTATTGTAATCGTGAACTAAAGAACTAAAAACCGATACTTATCTGTATAACGTTAATTTAATTTATATACTTTTATAGAAATTTATAACATCGCCACGCTGCCCGTAAACTTGTGTGACATAAGCATGAAAGTTTTAGGCTTAAGTGCAATACTACTCTAACACACTATGACTCTAATAATTTTAATCAGATTTTTTGTTTACTTATATCACTATGTCTACTTCGGACAAAGGATAAGTTAGCTGAAAATTTCTGCGCAGATACTTTGCTTGTCTCTTTTATTGTCCTTTGTGAAGTGCTCTTGAGGCCCGCATACTCAACTTACAGACAAATTTGATACGACAGCTGATCTCCGACCTACCGCAGCACCACCAGGATCTACGAGTGAGAACTATCAACTCTTCCACTCAAGTCATTTAGCTTCGCCAAACGCGCAAAAATATATATCACGTCGGGATTTATACTAGAAACATTCTAAGGTTTGATAAAACATATACACATAGAATTAAATCAGATTTGTCTATTACTTATTTTGTCTTTTAAATATCTAACTACAACACAATGTTTTTAAGGAAACTTTGTAGAAGTCTACTCAATTTTATATTCATACTTAATATAAGGCGATAATAAAAAAGTTCGCTTGTTATGTGTATATTGGCGAAAATAATTATTGAAAATCTGATGAACGACCATTATATGCTTTTTTATGTCAATGTTACTTTGATTAATTTTTATTATATAGATTACAGTTAAAATATTTCAATGATTAATAATACTAAAATATTAATAATCATTAGTATTAGTTTGTGTTATTGTTATTTTGTGTGAATTTTGTTAATTACATTAAAACATAAATGATATGTTACCAGATTCAAAGTTGACAGAGAGAATTGGGAAAAATGCCATTAACGAAGCAAAACATATAAGTAATAATAAAAAAAATTCGCAAAAAAAAAGTTTATTTTGGGACAATCGCTAAAAAATATCGAAATATTTAAAAAATCATCGCAAAGCTTTCTATAATTTAAAAACAGAAATTGTTTAGTACTTACATATAAAAAAAAAAAATCACTTCACTTATGCACTGAACAAATAAAAAGTTGAGTATCCGAAAACTGATGATGGAGCTGATCCAGTGTTTACTTTAGAGGTGGTTGATGGCAGAGTGACGCACGCGCATCCCGCAGGGGCTGTACAGCGCGCGGGGTCCCGCCGCCGTGCAGCCCGCCCCATCTCTTTATGGGCACAAATTGACAACCTCATTCATGAACGCCCCAAATTTATTCTCATAATTATTAACGTTTTATTAAATTTATGTACTATATGTAACTTTGGTAAAGTTATATTAAATAACAATAATAATTGTGACAACAACGCTGCTCATTATCAAGTGAGATCGTAATGAAAGGCTATATCATAAGAAAATATATATAAGCTAAAAATCCAGTGAAAAATAAATAAATTAACAATTACCGTAACAAACAGACTATTTAATATTAACTCATTAGTTATTCAATGCCATAATAAAATAACAATATTTACCATGAACCTTTGTCCTATTGTATCCAACTGAGAACATCAAGCAGAATTAAATTTTTAACTAGTTAATACAGCGACTATCATATATTATTTTATTTTATATATATTATTATAATTGTATTATATATATATATATATAATAATACAATTATACTATAATTGTAAACGGATTTAATATGGCCTAAAACCGATAAAATTATTATCGCGAATGATTAACGGTGCCATCTTTAAATATCTGATCTTATGGTCAACTGTCAGGCAAGGGACGTAGTGCGAAAGCCTCGATCTGATTGGAGCACGCGGGGCTGCTCCCCTGCTGTTTAGGGAGGCGTCCTTCCTTTAATTATGGCCACTTTGCAAAGATTACCCTTTGTGAGCCTGACTCCGGGGGTTGCCTTTGTGACCGGATAGTCATTTTTTAATCGCAGCTCATTATTACCGTGTTTGTCAATGCAATGATCGCACTGTTATATTTTTATTTTATCTTATGATGACGAGACCATTGAAATAAATAGATAATAAATAAAAGTAATAAAAGGAAACAATAAAGATTTTTGACAAATCCAATTGATAAAATTATTGCAATATTTGTTATTTGTGTCTGAAGAAAAGAGGTAAGGAAGTTGGTGCTATTTGTTACGATAGAACTTGAGCTTCTGTTGATGGGAATAAATCGTAATGCGACACGTTCACACAAAATATTTTCGAGAAATTGTAACATCTAACGGGTACTTCATCAGCGTGAAGAACATTTAAATATGACCATGATTGTCTCGTAAGTGCGAGTCCCACCAGTGCGACAAGCTTTATAGTGAACTGATTGTGTTGTGTTATTACAAATATAGACAATAACAGTTACAATTTTTTTACGTTTGTTCTAGTATATAGTTATTACAAATTGTTTGTGTGTTTCACATTAGTAAAATAGCCACAATAAATATTTTGTCAGTAAATATGTTGCACTAGAGACACGGACTAGAGTTTATGGTTCCTTCTAAAGGTTCGTTACGTACATAACAGTTTTCTTTAATATTTTTGTTGGCTATTTTCTCATAAAGAGAAAGATATTAAGAATCAAGTGTAATGAACCAAGATATAAATATAATTATATGAAAAACAGTAACAAAATTGTTTTCACTACAATACTATTACGTGGAGGTCTATTGGCTGATGATGATGATACTATTCTCGTAGGTTCGATTGAGATTTTTCCTTAATATTAACACAAAACAGACAGAAAATAAAATATAAAAGCAGTTCGGACGATTGAATCGGTAAAAATGAAAGTAATATATTTAATAAACTGATGTATATTTATTTCATACAGTGATTCATTTCATACATCAAGAGCACCATGTACGTCAACAAACTTAATATAAGAAATGAAGAAATATAATAAAAAATAGAGTTCTTTGTGGATAAGTAAAAAGGTTTGAGTCATTTCAGTATTATAATCTCTTCGGTTCATAATATTTTGTATAAGAATCAACATAATGGAGTATAAGAAAAGTCAGACAGACAGTCACATCGCTAGTATTGATAGAATGTACTTTTTTTACTTCTGATATTAATACTTAACAATATCCATAAAAAAACGAGTATCTTTGAACTTATGTCTGTGTTTAGTATAAATTATGACGTACAACTACTTAAACCTTTTGAATTTAATAGCGGTGTTATTAATAGATTATTATAATTTTTATAAACTTATGGTTGTCCTTATTTGACATATAAAAGTAAGTTTGGACACAACAGCAGGACTCATATTTGCATTTGTTTAAGAATCTTCAAAATATTACATCACATACAATCGCTTTGAAATCAAAGTATTTTGTGCCTACGACATTCACAATTTTATATTCTACATCATTCCATATAAAAAAAAATTAAGTGACTATAGCGCGTAATATAATCTAGAGTTAGTCTTTGGGTAAAGCGCTATCGCTTTTACCTCTGGAATAGACTCTGTATGCGCTCTTTGAACCCAGCATCCTGTCGAGTAGACTGTGCTTCGCTCGTCTTCTAAGCGCTAACACTTCACGGCAAAGTTCATGAAACACTTCCCCGACTTGATTCACCTGTTCAGCAGCAGCAACTTCAGCGAAGCTACATTCGAAATCTTTGGCTAAAATTTCTCCTTCATCCGGACTCACCTGAAATTTCATCTTTGTTTTAGCTCATTTCATATTACCTAAACTCGTTACGTATTAAATAAACAAGTAATGTTTAAGTTTCCTGCATTCGTTCTGTATACTTAAATATATAGTATTAATAGAAGAGATCGAAAATCTTATTTCGATAAAATATTGTTGTTGAAATTAGCACCCAAAGTTTTAGTTCCTAAGGCTGCCTTATCAAACGAAACCTCTACTTTAAATATAAATGAATAAGTTTACAACGTTGAGATCAAAAGCGAACTCTTTATTATATTTTACTCTACTCTTTATTATTGTGTACTAGTATTGCGAGAACTATAAGGTTGTGTACCTGACGGAGATGAACCATGTCTGCCTTATTTCCTACTAATGTGACCGGTACATCCGGCTGAAGGCTTTGCCTAGCTCGCCGCACATAATTAAACGACTCACGATCCGTTATAGAATATACCAGGAACAAACCGTCGGCCCATTGAGCTATCTCGTTGCCCGGCAACTCGTCTATACTCTGAAATATAGAAAAAAATGCATAAATATAGAAACATAGCTAACAGTAGCGAACACAAATAAATATTTAAGCATATAATAGAAGTATTCTACTACATCTCTATGAATATATGATATGATTATTTTACTAAATTTCAGTAAAATATCAAATACGACTTCGTAGTATTGTGTTGAAAATTTATATATGTGTAGTTGATAAAATACTCTATACTTGAAAAGTATTTCGCCATAAATAAAAGATCAATTCATAGTTTGTGCCCGTGTTTAATTATAAAATATCGCACTAAAGTCAAAAGGTATAAGCAGGTTATAAATAAAGCATGTACAAACGGCACTAAGTAAATATGGGAGCCACTAACCTCAGAACGAGATTATGTTTTGTAGAAATAGTTACGAGATACCTATGTCCAGCTGTGGACGTCCATCATTTGAGATTATTTACCTACAATAGTACTAACAATTACCTTAGGACACGTATCCAAAATTTCGAAT
Organism: Troides aeacus; assembly: GCA_033220335.2. NCBI lineage: Eukaryota > Metazoa > Arthropoda > Insecta > Lepidoptera > Papilionidae > Troides > Troides aeacus. Next base: position 8,356,459 of record CM067268.1, on the reverse strand, counting down.
AGTATCGGTTCGCCATCAAGCAGTGCTTCATGTTTGTACTTGCTATCTGAAAAAAAGTACATTATCATTGTAAACTGTAGCTATATATTTATAACTAAAATTATCTTCATCGCACGTATTTATGATTACTTAATGAAACGGTTACTTAATAAATATATAAGTTAATAACAAAACGTATTATAGTTATATCAAATTTGTTTAATTACATTAGTAAGAATGGTGCAGCAAAGTAATAATCCCTTCTAACACTAGGTCTCTAATTCGATTCCTGAATGAAGTTTGGATGGTTGAGTAGGGTATTTTCGTACCTGCTTTACTCGTTACACACAATCATATTGCCTGTCTACCATAAATATAAATGGCTCGCTTCATTTAACTACCACGTTGAGCAAGTAAGGTTGGGCAGCATCTTTGGTCTTACTGTCACAAAGGTATATTGGAAATTAAAGCTCAATGGTGAAATCCAAAAAAGATTCTATTTGTTACTATGCTTTTATTTGCATTACATTAAACCGATCACTTTATTGTAACTGAGAACCCATCTCACAAAACTTTCTTCTTCCATTCCGATCTAATATTTAAAAAGAAAAAAAATTCTCCCTTTAAATATAATAAGAACGTAAAACACTTTTTTGTTATCATAATTCAATTATAATTAAATGAATACCACACCTTGTTGATGGTCGTATTCCCCGATGTACCGCTTCGTTAGAAATCGTACCGTCAACGCTGTAACGAATATTTGAAAACAAATTCATTTTCAATAATTTTACTTTAAAAGTAAACTTTAAATAGGAACCGATAAAAAATCGAATTATCTTTGACATAATAATGAGTATTGTACATTAATTCACGATCTGGTTTTGTGCCAAGAAGATCTCGTTAATATTTTTACACAAGAAAGCGACGGTGAAAGGTAAAGTAAAGTACATCGTTTTAATCATAATTAAAACGTGCAAAATGTATTACTTTCAAAGAAATTGTTATTTCTCTTACAGTTAATTGCATATCTTCTAAGTATACACATGCTAATCACAAAAAAATAAGGAAATCATTAAAAATAAAAAATAAGTAAATATACATATCGAAAACAACCCCTTCCTTTACGACAAGCAAAAAACGTTTTATATTATAATTAGCTGTTCCCGGCCTTCTTCGCTTGCCATTTCATATTAAATGAGACTTGAAAATTGTCTGAAAATCCCTTGACAGCAACCTTAACACTAAATTACTTTTTATAGCAACTATAGTAACTATAGAAACCGCAAAAATAATACAAAATGAAAATGTTTATAAATTTATATTGAAATAAAATTATAAAAGTTATAACCAACTACATATTGTTCTGCTACGATTGAACTTATTCCCATATCGATACGTTCACTAGTTTTCACGTGATGGGCGAACAAACAAAACTCCTTTTCATTTTGTATATAGATAAAGTTTTTAAGGTATGTAAACATAAAAATGCGGTCAAATTTACGTATATTTATTATAAAAAAAAACAGTTTACATATAACCTGCAACTAACGGAATAAAAATAGGTTTAACGTCACCTAGTTTCACCCCAGTTGAGGGTTGTAAAAATAAATGAAAAAGTGTTATACTTTTTCATACCTCTTATTATAGACTATTGATTACATGTTATAGTAATATGGATGTTTAGCAGCGGACAGTGTTAGGTTGAAATACCGATAGAATGAAAACGATGAATTGTTTTACAAAAATACCGACGGACATTGCATTCATTAATTTTATAGTTTTCGTAATAGAAACGCAATCCATCTATTACTGACAACATACAGTTAACACCTGCTTTAATATAAACAAACTAGATTTATGACCCAATAAATATTGCCCAAGACAACGTTTGCGAGAAATTCGCATTTCTAATACGTATTTAAATGATATTACAAATAGGAGTGAATAATTTACAAAAAAAATGTATTATTTAAGTCTTATTTACGTTTCCAATGTCGATCTATAGATATAATGGAAAGGGGGTTTTGTTTGTTCGCCCATTACTAGTAAACTACGTGTCGACATGGCAACATGACCACTCGCCGCGGAATGTTCTGTAAATGCTTATAGGCTATATATTGTTTTATATTTAATAGATCCTTCAACATTTCATTTCTAATTAACTTTTGTAAGCATTTTCATTTCGTATTATTTATTGCTATAGTAAGTCTTTTGCGGTTGCTCTCAAACAATATTTCACTCAAATTTCAAGTCTAATTTTATATTACGGCCACCAAAGCGACCGGGAACAGCTACAGAACACTAATGTACATACAAAAGTATAGAGCAAAAACATACTTTTGTGCATAAATCAATAGAATGCAAAGCAAAGACATTTGAATCAAATAATATAACATATCCATAACAGCCAATTTACGTCTCAATATGAAGGCGATTGGGCCATAGTCACCACGCTGGCCCAATTGCGGGTTGGTGACATCACACCTTAGAATAAATTCTAAGTCATGTGCAGGTTTTCTCGCGATGTTTTCCTTCACTGTTTGTATCTCGCTGTTGTAACTAAAGTTCACAAATGTACATAACTTAAATATTAAAGTCATCGGTACATGCCGAGATTCGAACCCGCTACCTTCGGAATGAAGGCCGCACGCTCTGACCATTAGGCCAGCGAGCTACAATATAACATATACATATATTAATCCGTAGAATACATCAGATCTTTATAAAGACGATGTACTTAGGGACACGTGAATACGTTTTGTAATATTTATTTATAAGTGTGTTGGTAAGAGAAAAATAAATTTTTATTTACTGATGACTAGTCAAGGTTAATCTTCATAATATCGGTTTCAGTTCTTACTATAGTATTTCTTACTCTTGATAGTAACAGTTCATGCTTGCTTTATAACGTAGTGGCGTATTAATCAATCATCAGCTAGTGTTCTTATTTAAATTAAATTCGTTTTGTAAGAATTTAAAACTCTGAAAACATTTAGAAAATACCTTACTGTATTCATAACTGACAAATTTCTGCCACAGAGTCTATAACAAAATATATCGAATACAATTTTACTGTGATATATCGTGTCGTCTTTCTTCTTAACATTTATCTTCTACATTGTTCTTAATATTTGATATATTGTAGAAATAATAAAATCGTGTTAAATTTATCAATAACAATATCTTCATTCGTCGAAATTGTGTACTTTGGTTTTATAGTTATGTCTTCTTATGTAAAATATATTCTAATAGCATAATATTCGTTGTTTATTACGCGGACTTCAAGAACGAAAATAACACATCCGAGGCAAAAGCAGTAACTTTTTTTATGATTATTTAAAATAGAGTGAACCCAGTAGAAACGTAATATTTACAGTAGTTTAGACAGCAGCTGTGGGCGAGGGTCCTACGTAATCATTCAGGTACGTAAGTCTGAATCACATTTTTTTTTGGTGTACTTTATACGAATTATTGTATTGAAATTTGGCAGAAACATGCAGTACGTCTATAAAATGTTTATATAACGATCTTTAATAATATATCCCACGTTAGATATAAACGCTGTTAATATTATATATAAGTCATAAGCTATTGGAAAGCAAGTTATCAGAAAATCAAATATGTTTAATAACATTTACTCCCAATGTTTCCATATATGCAGAATGCTTATTATTCATTTAATGTCAAACGGATTACTTTATGATATTTTTTTTATTCTACGTAACTAGGAGAGGAGAGGAACTTTCACCTGGTGGTAAACGATACGGCTACCTATAACTAAACAGTAGTGGAACATTAGTATATTACTTAATTTATTTCATTGAAGTAATTGTTTTTTAGTGGTAAAATAGATCCTTTCATACCAATTAATGAATTTTAGTGCATTGGAGCGAACGAGCTGTGACGTCACTCGTAACGAGCCATGAATGGTTGCATCACACCAAGGTTGCTCGTTGAAATATATTACATGAAATATATTACAACGGTAATCTCGACGGATTGCCAATAGTACACGAGAATACGATGGAAACTAGGAAATTATCGCAATTACGAATTCCCTTGATCTCACTTGATCAAACAAAATCCTTCGGACTCCATCACCACATGCAACAAGTATTATAATAATTGGCTCTGTTTATAGAACTCGCTTGTAACTAGTGAAATTACCTTGGTAACGATACTTATTATCTCATCTCTCAAAGGGTGAAGGCAATGTGATGTTGGAAACGTAATCCTCTGGTAGACGATCTGCTCGTCTCGTCGTATCATCTAATAAATGTAACTCGCAAATAACCTTTTCGGAACAAACTATGATCACGCTTTCGGGAACTACTGTAGCACCGAAATGTTACCGAGTAAACAAGTGAATTGAAAGCAACGATACCGAAAGCAAGTAGGAATGAATACCATTACTTAACAAAATTTAAATTTTTTGACACCTCCAATCAATTTGTTTATTATCTTAAAAGCGGACTATACATTCGATTGAAAAATGGTATTTCTAGAAACATACGCGCGGATGTTAGGACTACACGTGAAGTAAAAAACCAACTCGCACTGGGCCAGCGTGGTGACTATGGCCCAATCGCTTTCATATTGAGAGTAGGCCTGTGCGTCAGCAGTGGGGACGTAAATTAGCTATTATGGTGAAGTATAAGTTTGAGAGCCGCGATTAATTGCCTTCATTAACAGTTTTCTACCTAAGCTAAAATAAGGCTTATTATTTTGATTGTTCTGAAATAACCTGAGGAAAGAAGGCGTATAAACTTGACAACCCATCAAAGCAATCCAAGATGGGCACGACCTTCAGGAGCGAAATAAACGAAGTAGTCTATTGTATCCTATGTTATAATATACAACAAGTAACAAATCCCGTTACGTTATGTCATCGTAAATCGTTTAGATGTGATCACCCTGTCGAGTGTTCACTGTTGGCACATTTCCAACTTATGAGTGACAGAATAATCTACGTGTAACACGTTTATTTACGAATAATTTTAAAGATAATAAACATCCGTCAATTACATCGTCAAGATTGGACGATATCAAGTAAGAGCCTTTACTCGATTGTGATATGATTAGACAAACTTCGAACCTCCGACCATTCATCATATGGTCATAATTTAACAATAATCGAACACTATCCAATATGAAAATAAAATTATTTAAATACCAAAGAAAATCAAAATCTGCAAAATCTATAATAATATGTACTTTTCGCTTCATTATAATGATAAAAATTTTATGACCCACATAAATATGGTGTGGAAGGTTATCGTAAAGTGTTTTTAATACTAAACAAAATTCTGAGGGTCCGATTTTAAATAACGATGACTTAACGTGTACTCAGAACTATGATAAAAATATGCCGCCATGTTGTTTCCAGTAAATATAACATACGAATTAAGTAGACAACAGTAAGTAGATCTTTTAGTTGCTAACAAATATTTTCTATTGTTATAAAATTCCAGCAACTATTCGGGTACTTAAACAACGAAAATCGGTAATTAATGAAACGTAGAGTATTATTGTTAATATCAATCCATGTTTAAATATACAAAAAAAAGTTTAGCAATAATAAACTTGAGGTGTGCATATGAAATAAGATTGCAATGGAATTCATGCTCATTGACCCATATACATATCAGAGTTTACGCGCCAATAACAATGTGGGGGCCAAAATTAGATGTACAACGAAACAAACGGATCGGACCAAAGCATTCGAATTAATCTTTAACATACCACGTGGCTAACTGATTTAACTACAATCATAGTCAAAACTGTAAACCATATCTACACACAACCTAATTACTTTGTAATTAGCTCTTATTACTTCTTGTCATCACGTTTTCTATATTAAAGGCACAACGAAGAAAGTAAGTGTGTCGAGGCCTTAAACTGGCGACTGGGAGTTTAATTCAATATAATCCAATGCGAACTTCCCAAGAACAGGTAACGAAAAAATAAAAAAAAAATTAGGATATTTCTATTTAAGATAGTACCAGACATGACTGCCATAGTTTACTCTTTCTTATCGCCAAATTTAAATTTGAAGAAAATATCTTGTTTGATTCTAAAATAGTAGATGTAAAAAATATTGCAGTATTGTAATCCTTCTAAGCTTATAATAACCTGCTTAAACAAGACATGAATGTTGTAAGTGCAGGTTGTAAAAGTATTTATGTAGCAATACGCTAGTACTTTTGTTGAGAAACCTATGAGATTTAGCAGTTTAGAGCAGCTGATGTTTCATGATTAAAATATCAAATAAAATCGGCTTTGAAAAACTCCGACTTGTCATACATAAAATTTGTCTTTCGATTATTTATGGTATTATTATTACATTGTATTGGTCTGCAACATTCAGAGCTACAGTACCTACGTTAAACTGTAGTCGGTGTGCATACAAATTAAAAGGCAACCACTTCCGATACGGTAGCACATTACAGTCGTATTTCTAAATGCAGAATTTCAATTTTAGTAAACAGAAGAAATAAATTTCTCGATATTCGTATCCGCTTAAAACAATGTAACCACAGAGCTATTGAGTGTATACTGAATTCGCTTTGCAGCAGTGCTGATTCGCCAGTATTGTACATTACATGTGTTACTCAATGTTAAACTGTTATAAATAAATATTAAACGGCCCTCAGTAGCGCAGCAGCGAAAGTAAATGATATACACATATTTACTACACATACTTTTGGCAACCAAAGCGTTCATTTAACGAAATATTAAGAAATTACATAGATATGTACATCACATATATGTAAGTCAAATGTGGATTGAAGCTAGGTACATTTTAACGTGCTTATTCTACCCGGCTAAGTAAACCTACTGTTTATTAATATACTTGCGCTATTGACATCCAAAAGGTAGACATTCGTCATGTAAATCCGAAATAAAATGGTTAATTATAACTTTAATAAGAAATAAAATTTACCATCTGCGTGTATAAGTCCTACACATTAAAATTTTGGCAATATCAAGTGACATGGATTAGAAACAACTGCGTCTGGCAAGTGTCTCGAGCTGTCTGATAGAACTTTACAAATTTATACTTTAATCCGTAGAGACGCACTTACTGAAAACATTTGCTGCAAATAGATCAAATGCCATTATGTGAACACAATGGGACCTTCAAACATACAGTATATATAGAGATAGGATTGATACAAACTTTTCAATCCAATAGTATATAAAGATATACCCGAGTATTATAAAAAATATATTTAATTTCTGATGGGATTAATATTAACAGAACAACATCAAGTGTTAATAAAATACTTTTTATAGGTCTGGTGTACCGCATCGTCTACCTACTTCGTTGACAAACCTCTATAACTCATGTGTAGAAAAACTTTAGCCCGACTACCTCTTACACATAACATTTTCCAAAGTAGTTTCTGTGGCTGTATCAAAAATCATCAGAGATCGATCGCGCTATAATCACAATATTTTTTCTAATGAAACCATAGTAATTTATAATATACACCGAACCTCACACTTATTAATAAATACACTATAACAGCATGTTCAATTGACGGAACTATGCCAAACACAGATTCTATCAAATTTTTTTAACATAAATAATGTATGTGGAAACCGGTACGTTTTATCAGAATAGTACAGTTTGCTGTGATTTGATCATGAGAGAAAATGTCACATGAGTATTCGCATGTCAATAAAAAAAAAACAGAATCGTTGATAATCGCTGCAAGAAACATAAACATTAACAGCATAGTTTAAAAGTTTGTATTTACTAGTAACATGGTTCAACATGTCAAATACTACAATATAGGGTTGTTCGTAAACTTCTTTCTCATTATACGAATTTATTTTCCTTTCCATTTTTCCATACTATATGGTTTGGAAATGTATCCATTTTAGCAAAATCTAAATAATTATAAAAAATATATATTAGAAATGATAGTATTTTCATATCTTATTACTTATGACAAATTACAGTTGTATTATAACAATGAAATGAAACAAAAAAAAATCTATCGATTTTCTGTTTACCTATTGATATACATAGTATTTAGGAAAGAAGTAGACCTTTAATAAGACTAACAGCAATTACATTGTTGAAAAAAATCTAAAGATCGAAGGAAAATAAAATCATTAAGCAGCTCTTAAATATGTCCATAATAATAAGTTAAATGTAAAATAATGGATAATTGTATGAATTATCTTAATACATTCAGTACATTAAATAATTCGTACATATATACCGTAAAAGGTGGGTAGAGATATATTATAAAACTACAATGGTTTTTATTTACGAGGACCATTTCGTCTGTTGCTACAAATAAACACCTCTTTAATAATAAAAAAGCTCAAATACTTCCAGTTTTTTATTGTCGCCACTATAAATATTACATATTTTAAAATCGTTGATTTAGTTAACGTCAACCTTGGACGTAACTTTTGATTCACAAATTTTATTTTCGTAATTGTAGCAATGATCTCTTCGGGATCGCGTAGGAATTGGTTTATATTAATGGATCCGTTGCGACGTTGAATCATCAGACGAAACGAAAGTAAATTTTCTCGATTTTTATAGAATTTTATCATTAAATAATACAACAAGTTGATGGTCTATTTGCGCTTATTAATTTTTTAACTGGATAGCCTAGGTAATAAAAAAATATAATAATTTTATTACACATTTGGCAACACACGTCGTGAAGCAAAGGTTTCATTTTAAGAAGTTTAGTTTTCAAGAATAAACGTTTATTCATGTTAATATCAACATTAAGAAAAACAACTTATTTGTAGGCGTCTTTAAATCTTATTTAAGTATTATAGGTAGACTAGTTTGTAAAAAAAACATGAAAAAATATTCCTTTTAAAAATCAATAGCGTAGTAGATTTTTGAAAAGAATGCAACATCAAATGTATGCAATTGATAAGTGAAATAACTCACTAGCAATATTAATTAGGTATATACGGCCCTATGCCTACCTGTGATAACGCACAATTAAATAGTGTGCTCGGTAAGAAAAAAAATATGTAAACATCACTTAAGCAGCTCCCATAATGTACAAGCAACACTACACGCGACACGTAGCTACGTAGCGTGTACCTCCAGCGATCTCACATACCACTTTTCCCGACGGACGGTGCACCGATAACAGCAACTTTCACTTCGGAAAGCGACGATTTCTTCCGTCTTATGCCCCGGGTTGTCATTTTCCCGCGTTCATGGTCCCAGCTCACGGAGATCTCGTGGAATGGCCCGTAGGCGGCGTGCGCGTACGCTCAACAAAACCCCGCTCCCGCTTACCATCTATTAATACCCGAAGCGACACAGCTCTGACACCGGCGCCCGTGTTAATGGGTCAAGATCTGGCCAAGATCAGTCGTGCGAAAAGCCGTGTTTACGTCGCGACGAGCTTCCTGACGAAGACACGTGCCCATGGCTGCAGGCCAACGACGCCCGAGTCTCTTGACACTGTTTTTGAACAAACTTCGATGCAACACACATGTTCTCATGTTTAGTTTCGTTAAACGTTGTAAAAACACTGCTCTCGTTTCATTGCACACAATTTGCAACTAATTTTAATCATGTCAGCACTACACATAATAATTTGTTTGTAAATATTAAATATATATTAGAACATAAAACGGCGCGTGCGTCCGGTGTATAACAAAAAAAAACCTGAATAGAAAAACGTCGTCATAATAGTAACCAGCTCGGTACGTGTTAGGTATTTGCCTGATGGAATTTCTGGATTAGCGCCAAAGTCTCCTTCCGTACAATTAAAATGTCCGAAATTGTTAGACTAACAGGATTATTGTAATTTCTTTTATTTCATTTAGGGGTCAACAATAAAAACCACTATTCGGACAAAAATACATCTTTATTTATTCTTTGTACAGTGCCATACAGTACGCTATGTTAAGGTATTAAACATTAATCCCTTTTTTAAATTACTACTTTGCTACTTCTACGAATTTTATTGCTCCATGCGCGATTTTTCTTCAAAGCTTATAATTATTTAACTATTACATAATTATGAATACATGATAGTACATATTTATTTATTATTATCTACTATGTGATAATTATGAAAACGAGATTATAACATAATAGGTTTCACAAAAAGTTTACATCAGTATTATATTTCTTACAATCACCGTTAAACTTTAAATAGTAAAGGAAACCATATTATTAAACGGTGTATATTGGATTACTCTAGTTTTATTTAGAATTGAATCAAAAAACCTTCGACGTCATTTTTTCATATCTATTAAATGTAAAAAATTAACCTGCAATGAAAGTGTATTTTGCCAAAAAATTATTATATACATGAATCGTATAATCCGAATAGATAGTGAATAAGGAACTTGCGGTCATCTTATTTGTTATCTCTCAAATGCAAAGCAGACAATAAGCTATACATTAGAACGTGAAAGAAATTTTAGAATCTTGTTTAGAATGGTTGAACGTCAACAAACATAATGGATCAAGCTAGTACATATGTACAAAAAGTCTACATATTTACACATAAGGTAAATACTCTCTTATATTAGTGTAGACTACTCTTTCTCTACGCGTAATGAATAAATCTTATTCTTAACACATGACTCTTTGTAAAACTACAGATATGAAGAAGAAAAATGGTAAAACCAAAAAAAAATATCAGGAGACAACCGAAATATTGGCGTTTAAAGAATAAACAATTTTAAATTAGGCAGAGGTAACATTTGTCTTTGGATGCCACGTTAAGGTTACACTCTGAAATATAAAATCAAAATTAAAGTCCATTTCTACAAAATAGATTCAGTAAATACCACTGTTTCCACATATTCGACTGTCAGAGAAGAATGCGACACAGCACACTCTACTGCAATCTTTTTAAAATGTAAATATCAACATTTTCGCCACTACATCAATTTGTACCTGTTACTGTTGAGCTCCATCCATGGATAGTAAACAATTATGTCATTTTAATAATCATTAACATCATAATAAGCTTTTCTACAAAGTGTCCTCAACAATTATATTTTCTAGATGGTTTAATATCTGGTAACTTACTGAGTGTCCAAAAACGAATTATTTATTTTAGATAATCTGGAATAAGATTGTATTCATTCATTCCTATTTTTAACATTACAATTGTGCCTCTTTTGGATTAACTGAAACAGTGAAATATTTTAACGGAAATGCATGTTGGTGGTCGCGTATGAGACTAGGCACAGTTAAAATATTTATCTGTTTGAACAGTTCCTTTAGAGAATACCGATTGTTAAGTTTATGAAAAGACCGCACCGCACTATTTGGCAAAATAAAAATAGATTTTACTACAGCATCACGGCCCCAAAATAGATAAATAAATACTGTAGGCTATATATAAATAAATTTTACGCATTTAATAAGATTTTGTACTAAACAATTTAGATAACTAGCTCATAAGAAATAAATTGTTATAAATAATATAGATCCAAAACAAATCGTCGTTGTACACATTAATCTTATATATAACATATTGTACTTTTACAATATATAAAGAAATTTTATTATCATCAAATTATTGTATTATTCATTGAGCCTGTTCACCAGGGATATGCATATACAATATTTGCTCTTCTGAAGTACCCAAGTGTATACTTATTTGGCACTATAATTTCATCGCCGAATGCCAAAGATTTAATTTTAAAACAGAGCATGTACAATTGATTAAAACTTCACACAGTGTTTAGGTTTTATCATTCGCTACATTTTGAATATTACAATTAGCGACAAGCACAATGTAGCGCTGTGTATATTATCATAACTTGTGCCCCATTGTTTAGTGTAGTCGTTTCACTAACCATCATGTTAACAATCCACTTCTCATCGGATAAAAATAAATAAATGGTGAAACAAAAAATGAATGCTACTACTTTCTGAATAATTTCTGAATGTACAGTTGTCTGAAGTCCTTTATTCAGTACTATTGTTGAACCACTTTCTAAACTTGGTAGGAGAGTAAATTATAATGATACTACGTTTCTTAAGAAATTAATTGAGATTACAACCAAAAACTAAGAAAACCCGCCAAAACCTAGACTTACTAAAATATATAACCTATAAGCAAAGTGCCTGATTTATTTTATCTACTACCATATCTTAAAATTATGAACTTTTAATTACCTACTTTATTTTTTATTTTAATTGAAAAAAAAATCTTTAAAACTATTTTCCAATAAAGACTAATCAACATCATTAGCATGTGGCAATTCACTTTTGGACAAGCTTTTGTTATAGTGCAATATACTGGAACAACTCCATGATAGCAATAGTAAATTTGCAGTGCGGGTAAATATGATGGCTTCACAACATAGGATAGAGAGGGCTCCTTTCCTATGCTGTGAGACTTATGTTCAGCCGTGGACATTGATAGTCATTTTTAGAATGTAAGTTTTAAACAGTGTGTTAATTTAAAACAAAATATAAAAATGCGATGAAAAAAACGATAGTGAAAAAACTGAAATATTCCAAGAACAGTTTTCTTGGACATGCGATATCTGCCAACCCGCACTTAGCCAAGGTGGTGGTTAGTGGATCTGATTATGTCCTTGTAAGAAAGGTGATTCCCGAGAGTAGAGAAATTAATTGACCTTTTCCTATAGTGTATTTAACTTTTACATAAGTTTATCCATTCATATTGTAAATTATAATTCTTAATTAATATTAACATTTTATAATCAACTTTAACTTATCTAATCTGAAACCTAATGTTTAACATTAGATATTTACTGTTTATATTATTTTGATAGTTGTATTAGATTGTTATTACACATTTTATACTTAAAGTTATCATTACATATTTCAATTATTATTATAATTATGCTACTGCTAAACAATTTACTTTAAAAACTATAAACACTCTTAACTATGTCCTTAGTGGTGTGGTTAATTGCTTGTTTAGTAATATTGAAGTATTTGATTTAGTTGATTGGAGTTACATTTCTTTGTACTCTCCTAGCCGTGTACCATTTGTACAATGTAAATTTTGCTGATACAAAAGCATGGCTTTTTTTTTTTCATTACTTGTTTACTTCTTAAGGTATTTTATGCTTATAAAATTCTTGTAACTGAGGATAAAACTCACTTTCAGTCACTGCGACGGAGAAGTTAATCAAAACTTATAATTATAATCCTAAGTATATAATAAAAAGTAATTCTACTTCCTCCTATCCTATGATATATCTTATGATCACCAAATTGATTCGTTCATAATATTTTGTCCAGAAAAAACCTACCTAATGTAGTTCTTAACTAATCAGAGTTATAGTTGGTCTCCTGCATTAGCGGCTGCATATCGTCACGTCTCTTCTCCCTGTTCGACACTCGAGTAACGCCTTGTAGTACACCGATTTCCGATAATCTAAAAAAAAAATAACATGATCAGCAATACTCTTTACTGGTGTTAGATGTTACATGTAGAATTTTTACCTGATAGCTAACAGGCTATATGTTTCATACTGTATATCAGCAGGTACAAGTAGAGCAATCTCACTTACCTAGATGGTCCCCAACAATAAAAAAACTTACTACCAGTAAAGATTTATTCTCATCACAGAATATTTGACTTCAATTTCATACAGTTAAGTAGTAATGAGATCTTTGAGGGAGGCCTATATCCAACAATGGTCGTTTATCGGTTGACGATGAAGTGACAATGTGGCTCTTATATGTTAACAGTTAAGACAAATCAATACTGTTATTAGTCAACAAGTCAGGTTTAAAAATAAACCCTCTTACCATCAATTAAAAATTCACAGATCTCCATATTACCAGCCGAAAGGTATGTTAAGAAGCAATTAAAACTCATGTTTCTAGATGTCATTGTGACGAAAAGTAAATTTTGTAAACATCCTAAACATTGTTAAAGTGGGAACAAACTAGTCTTCTTGTAACAACCTACCCCAGGAATGGTCAAGTGACATTGTATATTGTCTAACCTGAATGTTACCAGTATTATGTTTATTTATATAAACTTACAATTGTGGTTCAACATCCTCGATTTGAGTGGGTGTGAAGTAGGGGTTAGCGGCTGCAGGTCGGAATTTGTAACCAGTCATCACGAAAAACACAAAGGTGGCCATTTCCCTGAACATCTCGTCGATCCACGAATATTGGAATGGTACAAGTATCTGTAATAGCGAAATAATAGTTAAACCTTCTAATATAATTGTAATAGTATGTATGTCATCTGGAAACAGTAGAGTCTTTAAAAAAGCTAGTTCATATTTATATAAAGAGTGTGGCCTAAAGCTGCCTAATATTTAACTGCTTCCTTGATCACCTTGTAACACGGAGATCCCCTAACCTTTTCCAGAACAGAATATTGTGAAATTTGTTTGGTTTTTGGGTTCCAAATCCACGTGCTGGCTACCATATTCACACACACATGACACATATTCCACTACATTAACATTATTGTATTCTGTTAGCCAGTTTATAATAAATAAAGTATTCTCAGAGAGATACTCAACCATGAAATTGAGGAGCCCATTATAATTTAATCAAAAATGATAGTTCCTACCATACTTCGATAAATAATGAAAGAATTATCAATTAAATTAATATGACTTTTTATGTATTCACTGGTGGTGCGACCACTTACCATCAAGTGAACGTTTTGTTTGTCTCGCTGCTTCGTAGATAAAACGAATGAAACAAATATAGTTTTAATTTATCACCTTTAGCACTGATACAATGATCCGAGTAAAATAAATGTAGCACACAACGATTATGTAGAAATGACGAAACAACTTTAGCTTCCGGAGGTTAATTGCGGCTTTGCCATCAGTGCTCGATGCGTCTTGCAAATGACGTATTGACCTGAAAAACAATTATCTTAATGAAAAAAAAAACTTATATACAAATTTTCATATATCTCATCAAAATGATCTCATATTCACCATACGACTGGAAATAATATAGCGCCGCAACAAAGCAGATCAACAGATATGAATAGATCACTCCAGATGTTGTGCTCCACAGCACCCTCCTCACTCTCTGCTATTATTATCTCTGCCACATTTGCCACAACCTTAAAAATTACAACATCATCAAATTATTATAAATTTTTAACATGTTAACAACAAGTGTTTTGTTGATGAGCTAACTCCACAACTTCCCATGGAACCATGTTACAAGACTTACCTTATAACTGCAACATGGAGGCAGTTAAATAGCTTTAAGTATTATTTTATTATATTATATTAATTTTACTTCTCTTGAAAATTTTTATAGAGAATCTATGTACTAAATATTCAGAAGTACCTGCAAGGGTATCACAATCATGAACAGCTTCTTGTCTCTGTCAGCTAGTATATGCTTTATGAAGTTCCATCCTGTGCCCACAAGGACAATCGTTACAAATAACACCGCTCCTTTCAGCCTTAAATCAAAATGCTCTTTAAATAAAATAAAAAAGGATAATCACAAAAATATAGGTTTTTACAAAGCAATATAGTAAAATGATCACAATTTCACTATAAAATATATTACTACTATTTTAATAAATCACTCTTATTCATATAAGTTAGAAAACAAATCATAAAAAAAATAATAAATTACTAATAACTTAGAAAAGGCTATGAGATGAAGCACAGACCAACAGAAAAGTTGTTTATAGAAAATTTTAAATAAATTTATAGTTCTAAATAAAAATAAAACAAATACTAAAGAAATACTTACAAATGTGTTATGTAATAAAGTATTGCCCATGTAGTAACATGCTCGCCTCGTATTTGAATAAAGTGATAATTAATTGCATGAAAAGCCAATGATAACGCTTTTAGATACACTAGAATACACATTATGATATGAATTCTATAAACAGGATGTCTACTGGTCTTCAATATAAAAGTCCAAAAACCAGCACTCAAGAAAAATGTTATTGACATCATACTGTATAATGCTGGCAGAGGCATTTCACCTGCTGACAGGAAATTACCATCGTTACTTTCATAGATTTGTAACTGAAAAAACAAATAATAAATTTGAGTCTCTCTGGTTTATATTAATTATAAAATTCTATTACCATTTATTGAATATATTTGCAACCTATTGTAGTCCATAGCTAAACATAGGCTTTCCCAAAAGATCTTGTGTGCCTGCCTCAGATTGAAGTAAAAATTACTTGTTTAAACATACCACAACATTTACAGCTGGTGCATTGTCTTTTGCAGGGCAATTGTGAAAGTACAAGTTATACAATCCCTCTTCTTTTTCAGATGCAACATACATTGCAAACTAAAATACACAGACTATTAAATTAATTTTAAAGTATAGTATAATAAGCCAAATAAATGTAAAGGATTAAAATGTCTTATATGTATTAAAAATATTCCCACACAGAAAAAAGTATCCATATAACTTACACTCGTGTTATAATAGTCAAATCCATTCCATGTTTCCTTAGTTATGGGCAGAACAACATTTGAACATTGCTTTAAATAATTTCTATCAAGCTTTTCAAAATCTGCAAATATTTCTTTATATACACATATGTTTAAATTTAGAATAACTTTATTAATATCAATAAATGAAAAATCAAAAACGTAACATAACATCTCCACATCTCTTAAGTTGACAATCACACAGGTTTTACCCTTGCATTGTATACATAATTCATAACATTTATTTTAAAATTTTAATACTAAGCTGTGAAAGAAAAAAATACTGAAAAAGATTTTACCTATAGGAGATCTTCTTTTGCGATTAATAAATAAATATTGTGACTGTCTTTTAGTACGGTCTCTTGGTATAGCAGTCCTATTTTGGTACAGATGAAGAGCAGTCACTTCACCTTTGCATGTGATGTTTAATCTATATATATAATTCCAGGATAAATTTAATAAATTTATATAATGTATATCATCAAATAATACACTGCCATATTAACATTTACACATACATAGATAGATGGGTTAAGTAAATTGATGAAAGGATTATTGAAGTAGTTGATTTTCTTTATGTCTTCATTTTAATATTTTATTTCATTTTAAAAAATATGTTATTTTCTTACTTAAAATGGTAATAGTACTATACATAGTAGTATAGCAACTTCTTCAATAAAAGATGTACAATGATTTGTTTTTTTATTTAATTCGCTTGTAATCTTTGCTGACACAAAAATAAATTAATTACATAGCAAAGCAATAGTTATAGGTAAATAACCATCTTTAGTCTTTAATTTCACAAATATTATATATATTTCACAATAGTTTTCTAATAGAGCAAGGTTTCTTTATAAAGAAAATTATATAACGCAAATTAAAATAAAATTCGCAGTATATTTTGTTTTATTATTTAATTGTTATACGAAATATAAAATGAAAGGCTATTAGTATAACAAAAGAATAATGGCATAACAGTAACACTTGAAGTTTGTAATAATTTATTGTTATAAACCTTAACAAAATGTGACCAACCTAGAGTTAACAAAGTCCATCTTGAGAAATATCATTGCAGGATGTTGTGGCAAAATAACACTATTGTCAATATCTTTTAAAAAGCAGGTTTCTGAATGTCCCACCAAATAGGGATTAATAGCATCATTTGCTGTTCTATCCAGAGTAAATCCATACTGAAGAAAATGAATAAAATTAATTTACTACTATTATTAAAATTGAGAATATTTAACAACCTAAACAGATTAGGCAAATACTATGTTTTTTCTTTGAAACCATTGAGAGATATTTATTAGAAATTCCTGTAAAAGGATTTCAACAATAATTTACCAATACCCTTACCTTGGATTATTCATAACATTTCAAATCCAAACTTGTTGAAGACATATTTTATTGCTTCTTATCAGCAATCTTTTCTAGTCCAGTTTACACTTAGATAAATTTACAAAATCTAATACATAAATTTACTTATTTATATTAATTTTTTATATATTTATAAATAATTTTTTTACTTAATATATATTTCCAAATCAAAGAGAAACATTAAAATTGCCTACAATACAAAATTGATATTTCTATTGTACATGGCAAACAATAACACAATAATTTTTATCATATTCAAAAGTTACCTCGCCAGAAACAGGACCTGATGGTAACATAAAGTTAATCATCTGTACATCCAGAATTCCACCCTGGAAGAATCCAAACGTTGTCAAATCCACATAATGACGTTCATCATCCTAAAAGGAATTGTAATTATGAATACTTCACGAGACACAGACTGAAGATAATCCAATTGTATGTGTACAAGAATAGTAGCCTAATAGTTATAAATCATTTTATTATTCAAGACGTAATTTTTTTTAACAACAAAAAAATTTTGGTGTATACAAGTTTCACTATAAAAATTGATAGGTATTAAAGGTTTGTTTTAATAAGGCAATTAATGAAATACATTAAAGCTAATGATAAAAATTTCGGCGTACTAACTGTAAGCGGCAACTTGTGTATTCTTGCAGTAACAATAATTGAAGTTAATAAAACTTGTAAACAGAGATTTTTGATAACAAACAGCATGTTTCATGACTATTCAACTCTTACTTGAAACACAATTTACAACCACAATTATTTTTTGGGTACTATAAGTTAGTGTCATTTGAGTTTACGTCAACCATGAATTATTAAACAGGGTTACTCGATACATCGATCACATTATCTACCTGTAGAGTATTGAAACGTAAGAATAAAATTGTATAGTAAAATTCTCTAATCATAGACTATTTTATGAATCGATATATAATAGTATTATTGAATAAAAAGCAGGACTATAATACGATATTAATGATTTATAATGCTGTTTGATTTTAGCGTTTCCTTTTTGTAAAAAAAAATCTTGATGTTATTGGTCCAATACAAATTAAAGAAAACATCTGAAATTAATCAATTCAATTTTATTAATTTTTCGTTTGCTTTTTCTTTATATTTTATTTCATCATTAGCCAATAGACGTCCACTATATAAACTTCTCCCAAACATTTCTTCTTAGACCGTGGCTTTCCTCTGACAGCATTCTGGTGAAATCACAAATAAATTTTTTCTCAATAAACTAATAACATTCTATTTTTACCCTGAATAAATTTAATAATCTCGTTGAATTTGGCAGAAAGTATGTGACTGAGACCATTTAAAAAAAAACTTATTGAACATTATAAACTCATAACTACGTACATGAATTAAAGAATATATAGTTAAATTTTCTTTTAGGGCCTTTAGGGATTAAATATACATTTCAAAATGTTGAAATTAGCTTTGATTAGCTTATTTTCTCCACGATTGTTTAAAAAACACGGAGATGGTGTAAATGATGTAAGTAAAGATTATTTTCGTTCATTTTACGTATTTTTCACATATTGATTAACATTTATCATTGCAATATTGTCAATATATTTATCTATATATTATTGAACGTAAATTATTATTAAAACATTAGTGTCTTTTGAGTTTAATTACGTCCTTTATGTGGATAGCGTAGGACCGTTCAGTACGGATATTTTTGGAAACAGCTGTGGACGTTTATCGATTTGAATTACGTCCTTTTATTTTATTTATATTTTCCTCATTTTACTTGCATTAATTGAGCATAAATTATTGTTAGTGTTGACGCACATTTACCAATACTAATTGTATCCTTAAAAATTAATAATTTTTTTTGTTTTAATTTTTTTTAGATTCTTTACCAACCTAATATTTTGGAAAAGTGGGGAGATGTGGTTATTAAATCCGTAAGTAAATTTATAAAATAAAAAAAATATTTTGATTCATTTTTAAAAGGTTGTGATCAATATGTATCTTGATAGTTTAATAGAGGTTTAAAAATACTAACAAAGTTTATGTGTTTTTTTTTATTGTTTTAATTTGCGATTTTTTATGTTAAATAAAAAATATGATTACCTAAATAAATAAGAATTTAATGTGTTTTCTTTTTCAGGTAAAAACAGTAAAAAGTATTAGTTTATACACATCTCCCCTAATTTGTATGTATATTTATAGGAAAGGGCTTTATACATTAGAGAAAATACATACTATAACTCCTTTATTTGTTGGATTTAGTTGGCTTATAGCTTTATCATTAATAATAAGAGCTTTTGGAAGGGCGTCAAATCCAAACTATGTGGAATTTCTAAAGGTCCTGACTAATACAACTAGTGATCCTAAAACTTATTTAGAATCAATAAGAAAGTACGATTTTGAGTTCTATAAATGGCCTGTTTCTTACACTGTTCCTCCAATAAGAAGGTAAATGTAATGTGATTTTTTATATATACCAATTAATACTTGCCTTATTTTATGTATTTATTATTCAGCCGTAAATGGGTTACCTCCAACCCGTTTCATCAATGTGCAAACACAAATTTACCCATTTATCAGAGAACTGCTATTCAAGTGCTGGCTTATGCAGCTGTTCATACATTTGGACTCAGACTTATTTATCCAGGCACTCTCAGTCTTATCCAAACATCACTGTGTAAGTAGTATTTAAATTCATGTTAATTACATTCATACTATGCATTATTGGTCATTTAAAATTCCTTGTGATTTATTTAGGGAGCTTATTAATAACAGGAAGAGCACAACTCATTGAAGTTTTTGATGGAAAACGTGCAAAATTACAAAGTGCTGATGGAAATTTCATTGACACAATGTTCATTGATAACAGGGGCTTAACTAACAGAGGAAACATTTTAGTGATATGTTGTGAAGGCAATTCAGGCTTCTATGAAATTGGTATCATGAACACTCCTATTAAAGCTGGTTACTCTGGATTGGGATGGAACCATCCAGGTTTTGCCGGAAGTACTGTAAGTTATCTTTTTAGATGGTGTCATGAGAACTTACTTCAAATATTAGTTGAAGATCATATTTTTTTATGTAAAATATTTCTGGTTATTCAGTTAGATATGGATTATAATTTTATTCATTAAACAATTCACAAACAATTTTTTTTTAATCATTAAACAATGTATTGTTATTTTCCAAAATTTCCTATGATAATATATTAACAAATTAGTGCTATATAAAAAATTTAGCCTTACTAAAAAATCCCATTTATCATTTTCAATATTTATGGGTACATATAATCATATTTTAGGGTATTCCTTTTCCAACTCAAGAACAAAATGCTATTGATGTTGTAATACAGTATGCAATTAATGAGCTAGGTTTTGAGGTTAAAGATATAGTCTTATTTGGATGGAGCATTGGAGGATACACAGCAACTTGGGCAGCAATTACTTATCCAGAAGTGAAGGCTTTGGTAATTATAAGTTTTTATTGATAAAGAACAAAATGGTTATTACCTGCATTTTAATAATATAATATATTGTCTTTTTTAACTAAATAACCTTAGTATTTGTATAATAATAATAATTTCATGATGTTAAAAGGATTTAATTTTCTTTGTTTTTTGTATATTCATGTCCTGAACTTAATTAATTACATACTAGATATTGGATGCGACCTTTGATGACCTGCTGCCAATAGCTCAAAACCAAATGCCAACATCGTGGGCATTGTTGGTCAAAGAAGTTGTGCGTTCTCATGTTAATTTAAATATAGCAGAGATGATACGAAAATACAATGGACCTGTTCAAATTATAAGGCGAACTAAAGATGAAGTGATCTGTTTAAGGTATGATTGGAACATTCTTTTTGTATTGTTTGAATCTATTTAAATTTAAATCTAATTATACAATAATTGAAAATTCCAAATATTGTTCATGGGCCATATGTTGCAGTGTTTAGTGATTTTTTTCAAACATGCTATATCATATTGTAAACCATCATTCATATTGTGTCTTAGACAATCATGCTTCATCCGCAACCTAACCTAACCTAACTCTGCAATTAAATCAAGTATTGGCCTCTTGTAGATTTAATAATTTACTGTTTATTATGTTAATATTTTAGCTCATTTTATACACAACACAATATGTCAAATATATATCTATATACATATTTTCAGACAAGGAGTTGTGCAAACAAACCGTGGAAATGATCTCTTAATAAAGCTAATTGAGGCTAGATATCCAGATATAACAAATGAAGAGTTAGTTTTATTACGAAAATATGTGAATCTCCTGAGCACACAACGGGCTGCCTTAGAACGTGGTGATGTTGGAAAGAATGAAAAAAAAATTTTAAAATTGGTATGTGCATACATTTTAAATTTGTATCTATAAATACTGATCATGACTGCATATAGAACAGTACAAAGGATAGACTTAAATGCTTTAGGCCAAAGTTACTAGAATTTTATTTGGAAATAAGATAAAGGCTAATGCTGTGATACACAGTTTGCAAAGCATTCCTAGGACTACAGGTCTTGAAGAAGCAAGGTTAGGGCTTAAGGTCTGTAGAAACTGCTCTACCGAGCTTAAGCTTACAATGAAGTTAATCATCAAAGAACAAAAAAAATCAAAAATTGGTTAAAGTAAATCATTGCCGGTATATGGATTTTAGCTATCATGTCACTGTCACTCATATATGTACCAATAAATATTACATTAATGTAAACAAAAAATTTTACTCGTTAGACAAACAAGAAATGTTTTATATAAATTTTACCTGCAAATATACAACAGGTACAATACTAATAATTATTACCATATAAAGTAATACTTATTTTTTTTTGCAACTAATTCTTTATATAGATTATGAAATAAATCGAATATGGTTTTGTTATTAGGTCTCCAAGCATATGCACGACCTCGTAACTACTCACTGCACTCCTTTACCAGAAGAAAAATTTATTCGAATTATGGATGAAGTACTAGCTAATGATCGGGAGTAATTTTTTTTTATTCTCTCTTTAAATAGGTGTTGGTTATACCTTATTTATTATTTTGTGAAAGAATGATTTGCATTTATTCTTCAACAGATTATCTTATTTATTCCGAATACAATAAAGTTCTTTGTAAAACATATTACCTTTATCTTTAATGTAAAACTCTAGCTTAAATGAATAATGAATTATATTTAGTTCTTTGTTCATATAAATAAATGTTAATAATATAACTATTATTGTATTTAATCTTATTAAAAATAAAATCTTATAAAACTTGAAATTCTGAACATTCATAATTAATCTTAGCTTAGAGTCGGTTATTAAATAAAAAAAATCATAATAATTCCAAATATTGTTTACTGGTTAAATTATTTGTAATAGTTAGCTGTTAACATTATTTTTAAATGTGCAGATATATTTTTAAGAAATGACTGTCTTAGTAAATACAATACTAAAGCACTTCATAATAATATTAAGTTAGTTGGAATACTGACGTATCTTAACAGTATTTAATAATTGTAATTATTTATATTTATGTTTCAGTTACAAGCATAGAATACTTTTATTGTAATAATTACTTCAATTTATTATATACATTCTGTATATTATTCTTATGTAGTAAATATATAAATATCTTAAATTTGTTTCATTCTTAACCTCAAATTTTTGTTTTTGTACCACTAATTTACGAATCATTTAATAATAATAGAAATACTTTTAACACATTGTGGTTTAATATATACATTTTTTAAGACTTAAATTATTTGTTCATTATTTCTATCTATACTTTTATACCTTATTTGACGAACAATCGAACGTCAAGTTCTTCGGTCTTATACTTCAACTGTTCAATGACGAATATATCAATACAACAGATTTATTTGATGGTTAATGCTTTTTAAATAATAATTTTTTTGAGAAAATAATGTAGCAATTTTTTTGGAATACAATGGGCCGTTATTTCATTTTGATCAGTATATTCCTGCTCATAACAACGTGGCGCTAGACCCGATTATGTACACTGCCCACATTGTGCTCGTCGCTTTGAGACATAAAATGTTTAGACTCATTACCTCAGTAATTTCACTAACTACAGCCCCCTTTAAACCGGAACATAATGTCCGCACACTATTGTTTGGCGACAGAAAAAAGCGCTACTGTGGTACTAACGTAGGAGGTCTAAAGCAACAGACACTTGCCATCAATACATTTATTGTGTTTGAACAGCACAAATTTTGTGTCTTAGATTTCAGCAATATTAAATATAATGAATCCGAAAGTAAAATATTTTATTTGGCTTTATGAGCACAAGTACTCTTCTTAGCTCGATAAAAACCAAATACTCCGGAGTTGACACTGACATTTTAAAATGATATTTAAAAAAGTTTCGTAAATGTACCAATGACACATAATATAATTTTCGTGTGTGTCTGTTGTGTTTTTTTATTTCAGTCGATGATATTTTTCACACGCAAACTGTAAGTTTATCGCACACTATACATTATTAAATATAACCTGTGAGATTTTAAATACAAATTTATAGAAAGGGATTATATCCTCAATATCACTAAAATTTTACTAAATAATGTTATGCAATGCTTTTACTTATTTTACGCATTATAATTTTTATAGATTTTGGCTTCTTAACTTTTATTCATCATATTTATTTTCAAATTTACTTTAAATTATTAACTCATTTGCACTAAATATGTTTTAGATAATTTAATAAAAGCTTTTTCTTTTTTTTTTGAACTCATTTACTGGTACTCACCTTTCAGACTATGTCATACATTAATGACTTGCTAGGGGTTGTAAGGGGATTTCGTCAAGTAGTGGAAGCTAGTATAAAATTACAACAAGAAAATTCTCGAATTATCTGGAATAATTCTAGTGTCAGGCCATTTTTACAAAATTGCTCTACTAATCCAATAAAAAGCTACAAACTAAATATAGATGTTGCTAATGATTTACTTGAAAGAGCATTAGTTGTGGTACATGGATTAAGGCACTATGCTACAATGAATGTTCCTAATTTAAATTCTACTGTAGAAAATAAATCTGCAATGGATGACCAACTTAAAGAAGAGATAGATCACTTGAACACAGAATTCAACAAAACTTTTGAGAGTTTGAAAAACATGCATGATAAAAATTTGGAGCCAAACACATCAAAAATATCTGTTGATGATTTTGAAGCTCCGCTAGAAAAGGTTCAAAAGCCAACTGACATTAAAAATGTACCATTACTGAAAACAGACATCAAGCTTCAATCAAATGTGTCTCCCCTTGTCGAAACTGGTGTTAATATAGCCATTCCCAAACCAGTTGCAAAGAAAAAAATTAGAGTTTCCGTAAGTAAGCTTTCTATATTCTATAATTTTTGAAATTTAGAATGTAGTTAACTTGTTGAGTTAAACACCTTGTGATCTATTGGCAGTAATTACTTCATAAATTTTATTGTCAATGTGGAGTATAATTGTATAAGTAAGGACTAGTTTTGTCTGTTATGTTTTACACAATATTCATAAAGATTATACATGTATTAAAAAATATGTGGTAAAACCATAATACATTTTCTTATTGGAAATTTTACTTTATTGATCAAAACTTAATAATTGTATAAATTTACAGTTAAGTGAAAACTCAAAGGCACGTGTAGTGCCATCGTCAAGAATTGGCAGAATGATATCATTTGGGTCATTGGCTGCTGGGCTGGGAGTTGGCACAGTCGCTCAGTATGCACGTAATACAATACAATCAGTGACAGGGAATGTAGATGAAAGTAACAATGCCTTTTTATCACCAGCTAATGCAAAAAGGATAGTTGACACATTGTGCAAAGTTAGAGGTGATTATAGAAAAAAATACTATATTCTCATCACATAATGTTTTGACACCAGATTTTAGTCCATCTATTCCTAATTAATCTATGCATAATTTTTTTTTTAAATCACATTCATTCTATTTTGTAACTATAATAAATGTCAAAATATTGTTTTTCATTTAACAGGGGCCGCATTAAAGTTAGGACAACTGCTCAGTATTCAAGATGATACTATGATATCTCCAGAATTACAAAAAATATTTGAGCGTGTACGCCAATCTGCCGATTTTATGCCAACATGGCAAGTTGAGAAAGTAATGATATCTCAGCTGGGTCCTGATTGGCGAAACCGAGTGCAAAATTTTGAAGAGAAACCATTTGCTGCAGCATCTATTGGTAAGTTAAATAAAATGTGTTTTTGAGAAACAATTTATCTTATTAGAATCTTCTCTTTGAAAATAATTTTAATTTGGATGTAAAATATCTGTAAACCTATAAGTGTATATCATATAGTATACTATACAAAATTGATGAAACTAATACTAAACAAGTCACTTAGTTAACATTTGTGCAGTACACATTTCTGTAACAATGTCTTGTAACAAATATAAACACTATTTTTTCTATAAAAAAATTACTAAAAAATTGACAAACATTAATTTCTATAAATATAAAATGCAAATTTAAAAAGAATGTAAAATTATCTTTCCTATAAACGAATTACTCATCAGTAACTTTAAAAATTAATAAATTTAAAGACATTCAATAATGGATTTAATATTAATAGGACAAGTACATTTAGCCATCCTTCATAATGGACGTGAAGTAGCGATGAAAGTACAGTATCCCGGTGTCGCAAAGGGTATCAATAGCGACATTGACAACTTGGTTGGTGTTCTGAAGGTAAAGTAATACATTTATTTATTTATTTTCTTTATTTGAGTCAACCTGCAACAATAAGCAAACAATAAAATACACAAGTAAAAATTCATGCAAATAAACACGAATGCTTTGTTAGATAGTCTCACTGAGAACATTTTTGGTTTATACAACTTGTCAACACGAATTTAATAAATAATCATTTGAAGGTTAAGAAAGGATTATGGTTACAAGTAAATCAAATTTTAAAGTGAAGCAAAAATTTACATAAAATAATGAATAAAATCAAAACTACTGAGGGCCAATGCAAAAAAAGGTACATTTAAGCATTGTTGCACAGTATTTGTTTTACATTGTCTTTATCAGCAGTGTGGGGACCTGAAAACATATTTAGGTTACTGAAAAATTTATTGTGGAACACACATGCTATATAGAGGGTTGCTTTAACCTGTATTTGTTTGGGTTGTCGCAATATGAAATAGATATTTGGATTGTGTTGCGATTTATTTACATGTTCGGATTACAAAATTTTATTAAGGATTAAGAAATAGTTACTTTAACTATGTACTTTAAAAGAATTGTAGATCTTACTTACATAAATGAAATATCATAAACTTTATGTACATATCATATTTATGTTTTGAAAAATCTGTGTTGAAAAACCATCATCTAAAAGATACCCCTCAGAAATCATCCAATTTGATTACAAAAATTAGAATTAGATGTGTATTATGAACAAATAAATCGTGAAGGAAACTGCTTCTCTGTAACGTTATGTTTACCTTTTAATAATTCTCTAATGTTTTCAGTGGTTTTCTAAATGAATTAAAATTTTTAATATTTGCGATTTATTGTTACTAATTTAATGGTAATTCTCATTATGTTAACAGGTGTGGAATGTCTTCCCTAAGGGAATGTTCATTGACAACATTGTTGAAGTAGCCAAGAAAGAATTGGCTTGGGAAGTTAATTATGTTCGTGAGGCAGAGTGCACTCGCAAGTTCAAACATCTTCTCGCTCCATACCCGGAGTATTTCGTTCCAGAAGTTATTGGTGAGACCTTTTTAATATTCGATGCTTCATCTGTTCGTAAGATATATACACTTAGATTATACACTTGACCACATAATAATGTGGTGCATGGTGCAGTTTCATAGTGAGTTAGGATGATAAACATTGCATCATATTGTGCTCATTGCTTAGATACAACTTGTCAATATCCCTGTAATTTCACTAGTTATAATTGCCTTAAATCTAGATCACAGAAAAGTTTGTATACTGTTTTTTAATGGCAAAACTAAGTGCTATGATGATACTTACCTTTTGACAATTTATGTTTGTCATAGTCTAGTGAGAAATTAATTGTCTATTTTTTATCAGTAATGGGCTCATTTGACCACCATTTAAAATGATATATAATTTTAGGGCCATAGAGGCAAGTGTGTGTCCTCACTCAAGCTGCATTGACAGCCGGAAATTGTTAGGGTGTAAGATATTGCGATGCCATTCAATTAAATGCTTCCACCAACCATCATGTGATATTGTTATATGTGCTACACTATTACAGCGTCAATTTGTTTGTTAAGATGAGCTTAGCGCGGCGGAGGTGTTGACTACAGAACTAGTGGATGGCACACCGTTGGATAAATTATTCGATGCACCATATGAGACGCGCCACGACATTGCGCATAAAATAATGCAGCTGTGTCTTCGTGAGATGTTTGTGTTGCGTTGTATGCAGACGGATCCGAATTGGGCAAACTTCTTCTATAACACCAACACTAAACAGGTAAACAAATACAGTCCAGTACATGACCAATTGTTGTAGAGATCCAATATTGGCATAGGTTTCCGAAAAAGTCAGCTTGATCTTCGATTTGTAATCTCTCAGTGGTCTTTTAGAAGTCTTGGAAAGAGTGGTAAATACACATGTTCACTATAATTTCGTGATTAATAAAACAACATCTAATAAAACTCGGACACAACTATTTAAGTAAAAAGAAACATTGAAGCCTAATCAATATTTAATTTTAAATTGGTTTTAATCAACTTCTTAATGTAACCTCTGTGGAGTATTGTGACCTTCACACCAGGAGATAGATTGAGGAGAGAATTTATTATGTATATTTTCTATATTGCAGGTGATTTTGTTAGACTTTGGAGCAACTCGTGAGTACTCGAAAGAGTTCATGGATCAGTACATCGAGATCATCAAAGCGGCATCGATTGGTGACCGTGAGGCCATCTTGCAGATGTCACGCGAAATGAAATTTCTTACGGGTTACGAGTCAAAAGTTAGTTAATCACCTATGTTATATTTATACTAATTATTACTAATACCTTTATTATTTTGACCAGAAAGTACGAATAACTTAAATTTTTGCTCAATTTAACAAGTTATAAATAGGATCTTTTGGCATTGGTTAATTATTGCTTAAAGATAACCCTCCTTTTCCAATTTCGGTAGATTAAAAGACATTAAGTTTAATTTAAAATTTGTCTGTTTCAGATAATGGAAGAAACTCATGTGGATACTGTGATGATAATGGGAGAGGTGTTTACTAGCGAGGCCACCGGCGAGTTCGACTTTGGAACGCAGCAGACCACGAGGCGTATCCAGGCGTTGGTGCCCACCATATTGACGCATCGCTTGTGCCCCCCACCTGAAGAGATATACTCCTTGCACAGAAAGCTTTCCGGGGTCTTTTTGCTCTGTTCTAAGCTTAAAGTGAAAATGAATTGCCGCGATATGTTCCGTGATATTTACGATGAGTACAAAAAGGACCGGAGCCAAATGTCAACTGTCAGTAGTGGTTAAATCGTTTTAGTTAATTTTATATTACTACATTTTTTTTACTGTTTATTAACTTTTTCATCTTTAATGGACCGAAACCGGAACTCAGCTAAACAGACGTAACTACTGTGCCATAGAGGCAATTGAGATAATTGTGCACTAAATTTGTAGCTTGGGTTAAATTATGTGTGAAGTAGTAATATTAATTTCACATTTGTTAGATTGTAGTAGAAAACACTAATATTTTTTTTTTGTTTCTAATTATAATCCATATTAAACTAAATGTCATTGTTTTTAAGGTAAGAAACTTAGTCATAAATTCATATATTTTCTAATTATATTAACAAAAACTTAAAAAATGTGTATTCTACAATTAATTTATATACTCGTAATATTACTTAGCTACCTCTGCTGTTGTGTATTTATTTTATTCTTCTCTAATGAGCGTTCCGTACAACATAGAGACAGGATTGTTTATTTCAAATGGATTGCATAATTAAACGACTTTTTTTGATTTGTACTATCTGTTGTGAAATTCCAGCATAGCTTATATATTGAATGCAGTAAATCACAAATAATTAAACATTCTTAAAACTTATATTGAGTAATTTATACAAATGTCAATATATTGTAAGATGTCTCTGTAAGGCTACATATTATAAAATTTTGTGTATTTATTTAAAGTATTAAATATTTCTCAGGAACAATCGTTCTATAATAATATTTTTTTCATTTATCTTTAAGTATTAAATGAACTTATATTCTTTACACTGTGCTGTTTCACCCGTGCGTTACAATCTTTACATACACTATGGACTGGACGTGTATAAGTCCAGTCCATAGTGTGTCCATAGATAATCTATACCTGCGATTTCTTGGAGTATCTATATCTTACTGGTGCTAGGTCTCTGTTGTCGGAAACGATCTAGACAGGTACCATCACATTGCCTAAATCTGATTTGGAGAATCATTTTTCTTCGGCGATGGTGCATAGAGAGAGAGATAGAGACACTGGCACATATTTTAGAAGATATCGAAGCCCCTTGTAGCTCTTAGCTAAAATTGAAGGTTTAATATGTAAAAAATCCCACCTTATTGAATTCCTCCAAAGAACCGGGTTTTCCGCGCGGGATTTTTAATATACCGTTCAACCTTTTCGTAGGGACAACAAACGCGTAAGCATTGTTTAAAAAAAAATAAGAGAAGAAAAGTAAAAAAGGGGTGTAAGTGTTTTAGCCTAATATCTTACGGAGCCCAAATCAACCTCACCTTCACGCGGTGCAAACTGCCAAACGGATGGGACTATGATCACCTTCTAACCCCCACTGGGCCAGGCGGCCCTAAAGAGTAAAAGAAGACCAGAGTACGAGGATTGTCCCGTTTCCTTCGTCAAGCGTCAGCTAAGGCTGAAGACGCTTGACGAATGGAACAGGAGGTATGTGCAAGGTACGACGGCTTCAACAACGAAGATTTTCTTCCCAGAGGTCACGTCGGCATATCGCGTGCTTCGCCGGCTCGAGCTCGACACGGTCTTGGTCCAGATGTTCACTGGGCACGGGGGATTCTCTGAGTACCTTCACAGGTTTAAGCTCAAGAAGAGTCCCGCGTGACTCGGAGGTGGACCAGACGTGGTGCATATATTGACTTCCTGTCCCTTATTTGGGAGAGAGAGATGCGATGTAAAGATAAGGTTAAGAAAAAAAGTAGAAACGGTAGCTATTGCCTCTCTGATCAGTGAGGACGAAAGTCGCCAAATATTCATGGATTATAGCAGAAAAGTGGTAGAGGAGGTAATTCATGGGAATAAAAATTAAAATAATGAAAGTAAACTAAAGTAAATAAAATAAAGAAACAAAAATGTATGAAATTCAAAAATAAAAACATAAAGGAAAAAAATTAGAAAAACAAAAGGATGACAAATGGATGATTTCTATTTCAGGACACGTAAATGGATGTTTTGTTTCAGCAATGACGATGCTACGGTGTCTTCACTCCGCGAGAGCTATGAAATAAGGAATTGAAATGGAGTATGGAAGAAAAGAGGTGGAGAACAAAAATAGAATGAAAGATAAGTTTGGAATGAAAGATAAGAAAGCATGAAATGAGAGAGTAGGTAAAAATTGTATAGAGAATAAGAGCTAGATATTAAGTGAATTTAAAATAAAGGCCCTGAACCGCCTTACGCAAGGGAATGACTGAAAAAAAAAACCCACTAGGCCAACGTGGTGGGCTAAGGCCCGATTTCCTCTCAATATGGATTCTTGAAGGTTTTTGCGATTGTTAAAAAATGGCTAAAAACGGATTCAATGTATACAGTTTAACACGAGAAGAGCTTACTACTTATCCCGTGGACCGTAGGGTCAGTACAGATGTACTATAAAATCTGAATTGCAAAGATTTTTTTAGACGTAACCAAAATAAAACAAGAATATTAAGTTTTTTTTAATATATTTAAGCATCATTTCGCACTCTGGCTAAAGTGTCTAATATTATTTTCTCATTAATCTAAAGAAATAGCAACGTTTAGGTAGGTAGTACCTAATTATGAATAATGTCATATCGTATCACAAACAAGATTAAGTTTAATTTAGTTTAACAGTCAGCTTTTAGTGCATAAATAGTTACAGTGATCGGTTTTGTATGTCCTACAGAGTGCTACAAACCTCTCCAAGAGAAAAACATTACTTTAACAACACCGAAACACATCTAAATAACACAAGATATTTTTACTAATAATGACTAAATCTTAACATCAATTAGGCAAACATTAGTAAACTAAATAAATAGTTATAAACTTGACTACAGAGAAAACTAATTATTTGTAATTACGAGTAAACCTGACTATTGAGAAGCTAGGGCTGCCGACCTTTTAAACAATATATAGTATCAAAAAGGTTTTTTTTAATTTTTTTTTACTTATCGTAACAAGTGATTAAAATTTGGCTTAATTTTTTTTGCGTACATATTGCGGAAAGTATATTTAATATATCTATAAATATACGGTGAATTTTGTTGTATTAACGTATTACCATTACAATATACTACGATTATTATGTTTTTATTTCATATTGCTAACAGCTTGTGCGCGACAATTATTAATAAATATTTCTTATTTTAACAATTTAGCATCATTATACATGGATAATAAATAATAACCAGGGAAACCAAACATTTGCTAATTCTACCACAACCATTTCTGCATATCAAAACGCAAACGTAATAGGTAAACAATTTAAATATTTCCGTTATTACAACAATAAATGAATTGTATTACTAAAACGGATACTAAAGCAATTCAAAACTTTTAATATTGTTCATATTTCATGAACCAGGATATTCAAAATTTAGTTTAGAATACTACTGTTGGTTTAAAATTATATCCATGCACGAATACGAGTAATGTATATACCTAATCGTGCTTTAGTCTTGATGCGTCTGTACTATGATTATTTAATTAATAGACGAATAATGAACAATTCTACAGACATTAAACAATTAAGATATTGAAATCTAATATGTTTCTCATGTTATTTACGATTGTGCATAGAATAAAATCTTGCTAGCTCTAAAACACAACATTCAAAATATTTCTACGTAATATTTAAATATCTTGTAGGTTAAGTTTAATACGAAAAACTTTATCAATGAAGAAATGTTAATGAATTTTTTTGTAATCGTTTTTATGGACCCGCCGTTATAAAGAATATAGTTTATAGAAAATGATTTATGAGATGGTTATTTAATAACCTAGATAATAGGTAATGTATAATAATGGTTGTAAAGAAAGAAGTAGTTAAAAATTAGCCCCTCCGACTGTGTCAGTTAAATTTCATAATTATAAAGAAAATTAATTTAAATCTCTTTTTGTATGAAACGTAAACGAGAAGGTAGTAACACCCTGTATCTTCTTAAGATTATAATTTGTCATTGAACCTTTTCCACCACGCCCTGTTCTCGTGTAATGTCACTCCTACACTACATGGCGTAATCCTCCAACGAGCTAACATTACATTTACTGCGCTCTGGCCATATCTTAAAACTTCGTTACCGACAAAATGTATATAACAACAAAAAATATTTATATTTAATAATCATCATAAACATTTCAATTTATAGTTAAAAATTATTTGATTATTTTCCCCATTTATAATACTGAGGAATACTTCATGGTTCTTGTAAGGTTAATGGTTCCTATAATAGTAGGGAATCTTCAAGAGAGATAATAGAATATTAGCCTTTTACATCAAATCAACGAGAATATCTAAGACTAAATAATATATTAAATTTTGTTCTTCTATTTAATCGCTTATTTACTTTTGAATGAAAACAAATAAACCTCTTTGGTT
The DNA here is from genome assembly GCA_033220335.2 of Troides aeacus. Classification (NCBI taxonomy): domain Eukaryota; kingdom Metazoa; phylum Arthropoda; class Insecta; order Lepidoptera; family Papilionidae; genus Troides; species Troides aeacus. Next base: position 8,322,872 of record CM067268.1, on the reverse strand, counting down.
ATAAGATTCAATAATTTTCACAACGATATATTAATTAAGTGTATCATTTATATAGCTTTTGACAACGTTTATTTTTAAAAGCTATATTCATAGTATAAATATGTTTTATGTACTGAGTACCTTTTATGGTATTCAAGATATGAGCCAAAGCGCAATATCTAAAACTAACACACTATCTTGAAAACCCTACCATATGCTGTAGCAGCCAACTAGAAATTACTGTATGTATTTTTTTATATACATTATTTCCATTTCATTGTGACCGCTTCTCACTAAGTATGTTTATTCATTTAAATATTAAGGAAACTAAGCCCCGGTACAAAAATCAATCACATTGATGAAATGTTTCTTTTAAATTCTTTACAAAAAGACAACAGACTAAAGAAAATTTATTATGACGTTCTATAGTTGTTGTCAGATGTGCAAAAAGAATGTGCCAAAGCTTTAATATGTAACAAATACAAGTAAATGGTACCAAAACAATAAAGTATAAAATATATATATAGAGAGAGATCAAGTAAAAATGTTATTTTGAATTACAAAATAATCTCAAAAATATATCTATAAACAAATTATATCAATACAATTTGCTGAGTTTTAAGATTTATAGAAATAGAATACATAATTACTTAACCATTAAATAAACTAAGCTGCAGACTGCTGGTAAAGTATGAAGCACGATAACATTAGTATTATTAAAGCAATTGATAGGCATTCTTTGGTATTTCTTTCTTAATACAAAATGTAGTTAATCTATTACAATTCTATTGCCCATTATGTAAATGTAAAAAAAATATTTGTAAATTGTTGTATTATATAAAAGACGGTAAATATGTTAGGACTTATCTTGAAAAGTACAGAGTTGTATATGAGATGTCAGTTGTAGGTGAGAAACGGTCGCATTTTGAAATAAATCCGAAAAGATGATCGGACCTATCGGTAACAGGGACTATTTATAACATAGAGTAGATAGTTAAAGTAGTGAGACGTCAGTCCTGTTTGCCTTGGAATGATAAGTTCCGACGGGTCAGTTGTGTAGATTACTGCACTCAGAATTAGGGAACGTTGTTTCAATTAGCGAGAGTCGTGGTCAATCTAAGCGTTGGATTCTTTTAGGTCGGTGAGCCTGGCGAGTTGCGCGGGTTCTAACTCGTCGGGAATTGAGGCTCGTCCGGCACGAGGCGCCATGGGTGGCGATTGTGGGGCTGTGGGAGGTCCGGATGCTACGGAAGCACCATTGGACTCGCCTTCAGATGCCGTCGAACTAGACGTAGGGTTGGGGACAGCGCGAGACGGTCCCTCGCCAGATTCGCGCAAGCACACGGCTGTCTGCTCGGAAAGAGAAGATTCTTCATCGTCGTTCTCCTCTGGCTGAGGTTCGGTCTCCGGTTCTGGCGGAGGGAATGGCTGGTCGGGTTCCTCCACCATTGGTGTGGCTGCTGTAATAACTATTTGCGCCACTCCCAGGCCAGCACCGCTGGCAACGGCTTCAACAATCAGCGGCGCAGGCTTGCTCGGCATTGGAGGCGGCGGCGGTGGTGGCGGTGCGGGCTGATCTTCTTCTTCCTATAAATACAATAAACTTTAAAATACATTATGGTTAAACATCAAAAAGTGTCCCTAAGTGTGGAGATATTTTTATAATTCGCTTCTAGTATATATCAATAACAAAACATCGTAAAACTATAAGTTTTAGCTAAACTTAAATACTTTTGTTTTATTGAATTGTGCATGCCTTAATCATGCAAAATTACAAGCTATGGTTAAACTAATAATGGATATGAAGTGACATGTTTTTTAAAAATTTTCACTATATATATGCCTATTATATAATATATACTTCAAAATTTTAACGATAAAGTTTATAAATTACTGTAATAATATTAACATGTTAAACAAGATATACACTTGTAATATAAAAAAAATTATATTAACCTAACCAAATAATAATTAACTAAAAAGGAGAAAGTTTTCCATACGTCAATCAGCTTTAAAAAATGGCTTTAGAATTTCTGAAGTAAAATAATATGTCAGTAAGACCTGGGAAAGCTATAACATATGGAAACTTTGCTAAAGATCCAGTGTGCTCTTAAAATGCTTCACCATAAGAGCTTGGTGTATCCAAACATGGCGGGACAGTCACACAGCAAGATGATATATAGAAAGCGTAAGTGTTATAATGTAAAAAGCAAACCTCTTCTTCAAAATTTTCACCGACAACTTCATCGACTGTAGCATGGAAAAAAATTCGTTAATGATTAGCGACATCACAAATTATTTAATTTTTACAAGTGTCGAAGAGTTTTTTTTTTTTTTTTCTAATCATTATTTCATATGTTAATTCTTTACAAGTTTCTCCTTTATTTGATATACCTCGACATGATGTATCTTTTTTTATTGGTTTACAAAAACTTGACATCAAGAGTGTTTTATCATGGGATATCTATTGTTTCCTTATATTTCTGTACAACTCTCCGTTAACGGTAGCACTTACCGACTATAGTAACCGCAGGAGCCACCGGCGGTATCTCTTCTTGCTGTTCAAAGAACTGCATGTCATATTGCTCATGCTGGTTCCTACTTAGTTCTAAATTAAAGCTGAAGTCCGGCTGACTGTCCATTGAGTCATCAAGATCAGCTGGTGGCGGTGGTGGGGGTTCATCCGGAGGAGCAGCGCTCTTAATATTGTTGTTGTCTGTCATGATCACTAGCAGCGTCCAAGGATAGGGTACATATATTTCAAACATTGAATATTACCCCAAAAATATGAGACATCCACTACAGATAGCTTTTAAGAAATCGGTTTAACATATATTTACAGACAATTGCAATGTTGTTATATATTGATTTATACTTATGTAATTTTTAAATACAACAATAGAAGATAAGCAAAGAAAGTTTTTTTTTCATGAAGATATCGTTTCACAATTAGTAAGAGGACAGATTGACATCTTGATTGCGATCAAGATAGGAAATATAGCAACACAAGAAATAAACAAACACAAAAATCTACTTCATATATGCTGTTTGATGTTATATTTACAGCATTTCTTATAATTCATATGTATTTGGTTGGTTTTGCAAAATGTTCATTTTATTACCAAAAACCGGTAATGAACTTGTTTCTCATAGAAATTATTGTTACGTGTATTATCACAAATACATCGGCTACCTTTAACGTGCAGAATTACAATATGTGCATGCAAACCTGACTATGTGGAAATGACCTATGATGTTCAGCATCATATTATTTGAACATTACTACCGAGATTTTGGAGCGTGCTATCCTGTTTAATATTCCTAGTATGGCCATAATTGTCTTCACACACAAAAATACTTATTTCTTGAAGAAGAACACAGCGCCTCCACTGAACTATTCGGAATAGCGATGTATGAGAATGTCATAAAGTTATTTTAACAGTTTTATTGAATTGAATGCTTCATTACAGCTCTGATCGTATCGATTTATTTATTTACATTTATGTTACAAAGTTTCACACCCACGGGTTACCACATCAAGAAAGCACGATCGATGGACTATGACATATTACTTCGCCTTCAGTAAATTTATAATAACAGCCAAATCTTACAAAAAGAGCGAGATTTCAACAGTAGCTGAATTTATCACATGTGCACATAGTTTTATGTGTCTTGCTTAATAATTTACGATTTTTATTGAAATAGATATCATAAACATCATGAATAATCAATGATACTATGTCACTTTTTTGTATTCATCGCATTAACGACTTCCTTATGTAATTCAAAGTCACTTTTAATGAATTACATAAACCGTATAATGTTACTTATGGCCAGACTAGTTAGATATCATGCCAATTGGGGAATTAAAGAAACCATTTATCCAATCAGCCAAAAAGCCGACTATCGCGTGATAAACTGCATAATACATTGCTACAATCTGTTCAAACATAACAGTAGTACAGCGCGATACGAATACGTATACAGTTCTACACAACATAAACATACACCGTCCGAACAGGAACAACATATTTTCAATTGGAAAACAATGATGTAAAATTATGCATGAACAAGGGCGTCGTTTTAGGTGAAAAGTAGTTGTTCAAGGTCGACAGGTTTGAGCTGAGGAAGTTAGATATAATGCAAAGTAGTGTAAAGAAAAATTATGAAACATGTTACCCTCATCGTCGTAGCTAGTATCCGGTGGCGATTTGGGTGGGGATGCAAAGACTGGCGGAGCTGAGCTGGGAGGAGTCCAATCTTCTCCAGTGCTTAGTGGCTCGCCATTCTAGATTTATTATTTTAGGTTACTAACAGATACATCTTTGAACATTATCTCTTTAATATTCAATAAATTTATTGAGTTATGAATGAGTAGATGGTCTTTGATCAATGAATATATCGAAAAAAAAAAATAATTAAGATTCATTCTAATAATGTGTTAAAATTTAAATTAAGACTTACTTCATCGCATTCCTCGACTATCAGAGACGGAAAGTTACCTACTATACCATTAGCTTCACCTCGCCACCAGCCGTCATCGACATCGTGAGCCTCGCGGGATACAATACGAATGATCTGGACATATTTGACATAATTATTGAAATTTAATAATATCGCAATAATTATGATAAGTTTTGGCTCTACAGAGCCAGAGCAGAATGTACAAATTAATGAATCCAATAAATATTTCTATTACCTGTCCTTCCTCAAGATTGAGTTCGTCCGACGCTTCTGCGTCATAATCGTATAGAGCGAAGCAATAGCCAAGTGTGGGTAAATTTTGTTCGAGAGTTTCTGCTTTTGGCAAATCATCTGTTTTATTTTCATCAGGTTTAGCAACTGGTGCAGATATCACTGAAATCTGATCAGGAGATTGGACCACTTCCGCATCTTCTCCCTCCACCGTATAATCGACAGATGAAAATGAAATTTGAGAAACCAATCCTGGTGCGTTAGAAGGCTAAAGCAAAAGATTATTAATTATTAAATTATCGATAACAGTTTTGTAATCTCTGTAAATAGAATACTCACTTGTTCTCTTTCCACATCAAGGTAGTTATGAGGCACGTACCCTTCCTCCCCACGATAATTTCTTGCACGTAGCCACCCGTCACCATCCCCTTCACCAACAACTTCTAGTTGTTCATTCTCAATAATAGACAATTCATCAGGATTTTGTGCCTGTTAAGAAGTTTAAAATATAAAAGATTGTCATGTGGTTTTTAATTAAAGCAAGTCTTCAAAACTAAGTTACTAACGGTATATGAGTACAAAGCTGTACACTTGAACAACGGAGCTGCGGGTGGCTCAATAGTCTCGGGAGCGGCAGGTTCTGGTTCTGTTTCACCCCAATTGACTTGAGTTGGGTCATCCCAACCAACAGTTAATTGTTCTATACGCATGCGTTCTTCTTCAAGGTCAGCTGCAATAAAATTGAAAACTTTAAATGTCGATCTCTTTGGAATTTCTAAAAATTTATTTAATAAAATTAAATTAGAACCGTCAACTTCTTCGTCCTGTTCATCCTCGTTTTGTGAGTCAGAAGTAGTACGTTCGTGACCACTAGTTCCAGCTGTAACAGGTGCAGATGAAGCTACTTCGCCTTCAGTGTTATCACTATCATAGAATGAATCTGAGCTGGGTTGATCCTTAAACAATGGATAGGTTAGTAAAATGGGTTGAAATACTGCATAGCAACAAAGATCCATAAATATTAAATCCACATACAGCTGCACCGGAAGCATCCGTGCGAACGCTTAGCAGACTGCTGCTGCGTGGCAGCGTATCCTGCACTGCCAATAAATCAATTTCCTTTAGCCATTCATCTACTGGTGCTCCACTAGTCCTCAAGCACTCCAGCCGAGCTTCATACTTGGCACGCGATGTTTCCGAACGTCGGATATTTGACCGCAACTCATCCATACGCACTTCTAGTTCCGGCCCGTTCGGATCGTTGGGATCAACCTGGAAAGAATAAAAAATAGAAACGACCGTTTTTATTTAACCATGATGAGGTCATCGTATTTTAAAAGCTTACTTTCTGTCCAGCATCTCGCATGCCTTGGTAAAGTTGTAATTTACGCGTCGCGTCCCTTACGAGAGCTGTTTCGCGAACAACGCGCGTTGCCCAGCGACGTGCTTCTTGCGCGAGAGTCTGCGATACCGACTCGTGGTCCATGGTTACAGCTTCAACTGGATCATTATCGCATGGTTCAAACTCGTACTAGAAAAGTGATTCAATGTTTATTTTATCATCAGATAAAGTAAATTACATTGTTGTAATAAAATAACATAAATCATTAAGATTTTACATAATTCCTGTTTGAAGATATAAGAGTTTACAATTACAACAATGCATAAAATAGTATAGTACCGAATTTCCTATTAGTACCTGTAATCAAGTTTAAGAAAGTATTAGAAACGTACAAGGATCCAAAATACAATGCAACCAAGGCTTTTAAACCTTTTAAAGCGATGTATACCAAAACAAGGTAGTGGATTTTAAATAAAAGTATATGAAAGAGATAAATAATTACCTGAATGTGTTGTTTCAGCACAGGGTAGTATAAGTAAAGACATTGTAGATTATACTCCCGAGTGAGCTGTTGAGCCTGATCCCTGATTTTGCCAAAAGAGTGTTGGGTGGCGGAACACGTGAGAAGCTCAGTACGACCCATCAAGGTAAGGAATTCGGAGACTCTCTCATAAACAGATGTTTCCATATTTTGCATACATGTTTGCAGCTCTACCAGAAAATAGCGGTTCTGAAAGGAATTGGCTTAGTAATAGTTTTTCGTTTTCAATAGATATTTTCTTTTATTCTACTGAACATCGCGATAGTTAGGAAGTTCACACAACATTACATTCTGCTCTTCGACTGGACAGTTTTCGAAAATTAAGTCCCAGTACAAGTAAAACTTGGAATACAGCTGTAATTTGTTCAAGTCGTATATTGAAATCTATGTAAAAAAAATTGTTGCTTTCGTGGCACAGCAATCAACCGCTTGCTATGTAACAAGGTGTTCCCTTGATCGATTCCAGGGCATCAAGTGAAATTGAAATAAAGTTTTACCCGATTAAGGAGTTATTTTAGTAGAGAGAAACTTTAATTACTTGATGAGCATTAGCTGCGGCAATGCTTAATAGGTAATCATTTCTAGCTCCAGTTGACTTTTCCTCCAGCTGATCTCGACGAGAAGAAACTTTAGCACTGTTCTTCTGCAGTGATGTAATCGATTGAAAGAAGGAACCTTTCTTTTTCTTCAATCTGAATTGAAATTTGTTTATTAATAAATATTATAAAGTTACTTCATCATCATCAGCCGATACACGTCCGTTGCTGGACGTAGGCCACCCCCAAACTGTTACTTAACAAACGTACAAATTATTAGTACTCTTTATTTTCATTATGTTAAACATAAATCGCATAATCAATACATTTTATTATAAACATCGGTGAGAATAATTTCAGTATATATAAATAACTATTAAAATGTTTTCTTTACATTACATTAATTATGTAAAAAAATCGTAATCTTACGACTTTTAGGCTACGACTTTAGTATAATCTTATAATATCATAATAATAATCTGTATATAGTAAGTGATATAAAAGTTTAAGTAATAAATGCTTATTTTATATTATGTTTCGATGCTTAACGTATCAATATTGTGTATTCGAAAATTGTAAAATAAAGTGAATTCTGTTTATAAAACGGACGGACACCCTTTGCCGAGGTATAGCATTACTTGCAAACAATTTTGCAGTTCGATAACACGATCGGTAATTTGCATATAAACAAGCTTATTAGGGAAACTACACAATAAACACACACATATATATATATATATATATATATATATACATACATTGTGCCCGTATGCAGTGTGAAATATATTTAAATTCATTTTAGTCCCTTAATGTAAATGATAAAGTGATATATTACATCATTTCAATATATAGATGTCGACCTGCTAACAGATCTTTCCGATTCAGAAGTTACTTAAGAACCTTTTGCAAAACTCTTTGTATAAAAAGGCTGAGGGAATATTCTCTTTTCACGTGAGATAACGAAACCACAGGTAACTTCGATGTATCTCTCAGTGTCGGTGACTAATTTAATTATAGATGATGTTTCAACAGTATATGGACTAAGCCTAACATTAAACAAAGAAGATTTGATAAAATTAGACGAACTGCTATAAAACTATAAGAAATATCAGAGACAGGAGGACGGTAGTCTACACTCAGGTATATCTTATTATAGTGAAATTGCTAATAAATACTATCGTACGTATATAAGTGAAATAGGCACTATATGATCATCTACAGAATTTATTATTCTTCGCTAGCATCAACTTGCATTCAAATATATATGAAAGAATCTTGAAATGATGTTAAACTTCACTCTTAAAAGAATAAAAAACGCTATGGAATATGCCGGATATCCGTATGCGACGCGATGAATGTAACAGATGAAACCCTTAATATTTATACAAAATTGAAATTTAAAACTATCGTCAACCGATAGAGGTCCATTACTGGACATAGGCCTTCTCCAAAGATCTCCACATCGAGAAGTCCCGTGTTGCTCGCATCCAGTGTGCTCATACAAAAACTTGTAGAAGAAAAAGGAAAAGAATACCGCTCACTAGAGAGTCACGCTTCTTTAAAGAGTACAAAGGTCCATGGTGACCATCATCAGCGTTATTATTATCTTCATCAGCTGAAAGATGCCTGAAGTTCTCCACAAACGGTCCTACGCTGCCCGTATACAGCAATTTCCTCGCAACCTTCACAAGATCATCAATCCGACCTTGGGGCCTCATCAGATCTATATTTGCCGTTGTCGGTACCGATCACCATTATTATTATCATCATCAGCTAATAGACACACGCCTGAAAGATTTCTACGAAAGGCTCTGCGCTGTTCGAATACAGCGATTTCTCCGCAACCTTCGCAAAATCATCAGTCCAAACTTGGGACATCACCAGCTCTGCATTTACTGGTTTTGGTACCAATCACTGTTCAGGGATTTTTATATTCTGATCGGCTTTGTGGCACATCTTTGTATGTATGTATCTGTGATACTAGTCTTTGTTTCAATGCTTAAAATGAAGTTAAAATGTTTCTGTTGCCACTAAAGCTACATTGGAACGTAGTGAGAGCTCGGATGTAGCAAACTCCAACTATTTATTCATTATACCAACTTTTGACGCGCTCCTATTAAATTTCTCATGTTGCGGAGCAGTTAGAGTAGTTATTAGTAATTAGTTTTATGTTTTCAGAAAGAGGAGGAGGGGGAGAGAGCAGAAAGTGGTATTATTTGTAAATAAATAATTGATTGATCACCAAAGATTGATTTTTTTTAAAACATTAATCACCACGGTTCCCGTACAACTTATGGAATCCAACCCAACCACAACTGCTCGTGGTCCACCCCGCTAAACTACAAAGGAGGCTCTGGTCCCCACCAATCCGCATTGTGCTAGCATTGGCATCAATCCCTCCCTACCCGATCCATGTAGGAATCTTTGGAGAAGGCCTATGTCCAGCAGTGGACGTCTATCGGCTGATGATATCGATGATGATGAATCACTAAAACAAAAATCGTGACCTAATGGTTATAATAGTGTAAATTTATTTTCATACTTACTTTTCCTCGATGTCTTTGGCTTTGTCGCGCACATCGTGAGCGGTGTGCTCCTCGTCAAAGTACAGCTTTTTAGTCTTGTCCACGTCCATTACTGTCAATTGCAGTTCCTTATGCGCTTGAGCCAGCAAGTCCGTGCTCTGATAAACAATAAGGACGTTCATTCATTCATTACAAAGAGATAGATATAGAGATTTGTCTATATTATGCTGTTATTAAACATTATCTTCATTCTAAACTGTATATATTTATTAAGGGCTTTCGCTATTCCAAGACCATGATATTACATTATTACTATATATTACTAAATAAATCAATATTAAATGTCATTAAAACAAAACTGTAGTCAAGTACCGAACCCTAATTGCAAACTGTATAAAGATTTTAGATTTTAGGTAACTTAAACATGAGTAGTTAGAAAAAATACACCGAGATTGTTACTATTAGTTTCCTGTATAGTTTTTTGATGGACAAAATAAAAAAAAATCAATCTATTCAAATAGAAACCTTTGTGAAAGATCAATATGGACGCTGTTTTCTTGAACAATAAATTTCAACACTAAAAAAACAGAATACAGTTTATTAGGATTACTAACTTTCCTATTAGTTATAAAATATTTGATGGCTGAACAAGATACGGTACTTTATGTGATGTCGGAAATGAACAGTGAAATACACAGGTTAATACTTTATTACATTAATTTGTAGTTATATCTAAACGCATTATATCATTAAAGAAAATATCTTATAGGTATTGTCTATTGTTTAGACACGAGACCAATTATATTAATGTAAAGTTTACTACCAGGCGGCCGTCAAGCTTATAAGGTATCATTGGAAGGCTTGTAACAAGAAAACTTTTTCTATTTTCTTGTTACTTTTCGTTGTACTTGACTGTTTGAATGTGAAATGAATTTCGTGTAATTAATAAACTTAAGCAATTCCGATTTCCTTTTCATACAAATCATACGAATTTAAATGTTTCTTTCCTATGACTTTCAGTGATTGGTAATAATCGCCGAGTTCATTTCTTTCATTTAATTCTATACGTGGCTATTCAATATCCTTTTATTTGTACAAAAACTTAAAAAAAATATTAATTTAAAACATTTTACAAGATTGTTTAACTTTTGTTCCAGCTTATTCAATTATGTTCACGTGATGATAATAAGTTTAAAAGGTACGAGTTTCGTAGCTCTAACGTTATTAGTCTACTGACTACCCCAATAATTCATTTACTTTCGTGATGTGACCTATGTTCGGAGTAACGAAAATTTGTGCCGTTCGTAAGGTTACCTGTCTGAAGTTAATTGACACTTTTCTTAATTAAAAGAGAAAAGGCAAAATTTTATTAGAGACCTGCAGTAATTAATAGTTTCGTATTTTGTGTTTCGTCTTCACAATCACTGTATCAATGAAGAGCATGACTTCTGGTAATGTTCATGGCAAGATTCAAGCTCCGCCTTAGTTTCTATAGTACAAAGGTATTCTAGTATAGTGCAATAAAAATCAAGTAAACATTATGAATGAAAGTTTTGTGACTTGAGCTTATGAGTTGGCCGCACCGTTGCCTATAGCTATGAGATAAACTATATAGCACATTTCCTCGAGAATTTAATAATTCCCATGGCATTTGCTGTATACTTATGCTGCTGTTTTAATTATAAAAACGCTCAAATTCCTCGCATCGCTCGAAAGCACTGGAATGTTAACTAAATACCAACCCTATAAAATAAATGAGAATTCGCCTATTACGTTTAAATAAAGAAACCATTGAGTGAAAAATGTGATTGACAAAGAGAAGTCTACATGCCACTACAAGCCACATTGTTATGGGCAAGCGTGTCACTTATCATCAGGTTAAAGTCCCGCTCGTTTCATCGCTTAATTGAATAAAAAAAGAAGTCAAGTGAAGTCGAAATTGTTCATTTAGCTAGAAGGTCGTATATAAACGCGAGTTTCAATACTACCGCAATTGACCTTTAGTGTTGAAAAGATTATGAGCAAACCGATATGTTAAAGGAAACGTTTTGTAGGACCTGCACTTTGGCTAGCGTGATAAAAAAAATAGACACACGTATATTGCTGATGAAGCTAAGAATATAACTAATTTACACATCCATTGGTTTAAATATGGTAGTAGCTCGCTGGCCTAATGGTTAGAGCGTGCGGCTTTCATTCCGAAGGTCGCGGGTTCGAATCTCGGCATGTACCGATGACTTTAATATTTAAGTTATGTACATTTGTGAACTTTTGTTACAACAGCGAGATACAAACGGTGAAGGAAAAAATCGTGAGGAAACCTGCACATGACTTAGAATTTATTCTAAGGTATGTGTGAAGTCACCAACCCGCATTGGGCCAGCGTGGTGTCTATGGCCCAATCGCCCTCATATTGAGGGTAGGCCTGTTCCCCAGCAGTGGGGACGTAAATGGGCTGTTATTACTACTACTTACTGGTTTAAATATCGCAGCACAAATAAATAAATAATTGCTTACCAAAACTAGTTGTCACTGTTAAGAACTTTAACATGTAAAATATATTGAAACTTTTTTTTAGAAGTAAATGATCTAATAATTTTAAAACAATCCTTTTTGTTTCTCAGAATAATATAACGATAGTTGTTAATGGGTAAGTCTTCAAGTGATTTGTCAACGAGCCTGGAAGCACCGTGCACCTAAAAGAACATGATTAACGAGCCCCAGTAAAGGTCATACATTCCCGGGCCTTTTTCAACAAAACATTGCAAAACGTTTGCCAAGTTTGAATACTTATTTTTCATCTTTCCTTCCGTTATTTATTGCTACGTTTACGTTTGATTTGTTTATTATTTTAAAGAACAACAAATAAAGTATGTTAAAGTTATAATACAACCGGTAGTTATTTTCGTCGTGATTTAGTAGTAAATGTGAATACAGCAATAGCGAGAACTGATCAAAATTTTATGATCTATTTAGAGAAAACGTCCCTGAACTTGAAAATTGCATAAATCTATCTCTATTCTCTATCAAGGTTGACAACGACTAACGAAAAAAGGTAACATTGTTTAATAGGAATTCATTAAAACATACAAAACCTACTAAATTTTTTCACTGATAGAAGTCGTTTTTCTCATGAAGTTTTGCTTGTGAGAAAAATTAATGATTACGATTACAAATAGGCGAATTTCATAGTTTAATATTTTTTAAATACAAAATTTAATCGATACAAAAGTAGTAAAACAAGAATAAATTGCAATGATTATCAACTAAATATGGATCTTTAATATGTCAAATATAGGTAACAACAATCTTTTAAATACCTTGTAATTGTCAAAATTTTCCGTAAAAATCCTGTAAGTTTGAAACTACTAATTAATGATATCTACTTACCTTTTTGGCGACATTAAGTTTGTGTTGGCGCAAGATCTTAGCTTCATCAGCAATTTGCTGCTGGAAGACTTCGCAAGCAGCTAAACGAGCACGGGCCAACTTCTCGTTCTCTTCCAGCACAGTACGCCACACGTTCCACATATTCCTGAAGGATAAGTACGTTTAACTACGAAATCATTTAACAGTATTCAGGATATTTATACCAGTGTTTTAATTTATTATTAAACTCGCATAAATCATTTAAACTATACTGTTTTAGACAAATATTGTTTAAGAGACATGTAAATATATAAAATATGCCTTCAGACATACGAAAGCAAAGTGGTAACGTTCGCAGCAGAGCTACGCTGAGGTATGAACCGAAAAAAAAATTATGACGTTGCAATTAACTTTTAAGCCAACATTCGCTGGCAAATGGCAAATGGCACACACATTACAATAATACTAATTATATAATCAAAATAGAAGTTAACTTTTATTGAAACGTATGCATTTTGTATATCGCTTAATTTATTTCTAAATTGCCTTATTACTTTTAAATAAATTATCAAGTGCTTACATAAAATTCAACTAATAAATATACATAATTAGTAGATAACGTATTAAAACTCATAAAAATCACTTAATATATTCATGACGAATGACATATATCCATATTGTTATGTATTCGATAGTTTACATCAAAATATAAACCGACGCGGGAACATTGGACGCCCGCCATTTTTGCTGTGACGTCATAGCATAGATCACCAACGCTTTATTTTACAAGTACAAAAAATTCTACACAAAGGTATTCGTTTGAATAGACCTTTATGATATATTCTTTCTGATCAATGGTATTGCTCTTCACATAAGTTTACGATTATTTCAAAGAATTGTATTCTTTCTATAATACGACAAACTTTGATTAAATATACATATTAGAGGTGATTTACACAATGTATATATTACTAAAGATTATTTAAATGAACTTTAAATTTGATGAATATCGTTGTATACACTTATGGCGTTACATATATACTACAAAAATCAATAATAATCATTGATCTTGTTCATTACTTAAAAAAAAATTGTCGAATGTTTGCATATGTATTGCACAGTAACTGCAAACAATATTAATTATAATGTTAAAATTTCTTTATTAATAAAGAATCAGTACCACCAGCAACAATTAGTTTAAATGTATCAATCAACTATCCCTTTTTATTCTCATACCTTTTAACACTATTACGATGTTATAAGTAACAAAAAGCCTTTTAGAATTGTCTAAGTTAAAACTTTAACGATAATTTCATTACCAATTTCATGAGAAACAGAAACTGAACGAAAAATTATATGTGATAAAAACAAAGTTGTATATATTTAGTACAGTTTTTTTTAATTAAGTTAGAATTATAATGACTCTTTGGAGGAGGCCTATGTCCAGCAGTGGAAGTCTATCGGTTGATGATGATGATGATAAAAATATAACAATTTTTTATTAGGACATCTAAATTCAGCACGTTAAAAAGTAGAGTCCAGATGTGAACATATCGTTTGTCACCTGTATTACTGTGTGGTAGCACAAATTTATGCAAATGTGAAATAAAACAAACACAAATGGTTAGTAAACCAATAACTGCTCTGCAAATATTTACAGCAAATCGGTATATTAATATCAAAGGCAGTATTGCAGTATTTTAATATCAAAGCTTTATGGCAGTGTGCAAATATGCATCGCAAGTATCGTTGAAACGGCCAGTTCCTAATTTGTTTATATTTACTTAAATCACTCGTTCCACATGTGTTCGTTTGAGACTAAATACATAAACTCGTCTTTCATAGCATAATTTCAAACTGTTCATAGGTTTATTTTAATTGATACAACATTCATATTTACTTCCTGTTAAACGTACTGATCTTTTCTTTTGATTTACTTTACGTTATAATTTATTATATTATTGAAACATCTAACACGCATAATATGTTGTAAAGGCTTAATACACAACAAATTACAAATAGTGGACATTTTTTATAATAGGGGGACCGGAAAGTAATGTCGTTTTCTTACGCTAAATACAAACATACATTTTTAACGAGTCTTTATTTTTAATCAATGATGTATTCCCCATCATTGTCAATAACCTTTTGCCATCTAGTGAGTAAATTTTCAATCCCTGATCGATAAAAATTAATTGGTTTTTCGGCAAAATATCTAGAGATGGCATTTTGGATATCATCCAAATTTGCAAATGTTTTGCCACTTAAAAAGTGTTGCAGCGCTCGGAATAAGTGGAAATCCGATGGTGCAACATCGGGCGAATATGGTGGATGAGGCAGCACCTCCCACCCCAATTCATTAATTTTTTCTAGAGTTCGCCTTGCGCAGTGCGGTCTTGCATTGTCATGTTGGAGAATGACGCCTTTTCGGTTGACAATCGCTGGCCACTTTTCAATTAAAGATTGATTGACTCGCTGCAATTGTTCGCTGTAGAGGTCTGCAGTAACAGTTTCTCCAGGTTTCAGTAATTCAAAATGAACAATGCCGCGAATACTCCACCAAACACACAAAAGCGCTTTTTTGGGGTGTAAACCTGGCTTAGCAGTACTCCGAGGGATTTCATTTGGAGAGAGCCACTGCCTTTTGCGTTTTGGGTTATCATACAGGACCCATTTCTCATCTCCTGTGATCAAGCGATCAAAAAACGCTTCTGTGTTGTGTCGTTGAAGCAATAAGTTGCATGTGATTGATCGGTTAGCCTTATTCTGTTCGGACAGATTATGCGGGACCCAAACACCTGCTCTGCTTACTTTTCCAATCTGCTTCAAATGTTCTTGGATGGTCGACCAAGGTTTGTTGAGACTGTTTGACAATTCCTCGATCGTCTGACACGGATTTGCTTCCACTTCCGCCCTTAACACGTCGTTGTCTAACGCTGATGGTCTTCCTGATCGATACGAGTCGGAAAGATCAAAATTACCCGATTTGAACTTGGAAAACCACCTTTGGCATTTACGAATGTCCAGTGCATTTGGATAAACATCGCAAATGTTTTTGGTAGCAACTGTTGCGTTATTTCCCTTGCGAAACTCAAAGAGCATGCAATGCCGGATGTGTACCTCTTCTGGTATTTGGCTGGCCATTTTACCCAAAATTACAAAAAAAAATTGTAATTCAATTGTCTATAAGTAAAGAAATCACTATAACCTCACAATGTCTTTGGTACGCCTCTGAACAAAACAATGAGCTGACAAATGACAATCAAGTATTGGCATGCGCAGAAACGACATTACTTTCCGGTCCCCCTAATATATATATTAGATTTGCCAAATAATTTGAAAAAATCAAAGAAAGTACTATGTAAAATATCGCAAGAAAAACTCCTCAATAACCTTTTCCATTATTATATATTTTTTTCTTCTAATCTAATAAACTTCTATTATAATAGTCTACGTCATACAAGTGAATATGAAGAGCCGTTCATCTGTAAAACGTTGCCGCCGATCCAATTAAACGTTCGCTTTTACGTGGGTAGACATCTTAAGAGACATGTATTATTATTCATGTGATCGATTTACATAAAATACATATCTGCGGTATAAAGAGTAACTTGTTGTGAATACTATAATGTTCCTATATATATGAAATAAGAGAACATTTTACCGACGCAAATTTCATTTATCATTTGTTCATGGCGTACGGTTTAACTTAATTGAATCTATAAAGGCTGCTTTGTATGTTTTTATTTATACGAATAAACATTTCAGTTACTTTGAAACTTAGACTTTAGATTTGAGGATGACGGATCAGTTAATAAACTTTCTATAATAAATAAAATAACCTTCCAGATGTCAGATTGGCAAACTTCAGTCCGGTTCGTGGAAACGAAATCATATTTTAGTTTTAAAAGTGTAATGTATCTACGTTATTAATAGTAAACACTAAGTATACATATATATACATATACCAAAAGGGTACTATCGTATATAACCAACTTAGTTTAAACTTTGTTATAGATTTGATATATTATCGTTTTTCCATTTTCATTGAAGTTACTTTTATATATTTTACTGGTGCTAAGTCTCTGTTGCTAGGGACCATCTAGGTAGGTACCACCGCATCATTTCTACCGCGAAACAGCTAGTATAATTACGGGGGTAATGATACCTAACAACATATCTGAAGGCGACGAGCACATTGTGGTGCAGTGTATACCATTTTAAGTAGCGCCACGTTGTTATGGGCGGGCGTGTATCACTTACCATCAGGTGAACGTCCCGCTCGTTTCGTCGAAAAGAAGAAAAACACATATTATAATGAATATAGGCGTTAAGAGTAAAAGATAGAAGATAAAATTTGAGGTAATTTGTCAGGTCCTGAATACAACGATGCCTCGTAGAAGGTTGTTATAGAACAAGGGTATATTAACATCACAAAAGTTTATATAAATCTATATAGCCTAATACTATTTCTTTGCGTAAAAATAAGTGTGAAATCATGAGAAAGGAAAATATTAAAATCATAATATATGTTACTTTGATTCATCAAGGATAGATATTATATATTACCTAAAATTCCTCTTGACCTAAAATTCTAATTTAGAATGTACTAAAATAAGATATTTAAACATTGACTAAGTTAATACAAAGTCTTCTGAAACATTTAAAATGAAAACCGCTAAATCGTGTAACGCACAGCCGTGTTTTATAAATACTTAAGTATAAACATATATTTATGTAATAAAATATATATATATGATATTAAAACATACATACCATTTCTCCTCCGCTCCATCGACCTTTATGTCAGGGATGTTTGGTATTTTCTTATTCAGATAGGCAGATGATATTTTCAGCAAGGCCTAAGACAAACAAATTAATAGAGATGAACTGATGTGTTAGATTGTGCAGTAACTTTACGGCGCCGTGACTTTATAGACACTTTTTATCTATAATGAGCTTCTACTTGACCTCAATTTCACATGATGTTACGTGACTATATAGCTGAAGATGGCGCACCGGTCCAGACTACAAACACTCTTAGTGTTGCTCATTTGTATGACTGTCGGAGTACAACAACATGAGCATGGTTACTGGTTAGGCGACTACATCACCGTATAAGCTCCACTACTTGTGATATAAGTAAAACTTTAAGTTGTACTAGTAGGAAGCAGTTAGAGAGGTATCTC
Source organism: Troides aeacus (assembly GCA_033220335.2). NCBI lineage: Eukaryota > Metazoa > Arthropoda > Insecta > Lepidoptera > Papilionidae > Troides > Troides aeacus. The sequence continues at coordinate 8,304,696 of CM067268.1, read as the reverse complement.
TAGTATGTAGAATTTCCTATATCCTGAAATCCTTACTTGTAAAATGTAATCAATGCTCTTGTTTAAAAAATTAAAGCAAAATTTATATTTCCTAGTTACTACCTGTCAACACTATTGTTAAACCTGATTTTAGTGTTTAAACTTTAAATCCTTAAACAGTACCTGTATATTTATTAATTGTAATATATTAACAATAAAAAAAATTTCAAGTTTATATTAACACTAGATTTATTAGGTTCTATTGGACCTAATAAATCTAGCTAACTACTGCAGCTGTACTTTAAAGACCATAACATGGCGAATAATAATTTGTCCTATTTCAAGTTTGGTTTCTTGGCACTCATGGACTAACTACCATAATAAATTGTTTCAATATGATACATTAAATAACGCATCAAAAAGTTTTTATAGAAAAGCTACTGCTTTATAAAACTAGCGTGTATCGTAATTATTGTGTCCAGAGTTGTGACTTTGTAACAACATATACATACTGAAAAATACATAGTAATTACAGTTTATTCAATTATTCGAAATCGATTAACACCATTCGGTATGTATAATTGGTATAATCAGATCCTTTAAATAATATGTGACTCTGCGTTAATTTTAGTAACGACTTCATTTCGTTATTCTAAGTATTAATGTATACTGTAAATCTATAGGTTGCAAAGAAATTTTAAATCTGTACCAAGCCTTTTTTACTAACGAAATGTGATATGCTATACCAACATATTATCATTATTATAAATCAATTTACTTGTTAGAAAGAACGGATATTTTTTAATAAATGTACCGTTACTAAACGCCAGCTATCGTGTTGCGTATAAGATGCCTGTCGATTCTGTTCCTATGAATAGTAAGTATGGGCCGAGTAAACAATGGAACCTTTATAAGTAAAGTGGAAAAGTGAAAGGACACAGCATTATACTAATGGTATATATCGATATACGTAGCCATGTTCGCCGACTCATACACTATAAATATTCTACAGATATACTCGGCAAGTCTACAGTAACATAGACATTGCGGAGAGAGTTACTTGAACTTTTTTTAACAGTTTTAAGTTTAGTCATGTTAATAATCTTGCTCCTTCTTAAAGTGCGTACTAATTTGGTATAGTAAAACGCCTTAATCTATCACGTATACTCGTATTATTCTTTTGATCACAAACGTAATAATATCCAACTAATTAAACAGATACGGTTGAAATCTGGTTAATACTCTCTTTTAATAATCAGATAGAAAGGTTTTATAAAATACTAGAAATATGCTCGACGTAAGAGCTATATGATATCAGAAAGTAACACTAGTGAACGTATCAAACATTTTTATAATATCGTTAAAGATATAAATGTATAGGCGGATGACTTTGGGTCCAGCTTCTGATTGAGAAGTGTAGCACCTGTATCGATTCATCTATTGCAATATAGTTCTTACCACAGGCGAATTTATTTTTAAAACTATCATGGAATATATACTACGATAGTTATTTATTCATATAGCGAACTATTTAGCAATATTACTGGTGGTAAATCTCTGTCGTTGAAGGCCGTAAAGGCAGATATCACCAAAGCTCCTATTTTTGCTGCCAAACAGTAGTGTGCAAACCCTATCCTATATTTTGGTTTGTAGGGCGCTGCAGCTAACAAAATTACTGAGGTAACAACTCATGCTTCAAAGCAACGAGTTTAATTCTAACGCTTGATAACAACTACCCATCGTCCTACCTTTGTAGAACGGATCAGGTATTCGATCGTCTCGTCGTTTGGTCCAATAAGAAAAATCATATAATATTAGAAGCAATACGGTAAAAATATAAAAAATCAAATTTTAAAATTAACCATATAAATATATATGTATAGTAAATATGTTCTTTTTTTTTGATAACTGTAATTTATTTCACAGACAAATCGCGCAACTTGTGTAAAAACGCCAACACGAGTATTATAGCACATTATTAACCAACATGAGAGCCAGATTGAATAGATTCAAAGCTTTGTGGAGTCTCCGAGTGTATGCTGGTTTCCACTATTATATATGTTCTGCGAAATTGGATCAAAGCGTTTGCTCTTATTTAACTCGAGTTACTATTTTAGACGTAATTGAGACCTTATTTATTGAACTCGCATTATGATATATTAAAAGAGAGAATTGAAATCTAATAACTAACAGCGAGTATCGAAACCCTTTGGAAGGAAACGTTTTATATTACGGTAAGATATTAATTAAACATCAAGTCTTGATTACTATAATACGTGTGAGTGTATAAAATACATGTAGTATATAATTGTAATTTTAGTTGTTTCTCTAGAAAATAATTCGTGTAATTTTATCTCTACAGTTCAATTAGTAGGACTTGTTTTCAGTAGTTTGTCTATGTGAGTTGTATTACTTAGAACTTTACTAATATAATTTATTACATATTTTTATTGAAACGTTCGGTAGACAATTAAAAACTTGAAATGCGGTTATTTTTAAAAAAACAAAGTCCGATAGGTTTACATCTATTACACTAGTTAAATAATAAATAAATCCGAATAAGACACTAATCCTACAAACTTTACAAAGTACCTGTTTACGATCTAAGTTTGCGGAAAGATATGTTTCGAATTACAAGCACAGAGTTTAGTCTGTTTTAATAACTGCGAAGTTAAATCAAAACCAAAACTTTACTTTGGAACAAACAACTCTATACATTCAGTAGACGTCTACAATGAAAACAAGAATATTTTCATTTATAATTTCATCTAAGATAACTGTTCAATCGAAAGTTAAATATTAATATTGGAAGTTAATTTTCAGAATGAGTAGCGTTCGCTACTTTGAAAGTTTAACTTTAACCATTGAAAAAAAAAAATGTGAATGTAGTAAAACTTATTAACATGGTAAAACTATACTATATTTAGCATAGTTGTATTATGTTCATATATGAAATATTATAAAAGATGTTATAACATGGAATAGAATTCCATGAACATTGCTTCATCTTCGCATATATGTTATACGTAAAAAGCTGAAAAGGAAATAGTAAATGTTAAAATAAATAACATAAAAGGTGTAATTGTAAAAGCTTAATATCAATATATAAGTAAAGAACATGCATCAAGTAGTGTTTACTTAAGAACTAAAAGAAAGATCGTAACTTCAATGCATGTGTGTGATTGTGTATGAACTTTGCAAGAGAATTCTTATTTAGATGATTTTGTGTTTACACCCGTGGCTGAGTCTTCACTCTCAAGCATATATCTTAGCTTTTTATCTCGATTTCTTTTAAGTGTACAGCTTACCTCAGAATACGACTTCTCAATTGCGGAGCGCTTGATGATATAAGTCCGCAGGTCTTCCAACAAATCGCATTCATGTTGGTTTTTAGCGTGGAGCTTGGCTATCTGCTCCGTGTGTAAATTCTTCAAAAACTTCGTAAAATTACTCTGAAACAAAACATTTCAATGTAAATAATTATGCTATAGATAATAGTACATCTAAGATTTTATTATATTTGGTGTTTTAATGTTTTTAAGACAAAGATCTCCTGATTTTGATGCCTGAAATAAATTCCATTGCCGATGATCTAAGTATTTCAACTAATTATTGGTGATATGATGCAAGTAGATCAGATGGTATAAATAAAAGTTATATTGACAAGATTTTTCTTTACATTTATACAAGGATAGGAATTCTTTTTTTTCCCTGAGACGTCTTTGAGTTCTTCATCAGATGGTAGTTCAACGTATAAACTTCTTTACTATATGTACTAACAATTCCAATATATCGGATTTCTATAGATATACATAGACTGAACACTCATCGTATTCTCCAGTATAACATCATTAAATGAATAATAATTTAGGATTTTGTTTATGAGTTTAAAGCAACTTTTATGAAAGAGCAAAAACATTTTTCACTTATATGCATCACACTCAGAAAAATGACTTTCATGCTACAAACGAAAGCAGGGATGGAAAATTTGAAAGCTTGATATTTACATTCAACGCATCTCTTTCCAACCAACCGGATAAAGATTTTATAACTACAGGAGGAAAAATTTTGTACTGAATATAAGATGGAATGAATTTTCTGTTCGCATAAGATGCTTCTATTGCAATATCGACGGCAGGGGGAAGAGATGTCACTGTAATCATTTTATAGCTCCCATCCTGTGGAATTTCTGCGTAAATCTGATTCGCAATCCAATAAATAAATTCCTTATATTTTTACTTACACTCCTTTAAAAGATTCTTAGAATTTATGATGTCACTTATAAAATATACGAATGATCCAACAGATACGTTTACTACCTTTATACCAATCTATAAATAAATTTAGTAGTAATAATTTTCTAGTAATAAAAGTTTTCTATAAGTTATGTTTATTATAAAGAATTCTTTATACAGAGTTGCCGATATATTTGTCGTGTTTCATGGACGCAAAAGCAGAAACAATTCTATTACAGTAAACAATGGAGATGCTGCGCTTTCACTACCTGTTATGGGAGCAAATTCTATGTTTTTTTGATTTACATATACGATATTTTTTATCAACAACCTATCGAAAATGAATACTTAAAAACGCCTTAAGTGTTTCGAAAGTCTACAGGCTGTTCCTTGACTATGAAAAGCCCTCTTTTAAATATAACTCTTTATGAGAACAATGAATGATTTTAATTTACATTATGTTAATAATAACTCTTTATTTTTACCATATAAGTTTCTCATCCTCGTTTTACTCTATAAGTTTCTCTCTACATTACATTTGATGATAAGTAGGGCTAGAGCTCTCTCAATCACCCCATAAAAGACAGCCACGATAAACTTTTATCCGCATTAGTGTCCTATTTAAAGAAATAGGGCACTACAGCTTATTCGTTTAGGTAAAATTTACTTATTTGTATGTTAAGTTATTGATTCAAGGAAACATATATGCAAACAGTGTTTACAAATTACATTTGTAGCGTTCAATGTATGTGTTAAAAGTGTAACTTAGTTTTATACATTTACACCACACTGAGTCGACAGTCATAACGGTGGCTGTAGTAAAAATTTTAAATATTCAAATTGTAACACAAATCGGATTCGCGTACGAGTCTTTATGAGTTTAGAGAGTGTTCACTGCCTCGCTACATTTTATCCTATGAACGTCGTAAAGAGACTACTGCTTGCACGTTACAATGTTAGCTGTAAACTTTGCTACACAATAAAGTGAAATATAAGAGTAAATACTGTGTAGACACTTCATTTTATGTATAAACTGATGAATGATGATGAAAATTTTATCTGTCGCTTAATAAAAGATTAACTTTTTCAATAGTTATATGAATACTAAGAAATCACATGTACATTTTCTTGGTCTATGCTACCGGAGACCGTCTAGGTAGCTATCATCGCAGTGGCTTTTGTTAACTGAGAAACTGTACTGTATTCCGATTAGAATAATGCTGTAGCTAATGTAATTATTGAGATAACGAGATTGAATATGTTATATATCTAGCGACGAGCGCAATGTGGTGCTATATATATCATCCTAACAAAGGCCACGTTGTAAAGGCGTGTATATCACTCACCATCAGGTGAACGTCCCGCTCGTTTCATCAATTGGGTAAAATATTATTAAAAATAAAATAATTAGTATCCTATAAAAAAAAATCGATTTCAAAATTAAATGAGTAGGTGAAAGGTTGTTTGTATGAGAATTAACATTTCTGTAAGTAGTTTACGTCAAGAATATCAGAGTTTTTATAATTTATCGAAGTCTAAGTAAGTTATATGTAAAGTCTATTTAACCTTTACAATTAAATAGCAGAATGTAACGAATTTTTGTCAATAGAAGACGTTCATTACTCCAAACTTCTTCATAGTTAACCAGTGTCTGTATTTTAACTGTCGTTTTACAGATTGAAAATACTCATCACTACTAAAAGTTTGCCTTAACATGTATTTGCCACAAACATTCTACAAAATTTCATCTCGTTTCTTTAAGTGTTAGTATACGGGGAATAAAATTTAAAATGTATTTCCCTGCACCGGGTGTTCACAATGTATTCAGACCATTACAATTTTATGAGTTTTAACACACATGCACTAAAATATTACTCTACTTTAACAAAATTTCACAAAGAAATAGCCACACATTAGAAATAATTAAATAGTTATACTTTAGGTAAAAGATGCAAACGCGATGAAAGGATGATATAGGTTTGTCTTAAAATAAATATGTCTTGAAAATAATACAAATCATCAAAGTTCGTTGAAATACGTCTAGTTTTATACATTCCATTAGAATACAATACTAAATTGGCGCAATAGACACACAAAAGAGCACTGATATCGCTCTCCGTAGCTGCTGCACTGTTAGAACCGAGAATACGCGAGTCTCTTCATCCAACATTATGGTCATTTTATTTGTTTATCACTCCTCGTTTTACTTTTTCTCGAATGAAACAATTACAACATATTTGCACTTTAAAGATCTTCCAGCGTGTTGTGGATACCAGAATACCGATATGAAGCATGTTACTAAACGTCTCTTTTACAAGATAACCCTAAAACTGAAATGCTGTTTGAACAAAAGTGCACGATGGCAAAACAGGAAGTGAACAGTGGCATCTAATAAATACAGCCAGTTTCTTAAAATTTCTATAAAAAGTAATACATTATCATCAGAAGTCTTAACATAAAAATTATGATAAGCGCGTTTTCTAAATGTTAGATTAATATATGAAAGATACACATATATATGAGAAAGAACATTTAAAATTATAATAATAACAATGTCTTGAACAAGTAAACAAAAGTATTTACTTCTCCGAAATATTTCTAAATATAATTTTTAATATTCCTTTACAACATATACAGCTATCATATATAGGCACAATAAAGTGACAAGTATACCTATTTTCGCAATTTCAAGAAATCAGTTACAGCATTAAATAAACCTTTAAAACTGTAAATAAAGCTTGAATGAAAGTAAAGGTGTATTCGATGAATATTTAAACTGATCGGCACCGGGTTATGATTTATTCTGACCTTTCACTTGGACAGGTAAATATAGCGAAAGCATGAAATAGACAAGTAATGTTTAATGATACATTCCGATTGTTATGAACGACAACCAATAGTTAAAGGTGATTGACAAAGGAAATTTCAAATTCATTCATTATTAAATAGTCTTTCGCATCATGAGAAAGTTCAAATTATTTATTGAAACGATTTGACAGTTAAAGTCGGTTCTATATTAAGTTTGAATTATTAACTTAAAGGTTAATCGAACCCTTTATTGACGGTAGAGGAACTAATATTATTTACATCCGAAATTAGACAACTGACGTAAGAAGGGATGAAATGCGGTTCTAGCGAGATAATCTTCTCTTGAAAATCCTTTTATATTTGTGGGATGATTCTACCTGATGTATCTTCATTGCGGACGCAGTGAAAATGTTTTGGCTGCCTCACACCGGCTAAAACACCACCGTGGTAGTCAAAACTACAAGAAGGCTTTACCATATAATGGCGGTGCAAATGTTGACTCATTAAGTATCTTTCATCATCGTCTTTTCTCTCCGAGACTAAGTTAGGGGAAACGATAAAGGATGTGTTATTTCCTACTATAACACTCAAGATGCGTAATCCACTGCGCTTTCCTGCCGCTAAAGCTTTTGGAAAACAAAACGTAACCACTTCAGCATAATCGTAACTTCAAAAGTAAATCTGCGCTAGTCTAGATTTTGATATCATAGAAACAATAAATCTAACGTTTAACCATCTGAGAACAAAACCTGAATGTTGTCTTTGCCGCCGTGATATCTTAGTATTCAAATGTAAATAAAAGTTTCTTAAAAAAAAACAAATTGTGTATTGTAATAACAAAGCAAATTTAAACAGCGTGCAATTATTCTCTTTAAGGTATCATTAAGTACCAGCAAACGACTTAGCTATTCATAGAATATTCTCTGTGACGTTTGTAATAACAGGGCCCAACGTGCTTTGTCAGTTGTATATTAAATAGCGATAATTGACAGCAATTTTGTAAAACCATCATTTAATAAATTGTATTGAGAATGGAGAAAGAACTATATGCTAAGGTTTTTCCTAATCGATGAAAGAGTAAGAACATTAAAAAATGACGGATACAATAGAACGACGTTTAATCAACCTAATTACCTATGAAAATCTAAATCTTTGGGACTCTTTTGTACATATGAACAAGTCTGCCGGTACAAAGGATTACTTTTATTGAGTCTATATTTGTTAAAACCCGAAATACAAACTTTTACGTGGATACTCACTGTAACTTTCCAAGACGTTGTATGAAGCGCAGTAAAAATTAAGAGCATAAAGTACGTTTTCTTTTTGCTTAAATTCTACTATAATAATTTAAAATGAATCCTTTAAGGCCAATAGTATGTTAAGTACCTGATCAAGACTAATAATAGTTAAAACAGGAGCCAGTCATACGTTAAAACTATAAACGAGAACTTTTCTTTTTCACCATTAGAAATTTCATTCGCACTGAACGAAATTCTAAACCATACTATACTCTTTTTATTACAGCATTTCTTATATAATCCTGAAAATTAACAACTATGTTCTACAGTAGAAAAACAAAGATTCAACTAATTATACCTACTCAATCGCCATTTAAATTATTTATATGAGAACAGGCATAAGGATATGTATGTAATTACTACGTACAAATTGACACATCAATAATTGCCCTTAAAGCGTTGAACAGTAGTGTGAAATTATTGTTTAGAATTTTTTTTATACATACTGTTAACTTTTTTCTTTTGATTCTTACTCAAAACATTTATGAAGTTTGACATTTAGGAGTATTTCCATTTCACGTTATGTATGGGCAAGGTGGCCTAGGAGAATCTCATTCACCGATGAATGAATAGGCTGCAAGGTGTTGAAAGATTTATGACATGCAAAACTGTGTGATACAAACTTGTATTGACTTTCTTTTACTAATAGAAAGATGTGTTAAATCAAGTAAATATATCACATAACAGAATTTAGATTTATTAAATATAGAAGAAGATTGATTAAAGTCAGAAAACAGGTTTTGTTCGTTAGTTGTTTAAGATTCGTAGTTGACGGGTGAACATTCCATTAGTATGTACATTAACGCTTCCGTGACTGACGTAATGACACAGTCAATTGGTAGTAGTCAATGCAATGAGGTCGTCAGCACTGATGTCAATTATTGTCCGGTCAAATACGTCAAACATTTTAAGAGGGACTGCCGATAACCGTGCAGTTAGAATAACCGTTTTATTACTATAGCAATTGGAAATTTTATGATATCTTAAGTCAACAACATACTTTTGTGCGGATTAAAAGTTAGATCAATTAAGAAAATCTTAAGTTGCTTTACATCCCTTAAATATTTTCTTTAATAATTAATATTTTGAAGCCGGCTTAACCTAAAAGGTGTATGGCTTAAAATAGAATAAAAAAAAAAAAAATTTTGAAATATGCATTCGTCACTAGTAATATTTTTTTTGTGTTAGAATTAAACATCTTAAAATCTTTAAAATTCTGTAAGTTAATGTCGAAAATTTCAAGAAACATCAGATTCTGAATTAACAACAATCAATTCAATCTATGTCATCTTTGCGGCCGTAATAATTTAGTAGTTTGTTCCAGTACCTTTATTTTTGACATAGAATATTCTATCACAAGGAAAGGCAGCAAAGAGCTGCATCAAACTTCGTCTGTTAAATTCATAAAAAGTAGAGAACTAAACTTTCCATCAAACTTCCCGTTCATTTAAACTTCACTTCCTTACTCTGATTTAATTAAACTGCAATAGGCTGCATTCTAAAATCTATAATACTCTTATAAGTACGTCGTGAGAATGTAACAAATGTTCGCTTTGCAATATAAATCAACCCGTCTATTAAGCGTGTTCCTTCAGGTTTATTTCTAAGCAATTTATTATTAGCTGCCGCCTGTTATTACTAAGAAATAACTACGTAGACGTGAAGCTATTCTGATCGAAACATTTCAATTCTACTAGAGCGTTTACTGTCATAATTCAATTCTCATATTTGAAATTTGCAACAATTAGATTCAAAGTGGATTAGGAATTTCTTATTTTATTTGTGGAACATTTCCCAAGTAGAATACCTGAACCTCATTTTCGGTCTCTTCATTAATATTAAGCAGTTCTATCAAACAAATTATCAGCAATATATATAGAAATGTATAATTAATACCTAAAAATAATTACGCATTGTAAATATTGTTTCCCTATACGGTTGTGAGACGTGGACTTTAAAAAAGGTATGTTGTCGTCGAATACAAGCATTTGAGATGTGGGGACTTCATCGAATGTTTAAGATCACGTGGAAGCAGTTTGTCTCCAATGCTAAAGTCCTTAAGAGAGCTAACTGCAAACGCAGGCTGATAACAACCGTCATGCAAAGAAAGATTGCATTTTTTGGACACCTTCAAAGAGGATCCCTTTGTGAGTTCCCAAGGTTGATACTGGAGGGCAAAATTCCTGGGAAACGTGCACCTGGTAGACTGCGCAAGAAATGGTTTGATGACATTAAGGAATGGACCGGGTTTAAATACCATCAGTTAAAAAGAATAGCTGTGGATCCAATTGGTTTTCTCAATCTGATCGCCAAACTTCAGTTTTAAAATGGCACCTAATGATGATGATGAAATATTAACATTTTAACTTATTCTAGTGGTCATTTGTATCAAGAGCTTTGATGCTTTGATATTGCCGTATTGTAAAGTTCCATCGGTAACCATGTCGTAGATCATGTAAGGAGATTAGACAACGTAATTTGAAGAAATCAGGGATTGCGGAACGAAATTCCGAAGCCGATAAGATGTTCGGGCTCGAAACCAATATTAATGTCCAATATAAGAGATATTCCAGATCTTGGGCTCAACATTAACATTGGCAATTATGCTGGTACAACTGCGTCGACCCCGTAAAAGCTCGTCGAAGGCTAGGACTAGACTACGATGTTTTCAAATTATCTTGCGCCTAGGCATTGCAGGAATATTTAATGTATTAAAATCAAATGAAGAGAAGATAACACGATGTTTCTCAGTCTAAAATGAGATGTTATTAATGTCATAAGTGAGTTTGATAATTACAATAAATAAAGCCAACGGAATAAACTTAATTTCTACCATATATAAAAATTACCTTACGAACTATGTCAGAGGCAATATGTACAGATTTTATAAAAGCATTACTTTAAAACCTTTCAGAATGGTAATCAATGAAACCACGTAATTGTATTGTGGTGTAGCCAATTTTGGTTGGCGACTGTGCGGCAACAAATTGCTTTTACCGTAAATTGCAATCCATTGTTAATAGACGATATCGGTTCCCTTTTTTTTTTAATATTCCAGATTTGCGGATAATTTCATATAAATTATATTATTCTTAATGTAATTCTCATCCATTTCTATTTTAAATAAATAACAATCTCTTATATGTATGTTTTGTCAAACGAAACCGTAATAACTTCCGAAACCACATTGTAGTTAAGATTGTATATAATATCTATAACATGTATTACTGTGAATTACTTGTTCACGTGAACTATTATTAAAAATGTCAGTAACGACAGTCCAACAAAAATGCTGTGTTTAAATTAAATCCCTTCGCTAGTCAACACTTTTATAAGAGTGATACAAAATCCATAAATTACATACCACATAAATGATTAAACAAAAATCATCAGAGAACAAGTTATTTCTTTCATTTTATTTTTTTTTTATTTTATTTTATATAGTCACGCCTTTTTCCCAGTAGGGGTAGGCAGAGGTGAATAAACACCCACATTTCGCCAGATGTGGTCAGATTAGGTCCCATGTAACAGGGGGCGTGCCAGTTGCCACTTTATTGGGACCACCACACACACACACACCAAGATGATATCAGTGTGCGGGTTTCCTCACGATGTTTTCCTTCACCGTTGTGTATCTCGCTGTTGTAACTAAAGTTCACAAATGTACATAACTTAAATATTAAGTCATTGGTACATGCCGAGGTTTGAACCCGCGACCTTCAGAATGAAAGCCGCACGCTCTAACCATTAGGCCAGCGAGCTACCTATTATATCTATTTCTTTCATTATGCGCATATTACATAGTCTCTAGTCTATTGCGCGCCGGAAGTAGGGCAGAGGCGGAAACGGAAGCGGTAGACGAGACGGAGGCGAGAACAGAGGCGACACGATAAGCTAAAGAATATTACAGATATACTCGGGAATTTCCGCTGACAGTCGGAATTCCTTTTTAATTGTTCTTATTTTAAATATCTATTTTTTATTAATACTCTCTTGCATATTTCATAGAACTTAAGTATTGCTATTTCCCGTGAAATTGCAAATATAATACGTTTACCTCTGTCATAAGATTTAATGCAATATTACAATGGCTTCCACATTTCAATGATGCAACATAATAGGTCGGGGAAAATGTCTTTTCGCATTATAAATGTATGAACTTGTAATAAAATCTCTTTGGCTGTACTATTTGTATCTGCTGCTGGTTTTAATATCATTGAAAGTTTACATTTTAAAGAACATAATTCCGAATTCATAATAGGAAAATGAGTGATTTTCATTTGGTTTTCGTATTGAGTCAAGATGAGTGAATCTAATGAAGAGATTCAATACATTTTAAATTTTTACTACAAAAAAGGTAAAAATGCAACGCAAGCCGCGAAAAAAATTGCGATGTTTATGGAGTTAGTGCAATGTGCAGTGTCTGTGAGAGTAGCACAAATTTGGTTTCAGCCTTTTCATCGCTCTGGTCGCCCTATTACGGATAAAATGGATGCCATTTTTGAAAAAGTGGAGCAAGATCGGCATATCAGTAGTTACGACGTAGCTAAGAAACTGGGAATTGACCACAAAACAGTTTTGGCGCATTTGAAAAAAACTAGATACACAAAAAAGATCTATATTTGGGTACCTCACGAGCTCACTGAAAGAGACCTAATAATGAACTGTGTACTCGTTTGTGATTCTTTATTACGTCGTAATGAAACCGAACCATTTTTGAAGAAGCCGATAACTGGTGATAAAAAGTGGATCACGTACGACAAGAACGTATGAAAAAGATCGTGGTCAAAGGCCGATCAATCTTCACAGACTGGCGAAACCCGCATTAACTCGCAACAAAGTGATGCTATGTGTGTGGTGGGATTGGAAGGGCATTATTCATTATGAGCTGTTACCACCAGGCATGAGATTAAAGCAAGAAGTTGAGAGAAAGCGGCCGTAATTAATCAACAGAAGGGGTGGGGGTTTTCATCATGATAACACTAGTCCTCACACATCTTAAGCCACTCAGCAAACATTAAGAGAGTTTGGCTGGGAATTGTGAATGCATCCGCCGTATAGTCCTGACCTTGCACCTTCAGATTTCTATCTGTTTCGGTCTCTTCAAAATTCTTTAGGTAGTGTCAGGTTAACATCACGAGAGGATTGCCAACACCACTTGTCGCGGTATTTTGATCAGAAGTCCCACAATTTCTATAGCAATGAGATCATATCCCTACCTACGTGATCGCAAAAAGTTATCAAACAAAATGGTACGTACATACTTTGGTTAAATATAAATAAACTATATTAAATTATGTTTGAATTTTCCCCAACCTAAGAATATCCAACATACACTATGAAATAGATATATTTTTACTCTTTTTATTACTATTTAAAAACTTGGTGTCACTTTAAAAAGAGATCACTTTAGAACAACTGACCACACAACCCACGAAATTGGAGAAATCTCCGTTTAGCAGTAGTAATCAAATGGTAAATGATGATGCGGATAAACGAGATATGGCTTAGTTTTACCAGAAATTTACGAAATGCGATATTAACGCCTGCATAACTATATTTTAACCGACAATCGTTATAGTAATAGCAACCTTATAACTGATATCAAAGCATTTCAGTTTACTTCATCAGGTGGTACCCGCACATCTGCAATTTCATTTTTAAGGATAAACGGACTACGGATGTACCTTAGGATGAGCTAAATAGAATTTGAAATTTTCTGTTAAATCTAAGTATAGTTTACTATATAAAAATAATTACTAAAGCCTACTTTTGTTGACATTACTTAATTGCACAACGTTATTTCGACCTGAGCTGGTTCATATTTTTTCATTTTCAATAAACATAAACTAATTGAAATCTAGAGGGGATCAATCTTAGAAACAATTGGAAGTTTATCAGAAAGAAACTATAAATATTTTACTTAACTGTTATTGTACATATCAAGTTTTGCTCCCTAGCGTTTTGTTAAAAGGTCTATTGTTTGCAAGAGGGAATATAACATTGTGAATGATGTATGAAATATCCAGTTCCGTCACTACGCCACCTTTCAACGAACTTTATAAAATATTTCAGAAAGATTCTCTTACATCGTGTTGTCCAATTAATATAACATGGCATCACTGTATATTAATATACAAAGAGTATTTTTTTTTAATCTTATAAACGATTTTTATAACTTCCAAATAGCTTAGGAAATTACTCTAGCGAATTAAATTAGTAATTAAATCCTTGAAAAACAAATTCGTTAATTACTCAATCTAAGTCACTTTATAGCATATGATAAAAAATCTGGATCGTTTAGTGATGAAACATTTAATTTATTAACACATACAAACACCTGACTACAATTGCATTTATAAAATTCTCTTTCTACCATACAAACGAATCAAATAAACGACATAAACTTTTTGTTAAAGTTACCAAAGTTGTTTGGTTTTTGTTTAATCGAAGTTTTCAATTACAAAGTTTATAGCTTCGCAAAATGAAGAATAAGACAAGTAAAAGTTCCACCTTGTATATTGATTAAGGGCTGTAATATAATTGAAGAGACAATATGTCAGAAAATCAAAGTAGTTAATATCTGTACATTAAATAGGTAAGGGAGAGTAAATCTTCGATACGTTGACATCCGTTAACCAACATCCGAACGTGCATAATAAATTTGCATTTAGGCTGTCCTTGTTGTGTAGCTTGTTTGGTTTAGTCACTTTGACGTACACAAAGGCTGTATAATTATACAACCTAAATCGACTTTAGTGTCACATGAGAAAAACACGCAGGTAGGTAGTAAAAGGTTTTTGCTGATTTGAATATATGTTAAGTAAAATGCAACAAATATGGATAATAAAATTAATACAGATAAACCAACGGTAACCTATTTTCTTTGTTCCCTTCCTAGCAGAACTGTTTCTCAGGAAACTGTGACGTATTAACACTGTAGTAGTTACGATTAGTAACCGTGTAGTACCTAACAGCACTAATGTAGTTTTCACAATATAACCTCTATTACTGTAAACCCTTGTTACAGTAAATCTAAGGGACGTTATTGTTATGAACTTGTTATGATTATTAAACATTTTTTAATCCCCGACGTAAAAGAGTAATGATATATATTATTGTGTGTGCATTTATGTATGTTATGGTGACTTCATTACAATTTATGAATAGCTTAGATATCTAAAAGAACCTATTCAACCATTCCAAAGTATACAGATTTTTTATGTTTCTATTCAGATTGTAAATGCGGTGAAAGACTGCGCTATACGATTCGCAGGGGTGTGTTTTTCACTGAACAAAAGCGTAAGTTTAATATCATGACGAGAGGTATCATGAAAAATTTGTAATATAATATTTGAAGTCTTACTTGAACATTAAAGTTACGTTCTAACGTTGTTAGTTGTAAAACTTCCGCTGGGTATTATAAGTCACTTAATTTTGTTATATTCCGTGTATGAAGTTCCATCGATGTAACTTCTTAATATTATAACGCTGTCTCGTGCAAAAGTTAACACTAATTAGACTAAAATAAAAACTATTTTCAAAATTTCATGTGGGGAACAGACGAATCGTAATAAAGTATTCTCTCCCACAACTCCTAGTGATCTTGGAGCAGTCACATCGGGCCAGCCCTACACAACGCCTGCTGCATAAGATTCTTATTTCCCTCATCGTAGCCGACCAGGAAAATAGAAGGCAGATGATACTTTCAGATATCCAACAACACTGACTGAAGTTAATTAAAACTTTATAGAAATAAGTAAAATATATCTTTTATTTTTCATAATAGACTAAATCTACATATTCTTTTTTTTTATTTTATTGATATGAGCATTATTAACATGAAGCAGTGGATATTTATCGGCTGGGGATGATTATGATCAGAGACGTGCACAGAGAATTCGGGTAGGATATGCAAACTACACTCTAAATCTCTGTGCTTATCTATACTTAAAATTAAATTTCGCACTAATGTAAAAATTGTTATGTACTTTTTGAGTAACTTGGGAGATAATTATTTAGATAGGTTTAGGGAGGTAGCTTATGCAGTACTTATTAGCTTGTATGAAGGGCATTTGATTATGATGATAAAATATTATATATAAGCGTATATATATAATCTTTAATATCCTAAGTGACCAGGCTTTCTAAGAAATAATGAATAGACCATTATCATAACTTCAGTCTATTGTCGTCCAATGCTAAATATAAATAATCAGTAATCTATTCCCAGCGCGCCTGGTTCAATTCCACCTGTATCCAACTACTACGAAACTACCAAGTAATTGTTGTTATCATCCGAAGCTTATGAACAGTTACATATAAAAGTTCTGCCGGAAAAATAGTAAAGTGCCTTTAACGACACAGACAGGTATGTAGAGAAAACGAGTATTTTTAATTTTAATGAAATCTATAGTAAAATATAAAGGCAAAGTATAAAAAAGGCATAGTTATGGTTTAGGGTTCTCTAAGGATCTTACATTTTTTTATTTACTATTTGAACCCGTGTAGTCTTTCGCATAATATATCAAATATATTGATAAAATAAAACAAATAGAACCATAATAGAGCCACTTAAAGAAATTATATTTTTTTATGCAGTATTCTAAGTTATGATTAAACTATCAAACTAGTTTGTTAAGTCGTTTCCCAAGTCGAAGTGAAACTTTTTTTTTTCACAAGCAACCATAATATTAAGTCTTTACCTATGAAATTGCCGTTTTATATGAAAAAAATTTTTTCATGTATTTTTTATTTGTTTTAATCGAAGTAATCACCAAGGCACCTTTGCCAACGCAGTGGTAGTTTATTGATGCCCTTCTTAAAGAAATCAGCTGGACGCGAGGCAATAAATTCTTCAAAGGCATTTTGTGCTGCCTCTCGGGTATTCAATTTTTTTTCCGTCAAGAAGTTATCCAAATTTTGGAAAAAGTAGTAGTCTGTAGGCGCAAGGTCTGGTGAGTACGACGGATGACGGAGAGCTTCTAATCCCAGGTCTTGCAACTTGGAGACCGTCTGCTGTGCAGTATGAGGTCGCGCGTTGTCGTGTAGGAGCAGCGGAAACGACCGATTGACTAAGTCTGGTTGGGAATGTGCCAGTTTCTCCATCATTGTGTTCAATTCTTCACAGTACACATCTGCAGTAATGCTCACCCCGTTTGGTAAGAAGCTGTGATGAATCACACAATCAAATAGTGACCATTACTTTTCTAGGGGTAAATTTTCGTTTAGGGGACTATTTAGGTGCTGAACCACGATCCAACCAACTTGCTGAGCGCTTGCGGTTATCAAAAAGATTGCATTTTTCATTGCAGGTAAAAATGCGGTTCAAAATTCCTTCATTTGTGTGTCCGTTGAGCAGTGCAAGGCGCGTCTCGACGCGTACTTCGCGCTCGCGATCGTTGAGTTCGTGGGGCACACATTAGTCAATCTTTTTTACCTTCGCCAATTTGACGCAAATGGACCAATATTGTTTTGACGCTAACGCTGCTGCTAATTCAGCCGTAGATTGTGTATCATCAGCTTCCGCAATCGCCTTTAATTCTTCATTGTCGACCAAAGTCTTCGGACGACCGCGAGGTTCATTTTTCAGGTCGAAATTTCCAGAACGGAAGCGAGCAAACCAATAACAGGTGGCGCGTTGGTTTGCAGTGTTAGCTGCGTAAACGTCGTTGATGTTGCGCGCCGCTTGTGCGCCGCGTTGCTGCCACTACGGTACTCATGTTTCATAATTACTCGAATTTTTAACGTATCCATGACGACGAAAAAGATTGAAATTCGATGAAAATGTAACACTAATCAATAAACAAATGACTACTTTTGGAATAAGAATTCCATGTTTTTAAAATAATATTAATTAGAAATTATAATTCTTAGCCAAACAAAAATTATTGATTTGAAATGGCTCGCACTGCAGTACGGCAATTTAACAGGTAAACACCTATTATTTGTTTAAGTCGAGTTCAATGAGGAGACCTTTCTAAGGGTTTAGTATTGCGGAATTTCATCTGGGAGAAAATAATGTTTTATTCGTAGTGAATGTCATCACATGGCTAGCTATTTACTAGATGGTCGAGTCAAGCGTAAATCTTTACTAATAGGGGGACCGGAAAGTAATGTCGTTTCTGCGCATGCCAATACTTGATTGTCATTTGTCAGCTCATTGTTTTGTTCAGAGGCGTACCAAAGACATTGTGAGGTTATAGTGATTTCTTTACTTATAGACAATTGAATTACAATTTTTTTTTGTAATTTTGGGTAAAATGGCCAGCCAAATACCAGAAGAGGTACACATCCGGCATTGCATGCTCTTTGAGTTTCGCAAGGGAAATAACGCAACAGTTGCTACCAAAAACATTTGCGATGTTTATCCAAATGCACTGGACATTCGTAAATGCCAAAGGTGGTTTTCCAAGTTCAAATCGGGTAATTTTGATCTTTCCGACTCGTATCGATCAGGAAGACCATCAGCGTTAGACAACGACGTGTTAAGGGCGGAAGTGGAAGCAAATCCGTGTCAGACGATCGAGGAATTGTCAAACAGTCTCAACAAACCTTGGTCGACCATCCAAGAACATTTGAAGCAGATTGAAAAATTAAGCAGAGCAGGTGTTTGGGTCCCGCATAATCTGTCCGAACAGAATAAGGCTAACCGATCAATCACATGCAACTTATTGCTTCAACGACACAACACAGAAGCGTTTTTTGATCGCTTGATCACAGGAGATGAGAAATGGGTCCTGTATGATAATCCAAAACGCAAAAGGCAGTGGCTCTCTCCAAATGAAGTCCCTCGGAGTACTGCTAAGCCAGATTTACACCCCAAAAAAGCGCTTTTGTGTGTTTGGTGGAGTATTCGCGGCATTGTTCATTTTGAATTACTGAAACCTGGAGAAACTGTTACTGCAGACCTCTACAGCGAACAATTGCAGCGAGTCAATCAATCTTTAATTGAAAAGTGGCCAGCGATTGTCAACCGAAAAGGCGTCATTCTCCAACATGACAATGCAAGACCGCACTGCGCAAGGCGAACTCTAGAAAAAATTAATGAATTGGGGTGGGAGGTGCTGCCTCATCCACCATATTCGCCCGATGTTGCACCATCGGATTTCCACTTATTCCGAGCGCCGCAACACTTTTTAAGTGGCAAAACATTTGCAAATTTGGATGATATCCAAAATGCCATCTCTAGATATTTTGCCGAAAAACCAATTAATTTTTATCGATCAGGGATTGAAAATTTACTCACTAGATGGCAAAAGGTTATTGACAATGATGGGGAATACATCATTGATTAAAAATAAAGACTCGTTAAAAATGTATGTGTTTGTATTTAGCGTAAGAAAACGACATTACTTTCCGGTCCCCCTAATACATGAAAAAGAGAAACAGTGCAATAAAACAAAGACTTTTTGCTATACTCTGTAGTGTGGCTTCAGGGATATTTCAACCCGTCTCCCACACGAGGAAGATACTGAGATTATAATTAAATAGATTTATACATTTACAACTGTTACTTGATGAAGAATTAGTTTAGATATTTGATGATAAAGGTACCCATACAATATATCTCTCCAATTTCATTGTTGTAACAAATTACGTAATTATTTTTTAGTTTATTTTTTACCATAGGTGTTATTATCCAATCCATCATAAGGGTGTTATTATAAAAATTACAAATGGAAAAAAGGAATTTTGCACAATTTTTTTTTAAAACACAATAATTTTCCGTGAAAGGACACGCCTGTAACACGGCACTGTAGCGCAGAAGTACACTCGTCTCGAGCAAAGACAGCATTTTCTTCTAACAATGCAGTGCCTTATTTTCACTGGCCATTAAACGACCAACTCACTCAATTTTACTAAATTGTCGCAGTAAACGGTTCTTTTTTTATTGCACTATTTTCTCTTGCAATCAGTGGGTATATAATATATGTAAATTCATAAGAAAGACATCAACAGATGAACACAACATTTATTTAATGTTAACGGTTATTTTCGCCTATAATTATTTATACGTGTTCTTCTATGGACATAAGGAAAAGTGTTGTAAATACAGGATATAAGATATTTACAATGCTTTTTTTATATTAAATATACATATAAGAACTAAAAAAGCGACCACAATAAATAAGGCAAAAGTGAAATCTAAACAAACTCTATTCATGTGTCTCTGTTTCCGATGAAAGTCTATCTAGGTACCAACGCAGCGCCTATTTCTGCCACCAAACAAAACTGAGCAATCATACTGTGTTGTAGTTCGCAGGACGCTTTAGCTAGTGGAACTACTAGGGTAATTTCACACTAAATAAAAGGCATAAATTTATGTTTTTTAATCTCTAATAACATATCCAACAAAAACAAATATTTATGGTTATGTTCGTTTTATATCTATACGAAAATAGCAGCTTTACCTTTCGTTTATTACGGGTTCCCGTAGCCTTGTTAATTGGGAAATGTCCATACTATAATATCTACTATTTTTATATTGAATTAAACAATGAGACGAGCGGAACGTTTACCTGATAGTAAGTGATATACGCTTGTACATATCAATGTAGCGCTAATCAGGGTGATAGATACAGCGCCACATTGCGCTCGTCGCCTGAGATGTAAGATGTTTAGTTTCATTACTTCAGTAATTTCACTAGCTACAGACCTTCAAACAGGAACAAAGTAACGTTTCAACACTTTTGCGATGAAACTCTGTAGATCGCACCGCACGGTCTCTCTACATTCGGCCCTGTTGCTGTTGGGGATACTTCCACTAGATCTGAGAATTCAGGAGGTGTCCGATCTGTATGGGACTAGGACTCAGACACTCCCAGACACTTCTAGGCGATAGAGAAGTAGAACAGGTCGTAGGATTTGCAGAGACTCTTCACCCTGCTTCGCAAATGAATCTTAAATATATATGTTTGGTAGACCAAAACTCTGTTCATGAGCACAACTCGCAGGCGGTGAAGATATACACCGACGGCAGTAAGCTTGAGGGGAAGGTTGGAGCCTCACTTTCCATATGGAAAGGCGAGGCCGAGATCCAAAACCGGAAGCTATGTCTGTCGGCGTACTGCACAGTCTACCAGGCCGAACTCCTGGTCATATGTGAGGCAACTAAAATGGTTATCAGGAGGACAGAGGCGAGCTATGGTTTGTACAGTGACTGTAAAGCCGCGCTCGATACTGTTACGAATCATTGCTCGCTCCATCCTCTTGCCGTAGTGGCCAGGGAGAATCTGCAGAGGGCTTCTACCCAGAGCAAAGACGTGTTTTTGTTCTGGGTCAAGGCCCACGCGGGCGTTCCTGGTAATGAGCGTGCTGATGAATTAGCCAAGCTGGCCGCTCTTAACAGCCGAAGGAAGCCATATTACGATCAGTACCCAGTATCGTATGTTAAACGTTTGCTTCGAGATGCCTCAGTTGCGAGATGGAGCGCCCGATATATCGAGGGTAACACCGCGTCCGTCACTAAGTTATTTTTCCCGAACGCAGCAGAGACATACCAGTTAATATGGAAGGTACGGCCAACGGGGTAGTTAACCCTGATATTCACTGGTCACGGTGGATTCTCCCAATACTTGAACCGTTTCAAGTGTAGGGAGACCCCGTGGTGCTAATTCAATGACGCCGTGGAAGAAACGGTTCTCCATTTGCTGACGGAGTGTTCTATACATAGATGCCAAAGGTATGACATTGAGCAGGAGGCAGGCTTAATAATAGATACAGCCAGTCTACCGGAAATAGTAATAAATAAGTTATTTAGAAGTAAGTTTATAAATTATTGCATAAAAATATGTAAGATAGTAAATAATAGAAATAAGGATAAGTAAATGTTACTTTATACATGTATACACAATAATATTCTGTGTATTTTGTGAATACTATATAATAGGTGTACCGGAAAGTAATGTCGTTTCTGCGCATGCCAATACTTGATTGTCATTTGTCAGCTCATTGTTTTGTTCAGAGGCGTACCAAAGACATTGTGAGGTTATAGTGATTTCTTTACTTATAGACAATTGAATTACAATTTTTTTTTGTAATTTTGGGTAAAATGGCCAGCCAAATACCAGAAGAGGTACACATCCGGCATTGCATGCTCTTTGAGTTTCGCAAGGGATATAACGCAACAGTTGCTACCAAAAACATTTGCGATGTTTATCCAAATGCACTGGACATTCGTAAATGCCAAAGGTGGTTTTCCAAGTTCAAATCGGGTAATTTTGATCTTTCCGATTCGTATCGATCAGGAAGACCATCAGCGTTAGACAACGACGTGTTAAGGGCGGAAGTGGAAGCAAATCCGTGTCAGACGATCGAGGAATTGTCAAACAGTCTCAACAAACCTTGGTCGACCATCCAAGAACATTTGAAGCAGATTGGAAAAGTAAGCAGAGCAGGTGTTTGGGTCCCGCATAATCTGTCCGAACAGAATAAGGCTAACCGATCAATCACATGCAACTTATTGCTTCAACGACACAACACAGAAGCGTTTTTTGATCGCTTGATCACAGGAGATGAGAAATGGGTCCTGTATGATAACCCAAAACGCAAAAGGCAGTGGCTCTCTCCAAATGAAATCCCTCGGAGTACTGCTAAGCCAGGTTTACACCCCAAAAAAGCGCTTTTGTGTGTTTGGTGGAGTATTCGCGGCATTGTTCATTTTGAATTACTGAAACCTGGAGAAACTGTTACTGCAGACCTCTACAGCGAACAATTGCAGCGAGTCAATCAATCTTTAATTGAAAAGTGGCCAGCGATTGTCAACCGAAAAGGCGTCATTCTCCAACATGACAATGCAAGACCGCACTGCGCAAGGCGAACTCTAGAAAAAATTAATGAATTGGGGTGGGAGGTGCTGCCTCATCCACCATATTCGCCCGATGTTGCACCATCGGATTTCCACTTATTCCGAGCGCTGCAACACTTTTTAAGTGGCAAAACATTTGCAAATTTGGACGATATCCAAAATGCCATCTCTAGATATTTTGCCGAAAAACCAATTAATTTTTATCGATCAGGGATTGAAAATTTACTCACTAGATGGCAAAAGGTTATTGACAATGATGGGGAATACATCATTGATTAAAAATAAAGACTCGTTAAAAATGTATGTGTTTGTAATTAGCGTAAGAAAACGACATTACTTTCTGGTCCCCCTAATAATTAGATAGCATAAGTATTGATATAATGTATAAAAAAAAATATCGGTATGTTAGAAAAAATGTATATAGTCTATAACATCTACACTACGTAGATGTTATAAATGGAAATGTGTGAAAATTTTGTAAATGATAAGACAATGTAAAGCCCTAAATAATAACATCAGGGATAATTGAATATAAAAAACGCTTCGACACTGATCTTTGGTGGCAGAAACAGCCGATGCAGTGGTATATGACTACACGGCCTTTCGCAATAGAGACATACCACCTAAATTTTAATTAAAAATATTGTAAATAGTAAAGTTTATATGCAAATAGAATTATTGCTAGATATAAGGTTCCTTTTATTCATATATCTTTATACAATAATTTTTTTTATGTATTGAATGATCCGCAGCCTCTTCATTAAATAAAAAAAATCGTATCGTGAAGCGGGGACACGGATACTCGTTCCTTTTTGAACTAGTTTATAATACGTTGGTTGACGTAAATCGATGTCAACCTGTCTTTATGTACACACCTTTACGTACAAGTCACAAATTTAACATTGTATCATAGGGATGACTTTTATTCTCATCTATACCCATAGATGAGAGATACTAAGAAATTTATTGTCGCGTCACGAGACCTCCGAAACTGTTAGAGGTAAACACTCAAAATTTTGATAAAGATATTGCTTCTGCCGTTAAGAGTTCAGCTGAGAATGATTTTACAAAATTCCATCCCCAAATGATATTGCGGGGGTGTTACGGTCAGCAAAGCCGCCGGAGAACAAGTACTTTGAATATACATTTTCAAATGATTTTAAACTAATGAATGTTGTACATACATTAAATTAACAAAGGGTTTATATTGTTTAAATGATTATTTGCAACAACATTCTAGACCTAGACGTAGACAGCAATTTTCACTTGATATATAAGCGAAAACCTTAGGAAACGATTCGACTCTTCATGCGTTAACAAATTCGAGCTTTATTTGGTTTTTGGTGTATTCGATATTAATTAGAAAGAAAAGTATATTTGGATCATTTGATTTGGAAGTATGACTCCAGTAAATATAATTCGCTTTCTAATCGTATTTTCTAACATTAACAGACCAAATGATAAAATAAAAAAAAAACTATGTACGAACACATAATATATACATTTTTATTTTACTCAAAGTTAATACATTTATTTCTATTATATATTATACTATATAGTATATATTATATAGTATATGTTATGGTTACACAAAGTGATCTTTTTGTTTATTTTATAAACATTAGTAAATTATTGTTATTTGTATATTTTTAGCAGACGAATTGGATGGGGTTCCGTATTCGGATTCAATTCTATAGACACATAACATTCTGCAGTGTTTTGAATTTTTTGGAAAGATGTTCATGGGCTCATTTCCTTTAAGAAAAGTTTGACGTGGTCGGAATAAGATAAAGAAAGACTGTTCAAACGTAGGTAAACAATTTTCGGATTTTTTTTTTTTTTCAATTTATGGTAGATTTTTATTGATGAAATACTTTAAAATTTCTTCGGAGACGAACTCGAAACTGCATATAAATTTATTATTATTTTCAATACTTATTTTTTTTTTACTCTTTATTAAACCTGTAAAAACCTTATAATGAGGTTATACACACTACAGTAACGGGCTCAATGCCTGTGGGCATTCTCTACCAACCGATCTTTGGTGGGGTGAGTTCTGGTAGATGGTTATTTAGCTAATAGTATATTAATTTTTTTTTTTATGGCCTATGTCCAGCTGTGGATATCTATCGGCTGATGATGATGATGTTGATGATGATATAATTTTTTCTAACATATTTAATAAACAGGTACAGGTGACACGTTTTATTAGTTTCATCATAGAAAATAGTTTATAATGATAATGATATTATAAATAATGCTATAAAGAGAGTTGAAAATGAAACACCAAACTGATTATTATGAATGACACTAATTAAAACACAAACTCTACATTTATTAAAAAAAAATCTATAATTTTTTGAAATGTTTACATCTGTATATAAACATTATTATAAAGAATTAAAAAAAAAAAAAAACATCGTAAAAAGTTTAATGCGTTTTCTTTATATATTATAAACGGTAACCAGTTATCGATTTAACTAAGCCTAAAAAGCCGTGCACCTCGCCCCCACTTTTGATACTTTCAATAGATTTGGGGGAGAATCTCAGCGAGGTCTATTTTCTTATTGTCAAATTTTAAGCACAAATTCATCGACTCTAAACAACTGTTCCATCGTTTAATTTAATTAAAAACTCAACGGTCATAGCAGATTGTTCATAACGAGAACAAAAAATCGTACTTTACAGTTATATAATTATAAATTTTATGAAATAACTTAGGTGTTGATACACTGTTTTGTGTTCATTTTTCAATATCGTGCTTGCGATCGTGAACGTATAACTTTGAGTGATGATGAAAGTGTATAATGATTGTTGTAGGTTTATTCGATAGGTACGTGGCGTCTGTATGCTTACCTTTCTAGGCGGGGGTTGCATGGCGAGGAGGATCGCCGCAACGCAGCGTACGACGGGCTTTACTGGCGCGGTATGGGGTCGATCGGGACACACGTAAGCGTGGCCGTATTCTGCCGCGTCTGCGAACCGCCGCACGCCCGTTTCCTAACCGCACATGCGCCCTACCACCCATACACAGCACCCCACACAGAGTAAAAACTAAAATTTACTAGTATATCTATTGTAATTATCATAGCACTGTCCATCTCACTACTACCATCTCCTACAATACCATCAACTACAAACCTCTTTTCAACTATACATCATAACATCAAAATTTTCAAATGCATCGGTAAACTTCATTCATAGAGACATAAAAAAGTTATAAAAATCTATTAAACAATATAATAATTAAAAAAGTCTCACGTTTTAATCATATTATGTATATTTATTTATTTACAATAAGCTGTAATATTTTCATTTGACATTCATAAACACCAAGCACGGTGTAGAGTGACCGTAGATATGACAGATTGAGGAATTATGTCCGTAGCTAGTTAGTATAGACAAAACCCACAAGCTTCCTTTCACAAAACAAACAAATAGTTTCGCTGCATTCTCACGAAATTTTATACAACTCACATTATTCTCATATGTCTAGTATTTGCCGTCATGAAATTTAACAAAAAACTGAAAGCAGTATTAAATACAAGTTTTATTGGGACCAACTTCCAGATGTAATCTTTCCGATAAAAAGAGACACGTCAGAATCGCAACAAGTTTCTATAAAAATTAACAATTGCATAATTAACAAATCCCGTAGTATATTCTGCTTAATACAAAAAAAAAAACCAGTAAATTCAAACAAGTTAAAAATTAATCATGTTCGTAAATATAATATGAGCCTACAAAATGATACTTCAAATATAATCTCTTCCTTTAAAAACCTTTTCGCTTCTTAAATTTTAAAACTTACATTACATTTCAATTCAATCACATTCACTTGTGGCAGCAAAAAGCTAGAAAATTGTTCGGTCGGGAAATTTTTATTAAAAGCACTTCTATTCTAAATTCACAGCGACATAGAAAAGGCCCTTTGAAAGTATGCTGAGTGCTTGCGTCACATTTAATACAATTTGATGTTCGAGTAACAGGAATTACTACTATAAGTGAACCGCTCACTTTATGCTTGCACGTAATATTGATATAAAATTTATTCTATACTTAATTGTAACTTATTAAATTACTATAAAATGTTTCTCTTAGATTAAAACAATCCAAACCGAATTAATCATTATTTTAAAAGTAATACTTTTTGTTAATAATTCTAAAATCATTTTGAATAACAGTAACATATTTTATACCTTGTCTCTTCAGCTATCTACTGAGGAAAATTTAGCCGGAACAAACAAAAGTATAGAAAATATTATTTTTATCTTTTTGGTTTATGGTGTTCACATTTATACGAATCAAATATAAAGAAAATGTGTCCATTATTGTTATAGTAATACCTAGATATGTTTTCCTAATTATTTTTATACCATTTATTGTATACATATTTCGGAGACTGTTTCCTATACTTTATAATCCATATTCAAAATTCTCCCTTAAAGGTTAAAGAGGATATAGATATGGATTATCACCTCAAGTTGGACGCTGATGATACAACTACCAAAACAATTTTGCCGTCTTCAAACCCGCTGACCAATGAGTATAACATGAAATGCTCTATTGTATATATTTTCTTATAGACCCCCCTATTCACCTATCAATTCATTCCACAATAACAAACGATGCAGTATCCTCGTATCTGACAACAATGAAGCACGAAACAACCAATACCTATTATAGATGGAACGGTTATAATATAACCATGTTTGATATCTGTCGCCGGTTGATATCAGTTTACTGTATGTGGATCCGGTGACAAGCGCGCCTTTTCAGCTCATTGAAAGTGGTGATTGTCCTTATCGCGGACAGATGTAGATAAAAAAGCCGATAGATAGAAGTTAGATGTGCTGTCGTATAAACTAGTCTCTTATTATGTTTCATTGAAAAACTATTTCCGTAAATATCGTTAAACCGTTACAATAAGCCAGAGAATTGTAAAAAAATCATTCAAACTTAAACCTCGATGTATTAAACTTACCAACTTTTTTATTTGCTTCCTTGTTGTGCCGTATTTATGTTCATAATAAGTCATTATCTTATGATTTGTTTCATAAAATAGTTCCGAGTAAAAAATCCACCTTCACTTTTTCACTATTTTTCATGTTGTCAAAGTCACAAAATGGAATAAAATATATATCATTATTTCGCAAATACGCTTGTTGCCGACTATGAACTTAAACATAAATGATAAATAGAAACGATCGATAAATTTTGAAACTACTTACTTGATAACAAACGTTGATAGGAGTAAGTGTTATTTAATCGTAAATTACGGGTTTCTAAGCAACTTCAGCCGATGGAAAAACAGTTGAAACTTTTGTTTCTAAACAAAAATTATCGATGAATATGCACTTATAGCTTAGTTTACGAAAAATATGTTTTAACGTGAATAAAATTTTCAATGCGAAAGTAACGTAACATAAGTGTAAAGGTAATCACATTTAATTGACTGTTTAGTCATTAGAAATTGTCATGGTACGAAATACATTTTTGATTTTCAGTAGATTATTATAATAATAATGAAAAATCTTAACACCTCGACAGTATCCCAACAGTATAGAACAGCACTATCTGAATAAAACATGATCTCTGATCGATAAAATTCTTTAAAGAAATTGAGAAGTAGCCGTATACTTTACGTACTTAAAACCGTCGAATGAAGAATCCTTTTCATAATATCGCCTATATTTAAATTGAATGTATTTAAGAAGCAGCATAATATTGTTCTATGAAAGTATTTTTATAAAAGGAAAATATTTTTATTTGTAGTAAAACAAAACGCACATGATGATGGCCATGAAAAATAAAATGCACATAGCATAAGATTTATCCATTTTCGCCTCTACACACAAAATCAATATCAAGTGTTAAAAGTTTTAGATTAAGGAACAGGTGTTTTATGACAACACCAGAACATTTTTTTATTTTTTTTTAATAACTACAAGAAAAATTTTAATTTTTTAATAACTACAAGAAAAATAAACTCTTTCTGATAAAATCAATTTATATCTGCCTTCTGGATGAATAACCTTACTATCTGAGGTACTACTATAATGACTGGTGATAACATCCAGCTATCCTGTCCTCAGTCGTAAAAGCGATGTATCTAACCATCTATAGGTCCCACAAAGGGAGACTATAGCCCTAAACGTCTGAACTCCTCCCTGCGTCGCTGACAAAATTGCTATCAAGACGTTCATTGGTTTAATGGCTATATTTCCAATAACTCGCCTGTTTTTACCACAATCTTTGAATCATGTTACATTAAATATTTTTCATCATAAACAAATATATGTATATCTTACGCTTATTTCTGCTTGCATATAATTATCATTATTTCAGATCCTACATATCCACTTCTGGTCATAGACTTCCCCTAAGAGGAATGCTTGCGATGCTGGTAACTTCGTTCACAGGTGATAGGTCTTTGTTGCTAGAGTCTAGGCAGGTGCCACCGCATCGCCTATTTCTGCCGCCAAACGGTAGTGCAAACATTATTGTGTTGTTATCGGTTTGAAGGGTGCTACAGCCAAAGTAAATACAGGTGTAAGAAGACGTTTTATATCTTAAGCGGCGGGCGCAATATGGTTCAGTATCATCTTAACTATCGCCACCTTGTTATGGCGTATCTCTTACCATTCGATGAACGTCTTCTTCTCGTCGCTTAAATAAATAAAAAAAAGGCAAAGCCGTTACCCCTTGCCTTGAACCACTTTCTTGTTCGGCATCTAGGTGTTCAGCAGATAATGCACCAGTAAACACACTAGCGAGCCCTAATAAATACTATACCCCATTAAAAACTTTCAAGTATATATGAAAAATAATTATTTGTGTCCACAATGAAGTATTGTGGAATGAATGAAGAACCAAACATATTTTTACATTATTGTTCTATACTTTGCATCGTATTAATTAATAATAATGTTAAAATACAGGAGTATTTTGTAACTGTTATTTTAAAAAAAAGATTATCTTCCATTCGTCTTATTGTCACGATACGTAAATAGCGTAAAAATTATTTCTACTACGTTCAGTAAAGTCAACAAACGATACATAAATAAGTGCAAACGTGTGTACGTGTATAGGAGAGTACAGATGTGAAAGAAAAGATTTATTGATCTAAAAAATTTATTAATGAATGAGGCGACTATGTGCACATTGAAAATACTTGTTATTTTACATATTACCACTTGTACACTATTTACAACACCCGCGTAACATCTACTCCGCCCGTTCTCGTCTGCCAATACCAGCGCCATTCACTAAACTTACAGACTGTACACAGTTTGTACAACATCGCTTACGAACTAAGTTCTAGTAAATTATTTTTTTAAAACCATGGAAATATTCTTGATCATAATACTTATACGGATAATGGTATAAGAAGATAATTAATCTTAGATCTACAGTTTACATCTAAAACATAAATAGTAATTATATGTGTTATAATTAAATGTATTAATTTAATGACTGGTATGAGACGTGCTTTAAATATAACATGGAGAACTTTTTGCGGCTGTGGCACATTAATTTTTTTTTATTTTTATTTTTTTTTTTTTGTATCTTCATGTACTCATCTACTATTGATAACATAATTACCAACAGAAATTCAACACCGAGCTACCGCACAATTAATTATCATTATCTGAAACTACTTATCGCTATATAAAGAAGTGTTACACAACTATACGGAGAATAACTACCGATGGAACAATTAGAGATTGAAATGACTATTTCTTAATTATATGGAGTAGGGTGTATAGAGGGACTGATTAGCACTTCCCACGCTAATTATTCAATGCACTACGATACCAGTTAAAAAGATTCAACAGGTTAACTTATCAACAACATTCATTCTAGTCAACACTGACTTAATATATAAAGCTGATTACAATTCCGGACAACACAATATTCAACACCGATTTACTTTAAATACACAAATATTGAATCATGCGCTTAAAGCACGAAATGGGGGGGGGGGGACAACACGACATCATTACTATCATTATTATCATAATTACATAAAAATTTACACAATCCATTCATCAAATTAGTGTATAAAATAAAAATAAAAACATCACAAAATATATACAATTAAATAAAATTATTAAATTCAATTTCAATAATCGGAATATTAAATAATAATAAAAAAAAAAAATATTAATAATAATTCTTAAATCCATTAATAAAAACAAATCACAGTAGCAAGGTAATAAACCGTATGACAAATGTGAACATAACTTAATATTTACTTGTGCGTAAATGTAAAACAACTGTAAAAAAATACACTCTCACGTAGAAACGAACCGGAGACAAATTGATGATACATTGGAATAATATAAACGTACTTATAGTAATCAACGGGTCCAATACAGTCTCCCCTATTTTCACCACTTAATAGATGAAACGTTCCGAATTTCCATCGGGACAATGAGAGTTACCAAAATCTTCCGAAACGGATCGAACTGATGACCTTATCGGTTAAGAGCGAAATCTAACCACAACACTCCTATACCTAAAATCGTGATTGTGATGCATTTCACCGGATACACCTATAAGCTTCAGAACATTTACTAATCGTTACGTTACATTGTATACTTTAACTAGTTACATCAAACCGGCAGACGTGCTGCCAGTGTACATTTACTTTTAATTATTATTATTATCATTATACATAATTATTATTATTATTAAAAATTCCAAAGTATTACCCACATATACAAACGCTTGCCCGTCAAACTGTTAAAATTTCACGCGTTCACATTTCTCATGCGCGAAGCCCTAAGTATATTTTTAAATAAATGTGATGCCCTATGTTATGCCTCGTGTGTGTACAACTATCTGCCAGTGTAAGCCCGGCCAAAATCGGTCCAGCCGTTTCGGCGATTAGCCAAAACAGACAGGCAGTCGGGCAGGCAGGCGAAAGACATTTTACAAATAATTTTTTTGGTATAAGTGCAAACATTCATATGGATAAAATTTAAAATTACTACTTTGTTATTGACAATAGACACATAATTTTTTTTTTTCTTTTATTGTATAGATAACATCGAACAGAGCTAATTACAACATTGAAACTGAATAGATCTTCGAACTATGATTTTATTTATTAATTTTTTTTTTTTTTAGACATTTAGAAAGGAAAATCTTTCTTTGTCCTATTGTTCAATTAAAATCGTTAATGATTCTACCATCTAACAAATTACTGTATTCCGAATGAATATATTTAATAAATTATTTACACAATAATTAAACGTTGAAAAGATTACACAGACATTAATTACAGATAATAATACGAGCGATCGATATTTGATTGTTGCAATTTAAACTAACTTGATATCCAATAGGTAATAGACACTAACACCTATTACACCTTAAACTTACAAAAGCTGAACTAGTCGCTTTGCTCGTAGCGTACCACCAATTTATGATGTATAGCATTAGTTTCAATGAAGTAATAATATTCATAAAATCGCGTAAATATCTAAATACCTAATGTAGAAATCGTTTCCATTACATTAATAATATTTCTCATAATGTCGCATACGTAATAAATATTCAATGAAATACAATTAGTCATGGAGCATCTAACAAATATTCCTCATCAATGATTACATAGTACATAAAGACAAGTTATTGTAATCGACTAAATAGGCTTACCGCCCTACACGTCAGACTCCGAGTGAAATTCGGTAAGTGAAGCAAATATTTACATAGTACACTGAATTCACTGACAATTACGGTTACATTCGCCACTTCTTCTTCTTCTTCTTCCCTAAGCCAAGTATATATACAATACACCTGGAAATGTTACACTAAAGTTATTTTTACGTAAAGATTCAAAACACTACTAGATATCGTTAAGCTCTATTCCGGGGATCTATTGTTATATGTATTAAACATCAAATTTTATTATGATTTATCAGACAAACTACAGTTAAACGGCTAAGTTGCAATTGTATTAATAATATTCGTAACTAACATACAACAGCTAGATAATTCAATTATTAAACATTAATATTATATTTACATCAAAGGGAACGTCACTCGAAATCTGAACGACAAAATAGAATATTTATGCTCACCGGAGGGATATATTTTCAACGAATAAAGTGAATATCGCCGTGTATAGAAAGTTCTGGAGGTTCTATGTGATAAAATGACTCTCACGGATAAATTTTAGAACGCAAAGAAAGAGCATGCACAAAGCCGTATAAAAAAAACTATGGCCAGACATGGCGGACGTGATCGTGTGAAGATCACGAGAGTACGACACCAAGTACTGATAAAATTTTATCCATAAGTATATGTGTTAAATTTAGCAATTATGCACGGAGTGCAATAGTCAATACGAAAATAAAATAATTTTTAGCAATTCATTGTATGTACAAGTGAATATAAATTACGATGTCTCTACCGTTCCTTATTAAAAAGATCAGTTATTTACAAAAACAGTTTAAAATCATGGTAACGATTTCGTGTCTCATAATAATCATCGTCTTGTTTGAAGTTCGATTAAGTAAATATTTTATCATGATTGAACGTCGAAAAAGGGCACTATGACTGATAATCTTTTACGCCTTCGTCAATGATTG
Organism: Troides aeacus; assembly: GCA_033220335.2. Lineage (NCBI taxonomy): Eukaryota > Metazoa > Arthropoda > Insecta > Lepidoptera > Papilionidae > Troides > Troides aeacus. Next base: position 8,270,966 of record CM067268.1, on the reverse strand, counting down.
TTCAAGAATCTCCTCAAGATCTCAAGCCTCTCTTGTTAAGATTTGCAATACATATAATTGAAGATTATATCAATTTGATGGATAAGATAAAACGACTTCACACTTGTCTTAATTACATAAAAATATTTTTAAAAAAAAAAACTACTACAATGTTTTATCAGAACTGTCCATTGAATTAGCAGATATCGTGATTATTAAATTGTAAACATGTGTAAATATATTTCCAATTAAAAAAATTATAAAAACTAATAATTAGTCACGAACATAAATATACGGCCAACGAGCATATGGGACAACACAAATGTATTATTTGATAAAAATGCACATTTTTTACGGTTTTTTGTTCCTAATATATATATATATATATATATTAAAAATCACTCGTATAGACCTACTTTAAAAATTAGGCCATACATTAATAAATTATATACAATATATAGTACTGATTTAAAATATTGTGATCGATATAATTATAAAATAATTCCGAATGCACGCACTTATTTCGACTAATTTAAAGTGAAGTAAAGCTTATGAAGTTCCAATTATTCAGAAACAAAGCTTGTGGATTAGGATTATTATTTAAATAACTACAAATTATTTACATTAACATCATCAATTTTTGCATTGAAAACTGCAAACTGCAAACTGCAAAGTGGTAAATACGAAATAATTATTTTAAAATGTTTGCTACACGCGCCGCTCGTTAATAATATTTATATTACAAGAGAATCTATTCAGCAACTTTACTACGTACTTACCACGACGACAGTAACGATCTGGGAGAGGACGCTTATGTTTAATAAATATCAACTTATAACTAATAAACTCCATCTAGGTCCTTTCAACCTTGACTATGTGATGAGTATTGCCAAATATTGCACAAAATATTTATAAAACAATGATTTCTCAAATAAACAATCATATCAGTCGATTAAAAACAGTAATCTACGATGACAAAAAATTACACTTACAATTATTATATAATTATATATTCTTGTCACGATGATATGCCAATGCCAATGCCAATAAGAAAATTATATAACCAAATTCTTCACATCTGCACCACACTAGCTTTTGCGGGCTGTAGATGAAAATCATACATATACACATAACTGTTCAAATATAACATGATATTATGCAGTGTTGTATAAATAAAATTAACTAAACTTAAGACAGGAACTTACAAAACGAGTGATAAAAAAATTACGTATTACATTTTAAATCAAATTGTCAAAATGTATGGATTGAAAACTATTTAAAACGGATATTGCATTAATCAGTTATAAAACATGCAACTTTATAAAATTCCTTATTTTGATAGAAACCTAAATTTAGTATCTTTGGTAAGAACCAAGCCATGTTGAACTTAACAAATAATTTCGTGAAATGTTTCATATACGATATACATATAAACATGTGTGCCCATAATAAGTGTACGTTATATTACATCGCATTATTTGCAACTGAAATCTGTTACAACGTTATTTGTACCATGTCATTTAAATATGAACCATTGAATACTTGTTGTAATATCAACATTATATGAATTTCATTTAATGGCAAATTAAGAAAGTGGTCAAAATTTAAAAAAAAAAATATTTAAAGAAATTAGATGGAGAATGAACTTTTCCAGTGCTTTTACAAACTACACAATTAGCTTTACAATGACGCACATACAATCTATTTGCTTACAAATTTAATACATGAGATTCTTGAAAAATTAACCACTCATTTAAGGTGTTTCTATAAATCTTTTTATATAAATCCACATTTTGAATCTACCCTTAAAAGAGAATGACCAAAAATATTCAGAAATATAATAATAATTATTTTTATTACAAGTTACCAACGGGCAAGTTACTGATACAGATAATGATATGTTTATGTGTATCATATGTCATATGTTAAATACTAAATGATAAAAATCTAAAAGGATAAAAATTAATATTTCTTTTAAAAACTATTGGAAAATGTTCGTGAATTATAACATTAATATCATTGCTTCTTATAAAACTCGTATGTTTATTGCACACACGATATAAATGATGAAGCCATTCAGTTAACTTTTAAAATCAATTCAAACGTCAAAAGCATTATTTTCGTCCAAAAGTCATATTTATAAAAAACTTATACTATCCTTCAAAATGAATAAAATTTCCATTCAAGATTAATAACATTCGAAGTTAAAACGTGATGTAATACACTAAAATAAATATTTATACGAATACAAAGTGTTTTAAAACAAGAAATGCAGACCACTTTTATATTGATGGGCACAAATGTATAATGTATGTAAGATTTGAAGAAAGCAATGACTGATAAGAGCGACTGTTCTTTATGCCAAGCTTTCGTCACGGCCATCAATAAGGTTTGAATTTTTTATAATATGCATTGCATTATCGTAAAACAAAAATAAGAAGATCGCGACAACCGTGACCATACTATTAGAAACATATTTACTATTGTTAGGAACGTGAAGAATTTAAAATAGAAGTAGTCCTGCTTCCGACTTACGAAACTAAAATAATTTTATTCTAATAAATATCAATAGTCAACGTTATTTCAGCTGAAATCATTTCCAAGTGTAAATTTAATATTTTTAAATAATTACTTGTTAGTTGTGATTGAAGCCGTAATGAAAGGGACAATAGCATGCTACGATGCAGCCTAGCATTTGCATCCAGCGCTACTTGACCGCGAACGCGACGTGATAGTGCAGATTTTAGAATGAAAAAAACTAACGCACATATTTAAAGTTTTTGACAATATGAGATTCCTTAAAATGAGGCACAAAGAGAAACAGCAACATTAACAAAAATTACACATGTGTCATACTCTTACATTAAGATTTACTTGCGCATTACGCCATGCACAATACTATTATACAACTTAGGATAGAATAACTTTAAGTTAATCATTGAGCTTTCCATTTATACAAATAAATAAATAGACTATACGATTAGAACGAAGGTAATGCTACGTTAAGAATATACAGACATACACATTAAATGAATATTTCACATTATCCGTTTGTAGTTAAACGGAATTGTTACAAGAGATTTTTTTGCTCGCTTTATTGTAAAGTCTGCAATTTACTTGCGAGTACGCGGTTTGTATCACCTCACTTCACAGTGTTTATTAACCGAAACAGGCAGGGCAGAGGAGTTGGAGGCAACTCCCTCCGCAGGCAACGACGCTGAATTGTTGGCCTGTTCACTGGCTTCCTTCATCACGTAACCCGAACCTTGTGAGCTCCGAGCTAATTTTAATCGGATTGGTGTCACTTTAGCGGTCCGTATCTTACGCATTCCGGAGGAAGCATCAGAACTGAAAGAAGGGTCAATAGCAAGAGGATCTGGCGCAGTGGGATCGTATTCAAAAGGATCGACTGGCGGTTCCGACACCGCTGCGGTCGAAGCTACTGATCCACTCGGTCCTAATCCTATTAGCCCTGCTTTCCCTTCCTCCTCCTTCTTGCGCTTTATTTTAATTATCAACTTAGTAGCACTGTCACTTTCACTATTAATCACTTGAAGTTTTTCTTTTTCCAACTTTTTGTCCTTTTTCTTTTTACGTTTTTCACTTTTATTCGGCTTGAACTTCTTCGTCTTTTCATTTTCTTCGAAATCTGCCATAACCATGCGCCGGTATTTCATGCTTTCTCGTCGCAAATCTTCTAAACTGGGTTTGGGTATGCTGGTAAGACGTTTTTTCGGTGGACGAAATTGAAAACCAGATGGTTCTTCATTCACTTGCTGCACAATGTTAGAACCAATTTTAATTTTTAATTTTGGAGTAACAGGAGATGTGACACTAGACCTACTAGGTTTTGAGACGCGACCGCGTCTTTTATGGATCTGGTTAGTATTGGTATAAGTTGACAATTTTACATCATCTGATGATTCAATGTCATCATTCATAGTTACTTCTAAATGTCGTAACTCTCGATTTACGCCTGAAACTTTTCTTTTCTTTTTTTCAATAGGTGAGTCAGTAAGTTTATAATCCTCTCTTGTTGGTATACTCGTCATTGAAGCTACTGCTTTTGGTATAGTTATAACAGCACGGGGCAGAGGCTGCGGTGCTGCTGGCGGAGGGGGCGCCCCCGTGTTTGATGTATTGGTAGGGTCATCCATGTTCATATCTTGTGTCCAATATTGACGCAATAATTCTTTTTTGCGCATGCGTCTTAAATTGGTAGATCCGGTCATCATTGAACTCGCCGACGCACTAGTCGTATTACTATGGATATTAGAGTTGGAATCATGTACTGGAGCAGGTGGTTGTGGAGCAGTAGGTTGAACGGAACTAGCAGAATAGTTGGCGTCCAAAAATGGTCCTTTTATTTTAACTTTTAACTGATTTCTCGAATCACTCAATGATACTTTTGGCATTTGTGGAATTTCTTTTGATGGTTCAATTACTTCAGAAGTAGAATCACCTGGTCTAGGCTTGCTCGACATAAGAGCACTGTGTAATAGTTTTTCAACTTCTTCATCGATCTCTATCAATGGCTGATCTGCTGTACCACTGGCAAAAGCAAGTAAATGACTGTGAAAACCATCGCCGACGGGCGGAACAGGAGTATCAAAAGTTTGATGGTACGTGCGCATATCCACCGGACCAGGTAAGACGGGTTGTACCTGGGAAAATCCAGGTGTGCGTTCAGGGTTACTCTGACTTGACGGAGACTCCGGAGAACCACGTGGTTCAGGTGACGGCGCTTTTGTTTCTTTAACTTCAATTACAGGTTTTTTACTCGGTTGAGGACTTAGCGTCCTAGGTGATGGTGAATTATCTTCTTTATAAGTCTGTTCTGATTTCCTATCATCTCGAAGATCAACTGATTTTCGCCTTTCCCGTAATGCTTTTAAATCTACACCATCATTTGCCAACTCTTCATCAAAATCATAAACTGTTCCAACCAATTTGCTTTGAATGGAATTTCCAGTAAATTCGCTAGATGGAAAAGAATGCCCTCCTTGACCGCGACTTTTCGATCGACCCCGACCTCTGTGATTTCTATTGTTTCTATTGTTAGGTCGCTTAGATCCTTTAGAAACATCACTTTGTTTAGGTGATATGCCAGGACTCTTTCCAGGAGATTTTGATGAGAATTTTGGCGTGGACTTGGAAGTTTTAACTGGCGATTTAGATTCTTGTGGATGAAGGCTTGACATTGTTTCGTTACTATCAATAGACAATTTTGTTGGAGGTCTTGTATTACTGGATTCATTGTACGAACCGATGCTTATAGTAGGACTTGATACGTGAATAGAAAATTTATCACTCCCAGTAACATCAATGTCATCCTGAGGTGAATCTAAAGGTTTAGGCGTTGGGGGTGCAATCATTGCAGTTGTTAAAGCTATATTTTGTGATGATGTTGTAAAGGCCGCGCATAAAGTAAACGGTGGTTTTGATAAAGGTTGTATTAATGGAGCAGTAGCAAATGATAATCCAGAAGTGTATAAACCAGGACCAGGTGATGGCAAAGATAACTGAGATGAAGCGCAGGCACTTGCTGCAAATAATGGGAGAGTACCCATTGAATTCAAAAACGGGGATGCGTCTGGTGGATAACTAGTGTACTGATTAAGGGGCATTGGCGGTTCTACTGCGCATGAATAGGCAGGAATAGGTGCGTACTGATCAATCTCCGACATCATAGTTCCGGTACGTGAATCACATATAGTTAAATGGGATTTTGTGTCTGTTTTTTGAGAACACACAGAACCTTCAGAATTTGTGCTTGAATCTGATGATCGACGTGTAGTTATTTTACTTTCTCTCCATTTCGAATCTCGGCTAGCATAGGGAGAGGATATCGTAGCGCAATCCGAATGTATTAATGAATTGTTATTATCATAGGTTTGATTATCCTGTGACAGATCCTGGTCATTGCTATGTATTGAGTGATCAACAACAGATAACGACTGAGAATCGTCACTTTGTTTAGATAAAGAGATAGTATCTCCTACTTCAGATACAGAGTGCACATCAGAATGAACAGGAATATGTTCTTTAACATCTTCATTATAAGTAGTTGTATGCTCATATTTTGTGTTTACCGGTTCTAGCCCAGAATCTTTTTGATCAACGGGCATAGAAAATTCAGGCCATTTTTCTTTATTCAAACGCACTGACTCGTCGACTTTATCATCTACTATAATTTCCAGCTGCGCCGATTCGTCGTCAATTGAACGTCGTTTAGGATTCTTGAGGTCAATTTCATTATTAGGAGATCTTATGTCATGCAATTCTGCTGGAGAAGATCTTTTTGATATTTCATCCTGGTCTTTGGCAGGCTTTACTATATTCATATTTTCTTCTTCTTTGCATTCTGCGTCTTCGCTTACAGTTGCCGTTTCATTTTGTGTTGAACTTTCCCGAGGCGCTTTTTTTGAGCTAAGCTGCATTCTCAACCTGTCAACAAGGTTAAGTGTTTCTTGAACCCCTTGTTCCTTAGAATCTTCTTTAAATAAGAACTCAGGGTAAGTTGTAAAAGGCTTCATAATATCTTCGTGATTAAATCCTTCATCATCTAGTATATCAAATTCAAAAAGTTCATTATCTTTTGACTGAGGTGAAAAGATAGTTCTATTCGAGAACGAGTTAAGCGCAGAAGGTATTTTAGCACTTTTAGAAATTTCAACACCCTGAACATGGCTGGCATCTTGTATAGTAAATTTTTTCTCTGAATCTAAATTTGAACGCTTTCGCAAGTTTCTAGGTAATGGATTTTCTTCAATAGGATCTAAAATAATAGTTCTTGCATCCAAGGGTGTTTTAGGAGATTTAATCATGGTATTTTCATTAAGGTTGGCTTGAATTTTTGCAATCATTTTGATACTACTTTTATCAGTACAATCAGAATCCAAAGATTTATCTTCAGTCATATATTTTTCATGGCCACCAGGTTTTTCAACAGGTGGAGGGTGAACATGAGGACTAGGAGCTTTAGGTAACCAATGTTTTTCAGAACCTGCAAACTCTTCTGTAATCGTCGACGGCGTTTTTCTTTTAATATTTTCTACCAATGATGGAGGATCCATATTTACCTTTTTAATTGGTGAAAAAGAAGATCGATCTACAAGAGTCAAGCTTTGTGCATCACATCTACTGATGGGTCTTGCTCTTGTCGTTGTTTCTCTTGAACTACCGTGATAACCAGAATCTTTAAATAATATATCTTTGACACTTAAACGTCTGGTCCTTACATCTTTTTGTTTAATATCAATATTTTTTCTGGGACTGATTTTGGTAATATTTAAAATTTCTGCATATGATGTGATCGGTTTCTCTGTTGATACACTACGTCGCGTTATAGTACCTGACGTCTTAAAACTGGTTTTGGCTATTTCTAAAGAAACACATGTCTCTACTTTTATTTCACGCCTTATCTTCTCATTCTCTTCCCGCTGCGTAACTGAATATTCATAGGACTGGCTTCTCTCTTTGGGAGTTTTATTTGATTCACAGACAATTTTGGTGCCATCTTTAGATGATTTTCTCTGTCGGGTGTCAAAGTTATTAGGCATATTTCCGCTTGCAGTAACGCTTCTGGTCCTAGAACGTGTGGCAGCACGCGTGTCATTGGCTCTGATCGGTTCCTCTCTTTCAACAATCGGTGATGACACCCTGCACTCGGACTCCCGTTCGGAAGTTTTAAGCTTCTTGTCAAGGGCCTTGCGTGGGGATGCATCAGTTGAAAAACTTTTTCCTCTACGAGGTCTTCGCGGTCTTTTGGGGGTAGGACTTTCGGATCCAGAACATCTAGATTCTTTATAGCTGTCAGAGTCACTCGAGGCACTAGTCGAAGACAGCGGTCTTGACACCTTGTCAAGAAAGGGCAAGTCAACTGTTGGTCTAGAGCCAGGAGGCGAAAACATTGATGGTTGCTTCGAAATTGGTTTTATTTCTCGAGCTTTTGCTGAAGGCTTTAAGCTGGGTTTCTCTGGTTCTTCATCAGAACTAGAGGACGATGAATAAGTACTACTACTAGAATTGGAAGAAGAACTTGTGCTATCCTCATCTAGAGATGCTTTTGAGCTTTTGGCTATATCCTTTTTTAGTGAAAACTTTGTTTGACACTTATCAATTTCCCTTTTTTTACCTGCTTCTGATTGATCTATAATAGGTAACTTACTCCCTAATCCACTTTTGATATGAGCAGCTGCTTTTTTGGCAGCTTGTCTTTGGGGAACATAGGCTATAGTCTCTTTTTCTGTGGCTTTAACAGATTTTTTCCTACCAACTTTAGCTGAAGCATCCTTTACCTCTTTACCTTTTGATCTAACCTTTGGTTTTGATTTTGAATCATCACCACTAACTTGTTTTTCAGTGCTTGATTCCTCCCTTCTCACAGTAGTAGATCGCATATTTTCTGAAGCCTTTTTTGCTGCTTGTCTCTGTGGCACAATCAAATCTGTAGGATTATCTTTCTGTTTTAAAAACTTAATGTTTTCTTTATTTCTAGCGTCATCATCAGACTCATGAGGTTTTACAGGTGTCTTCTTTTCGTTTTTATTTGATGGTTTTCGACCACGTTTCTTTGGAGCAGGTTTATCTTCTCTATGTAAAGACTTTCTTTCTGAATGGGTAGATATAAATTCCTTCATAGCTGCTTTGGTTCTCGGTAATGATTGTTGTGAATCAATACCACTGAGAGATGCTTCAGATCTTCTACGGACATTTCTTGTTTTATCTTGTTTTGCTTTATTTGATTTCATATCACTCTTTACTGAATCTGTGTCCTCACTACTATCAGAATAAATATCTATTGGGAATTTATTATTCCTTGTTGATCTTATAGGCATTAATTCATCGCTATCAGTACCTGATATACCACTTTTTCCAGCGTCCATCTCTTTTTCCATCTGCTGTAAAGTTTTACTTCGTGATCTATCTTTTTTCATTCTGGCTTTGTAAGTCTCATCTTCACTGCTACTTTCTACGACTGCTTTTGATGGAGGGGTTTTCTTCTTTTTTCTATCCAATTTTTTAGGTGATCTTTTGCCTTTGCCTTTAGGAGAGATTTTTTTCTTTGGCGAAGTACTAGTTTTCTTAACCTCATCATCTGTGCTGGAACCAATAGTTCTTCCACGATATTTTCCTGAACGATTCACTTCTGCGGAACTCTCTTCACTAGATAAACCACTATACATGCTGCCACTTCTGCGTGATCCATTAACATAATGTTTTTTGTACGGATTCGCCGCCTTTGAACCTTTAACAAGGCCATTTCTATCTTTTTTCTTGTCATTATTTATGTTTTGTGGAGCAATTCGCGAAAGAAGCTCTTCAAAATCGTTTTTATGATCTGGTGCATTGGGATGGGAGTATAATCTGTCATATATGGATGGTCCATGATTAGCTTCAAGTATAGCTGCTAATTCTACTCCAGAAATTCCTGGTTCAGCAGATAGAACAGCAATTTGTTTATGAAAAGTTTGTTCACGTATTCGAAAGAATGATCTTGATAGCTTTTCTCTTCTACTAACCATATAGCATAAATTGCGCACTCTTTCTAAATCCTGCCTAAGTTGTACAAACATTTTCATTTTGTCAAGATCAGCTTGTTCTTGTCTGTGTGTCAAAAGGTCAGTGTCATCTGATTTAGGTGGTAGTAACGGTCGATTATGAGCAGATCGTCGTTTCAGCTTCCAATAGTTGTAAATGTAATTGATCGCTTCTTGGTCTACTTCTAAGAGATGAGAGCTTATATCTTTTACACTGACATGGCGATCAAACTCTCGTTCTATTTCCTGTAACCGCGCTGCTCGCGCTTGTGTTTTTTCTTCAGATGTCATATCTTTACGCCTTTTTCTTTTAACTTCTTCCTCTTCTGAACCAGATCCTGTACACTTTTCTTTCTTTGAATTTACACTATGCTTTTGACAGTAAGATCGTAATTTAACACCATCATCAGCATTTTCATCTTCTATGATGGCACGCATTTCTAAACCATGTTTAAATGCACATGTGACATGATATGCAGTTTTACAAGTTTTAACAGAGCATTGTATGCAAGCTCCTTTACGCTCGCGGCACAAAACACACACCAATGACCAGCGTGATGGTGGTATAGATGATATTTTAGTGATAGGCTCCATTTTTTCAGCACAACCAATAGATACTTCAGGTATCCACAGAACACAGCTGACATGCGCCCATTTGTGACCATTCGGGGTGCACTTCATGGCTCCGCCAAGATTTGGGCATAAGGCGCAAGTAGGCCTGACACCTGCTCCACATGGTCTGCACAGCCACTGACCTAGAATACGAGATTAAAATTATCACTAACTCCAAATATTAAAAGCGAAAAGACTTCAAACGAGTTAGGGGCCTATTGAAGACTCACCATGACCATACGTACCATCTGGAATTACAGTAATGCCATAACATGCTTGGTGAACACAAATGTTACATGAGTCGCAGAATACCATCTCATTTCCATCTTCGGAATCTGGAGACCTACAAACGTCGCATATTACGTTTTCGTCATACTCGATACCCAAACCTTCTTCTGACTTCATTATGGCTTGTATTTTATCCCAAGTGCGAACCTGTATCAAATAACATTAACTCAATTTAAATGTCATAACATATAATACAATATCTATAACTAAATATGCTAAACAATTTAACTATAAACTAAATTAACACCGTTTTCAATTAACTTAAAAGTTGCATATCAAAGGTATTAAGCAGGTAAAATATGTTTAGAGACATGAAATAATAAAAATCATTTTACATAACAAATGTTTAAGTAATCAAAAAGTTAATTTGGTCCCAAATACATAGAAAGTATTTAAATGAATATATCTGGTATAATTACAACCAGCACTTGTCTGAGTTACTAATACAAGATGTTGGAAGCTGTTAATCTTTAGAAACTTTTATTATAGATGAAATAAAAATTATAAATAATTTATCATTAAACACTGCAAGCCCTCAGTAATTACTATGGTGAAATAGTTCTGCAATAGCTAAATTTGTGATTAAAAATTATAACTCTAAATGACTAATGTATTATTTTATAGTATACCTTACAAGAGACTTATGTCAAACAATTAATGTCCATTAGCAGAGTTGATGATGAACTCTACTTTTGATAGGTAATAAACAAATTAGCTCATTATATTTTAAATATCAAATACCACTTTTAAACTTTTATGTATTTTAATGCATCATGACTTTGCTATATAAACTTCGGGTGATTATATTGACTTTTATCCAAATTTCTCCACAACAGCAAAATTGGTAATATAATAATGAAAATTAAATTTTTACCTCTAAATCTTCAATAACCTTTTCTAATTGATCTTCTGTGATTGCTGAAGCACCAGCTCTGGCCCGCTCTGCATTTAGTAACTTTAGCCATGCTGTATCAGTGGCATCCAGATCATAGCTGCATGCCGCTTCTGCACGAGCAGGGGTTGCACTGAGATAATGCTTGTCGGCCTGGTAGTGTGCATCACGAGATAAGTGAATATATTTATCCTTTGGCCTGCAAAGAAGAATATATTACTAAATTAAATTAATCATACAATTAATTTGTTAATAAAATTATTATTGTTAATATCCTTTTATTTAGATATGCACAGATTACATAAATATTACTTACAGTCTGAAATTTTCAAAATCTGGAGGCAAAGGATTTTCAATTACTTTGACTTTTGGTGCTGGGAGTGAATCAGGATTAACGGGAACCTGTACTCCTCTTTCCCAATCTTGTTTCCAGGTATCAGTTATAATCCAGTACTCACTAGGAGTCAGAGGTTCCGAGTCAGGTAATTTCATTGCGCTGATGAGATCTTTTCTGAAATATTAATGTTGACAAATTCAAAACAATGAAGATAAAACAAATGTTAGTCAATGTATATTATTTTTTCTTTTAATATCTACATACTATTTTTAAAATCCTTAAATGTTAAATACAGATTTCACCTTATCATACCTTTGTTTGTAGTGCAAATGAAAAAAAAAATTGTCTTTATTACAATATTTGCCCCATACATACTATAAAGTTTATAAGTAATACAAGAGAACAGGTACTCAAAAAATTATTTACTAGAGCTTAAATTTTTTACATTTTCTGTTTCATATATTTTAAGATTCACAGCAATTATTGGACAGGGAAAATCAACTTACTCACTTCATGTTTTTTTATAATTATTGCTATAAAATTGTATAAATAATTTAAAAATCTTTTATGGCAATGGGAAGTTGACTTATGTTCAAGCTGTAGCTGTTATATATCACTAAACATTTAGTTTATAAAAAGAAAAGAAACCAAATTTAAACACATTTTTTTTGTGGAGAGTAAAATTTATAAATGTCTGCTTCCCAAAAATCTGAATAAAAATTCACATCAACTGCACACAACAATACACAAACTGTTGTAACACATATTTCTTGCAATTATAAAAGCTTAGAATTATAAACACCACAACAATTAAACATAGTATTTTAAGACAACTATCTAAAGGGGCAAACAACAACCTGTTGTTGATATTGCTTTACTTTGATAACTGGAAATAGTTAGTACATACAAACTATAAGTTGAATGGTATTGTAATTTAATGTTACATGAACTAATATCTGCCTTCAGATGTTTAAATTTTTGCCAGTGCAAAGTCATATGCATACTTTATTACATCATTCTCTTCATTCAATAATCACTTATTGTTTTATTACTAATATAAAAAATACAACACCATACTGTCCAATGTACTTCAGAAACTATTATGTAATAATATATATAATAAAATATCATTAAAAAATTTAATATACCTGATCCACATACATTTTTATACAAGTCTTTATTTACGTAAATATAACATTTTTATACATATAATTATTAAAATTAAATGTAATATATTATACATATTTGTATTTCCTTATTTTTCAAGCATTAAGTCTATTATTTGTACTTTTCAACAAGATTTGACAATCTCAAGTTTATATGCAAAGCAGAATAATCATAGAAAAAATAAAATAAAAAAATATACTTAAGTATATAAATAATAATTGTAAAAACATAAATAATATAGTATTAAAGACAAATAATAGATAGGTATTTGTACACAAAAGAACTGAAATTTATATTCTCACCATCACAATATAAACTGAAACATTTTTATCTCAAAGCATTTTTGTTTCACAAATCGCAACAGTGGACAGAAGGCCTTTAATTTATGTGATAATTTCAACCATATTATATTTTATTATTTTTATGTTCAAGTCATAACCAATATTTACATGTTTATTATAAACATGGTTTTATTTTTATAATAAATCTGTCTATTATGAAAATGACACAATCATTTGATATTATTAAAAAAAAAATAGTAGCATTTTAATTTTCATTATATTTAATGTTAATCAGTGAGAAACCTTAGAGAGGGGAGACCTATGTCCAGTAGTGAACATCAACGGGCTGATGATAATGCTTACTGGCTGACTTAGAACTAAAATGAATCGCAAATTAGCTAATGCTGTTGACTAGCTGATGCATTATTTAGCACAGCTCAATCTTGATCACACACTTACACTCTATACTCGTTGATAAACTATAATGCTTTGCACTTCAACAATAAAAAGTTATCCGCTTTGCTAAAATATAGTATTAAAGGAATAAACGCGAGCATGTAATGTGTGGAAAACATATCAAAAGGAAACAACAGAGCATATAAATTTTTTTCAGATTTACAAATTCACAATTCTATTTTATATTAAATATTGAAATTATTATAACTTTATTGGTATCTTGACATCAAAGTGTTTATTTCAAAAATATTAAGTTCTGCTAAAGGCAAAAGAAACGCACAGCCTCTTAAGGAAATTACAAATATGTATATAAATTACAATATATACAAAAAAATTATAACAACCACAAAAATCCTTTGTGAGTTGCTTTTACAATAAGTGCTATACATCATTCATCATATCTAATATTATAAGTAATGAAAATAGCTGCTTGATATTAAACTTGCACACAAACCTGAAGAGTTCTGCCGGTGCCTCTGAGGCACTTCTATTATATATTGATGACATCTTGAGGTCACTGACAGGCCGGAGCTGCCAGAGCGCGTCCTCAGGTTCCGTCCTTCGACGTTTGGATGTGCTCGGCTCTTCACCGCGTGCTCCAGTCACCCTTTTGGTGCCTCTCAACGACATCTCTGCTAATGTTTTTCACAACCTACATGTTCACGAACCCCTCACTTCTTTACACTTAGAACGTGGTAATAACATTGTGTAAAATGTAACATCATCTACTACATGATGATACTTTAATTTATATCCACACAATAGCAACTGGTGCAACCTGTAATGAAAATAAACCATTTAATATTTATAATAAGTTATCTTAATAATCTTTATTTAAGTGTTAAGTTTTAGCTATAGATAATTTCTGATTAAGAACCATTTTAATCAATACCACAATATGGAAACTACTGCTAACACACTCAAAGCAAATGTATGTATACATCACAATTATATGTCACTAAATAAGTATTTGACAACAATATTAAAGTTATTTTCTTCGAAAGTGCTATATTTCTATACAAAGTACATTCAGGACAAATATGTCAATCGACAATATTAACAAAGATTTAAGACAGGTGTTACTTGTATGCGCCGTCATCATTAGACATTTATTAATAATATATCACAATATAAACGACAGGTTCATTTTTTTTTCATCCTTTGTTGGTAAAATTGAACAACAATATCAATTGACGTTTCACTATTGCACGAATAAAATGTATGGCGGGCCATGGAAGGCTCTGTTCGAGATAGACAACCACCGCAAGTCCGAATCCCCGTAAATATCACCGGCGGCAAAGATAACTATAATTAAAACGTTGAAAAAAAATCACCATCACTATTTCGAAGATAATTTTCTGATTTTCCATCCTTTAATAGGTACATCCGTAAATATTTATTTCACAGTCTCCATTAAAACTACATAACACAATTGACAACATAGATAGCAGCACTGTTTTGTTGCCAGATTGACGTTAGTTCTACGCATCATTTTCTTCCCTACCTTTAATATCAATATAACTACATATATGTCCATATAAGCGATGAGGTCTGTATAAACTGTATACCTACTTATAATAAAATTATATTGAAAAATATGATTTATTTTACATACATTTTCTAAAACAGACATTTGGCGCCATTGATCCAAAACCCACTTGGTCACGTGACTATATACGAATCACCAACGCAAGCCAAGTAAAATGGCTAAAAAGCACATCGAGTTCATATAATGTCAATGGTTTTGAGAGGAACTTGTCGCAAAACATATGCATCGAGAGAAAGTTTTTCATGCATTAAAATTGAGATCAAAATAAACACGAGCACATATTGAAAAAACATTGGTTGAGTTTGTCAGCGACTAGCACAATTTATCAAGACAATATATCATGGACTGAGAGATATCAATAACAAGTTTCTGAACACGGCCGATAGTTGGCGCTTGTTAATGAAAAAAAAAAATAATGTTTCCATATGTAAAAATTAACATTGTGGTTAGTTAAACGAGTATAATTTAATTGATTGAACATGGGATTTATTTTTAGGATTGTATATATAAATTTGCCGTGGTATATTATGCTTTAATCTTGCATATACGTAAATTTGTAAATATGTCGTGAACGTTCGGCTTATCTCATTAGTTATTCTATTTGGTTCACATAAAAATGTGTCATCATTATCATCATCCGATAAACGTCCACCGTAGCACATAGGCCTCCCCCAAAAATCTCCTTATCGATCGGTCCCGCGTTGCTCGCGTCCAGTGTGTTCTAAATGAGTATCATTATAGTTTATATATGTATATTTAGCGTAAACTACATTTTTCATTAAAAATTACTTATAATCTATGTAATATATTAAACTAAAACTCTTCTTTAAATGATAATTTGTGTAATCGATAATACGTAAAATATAATAGATCAAATGTTTGTATTAATGTAAGAGGGATTACATTTCGAAAAACTTAACAGGTTAAATGAGTTCTAAAGATTCATTGAACTTAGAAGACGAAAATGAACACTTAAACGCAATTTATAACTAAAACACAATTGGAGTAATTTATAAAAAAAAAGTAAATTAAGTAACTAATATATTGCGTACAGTACTCATTATTAAATCAAATGTATCTTTTGGTAAATAATTTTTTATAAATTCAACAAGCAAAAACGTAAAGCAAATCGAGTTATAATGTCCTTGTTTTTTGTTGGCAATCACGTGACAAAATAAATGCCAATGTTCTCGTATTTTTAAAGAAAACGTAATGGCATAAATTGTTTAGTGTTAACAAAGTCCCTTTTAATATTTTCGTGTTTTCACTATTTTTCTTGAATATTTAATGTTACTTGCAACATTTGGAACAAAAGTCTATGTATACCTACGTGTAGCTTTACAGGTTCTCAAATTACAAGATCAATACTTGACCTAGATTTCTCTTTGGATATTACGGCAGTCCTGATATTTAGATAATAGAAGGAAATATTTTACTGTTTGTATAATTGTTATACAGACGACCTTTCTAGATGGATATTAATATTAAATTAACATAACAATACTGTAAATTTAATCAACGTTCTCAATATAAAATAATACATTTTACTGCCTAAATCTGCAAAATAAAACTGTTCCTTAAACTATATTGCTTTTCGGATTATTTATTTTAAATGTAGAATAGATCAAATAAGGATGTTAGCCAAAAATAATAGGTTTATAGGTCTCCATTTTATCGATGCCAACTAAATTATATACAAGCTCAGGATCTAGGATATTTAGATAAGTCGCGATAAGATTCCGGCATCTTAAACTCACACTATGATATAATTTATATTAAACTTTCATAAAAGTAACAGAAAACGCGTTTTTTTTTTAAATTTGCTTTTAATCCTAGAGTAGGAGGCGATGGTAATGAATACTATTTGTTTAAAAAATTAAATTGTGTCCAGTATTATCGACGCTACTAAATAAGATATAAAACCATCTATGAAGTAATGGACATCTGAAATGTATGTCTAAATTATAACATTACAGAATTTAAGATATTAATTTTTTGGAGAATCAAATGAATATGAATTAGTTTTAATTAAATAAAATATTAAAAAAATGTATATTGTAATTACTATGTTTTCTAGACCTTTTTTTTTTCAATAAAGGGACAACTAGGTTCACAAAAATAAAAGGACCAAAAAATTAAGCACTATTACGGTCATAAGGACGGAAGCACGGCTTTCGTGAAAATGGAATTCGCTGAAGTACCACACTTGGCAAATTATAGTGCGTACATTACTCATTATTATTGCCACTTACCAAATATCCATTCTAAGAAAAAAAGTGCAACATTAGTGTCCAACTTGGAATTTTGTAATTACGGGCACAGATGGTTCAGCAATGCACGCTCTTAACATAAAGCCATCTTTGTGCCACTTTAAAAGTTATAGCCGTGAATATGACAATGATATCGAACTGCTTGAGTATCTTGTATTTTGAATAAAAGAAGGAAAAAAAACATTCACCAATTTTATTATGAATTTCTAAGTTTGTTAACAATCTATATATATATATATGATAAAAGCAAACAGGTAATATGTTAAATACAACACTAATAATAGAAGTTTATTAATTATATATTCGAGAGATCATAGACAAAGTTTTTTTAAAACTTGTAAATGTTGATAAGCAACAGGTATTACCATTCATACTGCAAGTCACGAATACGTTTTATCCTTTAAGGGCTAAAAAAAAATATTTTACATCATACAATAAATAAGAATAAGAATTCAATTTGAATTATGACTATATAAGAAACCGAATATAAAAAATAGTTTTAGATGCTTACAATTTAAGAGATTCAGACATAAAATAGTTTTGGCCTTGTAACCTTTACAAAATGGAATAAATCTCATAAATAAATTACGTTATATCTATCAGAGTTTGTTTACTAAATAATTAATATTTTTATAAAAAATTAAAGATAAAGTAAAATTATTATTTCGTATAGAATAGTTAACAAGACGGTTTGTAAAGACGGCCCATAAATTTAAAGATATGTGTTAAGAATAATTATTTTTCTTAAATCTATTTTATTAAGGTACATATAATTAAAATTTTAAAATATCTTTCATCAAGGTGTACATTCATATAGTATTTATAACATTAAGAATTATAATTATTTATTATGGTAATGTCGTATTTCACGTTATGCAATTGTTAACAAAACTATTTAGGTACTATAAATATTAATTAATGGCACAAATATCAACACAAACTTTTTTAAAACGCAGTCAGACAACGATAATTTCCTTTGAGAGCTATGGAATGTTTATAAATTATTACTTATTTCCTATGACATTGTGAAATAATAATTATTTTAACAGAGAATGATAATTATATTTCTTCTGTTTATGACATAAATAGTTAGATATTTTGAGGATTAATAACATTGGTATATCTTTCTTCGAAATTCACTAAAAAAAACTTATATACTAATAAACTTAAATCTAAAATAATTGTTGTAAAACTTAATTAGGCGTACAATGTTTGAATTTTTGGTATACATGCAACTTATTTTCACTAATAATCTATTAAGAAACATTTAATATTTATTATTACCAGATACGAGAGATCTCAACCGTCTGAGCAAAACATAAAACAGTAAATAAATTTTTAATATAAGAAAAAAATGTTAACTAACTCAAATGTAATTAGTCGAAAGTTAGGCCATGTTGTGTGTATTTCGTAAATTACATATTTGATTTTATATACAATTCAATGACATAAGTTATTATCACAGAAATTAAAAAAATAAAGAGTGGGAATTTTTTAAGTGGAATTTTGTATTTATTTTTATATGATGCTCAATATTTTTATAAAGTGAATAAGTTTAGCTAAAATTATTCCTAAAAATGTTAGTAAAATGGTAGACTGTTATAGATAGGTCTTGTAGAAAAAGCACGAAGTTCAATTAATGGTTCAATCAAGAGAATCTTTGAGTAACAAAGAACGCCGAAATAACCACAAGGAATAAGAAACTGAAATTAACTGAAAATCTTGAAACAGAGATTTCTGTTAAATAATATATTAATCAAATTAACTTTCACAAGCTTATGAATCATAAAAGAATGAAATCAAAAGATGTTGCGCACTAGTTTTTTTTCACCATAATATTTTTATTGAGCACCATACCACCCATACAAATTTCCTATCCAGATCTAAAATGTAAGAAACAAAAAAAATAACATATACATATCATAATATCTTAAAAGTATCACTAACATTCCTACAAAGACACATTCATACCTGTGTAAATATCGCAGCATTGTTAACTACTACATATATGATATATTTATAAAGAATTTTTATTTTATTTTTGTCTTATAAGATAGTATAACATTACATACTTTCACCAAAAATACTTAGAAGTTTAACAAAAAATCTATTTTAATTAAAAAAAGTTTGTAGGGTTTTGGATAATTAGTAGAATTTGATGTATCTTATTCTTACAAAAGTAGCAGTACTTGCGCCACCATGAACTTGTTTCAAACGATGATAACTATAGTTGTGCAAAACCAGTTTCAACTAAGTATAATTTACACATTAAGACCTATTGAAAAAGATTTAAAGTTGTGCGAAACTAACAACAACCGCAAAAATTTCAAACACTAAAAATTTAAGAAAAGTGAAAGTACCACCCAGCAGTGGACCTCAATCGGCTGATGATCATGAAATTTTATTAAGAGCAGCATGCACGTGTTATGGATATTCAATGAATGTCTAAAGTATTTTATTAACATTATGTGTTTTTAACATTAACATTTTTTATTTGATCTCTCTATAGTTAACCATATATTAATGTAAATGATTAATATTATTGAAAGTTTTGTCTTATGTGACTGATTGGAAGTTAACAGTATAGAATACATTAGTGTTGGTATTGGGGAGAGGTATAGGTTCAGCAATATCTATCATCTGATGAGGATGTACTTACTAACACCAGTTATAAAGGACTAGATTGTTATTACCTACTTTACTAACAAACTATAATTTGATCAGACACACTCATATATTTTATCTATAGATGTAAACAGCAAAAATACATAAAATCCAATTTTAATAGCTTCAATTTATTTGGCATTTCAATAAATTTTTTTTTGGCATTTGATAGGTGAATTAAAAACTACTTTTTTTTTGGAAAATATTTACCATTGATAATTCACCTTCACATTGATATCTAGACGAAAATAATTAAGTGAACTTAAATCTATGATTTATATCTAAAACTTACACTTCCAAACAATTTGTAATGGAAGTTTAGTTAGTTTGCTGGATTCATTGTTTGTTAGTTTATTCTATGAAAATTGACTCCTGATTCTCTAAAACATAATTGGTGAAGATGTTGATGGGTGTGATTGCTTCCAGAGATATTTGGCCAGTGGGTGGCCAGCAGAGATTGGGGCCAATCACCACGGCTAAGTTACTAATTGTCATTTTATTATGACAACTTCTTTCTTGTACCTGTAATAATAATAGTTAATATATAGTCCCAAAATTAAGTATTATCCAAAAAATCTATAATTATACATAAACCTATATCTTACCTTCCACAAGAATTGCATTAGATACTTCAATAGTTTGTAATTATCAGCAGGCAATTTGTCTCTGATGAGGATCTTAACTTCCGTTTGCTTTTTTTGAGCTGTCCATGCTGTAATAAAAACATTAAGTTAATTGGTAAGGAATGACAGGGATAGGTCTCTGTTGCCAGAAACCCTCGAAGTAGTGTTATCTCAATAACTTCTATTTCTAATGCACAACAGTAATGTTTTCCAATATAAAGTAGTAGTTATGGAGATAAAGAGACATAACATTTTAATTCTCTCTAGGACACCAAATCCTAGCTCCCTAAACAAATCCAAATAATAATCAACTCAAGTTACAAAACTAATCAAAATAGGTAAATATAGATAAGCACAATGTGGTACAGTATAGGGTGTCTGGTGGCAGATTTATGTTTTCAAATTTAAATAAAAAATAATGTTTGACATATAATTTTACTAAAAGTATTAAAAGATAGAGTACAAATGCGGATTTCATTTTTTAAAGATAATGTCATCCAAATGTCTTCCATCCTGTTGCACACACTGTTCGAAACGGAGCCTCGTATTCCGTGCCACACGCTGCAGTAAACTTGGTTCAATTGCGCTGATTTCTCGCCGAATATTTTCTTTTAAGTCCACAACAGTTCGCAGATTGTTGGCGTAAACTCTCTCTTTGAGGTAGCCCCACAAAAAAAATCCATTGGACTTAGGTCGGGTGACCTCGGTGGCCACGGGATGTCCCCAAAGCGACTAATCAGTTTTTGAGGGAGATTTTCTCGCAACAAATCCATCGAAGCTCTGGCCGTGTGTGCGGTCGCACCTGTACCGCATCCTGTTGAAACCACGTGTGTGATGAGAATGATGAATGAGCTCGCAGGTTCGGCAAAAAGAAATTCGAAATCATGAGCCGATAATTCTCACCATTGACATTCGTCGCTTGGCCCCGTGCATTTTCAAAAAAAAATGGTCCGATTATCCCATTCGTGGATAAAGGGCACCAAACAGTTACCCTTGGGCAATGTAATGGTTTTTGGTGCTTCAGTCGAGGATTGCGAGTTCTTAGAGCCCAGTAACGGCAATTTTGCTTGTTTACGTGTCCGTTTAAATGAAAATGAGCCTCGTCGCTCCAAAAAATGGAATTCACAGTGCGAAAACGCTCCAACATGGTTTCACAAAAAAATTTGCGTGACGCAGTCATTTTTTTTTCAATTCTTGAATTATTTGAATTTTAAAAGGATGAAACTTCATATCTTTTTTCAAAATTTTATGCACAGTGAAATGCTCTTGGAAATCCCAGTGAAGCTGCCCTTTTCCGTATCGAAAGTCGTGCATTTTCACGTAAACTGCGTTCAACCAGTTCAATGTTTTCGGGGGTCCTTGACGATCGACTAGGTCCTGGCCGTGGTGTGTTCATAACCGAAGCAGTTGCGCGGAACCTCTCCACCCACGAACGAATTAAATTCACACTCGGCCCATCGCCTATCCGTCGAATATTGAAATGTGAACAAAACTGTCGGCGAGCGAGTACGTAAGAATCGTTACTCTTGAAAAATGCTTCAATAGCGAACGCGCGATGCTCACCCGACCACTGCGACATCGTGACTAAGAAATCCGCACGATCGGTGATTCTAATGACTGACCACTGATTACCTTCCCCCCGCACTGTTTATAACTTATTGAGATATTCGTTTTTTAAAATATAAATCTGCCGCAAGACACCCTTTATATCAACATAACTACACCAAATTATACTCATCACCATCACTTTAGAAATAAGATGTAGAGTTGTATATCAGAATTTTTCCTAGCTATTGAAAAATCCCTCAAACTGGAACATAATGTTTTTATAGTACTGTTTGTTGATAGAATTTTAATGCTGATGTTTTTTGTTTCAAAAGAAAAAATAATATCAAAAGGAGATTCAAATTACTCAAATACTGTGATATATTACTTACATGGAAATTGTATTATCTCTTTATACAACTCAAAGGTCACAAGAGGTTCCTCTAAATCTCTAAGGAAAGTCTTTAGTAAAACAGCAGCACTGTGCGGGTTGTTTCTGAATGACAAAGGTTCACCTCTGTTGCAAGCATTCTGTAACTCTTTCACTTCTGCTATGTTGGCTGATCGTCTGAATATACCTTCGGTGTCCAAAGCTACAGAAATAAAAATATTGTTTTAATACTTGAAATGGTTCATCACAGAGAAATAAACAATATAAATGTCATATAAAAGCTTAGTGAAGCACATAATATTTAAAAGGTTTAAAGTAATAGATCATAAATGTGCAAGACTCATTCATCAATTTTAAATTCTATAAGCCTTCACAATTGTCTGTTACTCAAGTAACAGAATTTAATGATGTATACTTGTGTATAACAATGGTGTACAAATAGACGTAACATTTTTAATATAATCATTATCACTATTAGGTAATAAGACTGGCCACAGTTAAACATAGACTCTTCCAAATATCTCAGTGAATAATTGTTACTTATTTATTATTGGTAAATTATACCCCTATATAAAATGTGTCACTGTTCTGGGACAAGCATTGTAAAGAAAGTATTTTACTTTCCGCTAATATTGTTTATATAATTATGTTTAAACAATAAGCTGTCTTCCAATTTAGAGATCTAGGTTCATTAACTCTTGTTACAATCTACAACTACTTGTTGAAAACAATAGTAATTCAACTTTTTTAAACCTTCAAATGATGAAAATTATTCAAATCAAAAAATTAAAAAAAAAAATTTGTAGTGTTTAGTTTTAGCATTTACAGTTTAGTTTCTGTAATAATTCACACTTATTACAATTAATAAGACATCAATAAAAAAAAAAATTTTGGGATGGAAAGATTGCTGGGTTTAAGCGGAGAATAGAGATATATGGGATTTTTATTCATTACAAACATGAGCTACCTACCCTCAGGCTGGGAAAGAAATTCAATACATTGTCGCACTACTGGCGGTATAGAATCCTCCATATCCGTATTATTGTCCTTGATGTACTGCAGGGACACTCCAAATTGTTGAGTAGGTGGCGGAGCAAGATTAGGTTCATGGGAAACCATTGTATCACTTTGTTCTCTCTTGTTTTTACCACGCAACCACCGGGAACTGGCGCCTAGTATTGATTTATCATATCTAAAAGAGAACATATGGTATGAACAAGATATATAATTTTTTAAAAAATGACACGAAAAAAATTTAAGGATTTTATAAATCTTGATTCATGTAAGTAACACAGGCGCTAGTTAAATAAATATAAGTAAATAAGATTCAGCGACACAATAATATAAATATATAAATTATAATACTCACTGCAAAACCCCGTCTGGAATAGAAATTTTGTCTAAGTTCAAATGTTGACGCAGCTCTTTCAAAGAGTTCACATACAAAATCTTTAATCCAAATTTGACGCTGACCGCAGGCCTCAGAATCTGCCACACGAAGCGTATGAAGTTCGTCGGGTGAACTAGATACAGAGCCTTGATATTCTTCTTGTATTTTCTATCAAAAGCCTTGTAAGCTTTCCACAACCAGGAAATCGATGGTTTGTTGGCTTTTGTTAGACCATGGTGAAAATATACTACGCTGTAATCTTGTTCCACATATTTATCCAATGTGGACGTTAAATACCTGTTAAACAGTTAATTTAGACACTGTTAAACGAGATTTAAAAATATTTTACTGCCGCAGCAATGACGCAGTACACGCTAAGGTGAAGGTTATGATCACAATGAAGGGCGGAAAATCAATAACGAATTAATTTGAGTAGAGGGCGCACCTGAGCAACGTGTCGGCGTGCAAGCCGCTATTGGGCGGCAACCGGCACGCGTATATTACAATGATGCGTCGGCCGCTCTCGTCGTCTCCAACCACATCCAACACGTGACTCCTGGCTATTTCCGAGAACAGATAGGAGTCGTCGCTCGTAGAAGCAATCTAAAAATCGATAGACGAGAAAGTAAATGTTTCGTAATGTATAATTTGGTTCTACTATACATATCAAAAATAAAACTGTACTCATATTCACCATAGCAAATTTCTATTATAACTTTATTATTGTTGCACATAATGAAAGTAGCATCATTAGTTTTACGAATTATTATGTTTATGGTTATAGAAACTTGTGAAAATTACTCATTCAATTTTTTTCATAAATTCTATAAAAATTTAATAGCAATTTCGTTAATATCTTTGTAGTCTATTAGTTTATTAATTACATTAGTTAACGTAATTATGTAATAGCAGGCAAAAAAGTTGATGACGAGATTTACTCAAAAACAAAGACATTTCTAAATGGAAAATGACAAAATAAGAGTAACGCCTCCTTTAAGTATACAAAAGTAAAAAACCAGTTAGGTGTCAGATAGCTGTGAGAGTGTTTTGTTTTAGGATATATCTTATAATGAGCCATTGACTATCTCTGAGTCAGCAACAAAATATTTAAACCTTACATTTATCCATTAAAAACCCAGTGTTTCCTTTCGTTGTTAACAGTGTGGAACTACAGGAACGGTTTTGCATACTACCGCAATTCCGATGGTATTGGCACATTTCGAACATCATTTAGGTATGGTTAAAGCACACTCAGCATACACCTCACGACTTTTTTTATCAGGCGGCAGAAAGCCGTATAAAATGCTATCAGTCCAAATTTATGCTATGAATTTGTTAATTTCAATACCTCATAATAACAATTTGGCGTTGTAGCTAGATGTAGCTCAAAATTTTCTTCAGTAACATCATCACTCAACTCTCGTGGCAGAGGTGCTGGAAAATTTATAGATTTGAATTTTTTTCGCCTTTTAAAATATCCCGTCAATTGCAAATTGTTGAAATATATCAAAGTAAAAACAAGCTCATAATGCTTGTTCGTCTTTAACAGACAATAAGGAAGAAGTTCTAATTATAACAAGTAATATTTTTTGCGGAGTGGTCTTATTTTGATCTTATTTTATTGATAAGCTATACATTTAAAAATAAAGTTGTCTGGAAAATAAATCATTAACCAATTATAAGTTACAGTTTGAATTGCTGGTTAAAATACTTTGTTTATTTTTTATTTAAAAAGGTATCATTGTATTAAAAAAAATAAAGTTTTTCTTGTGTATGACAAATAAATAAAACATATAATCCAACTATACAATAATTTTATCATAGGTTTTTTTTAATTTCATTTCGTTTATAATTGTAATATTATAAACATTTGATGAAATATATAATTTACCACCGATTTACTGATATTAAATACTTTAAAACATATAATATATATAGACAAAAATGGGATTGTAATAACACAAAACAATTTCGAAAACATTCGTTTTATTTTTATTTATAGCACAAATATTGCATACATTCTTCTCACATTTATAGCATACATACATTCTCTAAATTATAAAAAATATACTTAGTATAAAAAAGACATTTATAACAAGTTATATCTAATAATAAAAATCTTCTATATATGTGTATATATAATCTATATAATTCTAAATAAATGTGTAATTCTCTAAATCCTCCATAATCTATCAAAACCACCTTGGCTAATTATGTATCTAATATTGAGAGCAGTAAATTCCTATTGAGCAATAAGTAGGCGAAAAATTTACTTTCCGGTTACATTTGATCAATGTACACCACAACTAAGTACAGTCATTTAACTATGTTTATTACCAAGAGAATCTGAGTAATTGAGTCATTTATTTCAAAAGTGTCCTAAGGCAATTTGTCAAATTTTTCCAGTTGCCATGGTTACATGTGCAACATGTTATTTATTTGCAACACATTTCAGGTTGCTTATATTCTGAGCAAATATAATAAATTTCTCGCACACAAGGTTTCAGAATATTCAAAATGTAGATGAAAAGAAAAATGTTTTGTAATAAATTGATATTTGTAATTTTGTTTCTTCTGTAATCACAGAATTACATTTTTTTGATAACAAAATGTTTTCAACTGCATAAATTATGTCTCAGATGTGTTTTAAAGATATGTAAAATATATTCAGTATTGTTTTTTTTTTTCATTTTGATGCACCTTAAATTATATTTAATGGGCACATTCAAATTTTTAACCTATCTTGTTCTTCATTTTGAAAGTGGCCTGATTTCATGCTTGATAAGAATATGTACATTGTTCACTTAATAATTACCAGTATTTTAACAGGAACAATATGTTTAACACCCTTAGATACACTTAAGCAGTATGACTCATTAGTATCCTATACATATATTTTTGAAGTCAATGTAATAAAAACCCTTAAACATCTTGATTGGCATATAAAAGGAGGTAAGCCACTTTTGAAATAAATGGGTCAATTCTTTGTTAACACTTAAAATTTTGTAACAAAATGCACTTAGCTTAACTAGTCTCCTTCTATATTTTTTGAGTGTAGGTTTGCAGCTAACACCAATAACAAAGGTCATAATTTAATACTTTAAAAGAAATACCTCTAATCAACGGAGCATAATCTTAAGTCTTACCTAGCCCTGTGGTTTGATTAAATTCAGAATCATCAAATTCCAATCTCGGTTCATAGTCATACGAGTCCGAAAGACTTGGCGACGCTTCCGTCTCCGTACCATAACGTACTACAATAAAAACATTAAATTTTATAAATAATTCTCTTAATATTTATTTTCCATTTCAACAATTCATTATAAACTACTGTTGTATTTCTGTTTGTACTCAATTTCTTAAATGTAGTCTTTTAATTAGATCCAATCTTTGCAAAGTTTAGTTTTATTATAATTTTATTATGTTATCAAGATAGATATAAATTATTGTAGAATTTTCTCGGCAAAACATCACGGAATCTTTATAACCTGAAAAATTATTATCGAAAACAAAATGTACCACACGTCTGAAAATAAGCATATTCTATAATCTTTTAGCAAGACAATCAAACTATAACAAGTTTAACTTTAATCAATTTCTAGGAACTGGATAGTAAAAGTTAAACTCTTTATGTACCTTGGAAAGCTCTAACCGGACTTAACTTTGGTTGGTGATCGGATTCCATGTTTAAACGTAAGCACAATAATACAGAAAGCACGTTAAACGCAAAATGTTTGAACGGGTGATGCTCATAGACTATAATTTTTTTTTCTATAATCTAACTATGCATATGCTACTAGTCTTTTTGCAAGCCAAGAAAACAATATAGCAAGAAAATATATAAAAATCTGATCTAAGAGAAGACTAAAACTTCTTGAAATAACAGCATATTGGGCAATATGTTTTATACATATTTTTGGGAACTAGGTTGACCATTTATCTAAATATTTAATTTAATATTAGACATTAATTTGGGAAAAAAAAATACAATGTTTTAGTTCAAAAAGAAAAATATAATTTTCGTCTTGGTTTTCTTATATAACAAATGAAAATTACGCTTTATATTATTAGTGCTTCGAATTATTGATATTCGGAATAAAATGAAAGTCAAGTTCAATGTACATTTCTAAAAGAGAATGTGGATCATATAATTGCACTAAATAACCAAAGCGAAGTAATAAAATGTAATGATTAATAGATAAATCAGTAAAAACTGCCAGAATTGTTGCATTTACCAAAATATTTAATCAACCCTTATGCTAAATTTCAACTTTGTTTTCCTTTCTGTTGTAACAAAACTAAATTTTGTTTTTCACAATAATTACGGAATAGGTTTATTTACTAACGAAAAAACAACTTTTGATCTAATATTAAATTATTAAGAAAGCCGCAGAGATAAGTCACATAAAAAAAGTTGAGTCAAAAGAGAATTAATTAATCAGAGCTACCTATTTTAAAAAAAAACCATTCATAGCAAAATTATGCTTAAAAAATTATTAAAATTCTCAAGCTTGTTTGCTTATATTCAAATAAGAAACAATTCATTTTAATAGTAAATTTTATAGCGAATTATGTGGAGATCTTTAAGGAGATTTATGTCTAGCAATGGATGTCTATCAACTGATGATATTTTATACCAATATATTTTAGCTATACAACATGTGTAAATTATTTCTGTCAGCATGTATCAGTTGACTCCTATAAATGTTCTACATTAATAAGAGAACTGCGCAACATAGTTTGTTTTAATTTATTAAATCTATTTTTAATTTGCTTTTATTTTTACCGTAACTGCGTTGTCAAATTTATTACATATAAATCATTTAGGTTTTATAGAAACTTTAATTTTTTTTCTACAAATGAATTTGTATATTTTTAATTAATCCTCGATTTGGTTTTTGCTATAATATGAAGATTTACTGTAAAGGGAAAAGGGAAAAAAAGCCTATCTATGGTCTTAAATCTATTGTAATTAAATAATAATTATTGTAACAGAGTCACGATATTTACAGATGATTACCAACATAGAAAATAACCTTAACCAAGCAAATTTTGTTTATAATGTTACAAACATTAACCTTATTGAAACTTTATCGATCCGCAAATCGTTTAGTAAGGCATTAAAATATCTTCACGTAATAAGGGATAAGGGATTGCAAAATATTGCTGACAAAATTTTTTCATGGAGCTAACAACTGTAGACATTAGTTGGCAGGAATCTTTCTAAGGTTGCGTAATTTTGGTCCTACTGAAACTAAAATTAATCTTGCTCCATCATTTATAATCTCAATTTTAGATTATGCCGATGTTAGCTACTTAAATCTTACATAAGCTCAGATAAACTTGAGCGACTCCAAAATTTTTGCATAAGATTCATATTTGGTCAATGCAAATATGATCATGTTTCCATGCTTTAAAGCTCGAGTGTTTGCCAGTCATATTTGCAATGTACGATATTTTCTTCACCTCCAATCCCACTCACCTTAATGAGAATTTAAAATTTCTATACGAGTCCCATAGTGAAACCCTGAGATCTTCAGAAAATCCTATTTCCATCCCATACATACATATATATCACGCCTCGTTCCCAATGGGGTAGGCAGAATCCATTCTACACAACTAAATTAATAGATGCTTCTTGCAGTGTAGGCAGAGCTTTTGTAAAATGCTTTGGCTCAATCAGTTAGGAGTGTACAATCACTGTCTTAAAAAAATCTGCCAAAATCTCAATATTTCACTTTAACTAATTAATGTATTTATAGGTTTATTTTTTCTTTTTTTGATATCTGTATATATTTACGTAGAAATATGTATGTTTTATAATCTGGCACACCTGCATGTGTGTAAGCTTTAATACATTAAGTTCATATTTCATTCACAGTCCATTGCTGTTGTATGTGTTTTTTATTTTTTGTAGTGCAATTAAGATTATAAATAAATAAATGCAAAATTAAATTGGCAAGTTTATTTCTTTGTAGAAATAAACATGGATTTTAAGGGTATGGTATGTAAAAAAAACCTAAAATCTGCACATCTATGCATCTCTACAATAAGTGCAGCAAATTATGGTTATTACACATACACCTTTTATCTAGAAAAATAAATTCAATTGTGGAGTATATATCATAGAGCTTCAGTGATAACCTAAAATGGGATTCTATATTCCAAACTACAATCAAACCTCTTATAATATGGCATGTACCACAGTAAATAGAAACCACTCTATAAGAACCTCACAATTAGTACAAATCACATCATACCACATTATATCAAGAGGAATAAATACAAAAGAGAAGATAAATTATATATATTTTTTATTGAATTGGAAAATTTATATTATGAAATTATAAAATGAAACTAAAACTAAACTAAAAACTGTTTTCCAAAAAAAGGTAGATGTTAGTAAAACAATATCCTTTAACACTCATCCTAATGCAAGTGAAAAATTTCAAATATCCTGGCTCTTCTTTTAATAGATAAAATGTCTTTCTCACAAGCAATTTCTTAACTCTCTTTTAAACTTTCCACTTCTTTACTGAAGGTCAAACAGTGTTTGCAACAAAATTTTAGAAAGAATTTGACAAAAATGAAACACTTTGAAAGAGCTCTATGGCGACTGAAACCAATGTCATAAACAGTTAACGAGGTAAATTTAATATAAACATATCCCAGTTAAAATAATTCATTGGGTGAACTGGAAGAACAGATAGGATGTTGTTAAATGGAAACTGCATTATAAAAGTACTATGTTATAAGGTTACTACACATTTCACACACTAAAGAAAAATTTAAATGTTTTGGAGGTTTTATTCATACATATTGTATTCAAAATGTAATTAAACTACTCCAGGTAATTATTTTAGTATATATGCCCTTTCAATTTTCACATCATCAACAGGGCAATAGTTTTTATCACATTCTACTAAGCCAATTCTCTTGACCACCGGCATGCCACTCTGCACTCTACCGAACACAGTATGTTTTCCATCTAACCACTGTGTCGGAACTAAAGTTATACAGAACTGAGACCCATTTGTGTCTGGGCCCGAATTAGCCATTGATAATATACCAGCTCCCGTATGCTTTAAATCTTTTGTAATTTCATCTTGGAATCTTGGACCATATATAGATTGTCCTCCTTTTCCAGTTCCTGTAGGATCACCACCTTGCACCATAAAATCTCTGATAACTCGATGAAATTTAGTATTATTATAATAACCCCTTCGAACTAACTCCATAAAGTTTCTGCATGTTAATGGCGTGTGCTTCCAATACATTTCAAGTACAATTGTTCCCATTCTGAAAAATAAGTTATTCTATAATTTAATTTAATAATAATATTCATTTTTGTATTATAAAACTTTTTACTCACGAAGTCTCTAAAATAGCAATTGGTGGCTGCCATGATTTGTCGGGAATACCAACATTTGAATAACCTAACATTATATTTAATAGATGGAAAATTGAAGATAAATCTAAAGAAATTAATTCAGTTATCTTTCTATAAAAATATAATTTTAAACGCTTCTATTTTTTTTCTGTTTGTTCTTTCTTAGGAACAAAGATTATAAGACTATGATGCCTCTGTCTCTGGTAACGTATATTATCGCAAATTTTTAGCTACAGTAACAGTGATAAAAAGCTTACAGTCTACAATGATATTAAGTGGTTTTTACTTTATCTTATTAATTATTTTGAAATAAAAAAAAACTAAAAACTTCTAACAATTCATTTCCAGTTACATTATTTTAATAAATAATATACTTAATTAATTTTATTATTGACTAAAGGCGTCATCATTGAATTTGCAAAACAAATTGGTAGTTCCTTTCTAAGTATAAATAATAATAATTATTATTATTATGCATACACATGCATGAGATGACGTTGTTGTCTCTTATTTACAGCTAAAGAAAATTAAAAACTACTTCAATCTAATTTTATCTATAATTTTGTCTATGTCGCTATAGCAAAATAGAAAAGTTTTTTCAATATGACTTTTATTCGAATAATTAAAAGAGTGAATATATTAAATTATTTTTTAAGTGTTTATAGGGAGGGCTATGTCCAGCAGTGGAGGTCTAACGGTTGATAATGAAGATGATAATGTGTTTGTGAATATGTGTTAGGTTTGTTTCCTTTTATATGTCTTTGTACGAAATCTACCACTACAGAATTATTATATATTTATGTCGAAATCATATCAATAGCCTTTTTTAAAGTAATGGTCCATTTTTTAGTGTTATTGAAATTTGGTATATATCATTTAGAAAATCTTTAAGTTCACATACCTTTGAAGATAAACTTTGAGTAAAAAAAACTTTTTTTACACGATTCAAAACATTTTATACCTTGCATTTGCATCTAGAATTTGAATAGTGCTGATTCAACATTTTATTACATAGTGTTGATATCATTTATGTTAATTTTTCTATATTGCAAGAATCTGTAAGGATTGTGTGTTTAAAAAAATCATTTTTACACGATAATAGCAACATTGTCGTTGAGGTAAATGTACAATTTATCGGTTGCTTGTTTCAAGTCGTGTGATGAAGTATTTAAATTCGCCCAGTGAAAAAAAAATCATATTTGTTCCTTAAACATTATCGGAAGGAAATGTGAAAAGTGCATATTCTTATATTTGCTAACTGATAATTTCCAACAGTGTCATCTCTTTATGGTACACTCACTTCGTTTACCGACGCCATGTTGGTCACGTTTTTACTGATTATGAATTTAATATTTTAAAACAACTTTTATACATACGAGTCGTACTGTGAAAATCTTAAAGCTGACCAGAAATTAAATAAAAATGGATGAGGGAACGACTATTACCTTGAAGAAACGGCCGCGTTCATCTGGAGAAGCGAGTAATGTAAGTTTAAATGAATTCCCGCTTTAGTTGATGTTATTTAAATCTTTTCCTTAGTGGACTCATATCGATTATACTTATTCATTCGTTTTAACTGCTCCGCAAAACAGTTGTTAGCTGTTTAGAGCATCATATAAATTCTTTAGATCCTAAATAAACAAATTTGAATTGTAAATATCCTTTTATTACATATGTTAAATGTTATATGTATTTGCGCCGAGACGAGCAAGGTGTTCTCTTCATGGTAAGGTGTGGCGCTAGTTAATATATTTGTCGTGATATTATAACTATCATTGAAATAATTTAAAACATTAATAATTAATTATGAATATTATGTAGTACACATGTACTATATATACTATATAAATACATATTTATTATAAATTTATTTGGTGAATTATTATTACGATTACTTTGTGGGTGGTATGAACATCTCTTGAACAACCTCTAATTTAATTAACTAAATAAAACATCAGCATAGAAACACTGTTCTGGAGAGCACTATACCTAACAAAATTACTATAGTAATATGACCAATACATACTGTCATATTAATTTTCATATGCTCATATTACCATAGTATTTTTGTAATCACCCTCAAAGTAATTGTAACAATAATCCACTAAATAAATTTGTAATAAATACATATACTATTATTTTAACTATTTGTCACTTATGTTTTAAAAGTTTTAACAATAATAATTTTCAGTCTTGCTGGATTTGATAAGGACTAATTAAGAAAGCTTTCATACAAAACAACATCTAACAAATTATTATTAATACGAGTTATAAATTGTTGTCTTTCAGCATATTTCTGAATATATTACACAATGATGCGATAAACATCTCTTTTATCACACTAAGTGCAATTAGAAGATGAAACTTTATCCAGCAAAATGCCAAAATATTAAGTGAAATATGTCCCAAATGAAGCTGAAATAATACAATAGGATCAGTACTGCTCAAATCGCCCCTATTATTGAAAATTGAACTGGACTTGGTTGGATCACTTTGTACCATATACTTTTAGTATGCAATCATTCATTTATTCATCTATTGTAGTGTAACTTTTATATCACTAGCTCTTGACTTTTTGAGCTGAACAACAACTTTTGTTGACATGTGACATCCACCAATCCTTGTTACAGTCCATAAATCTCGGAAACAAAACATTGAAATGAGTTTTTGTTGTATTAGACTTCAATATTTAATTGAAACAATATCACATACTCTCTCTTGTGCTCTCTGTAATTTTTGCTTGTAGTAACAAATTTTTTTTTGTTCCTCTTATACAATAGTGAATAATCATTTTTTTGAACTGATTTAGATTTCAGTTGTAACTTACCAGCTATTTAGTAAGAATGAACATATAACAGAGGAACATTATTTGCTTCGCTTCGTTTGTTTCAAACAAATGAATAAAAATAATAAATAAAAAATATGGTTTAGTTTCAAATAATTTTACTCAAATACATTCATCATTTTCAAAAAGGAGTGAATTTAGTTTCCTTTTTATTTGTGATGTTGAAGTATTGAACAAGTCTATGTCCACTACCAAAGACATTGAGTTAAAATATTTGTCAAGTCTAATGAAGTAGGTGTTTGGTCTCTAATTAGTTTTTACTAATGAAGTGTGCAGAAGGTTCCAATTTCGTAGGGTTAAAGAAGGTGTACACAAGCCCATGAGCACAAGCAGCTCAGGATAGTCGACATTATTATTCATAATATGATGGTATGCCAGATCAACTATATGTATACTTTCAGATAGGGGGAGTATATGAAATATTTTTACTGCTATTTAAATAGTTGGTTGTCTTAGTATTACTTTAAAATTGGAAAATTTTTAAAAATAATTATGAATGGATTCTAGGAATTTGATATGCATATTGTATTTAGGAATCCATATCTGAGAATAATATTCTAAATGACCATGATGATATTGACAATATGGTAACTTAATTTAGAGGATAGTCATAGAATGAAATAATATAAATATAATAATAGTAAATAATATGGTCTGCAAAAAGTAATTTAGTGTCAAAGTTCACTATCAAGCACTTCATTTACACCTAGGCACAGTAATATTATAAATTTTATAATTGATTTTGACGATGTTACATTTATGAGAGCATACATAAGCACATAAGCATACCCAGCATTTAGAGATATTTAAATCTAGTTTATTTCTGAGATAATAATCCTTAATTAAGTTCATTTTGTAAATGTAACATATCTTTGTCATTATTTACGGAGCTTAAAATCAGTATATAGTAGAATTTTAGAGAATTGAAAGTATAGTATTATGTTGTTGATAAATATTATAAATAAAAAAGAGCCTAATAAGGATCCTTGAGGGACTCCTGATAGTATACATGTGGAAGAGGATGTATAGCCACCAAGATTCACTGCCTGACATCTATTTTTGATATAAGAAGAGAGCCAACTAAATAGGTTACTAGTTATAGCTTTATTTAAGAGCTTTTGTAATAAAATAATGATGTCAATACAATCAAAGCCTTGCTGTAGTCTGTGTAAATTATGTCTACTTATGAAGAGTCTGACATCATAATCATAATCATTTCAACTGATGAATGTCCACTGGTGGACATGGGTCATTTGGAATGTTACACAAAGCACTCTTGGGCTGTTTGAATCAAGTGGTTCCCAGTGCTTATTTTTATATCTTCTATCCATCTAGTGGTGGGTCTGCCAATGCTGCATTTCTGGTGCAAGGTTTTAGCATGTTAAGACCGCAATGTCCAAAGTTGGACATGTGTTATGATACATATTCATCATATGGTTGGAGACTAGATGTGGTGGATTTTCCTTTTAAATACCATGTTCTTCACTAAGATGTTGTTTAAGTGAGACATATAATTAATTGTATACTATTTTCTATAATATTTCGGCAAATATACATAGTTCAGATATAATGTTTGATCAGATGTTTTGAACCCTTTTTATGAATTGGTGTTATAAAAGCACTTAAATATTAGGAACCACTCCTTTAATAAGTGATCACTTAAATAAGAACAAAAGAGACATGTAAATTATTGGTATAATTTACCATTAACAACACAGGAATCTGATTAGAGCTAGCATTTTGATTTAATTGTTGCAATAATTTTAGAATCATTGACTTTTAATGTCAATAAATTAAATGTTTGAGTGTGATGTATAGAGGAGGTTAATATAGGAGAATATGATGAAAATGAAGGTTGTTAAGAAAATTTAACTGGAAATATTGAACAAACGACTAGTATCCACCTTTAGGATTGTTTCTTTTCTCTCTCTTATGCCTCTTTTAAAATTCGTTTTTACATAAACAATAGACATAGTGAAATTTACAAATTTGACCATAATTTTCACCATAACGGTATATGCAATAATAATGCTGATTGTTCAGAACTTTTTCCAAAACATGTAAGCTAATTAGCTATAAATATTGTTTTATTAACAAACCTGTGACATTTTACAAACAAAAGTACTATAATAATATTAAAATTATTAATATGTTTGCCCATTAATTTCAAAACACAAAACCTACTAGTGTGTAACTCTTTAAATAAATCATTTACTCATTACTTTACATAAAGCTCTGTACATAAATAACATTACATCATATTAACAAGAATATAATTTGATAAAAATCTTGTTTGTCTTTTTCCTTTTTGTCACAGTTTACATTCATTAAACCTTAAACATGCAAATTTTTGTCTCTCCATTAACTTAAAATACTATTTACTTTGTAATCTTTTAATTTGTGTAATATCTATTTCAAATTATGGATGTGCTATGCTTGATAGGTTTTATTGCAAAAGCTTGCTTATTAATGAGTACTATATTGCTTGCTTTACAATAAAAAAATATATTTATGGTGTTTTGAGTGGAACAACTTTTAGATAATGGCTTTAAATTTATCACAGAAAACCAAAAGTTTTATTGAGAAGATTTGTTGAAAGAATATTTTATATAGTTTATTTAGAAACAAATAACCCCTACCTACTTTTCAAAACAATAAACAATATGTGTAAACTTTTAATGTGAATGTAGCGAATGTTTTTAAGATTTTTATGTGCTTTAATTATTTATTGTGTTTGATTTAAATAATGTTTTCTTATAATTACGCGAATATTACTCATGAAATAAAACTAACAACTTAAAAAAAAACAATAAAATCTGTCAAAACCGTTTTTATTGTTTCTTTATCTTTTTTATCACAACATTTTGATTGCTTTGCAGTAGACTACAACACTCGAAACCACAATGAAACGACGGTATAATAAAATAAATAAATAAATAAGATAAAATCTGTAAAATTCACATTTATACAATTTAGTTTAAAGTTAAAAAAATTAAAATCCTCCAGATTTATGCTTGCGTTTGTTGCTTGCGTTTATTTTAAGTTCTATATAACATAAAATTCTGTGACTTTGTTGTTTTCACTGATAACCTAATAATTTTAGAAGATGTTTAACTTTTTTAATAATATAAAATAGAATAAAGTTAAACTATTCAACTTTAAATTGTGGACAAGATAAATTGATTGTTATTCAGTATTTAAAAAATGCTAACATATTGTAAGAACTATTTACTATTTTGAAGTTGTCCATGTGTTCGGTTTTTATTAAGCAAATTACTGGTGTTTTTACAATTACAATTCTAACATAGCAATGTTTTTTCAGTCCTTCATACAGAATGTTACATCTACAGTGTCAAATATTTTCTCTCCATTTGTAAAATGGTTAAGTTCTCCAAATGCATCAACAGATAATGATCTATCTCAAAAAGTAGATGCAACAGATTCTTCATCTGAAGAGGAAGTTTCTCCACCTACCAAAAAAATGTGTTATAACTCTACAGAAAATAGTAATCACATTGGCCAATCTGGAGTAAGTACATTGACTATAAATATTTAATTCATTATTATAATTTAATTACAATTGAATTTGTATGTTTTCTTTTATTTTAATGTAATACTACATTGTTTAGGTACTTTATCCAACAAGTAACATAGGTGCAAATACATCACCTGTAAAGAACTTAAATAAAGACTATCATGTATCCTCATCAAACCACTCTAACACACAGGAATTACCCGAGGATAACAATGAGGGTGATTATAAAAATACTGAATTTGATACTCCACAATTTAATGCAACAACAAGCAGACAATCTGTGATAAAAAAACGAAAATCTTTATTTAACACAATTGATGAAAAATCGTCCGATTTATCTAAAAGTAAGTCTATTATATATAAATCGTTCATAGTTAGGAAATATAGTATAATAACATTGGGACATATATTAAACTAAAATCCCTTAAATTGTTTATCGTTTTCAGATAAAAAAACAGAAATTGCTGTAAAAGATTCTTATGGAACAGTCAAGGCGACCTCATTGGGTTCACCATTTTATCCTGGAAAAACGTCGTATGGTGGAGCGTCTGCATGTTATATGAATCGGCTAAATGTTGATGTTCTCAAAACGCCCGTTAATAAAAGTAGCTCAAGGTTTGATGATAGCTGTATGAGCCAATCTGCTAAACGGGTAATGAAGTTGTTAGAAGATTATTCATCACCATTGTCGGAAGCTAGAAGGATATCACAGTGTATAAATTCTAAAAAACATGATAATTTGAATACCAGAACGCAAAGTAATAAAAGTCGCTGTAAGTACAACACTTACATATACATACATATATATCACATATAATAAATATAGTGTTGTAGTTTATTCTTAAAATTATTATTATATCTATTATGGTATACTGATGTTTCTCTTTTTCTAGCATATAAAACTCAAGAATTACATATACCAAGTATTGCATCAATTCTGTCTTTAGAAAAGAAGAACAAAATTTCAAGTTTGATGGATACAACAAAACATGCGCGTCAAATATTCGCTTCACATAGTAGCACTAAACACCATGAGCCTTATCCACAGAAAAATATACAGAGGTAAAATAATTTTTGCATGTCTATATAATTATTAAAAAAATTATGAGCTATATGAAATCGATATAATTATAAGATTTAATGAATGTTATATACTAATAAATTAAGTGTTCAAAGTTAATTACATTTGTAATATAATTAGTAATTTTAGATTATTGAATTTATTTATATTATATTTGTTTTTGGAGTAAAATTGATTTTGTTTTGAGGGAAGTAAATTAAATTTATTTGTCATTTAATGTAACTTTTACTGATGTTATCTCTTTTTTTTAGTGATTTGTCTAATAGAAACAGTGATAAGTATGTAACGAAAATAACAAAAAAGAACATGGGTCACATGTGTATTAACACATCTGTGGAATTACCTCCTGCCATATTAGAAATTGATCAAAGTAATTTGCAAAATTTGGATTTTGGTATTTCGACAGTTTCTGAAGATTTAAACTCATCTGTTGCAATATCCATGGCTAAATCGGCGGAAAACTCTTCGAATATATCATCAGATAACAAAATTAATGATGATGCAGACCAAAACATTAATATGGAAGAGCAAACTGAATCAAAGCAGCTAACAAATAACTACCAATATCAATTTTCAATGCCACTTGTAGTATTGAATGATACACTAAATTCATCAATACCTAAAACTTTGTCTGATAATCCACAGCAAAATAAAGAGAAAACTGAAGTGATCGTACAAGACTTTTCTGTTCCTATTGTCCAGCCATTAGAAATTGACAATGAAATAGTGAAACAAAAACTTGAAGAATGGAAATGTTCTGATTGCTGGGTGAACAATAAAGCTGATGCTTCAAATTGTGTTTGTTGTTCTGCTAAGAAACCAGTCGGAGAAAATAAAACTTCCTATAAATGTTCCAGTTGCGAACATGAAATACGTCAAGATAGTGTTGGTAACTTGTGCACGAAATGTGAAATAGCACAAGAAACTAGTAGTAATAATTCGCCTCTCCCATCGCCATCAGAAAAAAGGTTAAGTTGGAAGTGTAATGATTGCTGGGTTAAGAATGATGCACTGGTTGAAAAATGTATTTGTTGTGGTGGTAAGAGACCAGAGTCTAAAGATAATGAAAATAAAACTAATGAGCAGAAATTTACAGATAACAGAGACTATAAAATCAGTACATTTAATACTTGTGATGAAGTTCAACCAGGACATAATTCGGATAGTATACCTGTTACATTACCTGAACCCAACAATGATGTATCATCATTTAAAATACAAGACAATATTTATGAAAATATCGTTAAGGCTCAATCAAATATGTGGGAATGTCCATATTGTTTGGCTAATAATAATAATAATGCTTCTAAATGTATTTGTTGTGAGGCTGGAAAGCCTAATACTGGGGACACAAAGATTAAACAATTTTGCTTTAGTGCCAGTCCAAGTACTTTTAAATTTGGTATTGATCATAATGCTAAGTGTGATTCAAGCAAAAATATAGAAGCGGAACAAATGTCAATAAATGAAGAATGGGAGACTAACAACAACGTTTTGGATAAAACTTCCAGTTTCAATTTTGGATCTTCAAAGACAACTGATGATAAGAAAGAAAATTTTATTACAAATAACTTTAACAATACACCAGAGGTTCCAAAACTAAATTTCAAGTTTGGAATTTCAAATCAATCCAGTATTGATCAGCCTAAGAGTTCCAATTTACTTAAATGTGATGGTATTCAACAAGAGACAGAATTTACCTTAACATCCACTGCAAAGTGCCCAGATGCATCAAAACAAAATATGGGCTTTCTTGCTGTACCGGAAGTTTTGAATTGTGACAATGTGCCACAAGATAGCACATTTAAGATACCTTTATCATCTTCTGCTTTAGTTGAAACACAATTGAATCCAGTACCAGATGATGTAGTTAGACATAACACTTTAATAGAAGATAAGAATTCTACATTTAAACCAATAACTATTGAAAGTATAGAAAATAATGAAGTAAACACGCCAAATGCCTTAAGCTTTTGTAATTCTGGTATTAGGATAGCTACAAACTTATATAATACACAATCTGGAACTGAAACAATTGCTGTCACCTCTGTTAATTCTTTAATATCTTCTTCAATGACCAACACTGTTTCATTGTTAGAAAAAAATGATAACAGTTCAGTCTCTGAGACCTCAATGTTTCAGAAAATGAATACAATCCCGATGTTTCAAATAACTGAAACATCCAAACCTGCAGAAACCACATTGTCTCATTCATCATCAAAACTCTTTAACTTTGGCCATAACAACAAAAATTCGATATCTCTGCCAGAAACACCAAAATTCAATTTCAATTTTGGAAATGTGAAAAAAACAGAGTCACCGCAGATGTTTAGTCCAACATTTGATATAACCAACAACTCAAACCCTCTAATGAATTCTAATAATTTTACATTTACAACTGGTAATATGGTTGGCACAAATTTATCATTACCGGTCAGTTCACTTTGCAATGAAAATATAAACATGGGAAATTCTATAACTAACAATCTGCCTGGGCCTAACGGAATACCTACAGCGAACCCATTAGAAATTAATGAAAGTTCCATGAGTGTTGGACAGAATTTTAAATTGTCAAATAATCTTCCAATTACTGTGCCAATGTTTGATGAAAGCATACAGAAAGATAACTTATGGACAAACACAAAGAACAATTTTACAAATATGTTTGTGACAAATACAAACACCAATAATTTACAGATGACTCCAACATTTTCTTTTGGAATCCCTACACCTTTGCAGGCTACAAATAATGGACCTATTTTTGGAAACAGTAATCCGAATATCTTTCCAATGCAGAATACGACACCTAGTATGCCATCATTGTTCCAAAGTCCCAATTTGAATCCACCAACACCAAATATTTTTGGAAACATGCAATCACCCAATGCACCTGTATCAGTGGATGGAGTCTTTCATCATTCAGACATGTCAGTGGCTAATAACTTTAGCATTCCTAGTCCCACAATGCCTACATTTGAAACACACTCACAAATTTCTAGGCCAACTCAAAGTTTTAACTTTGGCACACCACAGCAGACTTCAGGTGTCTTCGGCTTTGGACAGGTAAATATTCTAAAAACCTTTTGTTTTCTTCGACGTTTTTGTTCTCAGAATTTCGAAAAGATTGGTAAATATGATTTTGTAAATGGATGAATTGTTATTATATTGGGACTTTTTTTATCAGCAACCAGGACAACCATTCCAAAATGCTGTATACAACTTTGGATGTAACCAAAACGTACCACAGTTTGCCATGGGAAGTTCTCACAACACTTCAGTACGGCGCGTTAGAAAAGCAGTGCGACGGTCAACTCAGCGATAAGATATTTTAATTTTGGTGTTGAATTGTTAAGAAACCTATAAATATTGGTCGCTTATTGTATAACATGAGGATGTTGAGAGATATTAAAAAGGTATTGCGTTTTTTAGGTATCACACTATTAATTTCATTGTAAAGCTGGACTGTAGAAGCAATGCAATAGATAATGATTATACTGTATTTTTATCGACAAGCTGACCTTGGTTTAGCTTTTTATTGAGGCAACAAGATCATAGATGAAGTATTAGCTCAGAATAGTTTTTATATTGACACCTATCTCTCCCCAACATGGCTGTAGACCCATTTTCATAGTGTACAATTGTCCACTATCGAAATACTTTGAACACAATTATGTCTACTCACAATTAAGAGCAAATACGACAATAGTGTTGAATATCACTATTATCAATGTACTCTTAATTAAGAGCACATAGGTGATTGTGTTGAATAGAGGTAGTACCAATGTCTACATTCTCGCCTGTGTCCTCATTTTATTAAAATACCTTTTTAATTTTACTGCAATTTTGTATATTTAACTAGATTTGCGCTTTTACTTAAATTTCAAAAAATACTTTTAAGGTATTGATTAAATACTACTAATTTTTAATTGAATTGAGTTTGAATGATGGAAAGATGAATGTTTGTCTACTCTTCAAAATTATTAAAATTTCAAAAAGCATTATCGCCATAATTATTTTTCGGTAAATTGTCTTTCGAATATTATATTGTGATGCTTGATATACTAATTATTTATATAATTAGTTTTTTGTAATAGGAGAAATAAGAAAAATAGTAATTATAATAAAGAATGAAATTAAAACAATCAGTTTTTGTTTTCGTTATCAATGAAGTCCAATAAATACATGAACAGCATGTGCATATGTGTATATTTAAATGTGTATAATGAATCGGGAGAGTGCCAATTCATGAGAAATTGAAAAATTGGATTATATTGGAAAATTTCATGTATCAGCGCCGACTACATTAAAAAATAAAATTGCGGCAATGGTCTAATACATTTTTTTTGCCCGGGTCAGGTCATACATTCGAAGGACTAGGCCAAATCGCTAAATATCGTTCTCAACTTAATTGGCTCACGATTCGACAAAGGCGCGATTTTAGAATTTTGCGTGTTCTCTATATCGGAAATCCGGTCCTCTCTTTATCTCAAAGATAAATTCCAAAATCTCTTCTTCCCACGATAGATACCTTTGACCTTGAATAAAATCTCTTTTCCTATTCACGTCTCTGGGTTCTATCGAAACTCGATCACAATTCGAGCTGCTCTAGCTACTCTGGAACTCCTTACCTTAAGAGATTTGGAATATTTCTTTATCATCGAATTTATTTTTTTTGCAACTTTTTACACTAATATTAATGCAATGCTGTTTTTTTAATTGATTAATGGACACTATTTTACATGTATCATTCAATCGAAATAGAAGCAGAATACACGTAAAAAAATGAAGGAATTAAAAAATAACACCGTCCTTAGTGATAGTTTCAATTTAGTAGTACACACAGAGAAAATAAAGAAAGCTTTATTACAAAATTTCAGCAGTATAAATTGTGGTAAATCCAATATGAAGAGGAAAAGGTATTAAATTCTTCAAACGGAGGATAACGATATTTATTTTATATTAATTGCTAACCTGTCAACGTCTGAAACAGTCTACAGAAACTGTAGTAACCAAAAAAAATATGCTTTGGTCATATTGACATCATTATTAAACCGACTTTTAGTAAAATCTCGCCAATAAGTAATACATATTTAAGTTTAATAAATAATTTAATTGTCCAAACAAAAATGCACGGGCTAATGATTCAGTCTTTCAACATGTGTGGTTTTGTAAATACATATAGTCAAGATTGCAAATAGTTTGTATCTCCTTTTGCAAACAATAGATTTAATGATTCTTCACATATTGAAGAAGCTCATTTTCCATCCTTAATTTTAAATAGTACATAGTATGAGACAAGCATTTGCTAATTCTAATCGCTTTAATATTTGCATTCAATATCTGCATCTGTGGAAGATATTTTTAATAATGTAAATATGTCAATAACATAAAAAATCCACAGTAAGTTTGTTCTATGGAGTATTATAAAATAAAGCTCCTGGAGTGTTTTGTGGTGGGCATTTAAATGATGCTGCAAAATAGCCTTTATGGCTTCACAATAATTAATCTTGCACATATTTTTTTATAAATAATCATTACTTTTTATTTCCCAGCAACCACTCTGATAAGTTTGAATTTTAATAAGACCAGCCACAATTTATGTGGGTTGTTCTTTCATCTGTATGCCTGTTAGAAGAACAGTGTGTTGATCAATGTGATGGTGAAAAAAATGTATTCATGTTACACCATAAAAAATAACCTCAAGATCAAAATGTGAAGTGTTTATGATGTATAATGTTATGAAGCTGTATTAATAATGTGTAAAAACTGAGAGAGATTTAATAGATCTTATGTTACGTAGCTTTAGACAGTATTAAAATTGTTCTAAGTAATCAATGAAATATCCTGTTTAAGTATATCTTGCTTTTATTCACACAGAGTGTCAGAGAAACAATGTTATCAAACAATAAAAAATTTTTTTTTTCTTTGCAATCATT
Organism: Troides aeacus; assembly: GCA_033220335.2. Taxonomy (NCBI): domain Eukaryota; kingdom Metazoa; phylum Arthropoda; class Insecta; order Lepidoptera; family Papilionidae; genus Troides; species Troides aeacus. The sequence continues at coordinate 8,226,193 of CM067268.1, read as the reverse complement.
TATAAATAATGGACAAACATAATGTTTTATTACTTTTCTAATAATAATTACATTATATCGACATACTTTGATATCTTAGTTTGTAAGGATGTTGTATTTATTGGCTGTACTTCTTGAAAATGCTTAGGTTCTATCCACACCAACCTTGAGCTTTTTGTGGCAAAAAACAGTAATGAATAAGTTCTAAGAACGATTGTTTCTCTTTTAAACATCTGATATCTATGAAATGGACTTGATCGGCCCTTGTGAGAGAAGTCTAGAATTTCAATAGTGTAAATAGTAGGAGAGTTGTTTAATTATGCTTCTATACTACTCAGAGGTATAGCTCCGAGTAGTATAGACCAAAACTCATGCTCAATATATTAAGCATGAGATTTTGTTTCAAGATATTTAACCTAGGTTTTCACAATTTTGTAATGGTACATAATATATAAATATATAAAAACATGTTGCAGTCTCTTAATACTTCAAAATTGAGTTTGATGTAATTATGTTAATAATAAATTGAAATTAAATAAGATGAAACATGAAAAACTACAATATAAATTTACATTTATTATTAATGTGTAGTTAATGGTTACTAAAAAATAATTTAGATTGCAAATTGTGGTTTATAAAAGTGTAGGAAAGTGGTTTCAGCTTGGAGATCTTAGAACAGTGGTCGATTGGTGTTGGTTCATGATGACGACGATTGAGGGAAATAATAATGATGAATTAATGGTAATAACATCCAAAAGAGCAGATTTTAGTGCATCAGATCACAATTGGCACTAGACTAATAAAACCAAAACTGTCAGTGTTAGAAAGAGAGCAGACCCCGTCATAAAAATGGGACAAATGCTATGAAGAAGAAGACTATAACATTCATTATAAACAAGTAATAGTAAATTTGTAAACAAAACAAATTTTAGCACTTGCTGTTGTACTTAATTGTAAGTACTTGTCGAGAAGTACTTTAAATATACTTCCCAACAAGTAATTTAGTAGCTCACTGGCCCCATGGTTAGAGCGTGCGGCTTTCATTCCTAAGATCGCGGGTTCGAATCTCGACATGTACCGATGACTTAATATAATATTTAAGTTATGTACATTTGTGAACTTTAGTTACAACAGCGAGATACAAACGGTGAAGGAAAACATCGCGAGGTAACCCGCACACTGAAATCATCTTTGTGTGTGTGGTGGCTCCAATAAAAGTGGCTACAGGCTCGCCCCCTGTTACATGGGACCTAATCTGACCACATCTGGCGAAATGTGGGTGTTTACTCGCTTCTGCCTACACCTACTGGGAAAAAGGCGTTATAATATAAAAAAAAACAAGTGATTTACTAATGTCTGTAATTAAAATACTTGATTATTAAGCGGAAAAAATATAATTCTTTTTTATTTTCTTTGGTAGAAATATATGTATATATATAAATAGCGTATAAATATTAGTCAATGTTATATACTGCTAGACTATACAGTCTGAGACTTCTGATGACATTTATAGTGTGCCATGTTCTAAGGTGATTAGTCTATTGGTTCAAAGAATTTATACCATCTAATTAAAAACTATTCATAGGCTGAGGTATAATAGCTCCTATGGTCCTTTCTTCTTTGCTAAGAAACACGTGGCGGTGGCCCTGGCCAACAGCTTTACATGTACTTTTTATATTATATCGCCCCACACCAGGCCATACGATAACTCGTTGGTATCCAGGAGGTCTGTCATAAGTACTGTTAAATCCATATTTGTTTTTTTTAAATACTTTCTTTTTATCGATGTTTATGTCTCCAGGACCGGGTTCTTCTGGTTTGCGCAGGCACATCGCTAAATCGACCAGGGTATTTCGACTTCTGCATGGTTGATCTCTGTTACTTTTATTCATTTCACCGAAACGCGATTTTTTATAAGTATCTAAAGTACTTTTTAAGGCAATCGGCCAAGTGGCAGCAGAACATCTCAAAGATGTATTAAAATGATTTTTGATCGTGGTTCCGTCACGCTTTCCGGTAAATAGATCATATGGGCCCCTCAAAGATACAATTTTCTTTGGTTTTTCTTCTGTACTATCCTTATCGATAATTATGTATCTATCCGGTGCCAATGACCATCTCGGACAGGTGTCTTTAAACCTGCAGGGTTCCTGCATATCAAATAATTGTTTACTGGAGTGAGGACCATAAGGAGCTTTGAAAGGAACACTTTTGTAATACGTTCCTGGATTAGGAAATTCATTTACACGTGTTTTAAATCGTGGAGTTCTTCCGAAGCCAACGTTGGCACAGGCAGCTTCGTAAGGCGTTGGTTCAGTAACAGTATGCCATGCGGGTCCTAACAGTGAATTATACCATTTATTTCGATCAAGTACCTTCTGATTTCTGTAACCTAGATGTTTAGACCAATCTTCTAAGTCGCTTTTATATTTCCAAGGGTCAACTTTTTTTTTATAACGTTTAGTAAAATCAAAAATTTTGTTGATGTCTTCCGGACGATAAAGACAAGGATCACAAGCGTTCGGTCTTGTGACATAGAGACCACTAGGATCTAGATTAGGATGACCGGTATTTTTGCCAAATCTTATTACCCGGGAGCCAAAAGGAACAGCACGGTTTTGTGTCGTAGCGGTTTCATGCATCTCTATTACGAACACTAGAATTTATGACTACGTAAAGACGATATCTATGAAAGAAATCTAGGATTAACTAGTCATAAGATTATAACGCAATTTTGAGAATTTTTAATTTGACAGTATTTAATGTGACATTGAAAGCAAATATACACAAATAACTTTTTATTATTAATTAGTTGGATTTGGCAGCCGCTGTGAAGATTGCACGGAAGATGCAGGCGGAGCAAATAATTCGAGTTGTTTTGGAATAAGTATCCCGTATCTCCTGCATGTATACACAGATATTAATTTACGTACATGCATGAGTTACCCATTTTATCTTTTAGACAATAATATTTGGGCATTTGTGTGTATTTTTGGTATTATAAAGTGAAGTTATATTCGATTAATGAAAATTGATATCTTTGAAACATTTGTATTACCAATCTTATCCAAATCTCCCGCTTTTCATTATATGCCTTTTTATATTTAATGGTCTTGTTATTGTTAATTTTTTTCGAATAAATATATTATTTTATATAGTATAGTTGTTATTATCAGTAAGAAAGTCTGTTTATCAGGTATTATAGGTCTACCAGGTTCTGATCGAAAAAAAAAGTTAAAAAATAGCGATTTTCAAATGGCAACAAAAAAAAATGTCATCTGTGCACTGAAAATTCGTGAAATAGTTTTTGGTTTAGCTTAAAATATTATTTAAAAAGTGTTAAAATGTGTAAGAAACCTCTTCAGTCGCAAGGACGGAACATCGTTTTGAATGTTTATGAAAAAATATCTGACGACGAACAAGGTGCAGAACAAACACAATAATCAATATTGAGCCATGTGCAAGCGTTGACTAGTTAGTAGGCAATTAAACAAACAGCCTACATAAGCCGACCGTATTTCTGTTATAAAAGAATGGCTTCAATCAAACAATATCCCTTACGACGATAATTGGCGTAAATGTCAACTGAAACTGAAAGCAGTGAAAAATCATGTCTGAACCTAAATATCAGATAGATGAGATTTTAAAATCACACGGCCACGAAGTTTTGAGGCTCCCATCATATGATTGTGCGTTAAACCCCATTGAATTACTCTGGGTAATAATGACACAAAAAGTTGCGGGTAAAGACCTGCAAATGACATAAAATCTTTAACAGAAGAAAGTTTCTCACAAATAGGGATCGATGAATAGCAATAATCTTGTGAACATTTAATAAAAATTTTAAATCAGTTCAAAAAACAAGATTGATTAATTGAGATGCATGAGGAAAGGTTTATCATAAATACTGAGTCTTCCTCTTCCGAGGAAGACTTTTTTTATGGATGTGCAGTATTTGGAACCATTTCTAAGTTCTGATAGCCTATAATTAATTAATAAACTCATGAACAGAGTAATTGGAGTTTTCATCTAAATTTTGAACCTCACATTCACCACAGTTAGATTTTCAAAAGTTATCCTTGATCATTGGATAAATTTTTATATTTGCATGTATCACACGGAATAAGCAGCTATAAGGAAATTTTTTTATCAAAATGTTTTACTCCAATTTTTCCAGTATTGCTAGTGTCAATTTCTTTTTTCCCTTTTTGCCATCAGATCCTGGTGCCTGCAGACCTAAACGTTAAACAACACAATTGCAACAGTAAAAGTTAATTTACAGCGAGAGAACGTTCTGTGATAAATATGTTAAGACAATGTAAACAACAGTCTACCGTCAGAAACTCAATTGTTGTAAATTATGATTTTGATTGTAAACACAATAATGAAAATCATGAAAAAAAGAGCAATGTATGTATAAAAATACATCAATAAAATAAAACAGTAACATTTTAATAACAGAAAGAGTAAACGGACTAATTATGACATAAAAATAAAAAACGTATATATCAAATGCCGTGTCACCCGTGCGCGCTGAGCAATTTTGTCGACACAAGACAGTAACAGGAAACGGCACTGCAGCAGACTCTATTTCAATGTCCAGTTCTATCAAAATTTCGATTTGGTGTCGAGTTCCATCAAGAGCCAGCACTTCGATGACCGCATTTTGAGTCCAGCTGTTGCTAATGCCGTGTCTTCTTCTGACCTTCAAAAACATGTTATGGGAACTACGTGTGAGAAACTGTAATGTGTGACTATGTAATTCCTGTGCCTTTGAGCTCAATTTTGGAGTACCACATCTTTTAATGAACTGAAGTGTCACAAAGTTTGACCACTATTGGCCTGGACGCTATGTCTGACTACCGTTCGAGAGGATGGCAGCAGCTGATGGCAGATTCATTAACATCAGACAATGGTAGAGTTTATGATTGCAGCACCCAGTTTTTCTTCAGTGTCTCATTTCAGTGTGATCTAGTTTTCAAGTCAGAAGATCAATCTGTGTATGGACAGTTGTTAGTGCAGATAGAATGAACTTTTTAAGATGTGGTAGAGGTAGCAGGAGTACATCTCTGCAACTCATTCTGGAATTTCTTCATTTGTGTGGTAAAGTTTACAGACAGGTCTTTGAGTGATTTCTGTAGTGCCTCCATAGTTTTTTCAGGTGATATAGATTTGGTTAGTAAATAAAAGTTGGAAACAATTTGAAAATGGTCTCTGGTTAGTAGGTTCACTTCATGTTTATAGACATACGTACATACATATATATCACGCCTTGTTCCCAGTGGGGTAGGCAGAGACCCCTTCTCTTTACCTGCTACAATCCTGGCACACCTCTCTTGCTTCATGTTATCACTCATATTGAGGAGTATTGTTCACACCCATTTAAAATATCCGATTTTTCATCTTAATTTTTAACCTCTCAACACACACATAATGTGACAACATAACATACACATTCATAGATTGGACATAAAAATCTGTTGTAATTAAATCAAAACATTAAACCTGTTAGAGAGATATAAAATTTGTCTTATTTTACCACTATTTTTTGTTGTTATATTTATTTTATTCTTTATTGTACACCAATTTCATAAATAAGGAATATATTATAAAAACGAAAATGAACAATGGGTGGTGTTATTGCACAGAAAGCAATTTAAATTTAGACAACCCATTCAAAACCAGACAAACAAAAAGCAGAGGAGAGATAGTGGTGCATTAAAAAATTAAAAACTTTTTTATATGTTCTAACATTTGTACATTTTGCACATTGTAAATTATGCTCTAAATAGATAGACACAAGAACTTCTTTTGTTTCAAGATAATATCTGAAAAGAGTTTTGAAAATATATATATGGGTAAAATAAAACACTGTTAGAATGCTGAAAATACAGTAGTGATTTAATTAAAAAAGGCACTGATGCTCTAATAGCAAGAATTAAAGATAAATGTGTCATATTTAATCGTTTATTCTTTAGAGTAAACATGCAAGACTAGGCTAGAATGTTCATTAGTGTATAATAAAATTTCTAAACTTAAGTAACAAGATATTACAATTTTTTAATACACATTACATTCATTAATTCAACTATTAGGAAAAACATTAATTAGCATTTACAAATATGTTTATTATTATTATTCATAGTTTATGTTGCAAGTGTTGATGCACTTAGATAGGAAAGAATTTTAGGAGATAGCAGAAGAAACTGTTCCATCTTGCAGTTTCAAATGCATAGATAAAATTTTTTAGACAATTTTATTCATTTCTCCCTATACATGTCAGCACACAGTACACATTATGCTTAACACTTAATGTATTATTCATCCAGTAGAATTGTTTGCTAAAGCATTTAAAAATGTACCTAAATTCTTTGTTAAATAATTGGATAAAATAGCTAATGATTTTTTAATAGCTGGCACGGTTTATTTGTGTTGTTATGGAATTTATAGAGAGATTATAAATCAAGTCATAAGTAAAAGCAAATAATCCTTTGTGACTGATATTATACTTGTATTTGTAACAAGAGTAGCAACTCGCACCACTTTATATGGGTGAGAGTAACAGTGTAAATCTAATTGATATGCAGCTTACACGTGTGTCAGATTGTCACTGATAGCTTATTGGTTTTTCGCATGACAGTGCCAGCCAATGGAGTGAAGTTGCCACAAAATTCAATTTGCCTGTATAAACTGATACTATCCATGCAATTATCATTGTTAAATTCAATTTCCATAACAATTGAAATGAATATTAATTAAAAATGTTTAATATAAAACAACTGCTTATATACACTCATATATTTTCACTGATTTCTACCACAATTAGTAATAATTATAAGATTGTTTATAAACAAAATTCACTGATTACTTAAAATTCCACAACAAATAATAATTACAATTTGGATTAGCGGACACCTTTACGTAGATATTCTGTCACAATTAATAATATCTAGAACACTAGTCAATTTTGTTGACAGGCAGGCTTTTATTGTGTATCAACAGGTTGAGCAACCCCTCCGATTCATTCTCTACACTGAATGGTGTCCAGGGCACAGATTGTGTATTGAGTGCAAGTGAAGGGTTGTCCAAGTGTACACATACAACATATTAACATCATTGTATTCCATTATTAAAATCTTTCATCTATCAACAATATAATATGTTTTAACATTGCATAAATTCCAATTACCAAATTTTATAAAAAAAAACTGAAAATATATTCGGCGTATTTTTTTTGTACATCATAGACATAGACATAGATATTTCATCATCACTGATAATTTCTAACAGAGTATAATAGAAATGATCAATAACGTATCGTCCTTAGAAAATACCTGGAAAAATTACAACAGATAACGCACGTCCACCTAACTTTTTTAATTTTTTTTTTTTTAAATGTAAACACGACTACAGTTAATAAAGCGAAATTTTTACGACCTATACAAGATTTTAAAAAACATGTGCACCTATATACCAATATTTTCATTAAATTATTTATTTAAAAAAAGGCGTGATATTTATGAATGTATGTACAAAAAAAAAAACATGAACAAAATACAGAGTATGCATGTATTCGAGTAGTTTTGCTTTTGTAACACGAAACGTTTTTGGATAATTTTTTGCACTAGTAATATCGATGCACATAACGTACTCTACGTATACGTAACGTACAACCTGAAATACGTCAAGTTCTTGATACGTTTCTTGATTTAATTAAAACGGGGTAGCGGGAAAGTGTTGTTTTCTTATTTTATAATGTAGATGGCGTTGCTTAGAGACGGTTAAGTATAAAGTTATTTAGAAATACCGCCGCAAAAAATCTCCCCAAAAAAAATTTTTTTGTATACCACCTTAAAATTTATTTTATCTATGTCAAATCAAAATGAAGGTTGCGTTGGGTTAGGTCGTGTTCGGGTCTCGATATAGTTATTTACGTGGAAATATTACAAAATCACGGTTCGTTGCTAAGAAAAGGGAAGATAAATCATGTCTACGTCGAGTGCGGGTTTAGGTATATTACAAGGTGCGTATATTTCCTAATTTCTTTATGACGCTGACAAAGGGAAATCTAAGTAGATTGCATCATAATTGCATGACTATACAATGTTTTAAGTTTATGTAACTGCAGCGTATTTTAGAATTTGTAATATCACGCGAAATACGAACATATTTTTAACGAGTCGTGATATTTAATCAATCATGCATTTTTCATAACCTCTTGTCATCTAGTAAGTAAATTTTGCATCATTGATTAATTAAAATTAATTGTTCGCCTTTTCTAGAGATAGCATATTGTTTTGTTGAGTTCGCTTTACGCAGCGCGTTTTTGTATTGTCGTATTGGAGGACGACGCCATTTTGTGTAATCGCTAGGCGCTTTTCAATTATTGATCGATTGAGTCGTATGTTTGAGTAGAGCTTTTGTTCGCTGCAGAGGTTAGGGTGAACAGTCTATCCTTTTTTGTTTTTTCTGTGCATTATCTCTCAATCTTCAATAGCCGCTTGTGGTGTTTACTATTTATAAAAATTGAAAAGCTTATGTCAACTGTTATGATCGAATAATAAATATGATTGCATTAATATCTGTTAATAATAATTATTAAATTTCTGTTTTAGTTAATTAAAGTTCAGTTTTGTGTAAAAGTTATATAAAGAAGGGGAGATGCAAAATTCTACTGTCACCCCCTTTTCTCTCCTGTTATATCCTTATGCATCTCTTCAACGCTTTATAAATATTTTTTTTCTCCCCTTTCTCCTTACTATTTAGTTTATGCCGGTGCTTATCAGTGAGAGTGTAGTGTGTTGTATTTTTTTGCATCATACTTTTTTTTTTTTTATTTTAATTTGATTTATTTTCTTTAATTTTGTATTAGACTCGAGTAATATACTAACGGCGCACAATACATTTAAAAAAATCATTTATTTACTTCAAGTAGAATTGTAAAATAATATACATAGGAATAAATATGCTAGTGTAATGCTGTGATAGTAATTTTTGGTAAAATTTAGTTATGCCAAAAAAGTTGATATTTTATATACTCCTTATTTTTAAAAATATCCTTGTAATAATATCTACATTGGTTTACAATATGTTCATGTGTGTGTCACATAGTCTCATACAGTTTTGATCAAGTATGGCCCTTGTTCAAGTTCACATGCAGCAACATATGTGTGTGTTGCAGGTGACTTAATAAAATTAAAAAGAAATATCCTAGATCTTCTGTGAAAACAATTAAATGAATGTTTTAACTTAATTCCTCTTTCTTTTGTTATAATTATGGAGATTTCAATTTTTTTGAAATGTTTTTGGTTGTTTTCATTCTGTGATATTATTTTGATTTTGATTGTCATTTTCATGTTGTATGTTTGTTATTATAGTTTATGTATGTCTTGTCTGTATGTTATTATATTTTAAATGTTGTATGTGTAATATTTAGTTGTAAGAGTTAATTTTTGTTATCAATGTTTCCTATGTTACAATGTGTACCTTATAAATGAGTAAATATTTATTGGAATGGCTATGAATAGTGTCATTGTATGATATTGGGCGTTCTTTGAAGAAAAATTTTTAGGTATTATATATTTTTGAAAATGTATTCGCTTCAGGACATTATTTAGACACATAGTATTATTAAAAAAAAATTATTTATGTTTTTTTTGGTTTTTTCTTTTTTTTATATTATCACTCCCTTTTCCAGTAGGGGTAGGCAGAGGTGAATTAACACCCACTTTTCGGCAGATGTGGTCAGATTAGGTCCCATGTAACAGGTGGCTAGCCTGTTGCTACTTTATTGGGGCCACCACACACACACCCAAAGATGATTTTAGTGTGTGGGGTTTCCTCACGATGTTTTCCTTCACCGTTTGTATTTCGCTGGTGTAACTAAAGTTCACAAATGTACATAATTACATACAAATGTACATAACTTAAATATGTCATTGGTACATGCCGAGACTCGAACCCGCGATCTTCGGAATTAAAGCTACTACTACTATGTTATTTCGGTGTTTAGAATATTCCATGTACTTTATTTGCATTACTTACCTTAATTTTTTATAGTTTAAAAACTATTTGAATTCAAACAACAAAAAAGGCACGACTGTGTCAAGAGTTTTATAAAAAAATAGTGTTATGAATAGACCCACATCTTTTTTTTTCTTTCTTTTTTTTTTTTTTTTTTTTACTTTATTCACTTCGTGTAAAGGCGGTCTTAATGCCATTGGCATATTCTACTTATAAGATTAACAATTTGGTATAACTTTATACAATTTAGCTCGGTATAAGAATAGAGCTATTTTATTTACATAACAATCACTTCTCAGGGTGGGCCGTGACCCTTCTCGGCACCCCGAATGTCGAGGGGGTTTTAGTCGGTGTAAGTCCGACATAACCTGTCGTTGTCCCCGCGAGGACGGGTATGTGTAGGCATTTCCCCCACGTTCAACAAAAAAAAAGGTATCACAACACCTAATTCCGCCCCCCAAACATTACTGTGTTTCGGATTGTGTAGTACCGTAGGGAGTTGTAGCTAGTGAAATTACTGGGGTAACTAGACTCATCACCCTAGGTCTCAAGGTGAAGTGTGCAGTGGTGCAGTGTATATCATCTTAACTAGCGCGTTGTCGTGGACAGGCGTATCTCTTACCGCCAAGTGGACGTTCTGCTCCGTTGAATAAAAAAAAAGTAGGACCAACCGTTGTAACCGCCGATTAGAGAATCCTCTTTTTGTCGTGGTTTAGTTATAACAAAATATTTTTTGTTTGTTAAAGTATTTATTATACTGAGGAAAGTCCTTAGTCCAAATAGTAGTAAAATTCAATTGTATAATCAAGTCATTTTGAAATTATTTTTTAGTAGTTTTCCTATTCATTGATTATAAAATTTGTTTATGTGATAATCGTTACAGTTCCGATGTAGATTCATAAATGAATTTAGGTATAGTCGTACGTGTAATATTTTTACAAAGAACATGATACAATAGAATAGAGAACAAAATACTAGATGAAATAACATCCCGTCCCGTTGCGAAAAAATCTCGTTTTAATCGAATTCCTAAAAATTCTATTCTCATGGCACACCGCATGTCATCAAATAGACAAAAATCCAATACTGCCCTGTCTGGATGTAGTGGAGGTAACAAATATTGCAAACTGATATTTGCCAGCAGCAGCGTAGAATAGTTTTTTACAATTTGCTTTGGTTTTATAAAAATATTATTGTTTTGTTTCGAATAATACATACGATCATTCGCACGTTGAAATACTCGTGCTCATTACTTACACTTATCACCCCCCTATGTTTTTGTATGAAAATATTTTTAAACTCAAGCACACATTTAGTTCCTCAATGAAGTGTGTGTATGTGTACACTTGTCACATTTTAAGTTTATTAAGCTCGAGACGTTTCATTAATTAACTACATATAATAATATATACCGAGCTATATTTCTTTTCTTTTTAAATAGTTAATATGAAATATTTTTTAGGGGAAGCAATTTATAAAATGTATGTAATCAAAGAGGCTTCAGCACCTTCATAAAATCAATCAGTATATAAGTATATTACACTTTTACGAATTGTATCGAATACGATAGATTCTATAGTGTTCGTCGGGAAATGATTACTTTTCCTTGTGTGATATGTTTTTTTAAGTATGAATTACAGATTTAATGAAGATATTATATCATACTACCGCGTTAATCTTTAAATCACTGAAGTTCTATAACTAACGTTTATATATACCTATATGTATTTATGATAAATCTAGCTGCTGCTAAATGCAATTATTAAAATTATGTTTAGCAGCTTAGCTATTTTAATAGGTAATCAAAATAATCGGTCCCGTTTTACCTTTGAGTGACTTATTTGCATTAGTGTTAAGAGAATAGAAGATATTAAAGAAAATTTAAATAGTTTTTTTAATTGCTAGTATAAAGGGTCGATAGCTTGATAACGAGCAACATCGTTATTTATTTTTCTCTTCAAACATAAAAGTGAATCCAACTATTTCAATAGATGCCTATTAGTTTGCGGGACCGTTTGTAAATATCTAATGGACTCCGCGCTCAGTCCTCACGTAACGATTCGCTTTTAAAATTTAATAGAGATTCGTACTCAAACAATCGTTAGCATTTGAAATTTACATTAATAATAGAACAAATGAAAACGTACAGTAAAATATGAACGTAAGTAACAAAGAACACTGTGATATAACTTGGTTAAACGTTTACTTTTAATATAAAAACTAATGTTCGTTAATTGTTTACAAAGTAAAATATTGAAACTTGGTTTCCGAAATGTCCCCTCTAACTAATGCTTCGTGATCTTAAGTTTACAGTTTCACGGTAACAGGGAGAGCAAATAATTGTGCTTTAAGATCAGTTTAGTATGTAGTGACCTCTCAGATAAAATGATTATGTATAACTTTCATATAATTTATTTAGTTCCTAGCTCCACGTAAATCATAGGAAGTTTATATAAGGCGCTATTAATCTCGGGATAAACGTGCATGAGGAAAATGATAAATGCTTTTTTGACAAAGAAATCTAAAAGTCGATATGTATAATGTACATACATGTTTTATTTTTGTTTCACCACAGTTAACTATCGGATAATCACACAAATAGTTTTTGTTGTAGGCTTTAACTGATATACAATATAGATAGATATATTGCTATTGTATTGCTGTTATTTAATACCTAATAACAAAAGAAATATTTTCCGTAAGTTAAAAATATTAATAGTCCATTAGTTATTTAGGTAGTACCTGTTTTGTTTATAGTAGAGATTGATAAGTCCTCGTTGAAGGCAAAAACTGTATATATTTTATGAAAACCGTAACTACAAAGCGGTGATAGCCTAGTTTATATTGAACTACGCACTGTACGACTCGAAGGGGTATGGCTTCGGATGCCATTGAATACAAGTTTCCGGAAAAAATGTAAAAAAGCGTAAGATTTCAAGTTCATGCGGCATTCTCTAATCAACACTTGATCGACGTGATAGAAACCATTCTATGGCTTTGTTACTTAGTATTTGATTGGACAGTGTAATTGATTGCCGTGTAGTATATGTTCGTGATCGATTTCTTTCCTCTAACCAGTCATTAAGTCCAACAGGAGTAGTATGAGACGACAAAGTGAATATACAAACAGATTCGTAAGCCCCGTTTTCTTGAACTCTCAACGTTGTACTGAGATTGCTCGTCTGCGTGCTGAGTATGGAAACTAAAACAATTATACTTTGTTGGAAATTTAAACTGCGGACTTATAACGATTTTAAATAGAACTGAAACAAAAAGTTACTTATGAACTCGTTAACTCAATCGGCTCATTCTCTTATCTTCTCTTTGAGTCTTGAAAGAGTGGAGTCTTTCGTCTTGAGGTTTTTTCGCGAAAATTGGTGAGACTTAAATTTGTTGATTATTGTCATTTATATATCTTGAGATGATATACTTTTTAGAACGAGGTTTGTGTTTGTTTTATTGATATTGTTATAATTTACCTCGCTTTCTAAGTAATAATGAAATAAAACTAGCTAGCTAGCTTCAGCTATATAAGGGTGAAATGATCCGTATCTATTCTTTTTACGCTAACACTGTTAATTACAAGCTGCCACGTAATGACGCTACACCATATCACCTTTAGCTTTAATAGATTGCTAGAAATAAAATAGCCTGCAGTATAATTCCTAAGTCCTCTTTTATATTATAAATATACTGTGACAGGACTTCTAGGATTCAAATAGAAAATACATTTTTACGTCTCGAACTGTTTTCCGCCTTGTCCTAGTGATGCGACTTAGTTGCTGTGACTTGGTTACCAATAGTGAAGTTAGAGAATTAGTAAGGGTTGAGATGGCTGTTACATACAAGTGGGACCAATGGGTGTAATCCGTAGAGATAACTCTCTTGTCCCTTATGACCTATGGACGACGAATGCTAATCATATACATCGCACGGGCATGTGAGGCTAAATAGGCTAATGCGGATTAGATTGCGTGAGGACGAAAAAAGAATATCCTGGAGATTTTAGTCGGTGTAATAATAGTATTTATATCATTATTTGATGATTGGATGGTTGTTCTTATGGGATATGTATTTGAGAAAGGTCAGGCTGATGAAGTGAAGTGTCGTTGTGAAGTTTTAAGAACTGTTACTATATATGAGAAAAACATACGTAAATACTATTAACATGTCAAAAGCATTAGCGGTTTTGTATAAACAGTTATTGTTATTAATTATTAAGTAATGAAATGCTTCTCTGAAGAATGTTGAGTTTAAGGAAAATGTAATTGAGTTTAGGTAGATTAAAGTATAGTGAAAAGACCAGTAGTTAGTACTTTTTGTTCGTTAAATATGATGAAGCTGAGAAACTTTGCATAAAAAATGTTGCATGTTATAAATATTGTTTCGCGAAGTCGGCTCGGGACGCCACTGTTCAATGGGAACAATGAGTATTAGCTCCACAGGTGGTCAGCCCAGCTTGGCGGAAAATATGTTTTTTTTTATTTCAACGATAGCCATAACTTTTAGCTCTTTGCAGAATATTTAATGAAAACAAAGTTGTACTTTTAACATTCCTGTACATTTTTATTTCTTTTCATTCAACAAGTTTTTAATTTTGTTGAGAGCAATGAAACTCTCTTTTTATTATAAATCAATTAAATAGGATGTTAGGATCTTTAGAGGAGGCCTATGTCCAGCAGTGGACTTCTGTCGGCTAATAATGACGATGATAAATGAATTGGAAATTCAAACTATTCGTTTATTTTATCAGCTTATTAACGTTGAGTTAGGACGTAACTTTGTTCAAGAGAAGGGGCTTAGAAGCAGTAGTTAGCCTCCACTCGGGACTGCGCATAGAAGGAAGGATTCCATGTAGGCTTCATTGTGGTTGTTCTCATAAGTGTTAGGAATTGGCTCGAGGAGGTGGAAGTGTTTGTACTGTCAGTCGGTACTAGTGTCAGCGTCTGGGAATTCGTTAATTTCTATCATACTTAGGAATAAGGAAAGAGGTTTGTTCACAATTCAGTTGCGGATATTTGAGAATCTTATAAATATTGTCATCATTTGTGAAAACCATATTAATTTATTACTATGATCATTATTGATCTTTAATTAGTTTTTGTAACAGCTGTCCTACTATTAGTATTATATGAACAGATGTCAAAGGGAAATCACAACCATTTTGCTTGAAATGAGTATTGAGTTGATTTATCATTTGTTAAAATTCTTTTTGTAGTTACATGTGATAATCGCTGTTAAGTTTTTCCTGTATATGTAATAATCATAATGTATACATGTGATAAAAAATATGCTGTCGTCATTTTATAGTGCTTTCAAGATGCGTAGTCTTTGTAGTTTTAACTTTCGTTTACTGAAAATTAAAAAATAAAGAACCATGAAACTACCTGTAAGCATGCCCAGACTGCATGTTTTTTTTACAGTGCATGAGCAATTTTTTGAATTATGCATGTGTAACGCGCTCGACGAATCTTGTTTACATGAACGGAGCATTGTGAAATAACAAAAATAAAACAGGAAGTGCCGGTGCACCAGAGATTTTCGATAGGAATATCTCTATGAACAAAAACATCTTTATCAACCGGAACTTGTGACGATATCTTAGATTTGTCTTTTTCCCTCTACAAATTTGCAAAACACTTTTTTGTTTTGTCGAAACATATTAGTTTTTTCATCCCCACTGAAAATATACAATTGACTATTTCGTACATGTGTGGAAGAACGCAGAGTCGCAACTGCAGTGTCGCTTCTCTTGGTTACGCCATTATTTTTAGAAACTTTGTAAATACAAAGTTGCTTTTTGCATCATAATTCTTCTTAAAAAAAATTAACGAATGTATAAATGAAAGTGACTGTTTACGTAAAAAGCATCAAAATATTAAAAAAGCTATTGCATTGAAAAGTTTAAATTGAAGAACGCGATTCAATACCAGTTTCAGGGGCTCGATTCGTACATATGTTATTTAAATAATATAAATCGTCAGACACGTGTCTTTTGTAGTATACGTTTAAAATTGATTAAGGACGTAATAAAGAAATTAAGATTTGTTTTTGTGCATATACATATATTTATTTAAAACTATGAAAGTGAACAATTACACGTTTTAAACGTTTGTTAAAAGAATTTAGTTTTAGCGGCCATAAATAAACTTCTTCATCGAGCGTAAGGTAATAAAATCGATTTAACATTTATTGCGCGTGTAATCCTTTTCATACAATTAAACAATTGGTTCAGGGTGAAATAAATATCAACCGAAAAGCATTGGAAACGTAGAATTCCTGAAACATTCTGTAAATTAATAGGGCATATTTTTATGTTCGCATCCAGTGGGTATCCCGCGATTCTCGCCAGATCATCGATCCACCTTGTGGGAGACATCCCAACCATTACGTCTACATGTACCTTACTGTCCCATCGGAAAGCGATCCTTCGAGCAATGTGCTCTACCCACTGCTATTTAAGTCTAGCAATCTTTCGGGACTGTCGATGTGGAAATGTTTAGAGGAAACCTATTTCCGACAGGGGATGTTTATTGGCTGATAATGATAATGATAATATTTTTGTTACAACTAAAAATTAGATCGTGGCGGTGGGGCGTAAAGAGCGTGCTTCATTTATGGTGTAGCCGGGAGAAAATTCTTAATGGGTTCGACGAGCCTTAAATTTTCAATGTTATTAACATTTATTAATCACTATAAATATATACAAATATAGTTAATAAAGAAACCATGAAGCTAAGTGGCTGACCATGACGGGAGTAGCAGATATTAGAGAATCACTCAATTATACATTCGTTTGTTTTATTTGCAACTTTGTACTATTTTCTGTTTTTGTTTTTTATATTACAAAGCGACGAGACAAGCGAGACGTTCACCTGATGGTAAATAATACGCCTAGCCATAACCAAACGGCGCTGATTAGAATATTATACACAGCACCACATTGCGCTCGTTGTTTTGAGACATAAGATGTTGATTCTCGTTATCCCAGTAATTTCACTAGCTACGTCGCCTTTCAAATCGGAATACAGGAATATTTGCTCAGTGTTGTTTAGCGGCAGCAATAGGCGTTGCAGGTGTGCGGGGCATAGACGGTTGTTGGCAACATAGCATACTACCAGTTATGCTTTGTAACATTGTTTTTATATCATTATCATATCTTGTGTACAAAATATAACAATACCCACACCTTTAATGAACAACGAATATGTCACTAGTAGAACATTCCAATTATGCTCTAATTACATAGGTATGTGAATAGAAAAAGCTTAGCTTCGTTCAAGACCCGCGGTTTCTCAGTGTATATGCAAATCTAAAAATACTGCTAATAAATCATTATTATTATTATGAGTAATAACATGAAGCAAGAGAGGTGTGCCAGGATCGTAGCAAGTGCAGAGAGGTGGTCTCTGCCTACCCCACTGGGAACGAGGCGACTCATAAATATATATATATATATATATATTTATGAGTAATAACGAAGACAATGGGTATGTCTATCACCGTCATCGTTGTTACAATGCCTGTAATGCCTTTTTATGTCACCTGTTGAACATAAGTCTCCAAAACTGATTTCTTCACTTGACTAAATATTTAAATTTTATTGTCCAAAACAAAATCACGTTATTTTATTTTTGTAGGAAGAGAAGCCGTTGAGGATAGACAGGCTGTAGACATGCGGAGCTCTTCTCCGACGGACGTGGAGGCCGCGTGTATCTTAGTACGCTTAGCGCACGGCGAGCCGGCCCCGTCGTCTTCCCAAGGCGTAGATGTTGCTGGAGAACCTGCACAGTCTTCGCAAGTAAACGCAAACGCAAATAGCCAGGAAAATATACGTCCTGTAAGACAATTAGGTAATATAATTGCGCGGCTTCGTTGCACCAATGGAGTCTATTCGTTAGTACTAGAAATTCTACCGCTTGATCGAACAAACCCTAGACAGAGGCAAGGAGTACATGAATCTAGCAAAATAAGGTTTATGTGTGACCTTTGCGAAAAGAGTTACTCAAGGTTTCGCAATCTACGTGACCACAGGAGTCAACACGAACCTTTTGGTCCAGGCATTGTAAAGACTTGTGATCAATGCGACAGTACCTTTACGTCAGAATTAACTCTGAGGGCCCATATGAAATTTCACCAAAAAATTTACAAGTGTGCCTATTGCAATAAGGTTTACATGCGTTTTCCATTTTATATAAGGCACATGAAGAAATTTCACAATTTCCAAGTATAAATACATACATAAATTATGTATAGACACTTGATTAGAAACTATTGCTATGTTTCGTTATGTCAAAACAAAGCTTTGTTGTTTTGTATGTATGTGATTGTCTACAAAAATAAATATAAGAATGATTAAGTCTTAAGGATAAGTCAATAGAATAAAATTTTAATGGAATTTCCCTGTTGCATCCACAATCGTTCTATTTGTGTCTACTTGTATATATGATTTGTGTCTACTTGTATATATGAATTAAAGAGAGCTGTGCCGGCTATTCATAAAATGGTGGAGGGAAGCTATCACACGATTATAACATTTTTTTTTTGCACATTTTTTCTATATATTTGTAATAACGACTTCTGGTCACTGAAGATATTTCACAATTCTCAAGTATAAACACATACATAAATTATGTATAGACACTTGATTAGAAACTATTGCTATGTTTCGTTATGTCAAAACAAAGCTTTGTTGTTTTGTATGTATGTGATTGTCTATAAAAATAAATATAAGAATGATTAAGTCTTAAGGATAAGTCAATAGAATAAAATTTTAAGGGAATTTCCCTGTTGCATCCACAATCATTCTATTTGTGTCTACTTGTATATATGAATTAAAGAGAGCTGTGCCGGCTATTCATAAAATGGTGGAGGGAAGCTATCACACGATTATAACATTTTTTTTTTGCACATTTTTTCTATATATTTGTAATAACGACTTCTGGTCACTGAAGATATTTCACAATTCTCAAGTATAAACACATACATAAATTATGTATAGACACTTGGTTAGAAACAACTGCTATTTTTCGTTATGTCAAAACAAAGCTTTATTTTTTTGTATGTATGTGATTGTCTATAAAAATAAATATAAGAATGATTAAGTCTTAAGGATAAGTCAATAAAATAAAATTTTAAGGGAATTTCCCTGTTGCATCCACAATCATTCTATTTGTGTCTACTTGTATATATGAATTAAAGAGAGCTGTGCCGGCTATTCATAAAATGGTGGAGGGAAGCTATCACACGATTATAACATTTTTTTTTTGCACATTTTTTCTATATATTTGTAATAACAACTCGTTACTGAAGATATTTCACAATTCTCAAGTATAAACACATACATAAATTATGTATAGACACTTGGTTAGAAACAACTGCTATTTTTAGTTATGTCAAAACAAAGCTTTATTTTTTTGTATGTATGTGATTGTCTATAAAAATAAATATAAGAATGATTAAGTCTTAAGGATAAGTCAATAGAATAAAATTTTAAGGGAGTTTCCCTGTTGCATCCACAATCATTCTATTTGTGTCTACTTGTATATATGAATTAAAGAGAGCTGTGCCGGCTATTCATAAAATGGTGGAGGGAAGCTATTACATGATTATAACAATTTTTTTCTGCACCTTTTATTTATGTATGGTATTTGTAATAACTTTGCGTTACTGTTGTTTCAATAAAGTGCATGTAATAATATTATTAGCTATTAAAATACAACACGAGGTTATTTAATATTATTTATTTTATATGTAAACCCTATTATTTTTTTTATTGTGTCGTTATACCATTCATACATTTACAATACACTTGTTAATTCTGAGAAAGTGAAAATGCTTTTCGATTCAATAGTATGTGACATATCGTAAATCAATGAATAATAGCTCGCTGCATGTTTCCGCTGCTATATTCTAATGAATTGAATACTTCTGACATAAGGAGACAATCAAAGTAATTTGTCTATATCGCTGGTCAAATACGAGTTGGTATCGGCTAACGCAGGTTAAATAAACCTGTTATCAATGGAATACTTTGTCTGTTAGTGTTCGTTGATTATATATTCTTTTTGTACTGCATTTTGCTTAAAGGTTTACAAGTGCAACCATATGCGGTTTAACGGGAGTTTAGTTTTCGCTCTAACAATGATCAGTCATATTATGACCGAGGGTCAGCTTTTGTTAGGTATTGCAGTCCGAGGCCGAGTATATTCCATTACTTCGAGTTGTAGCGGTGCATTAGTTGGTTGTAGCTTACCACATGTTCGTAGGCTTTCTTGTATGAAGTTTGTGCCGTTAGTTTTATTGACAACCATAGCAGTTTCATTGGACGCACGGCTCACGGATCCAGATTCACTGCATGATAATTAAGAGAAAGAAAAAAGTAAAAATAAAACTCAAAACAAACACAATAACACAAACATGGACACTAAACACAGAAAACTATATATGATACACTCGCGAGCAATAAATCCGTTTCACTTAAAAAAACCAAGAATTGCTGAAAATCTAAAATCGTTGAAACTAAGAATGCTAGCATAATGAAATAAATTTAATATTTCTTTTGTTACTAATGTGTCATTTAAATGGGTGTATAAACCATATTGATATTGTTCAATATTTTTTATTCAATCTGTAATAATGTCGCTTACAACTGAAGAATTCACGAGAATCCTCACAATGCTGAAAACTTGAACACAGCCAGGATTGCGGGGTGTCGCTGTCAAGAGTGTAATTCTTCGACGTTACGAAAAAACTGGCTATAACTTACGTAGACCAAGAACAGGCAGAACTAGATGTACTACAGTACGAGACAATGAAAACGACGACTTGCCGAAGCTAATTTGAAACCATTTAGTTCTGCAAATGGCCTTAAACTGAAGAGTGGTGATCGTATTTCAAGACTAAGTTATGCCCAGAACCATTTAAATTGGACTATTGAAGATTGGTCGAAAGTTATGTCCTCCGACGAATCAAAAGTTATGTTCTACAAGCACGATGGATCGTTCGGATTATATAGAAGACCAGAGGAAAGATTCAAACAAGCATGCATAGAAGAAGAAGTAATCTACGGTGGCTCAGTACTTGCGTGGGCCGGAATTTCATCTGAGAATCGCCCAGAACTGGTATTCATAGAAAACGGCACTTTAATTAGCGTTAGATATGTGGGAGAAATGTTTAATGAAAACAATGGGCAATTTATGGTCAATTTGGGTGTGGATGCTATTTTTATGCATGACAATGCCCGACCTCAACAGGTTTAATTGTGAATGACTACCTACAAGAACGGGAAGTCACCAACCCGCATTGGTCCAGTGTGATGACTATGGCCCAATCGCCTTCATATTGGGGGTGGTCTGTGCCTCAGCGGGGACGTAAATTGGCTATTATGGACTACCTACAACAGATGAACAGCACGCATGGGACGAGCTAGGGGGTAAAACAACGAAACCCTCCCCAATCACGCTTCGTGAGCTCAAAATTGCTCTCACTGAGGAATGGAAGAATATTTACCAAAATCGTATATGAAACTTGGTGTATAGCATGCCAAACCGCATAAACTCAGTAATGGAAGCACGAAGAGACAATACAAAATATTAAATTTGCTAATCACATTTCGAGGACGTCGATTCTTGCTGGTGGCATCGGGTATCGGGACGTAGTTCACTGTTTGCTCTGTTAGTGGGTGAGTGATGTGTGGCATTGCCAAATTGATAGATAAAACACAATCTTGCATGAATTGCGCTATGAATGGGAGTTTAAGGTCGCTGTTATTTTACTTCTATACCATTCAGCACCCGTGGCTCTACGGGTGACGCGGTTCTGGATGACTGGCATGGATTTGAGGATGTCAGGGAAAGAGTTCTTATGCAGGCCTTGTTACAAGTGTAACTGGTGTTTACTAGATTTGCAGAGCAAGGGTTGAAGTATGCCTATTACAAAACCAGCCTTGTTCCTCAGTTTCCGAATGTGGCGAGGTATTTGACCGAGTCTCTTCAGGGGACAGGTCGGTCGAAGAAAAAAAATTGTTTAGTAATTGCGCGCAAAAACGATAAAGAATGTTCTTTTCTTGTGAAAGAAATACTTTTGTCAGGGTCGTTTCCTCACATTTTAAGCCTAGGCGCTTGGTTGCGGATTGGAGCCGATTTGTCCACCGAGGCAAGATAGGGCCCGAATGATAGGGCGCAGTGTCATTTGCGAATGGAGCCAGGTTTACCTCGAGGTCTTTCGGGATTTTACTGTCCCTCTGGAGGATTCTTGTCGGCGAAGATGAGGCGATGGTATCAAAGTTGGGCTTGTCAACTATCTTTAGGAGAAGACGACCGTTTGTTTTGGCTATGGGGTCCTGGCGTCGAGAAGTGACGACCCCACCGCCCATTTGCTGAAGTGTATATGACTATTGAGTACATTTACACTTCATCAAATGCAATCAGTCAACCGAACGATGGCGGTATATCCATCCAAGGAAGCGGAGGGAAATCCCGGACGTGGGACGGGCAGCAGCGTTTCACGATAGGGCCTCCGTAACTGCGATCGCCAAGCCGCCTGCCAAGCGTGGCGATTATGGCAATTCCCCCCTTATGATGAGATCGCAAAATAAAAACCGGCCCCTAGTCCCCGGCGGCCCCGCTATTCCTGGCTACGGTAGCGGTCACGGTAACGGCGGGGCAAGGAGTGCGAAGAATCTCCGGAAGCGGCCAGGCTACCAAAACCAACGACATCTGGCCCTGGCAACACTCAACACGCGTACACTGCGGACCGACGAGAAGATAATTGAGCTGGAGGAGGAATTGAGCAGGTTAAGATGGGATATAGTAGGGTTATCCGAAGTCCGAAGAGAGGGGGAGGACACAATAACTCTTAAATCAGGCAACCTGCTCTATTTCCGGGATGGCGACCAGCAGTCCCAGGGTGGCGTCGGGTTTATCGTCCGCAAGTCTCTTGTGAATAGCGTTGTCGACATCGTTAGTGTGTCAGCAAGGGTAGCGTACCTGATACTCAGAGTTACCAAGCGTTACTCGCTGAAGGTCATACAGGTATACGTACCGGCTACGGCACACTCTGATGACGAGGTGGTAACTGTGTATGAAGATATTTCTAAAGCCATACACAGTTCCAAAACTCAGTACACCGTTGTCATGGGAGACTTTAATGCAAAACTAGGGCAGCGAAGTAGTGGAGAACTGAAAGTGGGGCAATTTGGATATGGACAGAGAAATCCACGAGGCCAAATGCTCGCCGACTTCATGGAGAAGGAGGGCGTCTATATAATGAACACCTTCAAGAAGCGGGCTAAAGAGATAGACTTCATCATGTCGACGAAGAGGCAGATATTCAAGGATGTCTCAGTGATCAATGCTCTAAAAATGGGTAGCGATCACCGAATCGTGAGAGGCATCTTGAATATCAACATAAAGCTCGAACGATTTCGACTGGTGAAATCCACGCTCCGGCCAGCGCCCATCCAACTCCAAAACCTCGAGATCTTTCAGCTTGAACTACGAAATCGCTTTGCATCCTTAGGCGAGTGCATTGATGTGGCGAATACAACACCAGGTTCGTAGATGCTGTCCGTACGGCAGGACTTAAGATTTTCAAAGTCCCCCGTACCAGAAAGAAGAAGCTGATCTCTGACCACACATTAAACCTCATGACCGAAAGACGAGAACTGATCCTGAAGTCTTCTGAAGATGCCACCAAATATCGGCAGCTGAATATGCAGGTCTCTAAGTCTCTGACTCGCGACATACGCCGATTTAATACTGACAGTGTTAAAGAGGTAATAGAGCGGAACAAAGGCTCTAAAGTATTCGCACGAGATTTGTCTATCGGGCAAAGCCGGTTGACGTGTCAACCATGTCAGTCCGCCTCGAAGACCAAAGCTCGAAACCGATCCGATTGCAGCGTGGAGTAAGACAGGGAGACATCATATCTCCAAAACTGTTCACCGCTACATTGGAAGATGTCTTCAAGCTTCTGGATTGGGGAGGATATGGCATCAATATCAACGGCGAGTACATCACGCACCTTATTGCCGACGATATCGTGGTTTTGGCTGAGACCATGGAGGACCTCAACTCAATGCTCGATGATCTTTGTAGAGTTTCACAACGAGTGGGTCGCCGTCGCAAAATGGCAATGGGCAGGGCACATAGCTCGCAGAACCGACGGCCGTTGGGGCAGAAAGGTTCTCGAGTGGCGGCCACTTACCGGAAGACGTAGCGTGGGCAGACCCCCTACAAGGTGGACCGACGACCTGGTCAAGGTCGCTGGCAACCATTGGATGCGGGTGGCCCAGGACCGGTCTGAGTGGAAATCTTTGAGGGAGGCCTTTGTCCAGCAGTGGACGTCTTCCGGCTGATTGGATTGGATTGGAGATATGGGGTCCCAACTCGTGTGTCTGCTGTTGAAATCACCAGCAAGCACAATAGATAGACCGAGATCGAGAAGGGTGCTTATATCTTCGGTTACTGGCTGTTTAGATGGTGAAATGTAACAAGTAACGAGGACAAAGGGTTAATGGCCACAGACTGATTTTACACGCCGAGACTTCAATGCTTTCTAATTGAGGGCCTTCAAAGAGGACCCAGTGAAGTGATTTCTTGTATTAGACGAGGCTGCAACCATACATAGCGGACAACCTGTCGTTTCTGATAAGATTGCAACTTCAGGGCCGTGATGAGACGGCTTTAGGAAGGTCTTCTGAATTAAGATGACGATGACGTCGTTATGGCGGAGAAATGCACTGATTTCGTCCTGCTAGTGATGAGCGTCGTTTGCGTTGAAAGTCACGACGGTCAACAAGTTATATTTGATTTTACTCAAAACTTTGGGGATCTTCGTGTTGTTTCCAAAGGTGTGTACAGAAACTCGTATAACAGCGTCCAGGTGCGAGGAGAGAAATTGTTAATTATTCGCCTTGCCTCGCCGCTTGCCTTCTTTTAATTTCGAGTAAAAACTTCGTTTCGCCGCTGGTTCCACCGTCATTCATGGCCCCCATCACCGTCACACCATCGCAGTAGCCGCTGCATAATCAAAGATTCTATGCTAGAAACTTGAGCTCGTTGTAAAACTAGTGTATTGCGTACACGATTTGTCTCTTTAATTTTTAAAATAATTCTTAGACATTTAAGATGGGAATGATCCAGTATACAAAAGTGACACCGGTATAAAGTGCATGTATCTTTAAAATATGAAATTATGGGGAGAACAGTAGACTTGTTAATACAGATAGCTTAATTTCAAGTCAGTCATGCTGGCGGAGGAGCTGGCATCCAACTTACCAAAAGGCGACGCAGCGGCACCAATTATTTTATTCAGTTCAACATCTACATCGCATTTTGAGGTAATAATATTCACTAAGTAATAAAACTTATCGACCTGCTTTAACTCGTGTCCAGAAATCTCAACGCAAAAAGTCTGGTGGCCTTTGTATCTAGAGACATTCGTCATCATCATAATCATTAGCCGATTTACGTCCACTGCTGAACATAGGCCTCCCCCAAAGAAATCCACATTATCAGACATAACTTATCTCATGCATGCTAATTTTTACACAGAATTTCAAACAGGACTCGTGGAAACCAGACAAAAGCTTCTGCAGACACTCTGGGGAATGCGACACGAAGTATAGGGCATCAGTATACATAATCTCAGTGATTAGTATATTTGTGAACTTACTACTGACTTTAAATCTAGCCATAATTAAGAGACCGCCATCTGCTTGGAAATACATGATCCTCGGAAACGCTTTGCAGAGCATCTCTAGTCACCACGGCAAAGTAGAATACAACTAATGTGAGTGTTACAACTCACCTCTGCTTTACTCCATAAGTAACCACATTCCTAGAGCCGCCTGCGTGCAAGTCTCGAACAGAGCGTAGATACTATCAAACTATGCACCTCTACTTAAACTCATCGCTACAGGACTTTTTATCAAATCAGAATTCAGTAACTAACACAGTCCAATGCGTAAGATCTATTAAGGTGCTAAAACATACGCGTAAACGCATGAGCACACACTCGGCAGTACTCTTCTGATCCCAGTGGAAGCGAAAACTGATACAACCGGGGAGGAGTTCGGATATTTTATCTAGCCGACGATAACTATACGCCTCCTATCGTCGCCCTAAGCTATATAAACATATAAGCAACTAGCATGGTAACATCTTGCTAGATTTAGACATGATTTCAACAGAAAATATAAATTAATGTTCACAGTTCTAAAAGGTAGAAAACGACAAAGACAAATAGGTTAAAGTATTTATGATTCATTATAATAATAATTACTTTGTTATCTAGGGTAGTGCATAGAAACGTTAGTTCAATCGTTCAGTAAAACCTAGTAATGGAGTTAAATTAATGTTTACAAATTGTCCCCTTTGATACAATTGATAAAACTTGAATGATATTTAGATAAATCTCCAAGTTTTAACAACGACGTTATCCCGTAATTTGTTGTTACCTAATAATTAGCGGTAACATTTCAAATATTAAAACGAAAATGTTATCGCATTCAATATCATTAAAAAAACTATATTGTCTGTTTCGGATAGTCTCTGGAAACGGATATAACGGTGTTGCTGACAGTCTCACAGCGATACGAGATTCGAATTTATGTTCATAGCTACATTTGAAATAAATTGATAATATACACATATATAAATATATATATAAATGTTATATACATATATATATTATAAGTTTATTTCGTATATATTATATATATATATAATATATATATATATATATATATATAAATATATATCTACACTCTCATATTATCTCTACACATCTCATAAATGTCGAATAATATTAACTAGTGTAGCCGTGTCAGTTTATAAATGAAACAACACAAATTATTCGTTTTAAAACTATTCATAGGTTTTTATTTTCTTTTTTTATAGGTGAAAAAGTGCAGAAGAACACTACGTGCACACCAGGAGATGAAGCATCACCAACCACAACGGACCTGTCGCTTAGAAATAAACAACAATTTGTTTGTACTGAATGCGGCAAGAGCTACACATTCACTTGTAATTTATCGCGTCACCGTAAAATACACAGGACCTTGGAATCGAGGAATGTGATTCCTTGCGAAAAATGCGGTAAACTGTATGTTTCCAAGGCTGCGTTAACCATGCACATAAAAAACAATTGCGATTTGTACAAGTGTGACCTGTGCGGCAAGACGTTCACCAAATATTGGTTTCTGCGTGGCCACAAGAATATACACACTGGCGTGAAGCCATTCTCGTGCGGTATTTGCGGGATGAAGTTCTCGACTAACTCCAACCGATCTGTCCATGTGCAAACGCATTCTGCTGACAGGAAGTTCGAGTGCTCACAGTGCCACCTTAAGTTTAAGCTTAAACGCTACCTTAATAAGCATCAACGCACTGGCTCCTGCCGCCCTAATAAAAGTAAACCTCGAGTTGGCTAAAATTACTAGGAGTAATTTATCTATAACACTTATATACTAAACTTTTATACACTTTTACATTAATTAGAAATTTTTTTAGAAACTACTCGTTTCAGCATTATTAAAAATCATGAGCCAAATTTAGAGGAAAAGTAATCAATGTAGAATATATTCATTATACCACATACTACATTTGGTTGCTTGTAAAAAAAAATCTTTGTTACTATGTTAAGCAGTCTTTCAGTTCTATCGATTCAACATTACACTTTGATTGGTTTAATCTATATCGTTGAAACGCAATTAGCAAGCAATGAAAATATTATCAGGTCTCTAAATATTTATGGTAACGACGAAATTCAAGTTTACTGTTGTTATCTGTAGCGTAATGTAACGAATTATAATAACCTCTAAATAAAATAACACTTAAGGGTTATTATAATTATTCACGTTAAAAATTATAACAACTAATTAATTAATTACCGTCCTCTTCGTTCCTACTATGGCGTATTGTGTAAATTCATAGAAAAAAGTCGGCAATGTTTCAATGTAGTAGTAACGTATCAATACGTATGTTTAGGTGATTTATATGAATGCGATTCTTTAAGTGGTAGTTAGAGTGATACTTAGAGACTTAATGAAACTGTTGAGCTGTGGTATAAAGCGAGTAATAAAGTTTCGGAGACAGTGATAAGGTCACGAGTAGCGTGCGGTTTGTAGTAAGTACACTCTAAGCCTTAATGCCTGGGGATGAAATACGCGTGCGTTTCTGGCCCACGGGGTGGTTTACAATTTAAAACGACCATCCATTAAATCTAAGGTACGACTTTCATTAATGAGTAGTCTATATAGTTTTTTTTTTAAAAGAGTTAAATGAAGTAATCCTCAGCTAATAACTTATGATCTGCGTTATTATAACTAGCTGAATTCCGCAGATTGTTCTTTCTATCAGCAGAAAATGGATGGTTAGTTTTGGTTAGGTTTAATGATATGTTTTTGGTACAAAACAGCTCAATTTAAAACGATAAGAGAGTTTAGCCTTTATAGTTGTCTAAATAGTTTATTTATACCTATTAGGTATATAACACTACATTTCTCAGTGATAGCTAGTAAGGTTTTATTGAGGTAGTTTAGAGATATTTTGCGATTTTTCGTCAAATAGTTAAAATGTAAAGAAAATTTCCAAATTTAAATTTTTTTGGTGCACTATCATAGGAGATAGTTGATAGAAAAAACCGTATATTAAGAGAGAAATTTTTTATCGCTATGCAATTGAGATAGAAGCAGACATCGTATCGTTGATTCAGTACAATAAACGAAAAAATGAAAACGTTTCTTCGCAATTGTTTATAATAAGCTTTAACTAAACTCGTACATTACTAGTCCAAAGAAATACTTAATAAGTATAAGTGATCAAATATAGTCTGAGTATTAACTTAATTTTAAAGCTTTAAAGCGTTTTTATACAACGAGTACAGATTGGATTATTAAAGTTATCACAGTTTTGCTTTTCCGACCAACTCATAACTTATATTAACTTCATGATGCGCCCTCCCGCACTTGGTCAGAGTGAATTAAGGTTGTTAAAAATTTTTCTTTATAGAAAATGTGTAATTTTAGGACTCGCAATCGGTGCTGTCAATTTAATTAGTCGTCTAGTCTCACAAAGGTATTAATATGAAATAGTTAAATATAGTAAATCGTGCACTGCACTTATAAGACTGGTTTTTATATAGAATAAATGTTATTTGATATTTTTAATTAAAGTGAAAAGGAGGCAAGTTTTTTAAAAACGAAGAGCACACAGGGGTATAAATAATTCTAACTTCATATTCACCTGAGGCTCTAATTTAACACCAAGGAAACCTTCGGGGTAGAATTTGATATGTGTACGCGTGGAGCAAAATTACTGCGTACAAATAACCAAAAACAGTTATTTTATAACGTTAACTTGTTTATTATGTGATCGATACAGCTTCAGTTGCTCATTAATGTTATAAGTACACAAAACTAGTCTTGTTTATGCTATGTTAATTAATCGTACGTACGTCTTGATATTTAACTATTTTGATGTCGAGTAGCGATGAATCACTCTTTTGAATGTTTTTACGTCTTTTATTCTCACTATCTTATTTTTAGAAGGATCTTCAGTACTTTACGTTATATACCGTTCAATCAATTGCAATCAGAATTGATATGCTGATAAAATTTGATCACAGAGTACACATTCGTGCAATTCACTGTCCTATGGTACGCCGTCCATTTTCAGTTATATAAAGATAAAACAAATATGCACCGACTGGAAAACCTTTGTGGGTTTCACCCAGTGTGTATAAATTTTAAATTGTGATACTTCTACATTCACTTAGACCGTTATTATAAGCATTTATACATTATCAAAACAAGTATAGTATATTATATATATGTCTACATTTAACGAAAGAATTTATACTTTTATAAATTCTCGTAAACATAACAGTGATAACATTCGCTGTCAACGGAAAGGAATATTTTTTATACAGTTGTTTAAGTTTTATAAGACAAAATATTATATTACATATATTTGTTAAAACAAAACCAAAACAATATTAAGAAAATTTTAAATATATACGCTTTAGTACTGTTGTTATAATGTAAATAAATATAGTTTTTTTTTTTTAAATTTACTAGATAAAACACTTCTCTAATTATTTTTTAAAAAAAGACAAGTTTTCTTAAATAATTACAATGTATCGAAATGATACTGGTACAAAAATGGAGGGAACATTTGTAGCTTATATACTTCTTAGAGAATATATTAAAAAGAAAAGAAAAAAAAAATCAAGTTTATTACTATTTTTGAGAGATTTTTTTATTTTTTATACCGCATAGATAAGCGAGTTAGGCAATCATTGGTAATCGTAAACTTTTCGAAAGACTTTTCTTTTTTTTTTTTTCGTTTCTAATATCCGGAAAAGCGTTGTTTTCTCTACGTTTAACAACTAAGCAACATGAATGAAACAAAGATATAATAAAATACATTGTACTAGTTAAATTTCAATAATGATCATGTTATTGTTATCAAATACAAAAAGTTGTGTTTATTCAAACACAAATAACGCATGTTGAAGATATTTATTATCAAAATTTTATATCTTCATGAACTAATTGAGAATTTAAGTAAAACGTTGCAAACACTAAAATCTTAAATGCGTAGTATTGAAGATAAATGTTGTACATTTGAAATGTTTCAGTATAGATGATTCATACGTTGTTGACAATTTTATACCAGTTCCTTTGTTTTTATGTAGAACTTTAGATGTCGATATTACGTAAAATGTATTAATACATATTGAAAAGTTTTTTCCAAAGACAGTAATGATACCTCATGGTTATATAGTGAAAACATTTAGACATAAATAAAAAATTAAAAAGATGTTTTTCCTAATTATTACTGAAACGTTAATTTTTCAAAATTTTAATATTGTGTTAATCGCGTACCGCAGTAAGTAACTTGTTGAAATAGTTCCCAATTTGTTTATTTAGCACGATTTCTACTTACCAATCATAAAGTATATTTTTAGTTAGTAAGTGTTAGCGATTTTTAACTACATTTTATTTTAAGTTGATATTCTGTTTTTTTTTTATTATTTTGTAAAAGTTTTTAAAGTGTAGAAGAGACTATGTATTCGCGTCATGAAGACCAGTCTTTTGATTACCAAATAGTGTGTATGCATGGGTACGGGTTTTAATTAAAATTTTAGCATGGCAAATCTGTGTTTAATTTATCAAAGTATTACCAATCAACCGGTCACGATGAAGAGGATCTCCACTTTAATGTATATTTTACCTCCTTTTAATGTGCAAGTTTCAGTACACTAATTCTGATGGTAATTATTTTCAAGCAAAACTATACTAAATAGATAAACCGATTGATGAGAGTTTTAAATAGAAACATTACAATGATTGTAAGACGTCGATGTTGAAATGTTCAACTCCATTTTCTCTGATACTGAACGATTTCGACGATTGAATGTTTTTTTATTTAAATAAAACTTTAGCGTACAGTGGACGTGCTGAGTTGTGAGTAGACTGTGGTGGAGATACTTCCCGCCCATCGTCTGCTGAAATTTAAGGCAGCGACAAAACCATCGCGCTCCGCAGAGTCCTATTGTCTGTCAATTTCGCTCCTTGTAGTTTTGAACAATGAACCGTTTCCGTCGCTGTGAATTTGCGCCTCTGTTACGGAATTCCATTTACTTACTCATATTAAATACGAGCATCCGGGATAGCGAGCATTATTAAACTGGAAATTAAAGTTAAATGTATTTTCCGATTTATTTAAACATTGTAACGTTTTAATTGAATTGTTACAAAGTTTAAATAGATCGGAATGTTGTCTTCAAGCATGCAAGCCTAAATAAAGTTCAACAATGTATTTATACAGCAGTATGAGATGGTTAAGATTAGAGAATATACTAGTTATACACGTAATGTTGGCTTTGGGTTTATGGGTCACCGAGATGCAATAAAAACGCGGTCTCTTATATGGCTCTCTAATGCATGAACTTGTTGGACAAAAGTTTCGTCCGCTATTTTAATATCAAGTATAATTTTTTTCTGTTATTGAGTAAGTATAAAGTTCCAAGTACAATTGTCAATAGAACAAGTGATATGTCTAAGTAATAAAATTATAAACTTTTTGTATTTCATAAACTAATATCTAACAAGCGAATAATAAAAACCAAACGACTAGAAAGTCGCGCCACTCAGTTTGCTTGAGCAAGTTGGTGGCTCGCTGCTCCTCAGCTATCGCACTGGTTGATCACAAGTGAAGTCGCGGCTTTTGAAAGTATCGTTGTAAGTTGGCGCGGCAAAGTTTGTACGGTATGGTGTTGTCCGCCCGCCGCCCACATCGATCGAGCCTGCGGCGCGCGCACCACCCCCTGCCGCATATATATCACGGGCCCATGGTGCGGCTCTCACAACGCAAGAGGTCGCGCGCGAAACCCTACAACGCCGCTCGCCCGGGGCGCCGCTCTTTCTCTTTTCTCTCTTTTTCTCTGTTCGTCTGTTTCTCGCTGATGCGGCCGCGCTGAGGCCGATGCAGGCGCCGCCATGCCGCGTTGCCTCATGGCCAAGAAGTGGAAGGCAGCTCCGTCTGCAGAGCTGGCCGACGATTCCGACGAGGAGATCGACGTGGTCGGTGAAGGGCGCGGCCGGAGCCCCGCACCCGCTGCCACTGCACCGGGGCCTTCGCCCCGTGATCCCGAACCCACGCTTCTCTACAATGGTATGCATTTTTTTTTTTTTTTTCTTACTTTCATTACGTACCATTTTCTGGTGGTGGAGTAAAGCCAAAACAACGTTTGGAATACGGAACAACTACAAGACCAGATATTTTATCTTGTCTTTTAATGGAGGAAGACTAAGAGAACATGAACAATCTAGACCCTCAACCATTCATTGGTATGAGGATCAGTAATCAAATATTTAAGCATTCCACAGCTCACCATCATCGAATCATTTTTTATTTTTAATAAACACTTCATTAAAGCTTTGCAACTATGCGACTTCATAATTATTTGCGAATTTTTTATTATAACAACATTAATGTAATACAAGTGAATGCTACGCGACAGCGAGTTTTTGGTTGTTTGTTTAAAACAAAAATTTTATTTTCCACAGCAAATATTAACGATGCCTGAGAAGTTTATATAGGAACAATCAATATAAACTTTCTGATTAAAAAAAGAAATGATATGAATGTTCCAATAAAATATTATTGGCTTCACTGCGACAAAATACGTCTAAGAGGGCTTACAGTGGTATCTAACTACGTATACACTTTAATTCCATCGACTTAATGCCAATCAACATTTACAACGTAACTAAAGAACGTATAAAATATATATTGAAACGTATAAAATGTATAGAAAGATCGAGAAAGATATGTAACATAAAGCTTTTGTTTTTAATTTAAATTAAGAAAACATTAACATAGACAACATTTTCATAAACATATCAATATATTTTTACAAGGCTTTACAAACTTTTTTTTTAAATATAACTTGAGCGGAAATTGCAGTTTTTAACTGCTTTGCCCGAAATTGTTCAGTTACATTTTTAGTTGCCATCTTATAGACGATTGATTCCGACAATACTTTGTGAAACGAGAAGAAAAAGCCTGTTTGCCAGGACGAGGGCAGGCAACGTTCAAATCCAAAAGCTAACTTTAACTAGTTGCTTCATATCCGTACAATCTGAATAGTATGATTTTCCCTACGTCCTCTATAGGAAAGCATCTGTGGAATCCCTCAAAAACAAAACTGAGCAAACTTTGCTGTGTTATGGTTTTAAATAGTAAAATAATCGGCAACGCAGTCGGAACCTCTTCGTTGTTGCGACTGTAAATGAACATCAGTGATCACTTTCCACCAGGTGAACTGTTAGCTCGTTTGCTCACCTTTTCTATAACAAAAAAAATAACAATGGAGTAACGAGAATATTTTATGATTCAAGACGTTACAATGTTATTCAACAACAGATTAACTTTACATAAAACAATCTCATGTTTCTCCGGCTTATAGGTCTACACTATTTATTACACATCAAACCTAATGTTTTTGTGGATGACAAAGACATGTTCTTTACACAAATAACTATTTACAGAGACTACAAGGAACAAAAGGATGATAAATGAAAACCCAGTAAATAAGGAATTAACGATCTATTAACTTGATATAAATGTGAGAAACCGGTGTTAATATCACATATCACAAAAATCATCTATTTATAAAAACTATGATTACATATTTATAAGAGTATATTTATTAGGTTGAGAAGTTTCTTCGCATTTTTTAAGAAAATTCAAAACATATTGTAATATACTTTATTTATATTTAACTAAAGTATGTAGGTACCGTTTTGTTAGATAACTTTTTGCCATCTTGTAGGTAGGGACATGATCCCATTGCTATAGAAATTATGGGACTTCTGATCAAAATACCGCGAACAGTGGTTTTGACAGTCCTCTCGTGATGTTAACCTGACACTGCCTAAAGAATTCTGAAGAGACCGAAACAGGTGGAAATGTGACTATACGTCGGATGCATTAACAGCACCCAGCCAAACTCTCTAAATGTTTGCTGAGTGGCTAAAGATGTGTGAGGTCTAGCGTTATCATTATAGAAAACCAAACCCCTTCTGTTGATTAATTCCCGCCGCTTTTTCTCAACTTTTTGCTTTAATCGATGGTTCTGCCTCATGGTAACAGCTTATAATGAATAATGCCCTTCCGATCCCACCACACACACAGCATCACCTTGTTGCGAGTTAACCCGGGTTTCGCCACAGTCTGACCGGCAGAAGCCTGACCGACCTTTGACCACGACCTTTTCCGCACGTTCTTGTACGTGATTCACTTTTCATCACCAGTTATCAGCTTCTTCAAAAATGGTTCGGTTTCATTACGTCGTAATAAAGAATCACAAACGAGTACACGGTTCATTATTAGGTTTCTTTCAGTGAGCTCGTGAGGTACACAAATATAGAGCTTTTATTGTGTACCCAGTTTTTTTGAAATGCGCCAAAACTGTTTTGTGGTTGATTCCTAGTTTTTCAGCTACGTCGTAACTACTGATATGCCGACCTTGCTCTACTTTTTCAAAAATGGCGTCCATTTTATCTGTAATAGGGCGACCAGAGCGACGTGCATCTTGGACATCAAAACTTCCGGATTGAAAACGCTTAAACCAAATTTGTGCTACTCTCACAGACGCTGCACACTGCACACAGCTCCATAAACATCGCAAACTTTTTTCTTGCATTTTTACCTTTTTTGTAGTAAAATTTTAAAATGTATCGAATCTCTTCATTAGATTCACTCATCTTGACTCAGTACGAAAAACAAATGAAAATCACACATTTTCCTAATTTGAATTTGGTATTAGGTTCTTTAAAATTTAAACTTTCAATGAAACCAAAAACAATCCAGATACAAATAGTATAGCTAAAGAGAGAGATATTAAAAGTCCATACATACTACAATGCGAAAAGACTTTTTCCCCAACCTAATATTAACTTTAATGACATCTGGATGAACCCTTCCTATATCTTGGATACCGGAAACTGTTTAACCTTACACCGTCAAATAGTACTGCGCCAATATTATTGAGTTCCGATCTGAAGGGTACCGTAGTTAATAAAATACTGGTATGGAGAGACTACATTCTTTTTATTCGCCAAAACGAGGGAGATGGTCAGCAGGTAGTAAGTGATGCACCTATCCAAACCAAAGTGGTGGCTGTTAGATGACAGGGACAGCCCTGCATTGTTATCAGCTAGAGATATAAGATGTTGAATAATCACTCCACTTATTTCACTAATCCCAGCATCTTGAATACGGGGACACAGTAACGTGTTGCACACTACTGTTTGAAGATAGAATAACGAATTGCGCTAATACCTATCTAGACCATGTCCAGTTACAGCGACATAACCAGACTACGATATAAACATTCAAATACTAACAAATGATTATATACAGATCACTTACTATCGGTGGTACGTCCTGCTAATCTCGTTTTTGTGAAATAAAAAAAAAACAATATATTTTAGTTATGGGTCACCTTCAATAGGGGTCTAGATGTGTCGTAAAGTATCTGTGCTCGTTATGATATCCGTATTGGCTTTATGTGATATTATAAAACATTAATATATATGTTTTACGACTTGTGCGAGTGTTGTGGATCTTCTATACGTCGAAGATTTATCCGGGGCGAATTGTATTGGTCATTGGAACATTCCTATAGCTTTTATTACAAATGTCCCGACTCTATCATTTTTAAAATTGTATGGGCAATAGAAACAAACTTATTTTTAAAAGGAATCGAGTGCTTTCTTTACTATACGCTCTTTGCTCTATTGGTTGTATTTGGCGGAGACTATATAGATGATTAAAGCTATTCTCGCCATAAAACTTAAGCAAGTTTTCAGTTAATAATCATCAAAAATAATATTAAAGAAGAATGTTTGAAATAACAAAGATTCTAGTTAATCAACTACATCCCCTTTTTTCTGATTACAAAGGTAAATTCTGGCTTTACATCGTTAACGTAGTTTTATACAAAAACGTAAATCAGTTTTAAACAAAAGGCCGTAATCAGCATGTTTGTCGTGTGAGTTGGCGCTCATAATGCAATTAACTGTTTCAGTGAAATCTACGACTATATATTAGTGAAATAATTCTTACCCATGTCCTTTGTCTATATTTTCATGATAGTGGAGTGATGGGGATACTCTATACCATCATCCAAACGAAATTCATATATATCATCAATAGATAATCTAATTACCAAGGTTTCCAATTACGTTTAGATTCAGGTAGAGAATGTAACAATTTTAAAATATTCATAGTTGCTTACCTACATTTTATTATAACTATCTTAAATATTAGATCTTGCTCCTAGCGTTGAAAGGTATCCAGAAGTTTTTCCAATAAACCATTTACTCCTCGGACGAAAGTTTGTCTACGGCGTAAAGCGAAAATATTTCTTATTTGATTGGGTTTTGCAAAAGAAAGTTTCCTCTTCAGATCCTTACATAATAAATGGACAACTTGTTGTCTTTTAATATAGTGCTTTTACTAGCTATACTTCGTACAAGTAATAATTTGGGTATTGTACTAATTTTGATACACAAATAAAGGCAAATCGTTAGGGGATGGCGATGTTTGGCTGATGATGATGATGATTAGTTAATGTGTTTAAATGAATAATATTATGACTGTTTAGTAAAACAATCACGAGACATTTTTAGGAGTATTATTGACGATATATACGACTTTACTAATAGAAGAACATTACATTGTTCAATTCCGTTGGTATACCCGTATTTTACGCCTGTAACAGACATATACATGTATCCTGCACTGAAGTATAGTCGGTTCATTAAATGAATCAGACGAACAACCTGGCGCAGGGACGCCCGAGGGCTCAAAGGGGATGACGTGCGTTCTGTGAGCTGAAATTAAATCCTCTTTCGACTCGCCTAATCCGATTATACCGTCCAGACAAAACTGTTAAATAATTTTATTCCGTGAGAGGTCTTCAACTTGCTGAAATTATTTTACACGTCCAAAATCATACAATATTCAATTGCCATTATTACATACGATTCAATATAAAGAAGGTGTAAAAAGTTTTAATCTTATTTAATATTTACCTGCGATGATATTTTTTTGACATAATTCAGTCAGCTATATAACCTTTACTTAATATAAATCTAAAGGAATCTTTAAAATAAATAACTTAACGTCTACGTTAAGGAAAACGTTGAAAAAAAGTCAGTTTTAAAGAGTTATGAGATTTATTTTTATTACAAAGCGATTTGTACTAATCTGCACTACTGGTTAAGTAGATTTTATTTTAATACATAGAATAAGTGTCGACTTGGTGTCAATTGTTACTTTGTCTCAATGAATTAGCATAGTAATAATATTAGGTCTTTACCTATGAAATTGCCGTTTTGTATGAAAGAATTTAATGTATTTTTTATTTGTATTAATCGAAGTAATCACCCATACAATCAATGCATCTTTGCCAACGCAGTGGCAGTTTATTGATGCCTTTCTTAAAGAAATCAGCTGGACGGGACGCAATAAATTCTTCAAAGGCATTTTGTACTGCCTCTGGGGTATTGAATTTTTTTTCCGCCAAGAAGTTATCCAAATTCTGGAAAAAATAGTAGTCTGTAGGCGCAAGGTCTGGTGAGGAGGACGGATGACGGAGAGCTTTAACCCCAGTTCTTGCAACTTGGAGACCGTCTGCTGTGCAGTATGAGGTCGCGCGTTGTCATACAGGAGCAGCGGAGACGAGCGATTGACCAATGCTGGTTGGAGATGTGCCAGCTTCTCCATTTTTTTGTAAGAAGCTGTGATGAATCACACCGGCGCTAGACCACCAAACAGTGACCATCACTTTTCTAGGGGTAAGTTTTCGTTTAGGGCACTGTTTAGGTGCTGAACCAGGATCTAACCAACTTGCTGAGCGCTTGCGGTTATCAAACAGAATCCGTTTTTCATCGCAGGTAACTATGCTGTTCAAAATTTCTTCATTTGTGTGTCCGTTGAGCAGTGCAAGGCACGTCTCGACGCGTACTTCGCGCTCGCGATCGTTGAGTTCGTGGGGCATCCATTTGTCAAGCTTTTTTACCTTGCCAATTTGACGCAAACGGACCAATATTGTCTTCACGCTAACGTCGAAAGCTGCTGCTAATTCAGCCGTAGATTGTGTATCATCAGCTTCCATAATCGCCTTTAATTCATCATTGTCGATCAAAGTCTTCGGAAGACCGCGAGGTTCATTTTTCAGGTCGAAATATCCAGAACGGAAGCGAGCAAACCAATAACAGGTGATGCGTTGGTTTGCAGTGTTAACTGCGTGAACGTCGTTGATGTTGCGCGCCGCTTGTACCGCGTTGCTGCCACGACGGTACTCATATTCCATAATTACTCGAATTTTTAACGTATCCCATGATGACGAAAAAGATTGAAATGCGATGAAAATGTAATACTAATCAATAAACAAATTACTGCTTTTGGAAAAAAATTCCATGTTTTTCAAATAATATTAATTGGAAATTAGAATTCTTAGCCAAACAATAATTATTTTGATTTGAAATGGCCAGCGCTGCAGTACGGCAATTTCATTGGTAAACATCTATTATTAAGCTAAGTGATTGATTTCCACGTCAGCTGCACCATTGTTCCATTAACAATTTAAGTCCGTTGCAGGAGTGATAAACATACAATACACTATTAATTATTTATTTAATTGCTACGCCTTCGCACAGTGTTATTTAATTGACAACAATTAATAATTTAGACACGCCAATGTTTCATTCGATATTTAGTAATAATAAGGATAGGGTAGGAACGCGTACATTTTCATAACAAGCATTGTTAACGATTGATGATCAAAATGGTTACTTTAAATTTGTTGCACTATATACGTGTATTACTTTTCTACGATGATTGATACAAATGATTTCAGAAGGTAATTGCCCAATAAATTATTATTGATATATCTGCCATTTGTTTACTTTAAAGTTATTACGTTCAAAAACATAACATTTTCAAGTTAACGCGGCTTTAAATGGGTTATCACTTAATAATGTACATACAATGATTAGTTAAGGTATAAAGGTTTATAGGATAATTTTATTATTATGAAATATTGAATAAATTACAGGGGTAGTATTGAATAAATCTATTATTAGATTTTATTCAAATATATAAAAAATACCTATGTTTTATTTTCAAGTAAAACTTTTCTCTATAATTCGTTAATACTTCGCTTTACTATATGTTATGCAAATCATAGGCATGTGATACGTTGCCACTGTGCATTGTCAGAGTCAGTGGGCTGAAAATTCCACCCCTAAATGCTTACATCCATGAATGATTTAGCTCATTCGCATCAGGCGCTTTAAAAAAAAATACAGCCTCTATAAGGGAATCTATGTTGTGACGTTTAGATTCTGATCACAGCGAAAAGATGAAATTTGATAGTGATTGAAACATTTACATTATGATTTTAAGAAAAGTAAATAACGTTAAAGAAAATCTAATTATTAATGATTAATCTTTTTCGTATGTAATATAATTTTTTAATGAACTCTCATACATAATGTGGATGTAATATTTAAATCTATTGTCTAGTAATGAAATTCTTTTCCTTTGACTTCTTTGAGTTAAGGGATGTATTGAAAAAGTAATATTTTATGGCGTATTTAATAGACTTTTCCTGTGAAAGGAGTTACAACCGCCTGCTTCATTGATTTTCACATTAGTTTTCAGTCAGTCGTATGTAAACAATTATTCCTTGATGCTACTGTAGCAGTTTGTATCAAGTCTAGTATTTTATTATGATAGTACGTAATGATTGTAAAAATTTGTATTAGAAGTATAATTTTAACTTCGCTCGTATTGCTTTTAATCTAGTTAATGCAAAATGATATTTTTAAAAGATAAATGTAATATTTTAGATGTATATAAACTTATAGGTAATATCTTAAAGCGTTTATGCCTCGTAGTAGAAATTCCGAGATCGTAGTTGAATCGTAGATCCATATTTCACTCACAGATTGCAAGTGCCTCGAATAACTTTGAATCCCTCCGTTGCATACTTCAGTCTGGAATGTAAGTTTTATTGCGATATGAAAAGTAAAACGGTATACCTAAAAATGTATCCAGACAATGTTATAAAGTCGCAAATTTAAATTTGCTTAACAGTTCAGCCTTCAGCGTCGAGATTGGTATGCCTGTAAATGGCAGTATTTACAGGCATACCTATTTACAAAATACCTGAAGTTATTAAAAATTTTCAACGTAGTAACAGCATTTAATATTATCCTAAACACACAACATGGCATGTGCTCGTTACCCTTTTATCTTACTTCTCTATAAATAAAAGTAAATCCCTACAACCATGCTAAGTAGTTCGATGCATTTTTATGGGTAGTATTACGTTTGAATGGGGTTGACATTTACTGGTGGTAGATCTGTTGCCGGAAACTGTCTAGGTAGGTTATCACCGCAGCGCTTATTTCTACTGTGAAACCGTACTGTGTTCCGGTTTCAAGGGTACTGTGGCTGGTGTAATTACTGGGGTAACGAGAATTATGTCGCAAAGCGACGAGCGCAATGTGATCTCATCTTAACTTGCGCTACATTGTTATAGGCAGGCGTATCGCTTAACATCAGGTGAACGTATCACTTGTCTTATCGCTTATTTGAATAAAAAAATGCTCAAATTTTGCGGAAGGCCAGCGTAGCCGCATTCGGTGACGTCATTTTGGCGCAACATAGTTTGTAGCAGCGGCACCGTGACGGAAAGCAACCGATCTGGCATGGAAACTTATTTAAGAGTTATGGCCCACATTGCGTATATTTAAACCCAGTTCTTGGCGTAGTTTTAAACCGGTCATATACTCTTGAATACTTTCCTTTTATACCAATACAATTACACATTTTTATTGTTTCAATTTTTCAGTTTAAATTTTCATAACGAATTTACAAAATCGACTTAAAATCGGTTCCCGTTAACGCGAATGGACGTTAAAGGTCGGGTATATCAACAAGCGGTCGCGTAATTTAATTATGTCACCGCGCCATTTATTTCAGCCATTACGCCTACATTGTGCCTACAGCACTATATTTTACCTAAAGGTCTCTGTAATTTGTAGTTATATTCACTGCTCTTATTGAACCTTGTATATAATAATTGCTTATTATTAATTCATAGTTAAACCTAAGGAATATTAATTAGGATTCGTGACGTTCACGAACCGCTCGTCTTCTAACTTTCCATCGTATTACAAATTTTACGTGGAACTTAAGTTAATGTATTCTCTTTTTACTCGTAGATACTCTATGTGTCTATATTCAATTTGCGGCAGAGTAAATCGTAGTCAGCAGACAGTAACGACACATTTTATTGTTTCTTTGCCAGTATCATCACAGATACAGAATTAATTAGCAGTCAGGTTAAAACGATGGAGGTATCATTTGAACCCTCTATGTCCTCAGTCCACGCCTTTAAACATTTTACTTCAGAAAATAAAAAGATATGTGAACAAATTTTACGTATACTATTTACACTGATGAGTATTAACTGTATATATTTGAACTGTATATTAATTTTTGATGTTTCATCATCATCATCATTATCAGCCGATATACGTACATAGCTGGACATAGGCCTCCTCCAAAGATCTCCACATCGATTTATTTTTGATGTGTTTTATTAATACGTGTATTTCGAAGTGTTGACATGTAGTACATGTCACATCCGAAACATGAGTCTGCGAAGAGATACGTCTCTTAGAGGCTTCGAGCTTATTGCAACCGAACAAATAAAGCGGACAGATAGTTAACAAAGCGATCGACAAAGGTGAAATAAAGGTGAGTGAATGGGTGCAATTCCCGATGGGGCGAACCGAGCAATTGTGAAAATCTAAAGCATTGTGTGGACTAAAGAACCGCAATTGCTTCCGATTCCGCATTCAAATCTAAATAACCAGTAATAATTGTAGCTACTGCGTTATTACATTTTAATTATTAACGTTTCTATTGAGTACTTCGTATATTATCATATTAATAAAATAGATCATTGATACGACATGAAGGTTTAAACTATGACAATTTTGATGTGCGTAGAGGAGCCAACTTCACCTGCTCATCAAAAAACGAAGCTCAGACTCTCACCAACCCTCATTGGGCGAGTGTGGTGGGAAATGGCCATATTCCCGATGTGAACCTCTGTAAACGAAGGTCGCGAGAATCCGCTGGATGCGGGCAGCACAGGACCTATCAATGTGGAGAGGTTTAGGGGAGGCCTATGTACAGTAGTGGACATGTATCGGTTCATGATGATTAGTTTCATGTAGTGTCTCAGTACTTCAACTCTGATTTATACGAGTACTATTGCATGATAATATTATAGGAATGTTTACTGTAAAGCAGATCTCACAAGATCCTACGAAACCGCGCCGAATTGAGAAATTCAATTTAATTTCCCTATCATTTGCATCTTAATTATGGAAGATTGATGGATTTAGAGACACTAACAGGTCAACTCCTGTCGTTTGATTTCTATATTCAGTAGCTTGTTACCCAACAAATTGATCTATTTTCAATATTGTTTTAAAAAATTAAAAACTAATTGTGATAGTTCTTCGCTTTTATGAAGTGCAAAGTGCAAGTGAAGTATGTGTGAGTAGAGGTATTTTGATATAAAAATCAATATGATAAGTAATGTAAACTAACTATTATTTAGCTATATCGAGACTCAGTAGTTTTGTTTTTTTTAGATATCATAATCAATATTAAATTAGCTAATTATAGAAAAAAATCAAACTATTGCTGTATGAAATCTTTATTTGGTTTTTACATAAATTCTGTATGTTTATTTTATTCATTACATTACTATGTTAATGTATAATGACAAATGTCAAAATGAACATTATCTTGAACAAGAAGATCGATTTTTAATGAATCAGATCACAATGTTATTCTTTACATTTTAACAAATCTACTTACTAGTGTAATTATAGTTTATAAAATTTCATAATGTACAACAAGTTTGCTTGGTAATATATTTAAAACTGAAAGAGGAAAAAGTTTGTTCGCCAACAATAATATTTTATAACGGAACAAGAACAAAGCTTAAAGATTTGTCGTTAAGAACTTCGAGCTACTCTAAACTGCACAGAATATTTTTCGCACTACATTATAACACTCTTTTTTTTAAAAAAATCATAATACTATAATCAAATGTTATGTTCGACATATTCAATATAATACTAGTATTGATGACAGTATTGTTTTTATGTATTATTTGAACAAATTTACACATTAATTCGACTAAATGTATGTAAGAAATTTACAACTATGTAGAGACTCGTCACGGTATCTCTGGAACCATATAGACTTCAAATTAGGTAGGAAAAACATTCTATTACAGCATGTAGTCACTACC
This sequence comes from Troides aeacus, assembly GCA_033220335.2. NCBI lineage: Eukaryota > Metazoa > Arthropoda > Insecta > Lepidoptera > Papilionidae > Troides > Troides aeacus. Next base: position 8,182,255 of record CM067268.1, on the reverse strand, counting down.
CAATCACAGTACAGTGCCTGACGCTATTTGATAATAAATATCTATCTATCTATTCGCGTAATCAATAACATGCTGATAAAATTAACCACACGCCTAAACAAGTAAACATATCTAAGATAATTGTTTAAAGCTCAAAATCAAATCCGTTTAATCGATATCATTCGAAATTGAATAATAAAGTTCGTATACTGTAGAAAAAGATCTTTGTAGAATAGAATGTTTAGTAGCTCAAAAGTGATTTTAAGTAACTATCTACCGGAAACTCATTTCTTTCGAGGGCGTATTCTTACAGTTTCATTACAAAAAGCGATCCGTTAGAGCGAAATGGAATTTAAACAATTGGAACGCAATTACTTATGTAGTTTACTAAAATAGCAATATCACTGGAACTGGCGGTTAGGTTTAACCTAACTAAATGCAGTCCCCGGGGGCTGTATTCGAATGGATACGGTGGTGAAAGTTTTAGTAGATTTGCACATTTGCTATTAGCATATTCAACTGTTTGTACTTCGTGTGTAACTTTAGGTGGCTGCGTATGCCAGGCGATTCAAGCAGATAATTGTAAATAAAATATTTACTTTGGCGATTAAGCTGGCAATGTTTATTAAATATTACGTGCAGCTACAACATTTAATACTTTAACTTTAAAACAAAATATAACCAATGGTTTATTTGAGTTTACGTAAACTATTTTAAAAAGTATATATATGGTTATAAAGACGTTGAAAATGTTTTAGAAACAGAACATGTATAGATAAAATAATGTAAATAAAATTATTATCGTTATTTAATAGTCTTGACTATATTAGGTAATTGAACACATGAATAGTGTTACTGTATAAGTGAATAGAACGGTAACAACTAAACGTTTCGAACAGTGTGTGTAACAGGATGGAAGACATTTGGATGACATTATCTTTAAAAAATCAAATCCGCATTTGTACTCTATCTTTTAATACTTTTAGTAAAATTATATGTCAAACATATTATTTTTTATTTAAATTTGAAAACATAAATCTGCCACCAGACACCCTGTAAAACAGAAATTATCTCTTATGATTATACTTTTTGTAGAGTCCGAGGGTAAAAGGAATAATATCTATCTAAAAATAAATTACACTTTCCTAGATTTCAGTTGCTTGTCGCTGTATCCTTTGTCATCCCAGCAGGTTTATTTAAATCCCAGGTGAACTATTTACTGATTATGAATCCTTCGTAATCTTTGTAAATATACATATATTTAATAATACTCAGATTGAGCGTAATGTTCTAACATTTTTAATTATTATTTCAACCGATTAATATTTATCTGTAATTTGGTAGCACAACACCCTAATAAACTGCAACCGAGGACGATTCTGAAACATCTATCGATCTTTTATGAACTTCCCCGTCGCCTTTTCGTTTGGAAGGGGAAATCTTTTATTAAGTTTGTCTCTCCTCAAAAACTTTCCTTTTGCAGTGACATCGCTATAAAGATTTCGTTTATCGGTTAATGGCTTAGTGTTTAAATTATTAATATTTACTTATATTTTATATACGTTTAAATAACACAAATTTAAAGTTGTAATATACAGAACAATCTATCTATATACTTCGCATACAAATTTGTGAATTGGTATCTTTATGAGAAAAGGTATTAAACATGCTTTATATATACAGAAATAGTTGAATAATTATCAGTATATATAATTATTATTCTATGTAATTGTGGTCAATAGTTAAAAAAGTTATATTTCCTTTGTATCGTTTGCATCATCAATTTGTATGCAACGAGTATGTTGTCAGACTTGCTTTATAAAAACTTGCATTATTGTAAAAGGATGCCGAATATTTGAAATATTAACAAGGTTTTAACCACGAAATAAAATTATAAATCTGAAATGAAGTTTTAAGAATTCGCAATAGACTTTCTACTCGAAACGAATTGTTGAAATTATAATATTATCGCAAAACAACTTCATCAGATTCCACACAAAATATTTTTAAATTTATTCAAACGTTGAATCATCGCGAGGGATTGTTAAATATTTGCCGGGAATCTGCCGGGAAGGCGTCTCTCTGGATGTCCCTCTGATCAGCAGAGGGCACGTTAGAGAGGCAAGGATGGGCGCGGTGTTTACTAACCCTGTCTCCGCACAGGTGGCTTGATAAAATCTTGTTACCACCGTCGGCCACGTCGCTGAAGACGCGCGTGGAACCCGTAAACCTGGTAGGAGCGTCTTGTGGTCACGTCTCGCGGCTACTATCGAGAGCGGGGCCTGGCCTTAATTGGCCAGGCCGTGAGGAGATAACCTCTGTAAATAATACACCAATTATAAGCGGCGGAAGCAGCGCGAGGTAATACATGGTTGAGCGTCGTTTTAGTTTTTTCCGGACAATCTGAGTTTCGCGGCGCACCAGACCAGCGCCATGGTTATAACTCATGGGACACACGATGATCAAATTAGAAAATGAAATCAAAATACTTGGATTGATAATCGACGATAAACTAACCTACAATAGCCATATATATGCAGACCATCCAGCACAATTAAAAATTATAGAATACGAATACAGAAACGCAGAAATAGACTCGGATAACAATGAAGTAATTAAAACTCTATTGGATCAAAGCCCATGTGGGAAACAAGGGTAATGAAAGAGCTGATGAACTGGCAAAGGAGGCAGCTCTAAAAATAAAGACAAAGCTCCATTTCGACCTCTGTCCTGTCTCTTATACGAAGAATAACATCCGAGATGAAACCGTAGCACAATGGAATACGAGATACCTAGAGAGTGACAAAGGTAGTACAACAAAAATTTTCTTCCCCGACGCAAAAGAGCATACAGACTGATCAAAAAAATTAATCTGTCTGCCCACGCAATACAAGCACTGACCGGACACGGAGGGTGTGCAGATAATTTGTATAGATTTAAGGTAAAAAAACAGCCCGGCATGCACCTGCGACCCTAGCAAAAATGAATCATCGCTACATTTAATATTTGATTGCCCGACATATGATTTACGAACAATGCAAGTGGAACAGGAAATAGAGGAAAAAATTGATAGATCAATAGTATTTGCGATTTTAGAAAATAAGACAGTAAGGGCATGAGTTGATTACATTTATAGAGACTAAAGTAGACGATTTAGTAAAACGAACAAAAAAAAAAATAATTATACTTTACAGTTATCTTTTTGCTTTACATTTTATATTTTATCTTTTGTTTTTCTTTTATTCCTTAGATTTTATTACCTTATACCTACTTTTTATTATTAATACACCTAGGATATTACTGACTAATTAATTGATTTGATTCAACATTACATTATAGTAATATCATAATCATTTCGCATATCTGATTACTAAGTTTATATTATATTATTACTCGGAAATAACAGGTGCAATCCATCAAAAGTGCAAAATTTAATATCAATATTATATTGACTCTAATGAATTCAGCACTCGCAACCGACGAGCATGAATGAAGACGCTTATGAAAGCGGAGGAAGCGAAAGAGGTGTGCCAGGATCGTGGCAGGTGGAGAGAGGTGGTCTCTGTCTACCCCACTGGGAACGATGCGTGATATATATGTATAGTTATATATATATGAGTAATAACGACGACAATGGGTATGTCTATCACCGTCATCCGTATGTATGTATGTAATTCACACATGACATAAAAAAATGAAAACAGCAAATAAAGTCTCTGATTATGTCAGAGGTACTCGGAATAGTGTAGTTCATACAGTACTAAAAAAAAAAAAATGCATGGTTGAGGGGTTGTCAACCGCTACTGCTATCCAACCCAGGTACCAGCCGATCCTTGGGTGTATGTGGGCTTGCTCGTGTAAGCATGCTCTGCCCGAGTGAAAGAATAATTTCATGTCACTTTCGAGGGAACAGTAATGAATAATAAATCGACATAAAATAATGATGGAGTAGAAGGGAAGTCTAACCCAGAGTTTAGCCTGGGCACCCCTATAACACCTGAGGGAATCAAATTAAAAACAAACGACGATACACCTGCATCGTGGGTAGTTCTCCAACTACCAGGGGACAAAGTTACAGAAGGTGTTACGAAGAGACTAAAAGTTTCGGCAAGTGGGCGGCGAAGGCGTGCTGTACGTCCAGACCCAAACAAAAGTCTGGCTGCGGAGAGCGATGCATGTGAGTCAGACGGTTCACTTGTGTCCTTAGCTTTGGTGGCTTCCGAAGTCTCAACCAATATGCGACAAAGATCCAAAGCTTTATGCATGGAAGAGGTAGCCGCTAAGTTCTAAGCGGTTCCTGCCTCAGATGTCGAGGAAAGTGTAGCTATTGCTATGACACCGGTCAAACCCAGGATACAGACTAACCTCCCGGAAATCGAAAAAATTGCTATCGCCATGTAATCCTGCGTTGATACACAACTCGAAGAGTACATTGAACAGCACCTCGATATGATAGAGAATGTCGCGGATCGTTCTCGCAACCTTAAAGGTCAATACGCCCGTCACTTGAAGGTAGGCGTTCGCTTCGTAAAAGTTGCAAAACTTGAAAAGGAGAATGAAGATCTTCGGTCACTTGTATACGATCTTGCGTCCAAACTGGAAAAGCTACATGAGGAGATGAAGTCACTTCGCAAGCATTGAAGAAACTGTCAGGTTCGGCCTCATCTGGCAAGGGGAGACATGGTAATGTAGGCGAAGATGGTTTTATGGAGCAAACAGGTTCTCTTGTTTTAGAGAAACTAGCGGCTTTCGAGGCCAGAATCTTTTCTGACACAGCTATTAGACAAAGAATGTCGGAAAAATCGAGGAACACAAGACCCCGCGGTTGGTTGCAGCGATGCCTACTTCGGGGCCCGTACATCGGTTAATAGATACTCAACTTGCCGTTTCGTTGCCTTCGGGGTCTCTCGGGATGTCTGCGCCTTCAGCAAATACATGGTCGTCTATAGTTAGTCGCAGAAAGAAGAGAGCAATAACAAAACAAGTAATTCCAGTGTTTGGACGGTAGGGACTTCCAAGCCTGCTGCGAAAGTAAATCTGGGGAGACTTCCTCGTACGGCTGCCATAATGGTCACCGTACCCGCGCAAGGTAAGCTTTCCTATGCCGCAGTCATAACTGCGGTAAAACAAAAAGTCAAGTTGTCGGAGTGCGGTATCGACACTGTTCGGAAGAAGGCCGACTCCGTCCATAGACGAGGATGTCGGGGCGACGGCAACGGACGTCTCGACCCGTCAGCCCTGTAGTCCCGGGCCATTAAGAATAGGACTAAGGTATTCCTTGCCTGTCGTACAAGGGGACTAAAAGGATCCTTAGTCTCGTGGGCTTTGAGGGTGAGGGCCCTCAGAGCTTAATAAGCAAGCCTTAGGAGGACGGTAAATACGTTGTCGTCTTCCATTTGCCGTAGCAAAGCGTGGGTGTTAAGGAGGGCTTGGCTCTTCGGTGGAATATTTTAGCCAGAGTGCTGAGGGGCACCGGTGCGTTCCGTAGGAGATCCCGGAGCCTCTCCTAATGCACTAAGGGAGACCACCGAGAGGGTTTTAGTGGGTAGAAGCCCCACATAACCTTGTCTTCCCCCAGAAGCAAAGTATCTTTTAAGAAGATTTACCCCGCGAAAAAAAAAAGGTATATGAAGACAATCAAATATTGATGAAACAAATATTTAAGTGAAGTCGGTGGCAACAAGTGCTCTTTACTGATTCATTGATCCAATCATTGTCCAACTTATTTTATGAATATCGTAGTTATGTTATTTATTGCAAAATATTAATCAAGATTATTACAAAATGTTTGCACTAATGTCAAATAAATATTATTACAAAAAGAGAATGATTCAAAAGACTAGACACGGAAAAAATACATTCCTTTCTGAAATTCTGCTCAGAGTTTCAAATAAAAAGCGATCATTGAGGGGTAAGTTTTAAACGAAATAAAAACAGCGGAGGCGAATTAAGCTCGCTGTGGTGCTGCATTTAAGTAGATTTTATTGCTTCAGCTTCATTACCGCGAAGCGGAAATACTTGAGAGGAATCAGTTGAAGTAGAACACTAATATAATTAAAATTGTAGCATGGTTTATTTCGATATTATTTTATTAATATTTACAGCCATAGTGTCTCAAGCCGTTTAGTCCAAGAATGTATATTTATCAATAGTTGGACCAATCGAGCAAATAATAATATTCGTAATTCTTGATATAAAAAACTAATTTATAATGTCTTTAGATATAACTGATTTAAGAAATTCAAAAAAGGTTCGTACGTTCCTAGACAGATTCAAGGACGATTCTAATTTGTGTACTACTTTTATCTAAATGTTATAGGAAAAATATTTATAATATAAGACACATTCAATATAACGGGTATTAGTACTTGAAAGTAACGTCATATACAAATACGTAATAAGATCGCCGTGATAAAGGTCAGCGATTCCGTTTATTGCGACTGTGCATTAATTGATGTTAGTTATTAGACATTACTAACCTTTGTTTATGTAGTGTTTCACTTATAAAAGCGTGAAGCAAACATTGTAATAGAGATTGCGCTGATTTCGCGTTACATTACGATACAGCACAGTACAGGCGCGCATCGCGTCAGTATTGCCACTTAAATCGGATTGTATCAGCCCAAGTGCGGTGTGCCCGCGTTCTTAAGCGCTCTACTTAATTCTCGAATTATAGCAAAACCTACAACGCTCCCCCTTCTACATCCCACCCTGCCGACCCCACAGCACAGTCACAGTTCTCGTACCCGGCGTCCGCTAAACTGTTCAGTTTTATCGCTCCCAAGCTTTTCCACGAATATTTTGAGATTTATTGCTGCATCCGACTCCACACCAAAACTAACTATATTCTAACATTCATTTTTGAAGCTTAAATAAACTTATTATTTTAGAAAACATTTTCAGTGAAGTACAATACTGTGTATTAGGAGACCGCTTTCGATAACGAAGACAGACGATAGTACTAATGATACCTTTGATGATGAGATGGAAAAAATCTATCCTGATTAAATAAAAATTGGGTTTTTAAAACGTTTTATTAGCATTATGATTCTCTACGAGAAGTATTAGGGTTGAATTTGAACCTTATTTCATAGGTCCACGGAGCATTTAGATCGGTAAGATGTGTCATACCAAATTTTGAACAAAGATGGAGCAAAAAGAATCAATGATGGAGCGTAAATAATGCTAATAAAACATTTTAAAAATATTTTTTTCTATCGAGATCGATTTTTTTCTCGTCCTATCATCAAAGGTGTCATTGGTACTGTCGCCTGTCTTCGTTTTTGGATGCGGTCTCCCAATACATAGTGTTGCTTGCTCGAGTCGCAGATACATGAGAGATACTCCTTGAGTTTTAAACCTGTAAAGGTACTCCGAGAATCTCCGTGTCCACTGAACATCTGGATCATTTACAACTCTAGCAGATTGTTCGGAGCACTCTGCGATCTGATCTCCCGCATAACGTAGGACGCCGCACCTACTTTACCTTCTATGCGGCTGCCGTCCGTGTACAGGCGGCAGCCGCCGTGGGAATGGGAGCGGCTGTTTTCCTCCCCCAGACAGGAGAACTCACCAACCTAACCATACGGGTGTGGCAGTATATTGTACCTTATTGATACCTCCAGCTTCCGGTTTCCCAGTACCTGCCACGAGGGGCCGCGTTTTATTTCAAAAAAAGCGACTGCTTCTTCTATCCGAAGGTCCAAAGGAAGCAGCCCGGCAAGCACTAGGGCCGAGTGCAGCGACGCGGTCCGCTGGGTCCGCACAATTTTTGGCGTGAATTCGCGTTGGACCATGCCGAGCTGCCTGCGAACCAGCAGCTTCTTAGCCGCCGGCGCCCATGCACTCGTCGCACACAAAATTACTGGCATCACCACTGCCAGATACATCGTTCTGATTATCTCTGGGCTCAACCCCCACGATGCTTTTGCGGCTCTGCAAAACTGGCGATAAAGGTTCCGCACCTTTTTGCTCACGTTCTTCACACGTTCAACGTGAGCCTATAGTCAATTGTGAAGCCTAGTATCCGAACTTCCCGAGTTCCACTTAGGGCTCCGCTCCCATGACCAGTATTGGGTTGTCCTACTTCAGCTTATTAGTTAGCACTATCACATTTGTCTTGTGAGGGGCGAACTTAAGCTTGTTTCTGACCCTCCAATCGTGAATATAGGCGAGTTCCGCATTTAAACATAACCAGCACCACGATCTTCTTCTGTTTCAAGCGAGACCGTAGGTGCTGGATCAGGTCATATGGAGAGACTTCGGTACACCATTGCGGCATAAAGCCGTATTGGTTGCGACAGATGTACGATTCAGAGTACCACCGGATCTTCCGGACCATTATCTTCTCTAGAATCTTGCCCATGACGGGCAAGAATCCGATGGGCCTCTAGGATTTCGGGTACGCGTCGTCCTCCTCATTCGGTTTCGTCAACGCCACAACCACTCTTAGGGAAATGGGCAAGAGCGAGGCATCGGTTTGTGAGCGACAGGAACACTGTGGCATCCACGTTGATAGCCGCAAGGCAGATATCGGCAGTGTATCCGTCAGCGCCAGGCGCTTTCTTGGCATGGAAGGTTGACGCAGACCATCGGAGCTCTTCCATCGTTAACGAGGGGTCGCATGTTTTACCATGGCCCCGGTAGTTGACTTCCTCGGATATGACTCTCACGATATGATGGTTCGCATTGTCCTCCCCGGAATCATCTTCCGCCAGCGTCTTGGCCGATCTCGCTTGGTCCAGCACATTCCCTCCCTGCACGATAGGTACGTATTCACGTTCGAACACGGCTTCGCAGCGTTTGAACGCGGCTTCGCGGCGTATGAACACCGCCAACTAGGTTAACCTGACCAGTTGCCCTTAGTTTTTTCAGCGCCTCCTTGTAGTCCTTGACGTGCCCGTTCCGATAAACCCCTAAAAATGAGGGGTCGTCCATTTGGTTTTGGATATATTCAACCCTGAAGTTAAGGGTTGAATCGCGGTTGAAGGTTGTTTTTTCAGTCTTATGTTTTCAACTCTTCCGGTAGTCTGATCCTGCCTTGAGAGGTGTCGTTTCACTCGTCTTCTTGGTCTCCCCGGTGGTAATGTGGGCTAAACCGATAACTACCCAGGTGGCTGGCTAACAATTGTTTTCCGGGGTTGTGCCCGAAACACGACCCCTGTCCGGAAAAATCTGAATTTTTCCTAGAGGGAGGAGATCACTTTTAAAGACCACACAGCACTAAAAAAACGGTATGTCGTCGACCGCTTTCTCTCGGCGTTTCGCTCCGAAGCTACGTGCACCCTTCTTTTGCACTTATCTCCGGAACCACTTGTCCGATTTTTTAACGTACTTTGACCAAATCGGCGATTTTACGATCGCGGAGCGAACTAAAAACGATCCTATCGAGACGACGTCGGTAGTTCTCCCCTTGTTTGATAATATTAGGCTATTAGTAGTAAAATAGTGTTAGGCCAAATACACTTTTATATACTGAGCCGATTTTAATAGTAACCTGTAGAAAGCTTTTATGCAAAAAAAAAAAAAATATTCTATTAATTATGGTGATTGATTAAATGATCTCTAAGGTCAGCGTTATCAAACAATTTGTTTAGATAATGTGGACTGATCGTTTATGGCATTCTCTAATGGACGCATCGTAAATTTGTCGTATCTATTCAATCTAAACGATATTGTTATAAAAATGAATAATACAATAAAAGTAAGAGATTGTTGTCTTTTATCGATGTGAAACGGGCCAATTTTCCTCGTGTCCCTAAAATTATTGTTTCGAACAGATGCTACTAACTTGTCTCCCCGTTCTCCCTTTATGTAAGCACTAGACATAAGGTGCGTTGCGCATCTTTATACGTAGATAGCGGATATGTTGCGGTCTCTTTACTTTGGTGAGAGGTACATTCATTGGGGCGTAATATTTCAACCATTATAGAGCACATCGTCGGAGTAATGGTGAGATTTTAACAATGCAGAGCGAGGGTTTCTGGTGCGAATGTGTTATTGATCGCGGACCAATTCTACGTATACAAGGAACTTTGTTATGTCAACAGATAAGTTTTCTCTCAGTGAAAACGTTACTAAGAAATTTTTGTGCCATTCGCATGCAAGTACTATATTTTATAAAAAAAATAATAATAAATATAACTCATGTATTAATGATTGACACTGCAAATATAACTCATAATATTATTGGGACAAGGGGAGTTATACATTTTGATTTAACACAGTGTAATAATTTTAAGTAAATATGGCTTTGAAATCTGAAAGAACTTAATAAATATTTATACACAATATCGCTGGTCTGAAAGAGTTATTATCAAACTTTTAGGAATTGTTATAACATATAGTCTCTTTTAAAACGAGTATAGACAGAAGTAGTAAAAAAAGCGACGAAGTTTGCAAAGGAGTTTACAAAGCAAGCGAAAATTAACTTCATATCGTTGTTGATAGAATGAAACAGTTTATACTTACTTATGAATTAATAGTCCCTTTGGTTAAATAAGTATTATAGATTTTATATCAAAATCATTTACAGGCATTTATAAGAAATGTATATAAGATTAAACACAATTTTAACATTATTCAACTTCTACCAAACAGGAAGTGACCTAAGGCGTTTAATTATTGTTCATCTATTCATGAAAGTTAAGCGTTCAACGGACCGTTTTTCTTGTACCCAATATCACATACATAGTAGGGCGCCAGGTTGCGACTGCCCGTTGACCTAGAAAGCTGAATCATCCCTCCGTAATAAAGAGCCCCAAGCGAAAGTCTGTTTGTTTTCTTCTCACGCACGGAAAAGAAAAAAGACGGCTAATACGCGATGTGGTGATACGGTGTAACGATTGTTGAAGTATTTTACTTATACCTTGCTTATAATGATGTAAAGAATTTTTCTGTTTCATTTCTGCAGGTTCGTATGTTTTAAGATTAATACGAAAAGTACTAAGCTTTGTGATGTGTCATGAGTAGTTCAATATTTTTAGTTATCTCTAAACCAAAATACAGTTCATTTGTACGGATGTCGCGGTACCGAATTCATAAACAACAATAGAATCGACTTCTAGTTTGTGTCTACAACAGTTTATTAAGCATTAATGCGTCCATCGTTAATACTTGGGGTGAATTAAGCGTTGAGATATAATATATAAATATATTGTCTCTTTTGTCTATCCGCGGAAGAAGTATAAAGAAAATAATTGGTACCACTGCTGTGGATTAAATTTGTATTTGGATTCCACTGTATTGCGGAATAATGAGAATAAACGTGGATGGTTGTAAGGGTAGAGATTGTGTGAAATATGACATGTGTAAGAAGAGTGTGAATTCAGATATGACTGCTGATAGAGAGATATGGAATAGAAGTACATACCGTGCCGGCCCCACACAGCTGGGAAAAGGGCAGGAGGAAGGAAGGAAGGCTGTGGATTAACTCCAACGCTGCTACAATGTGCGCATCCAAAATAGCGAGAAGCCTGCTGTATGCATTATAAATTAACGCGGTGGAAGCACTTTACCTCTCCTAGCTAACTGTATGCGACATAATCAAAAGCACGCTACCTAAATACAATATCGTGTTACGTCTATTAAAGCTTTTGTATAGCTCATATTTCACTATTAATTTAAATTAAAATACGAAATAGTTGTTACTGTATGAATTGAACAGGCGCAAAACCTGTTATATAAAGTGAGTAATAAGTTACTATTGAATCGAAATGTATGGAGATATTTTCTATCCATCCGTTACGTTACCATATCGAGTAAATTGAAATGCTGCCAGTCAACCGGGAAATGTAATTTTTGACGCGAGCACCTATGACAGCTTGATTAATCGAATTGCTTTTATGTCCACCATCCGAAATTGTCTAGCCGTGTACATCCATGTTGGTTTATCCGTGTCAGGTTAATTTGCGAAAACAGGTTAAACGCTAATGAATAATCTATAACGTCGTCTACCTATTAACCGTCGCAGCAGCTAGATAGTCCCAAGACCTTATGGTTCAAGAGATATAGTGATGAGTCTCTACGTAGGTTGAAATCTCTTTTATATATTACAAAATATCCTGTATAAATGCCTTGTCCAATATATGTATTCCTGTAGCCACATCGTCGTGAAATGTTGAAGTTATTATATATAAAATGAAAGCATCCTCTCAATGGGACAATGCAATCTTGTTCTGCATCGCAAATTACATGATTTCATTTCTGATCTTTGTGCAAGTTCCTAAATTTTCAATTTCAGTTCAAAGTTCGGAGTTCAGGGATTTTAATAAATAGCAACAGGGGAATGTTTTGGAATACTACAAATTGATAAAATTAATAGTAATAAAAAAATCAGCTGGTACAAATTCAAGTCACTGTAAAGTAACTCAAGGAACTTGTATATCTATTTCTGCTTATACAAATATACTGCTAATGATTGTAGTATATGTGAACAAAACCTAATTTTTTTTTAATATGTATCGAATACGTAAAATTAGTTCCATTGTGCCGTTAATCTTTACATTTCCAGATATGCTACAAGTAAAATAAAATAATGAGTATGACTAGATCGGATATTAGTTAACATTCTACGAGATCAATCTAGTAAGCGAACGGGGGTTGTCGTATGAAGACATCCAACAATTTCGCTGTAGAGGCGTATTCTCTCATCGGTGGGGTTATAGCAGGGAAGGGGCGAGTGAGCAAGACACCCCTAGGGTGTATAGGGGTCGAGATTCAACTGGTGCAATGCGGCGTACCCCTCCACTCATCCCACTGTCCGGGTTTGTTTTGCTATTGTATCCGAGTACAGTTGGCACGCTATGCGTTGATTTTGTTGGGTTTGTTTTTACCAGCGACTTAAATGAAGGTAGCTCCGCCATTATTCCATTTACTTTTTCTCCTTTCGCTCGCGGCGACAGTTTATTGTGATTGGGTCGCTTAAATGAGATAGCAGTTTGAACTTTATTAAACTGTCATGAACAATACCATATCCAAACTTTCATTTTAAACGAAACGTAATTTATTATACATACATTGATTTGAAAAGATCAATAAATTGTAATGCTTTTACTGAATTACTTACGAAATAAACATTTATTGACTTTTTCATTTTAAATGTAAATAATTCTTCATGTCAAGTTAGACAAAATTGAACGACAAAGTCGGATCGAAAGTTATATGTACAGGGTGTCTGGTGGCAGATTTATGTTTTCAAATTTAAATAAAAAATAATATGTTTGACATATAATTTTACTAAAAGTATTAAAAGATAGAGTACAAATGCGGATTTAATTTTTTAAAGATAATGTCATCCAAATGTCTTCCATCCTGTTGCACACACACACACTGTTCGGAACGGAGCCTCGTATTCCGTGCCACACGCTGCAGTAAACTTGGTTCAATTGCGCTGATTTCTCGCCGAATATTTTCTTTTAAGTCCACAACAGTTCGCGGATTGTTGGCGTAAACCCTCTCTTTGAGGTGGTGTGTTCATAGCCGAAGCAGTTGCGCGGAATCTCTCCGCCCACGAACGAATTAAATTCACACTCGGCCCATCGCCTATCCGTCGAATATTGAAATGTGAACAAAACTGTCGGCGAGCGAGTACGTAAGAATCGTTACTCTTGAAAAATACTTCAATAGCGAACGCGCGATGCTCACCCGACCACTGCGACATCGTGTCTAAGAAATCCGCACGATCGGTGATTCTAATGACACCACCTTCCCCCCGCACTGTTTATAACTTATTGAGATATTCGTTTTTTAAAATATAAATCTGCCGCCAGACACCCTTTATAAGTTATACTTTATATTACTATTTTTTTAAGACTTAATACGTTAATATCAAAAATGTTAAAAGAGAACAAACCTATACCTAAGTTGAGAAAATAGCTCTTAAAGGTTTTTCCCTTCATTTTATAGTTCATTATATTTATTCAAATCGAAGGATTCGTACTAATTATGTCTGAGTTATTACCGCTTTTTAAATATTAGTAGCACTTTATAGTTTTCTATTACATGTAGTGCGCTATTTATAGCATATTTCCAATATGTAGTGCCATGTTGGACTGCATACAAAAAATGTAGTAAACATTTTGAAAAAAAAAATAGGTTAGAACGCAATTTTAAAACTTGAACTTGAGCACAAACACTATGCTATTCATAATGGCACATAAAACCACGAGAGTGTTCAGTTCCGCACGGTAAAATTGAACCATTGTGGGTACGTAAATACTTTTAAAGAACAAATGTTCACTATTTCAAAGTTTTACGTAACCAACTTCGTTGACTCGTCGGCTGTAATAGTATTTTCTCTCGACAGGTGATATACAAACAGCAGTGAAATTGGAATCTTGCATAGCTACATTGAGATTTTAAAAGAAGAATGTGTACTTTAATTGAGGTGCACTAGCTTAAGAATTGGTAATATAGAATGTAAGTATGGAGCAAAATGTTGCCCGTATAATGAATAGCTGTTTTAGAACAAAGCACCAAGGTCAGATATGAAGAACAAAAATAAATAAATTTTCTAAAACTAAACACAATATATTTTCATCAATCTATCGTGGGCTAACACTTGACCTTAATTTCGCGTTATGTAAAAAGAAAATAAGGCCAAAGACGGCGAAGCGTGCTCGCTAAGTATACTATCATATAATATCATAGGATGTTGGAACTTACAATTATATTAAGGCAATAAAATGATAATATGAACCAGTTAATTAGCCTAGCGAGTTCTAGAAAACCGTGTCACTATCCAAATTATACCACCTATGCGATCTGCTGTTTCGCTTATATTATTCTTTACATTTGTTGAAAAAAAAATATATATATATGACTTTAGATCCGGGATGTCAGTCAGGGATACCAGATCCGGTAGCCCTAAGACCGATGAAGCTGCGATGGTTGTCAATAAAACTAGCAGCCCTAAATTCATAAGAAAATATATATGCATCTAAGTCGCATAGCTACAAAAACAACCGCAAATATGTTTAATATTTAATTTTGTACCCCGTTCGTTTATTACTATAAAAAAAGTAATCAAAATATACCCCTGAGACTGTGGATGTTGTACCAATACCCCCAGTAATTTCACTAGCTACAGAGCTTTAAACCTCATACGTTATTATACCGCGTTTTTCATAACAGCAAACACGTTCTACGTTAACGAAGAAATTTTCATTTAGTTTTTGTTCGTTGTGTTCAAAAGCCCGAAACCGAAACGAATTGCAAATATTCATTCAAAGACTACTTCACATACAGAACTGTAATCAAAACCGAAAAAAAAATTAAAACCTTTTAATAGCTTTTGGTCTGTTTTCTACTTCGGCGCTGCGGTGTACTTCTAGTTTAGGATGGTCTGGATTGAATTTGATATATATGCAGCATGAGTTTGCTTGTGTATATGTAAAAATATATTGATTAATTAACCTTTGCTATCTTGAATTAACTGTTAGTAATTAAACGTTTTAAGGTTTACGTAACAAGGCAATATATGAGCTGGTGTCTATTGAAAATCAAATTACATCGGTTGAAACATTTTGACCGCAATATGTCAACGAAATGGCTGACGAACGTAAATACGCGAATGGATTTATATAATACTTCATTATTGATTTTCAATAACTGAACAACCGCGAGCCTTTGTTCCCCGCTGTTATCGGAAATTATATTATAAAAACGAAAATTAATTGTTTCTGCACTGAAAAAGTAGTTTATTTTCACCTTTACACATTGAAAATTAATTCCCAAACTGTACAGAACTGTACATTGATAGCTTCAGCGGAATAAGCCTTTAGAAACATGTTATTCATTATAAATGGATTAAGTCGGAAATGTTATGTTTAATAGCTTAGCGACATTTACCTTTATGTACCAAACAACCTGTGGGGTGTATAGGAAATTAGCTGAATAGTAGAATTAGCAATTAAAGCCATTTATAAAACATGTATATATATTCCGGAAGCTTTAGAAAACTTCTGAACAATTTGAAATGGAACAAAATGGGATGGTTTTATCCGTATCAAAAACTAATATTAAATAAACTGAGGGTTATATTGTATGACAAAGAGAATATTTTAATATGAGGCGAGTAGTATTAACTTTGTACCAAATACACATCCTGTACGTGGACTGTATTGTCATAATTTGTGAAGCGGGAGCAGTAATGTTCATAAAGTAAAACTTGTTACATCAGCGGAGATGAAAAGTCTGAATATAACAGCGAGATTTGAGCAGTAGCAGACTAAGCGACGGCAGATCCGTCCCATTTAAATTTTTCCTTGTTTTTAACAAAAGTTTTGTCCATTTTTCATCAAGGCGGGCCCGATAAAAACGACTATTACATTTAAGCACTCACTGAAAGGGCATTAGACCCGATGTTTTCAGAAAACGTCGGCGAAAGAGGATTTAGATTTGCGTATCACAACGGTCAGTTGAAATTATTCATTTAGTTGACACTGTTTGCACGACACTGTTTGCACTTAAAACTTATATTTAACAAACGAGTATATTTATCTAACGTATTATTAATGTTATTTTATTCAATATAGTTGCAATGTGGTTTTTGATATCACACATTGTTAAATATTAAGCTTTGAGAACTAATTCATGAAGCAACAACTTGTGAAGGTACATGACGAGCAACAAGTAAATTCAGTTGTATATGTACATGATATATCTTAATTAAAGTATATCTCTTAATATATGTAAAGTTTATTGTTGTACTATACTTTAATTAACTTCTTTTTTATATCTCTATAATGTGAATTCTTTAGAAATACCCACCAAGTTGTTATTTCTAAAGAAACAACACTAGCGTAGGTACGGTCAACTTTATTCAATATGCATTAGCTGACCGCGGCTTTATGCTTGTTCGTTTCAAAGCTTTCGTGTAAGGGAACAAAGATAATAAATGAACAAAGGAATAGCTGGTAACTGAATATCTTTTGTGTAAATAATAAAACGTACAATAACAAGATCGTGCATACTAATAGAAAACTAAAACAATATACACAATTTCCGTCTTTTCATAGTAAATTAACTCGGTAGCGTTTTGATTTGGTTTTCTTATCGTTATTAACTAATCTAATTAAACATTTAATGAAGTACAAATTTATTGTACTTTTAGTTTACTTTTCTATATTGTAAAGTGTGCTCTGTATAAATTGTTGTATTCGAGGACGACGTGAAGGAAACAATAGAGGGAAATGGACAAAATATTTCCTGCGAATTTTCATAACAAAACGTTGAAATTTATTGTTATGTTACAAATTTGCGTTGTGTCGACTACTATGCTACAATAAACAAACGACATGAATACTTGTTTATTACAGTATGACTTACAAATTTGTGACGATGAATGTTTTTTAGGCTTCAAGCTTTTTAGCTTTGTGTAATTTTTCTTAATATTTCATTGCAACATTTAAAAAAAAATCGTTTAAAGATCTCATTGTCATTAAGCACTATATATGTATGTAGCACTATATACGATATTCCAGAATCAAGACAGTTTCAGATTTTCTTGTTCTTTTTTTCAGAACCCATTTATTAGTCTTTTCTTCACAATTTGTTCAAAATTATGAGACGTTCAGAGGAGATAAGTTTTATCCAAATTCATCAGAAGTATTCCTAAATTTTTGAATCTAAATTTCAAATAAATTTGTCGAGGCGATAAATTTACATACATCATACTATGCATGTACGTAAAATACTACTACTTCTACGTACATGCGAATTGAATACGTAATTTACAGCTTTCTTTTCACAAATGGCCAACTATCTCAATTTTTCTCTGAGATTATAAAAGTTATTTTAAAATTTTTCATTTTACTTCAAAGGTACGACCAGAGAAAAAGTTATTTATGAACATGTGTAGTACTTCTCTTCGAAACAGCACGAGTTAATTTTGTCAATTCTATTTAATAACAATTATGTCAAATTGTTAAAGATTGTTAATAAATGCATCGAAACTGTACAAAAACATGACTTTTCTTTGAATTCGAAACAAAAACCTAATGATGAAATATAACAACGCGTACGCAGAGCTTCACAAAGGCTTGAATCGATACGTAGGGTGCGTAAAAGCGTATATCGACTTATCGCCTATTGTGCGCATGTCGGGCCCCGGGGGCTGGGGTCCGATTTCAATGAAATAAAAGCCGCCAACAAATAGAGTATATACCCTGGGCCAATTTGTACGAACGCTAAAGCAGCCTAATCACTTGTCACGTTGATTTCAACGAACTGTATCCCAGGCATCGTATTTTCTCATTATAAAACAAACTGATTCATAAAAATAATGAATAACAACGTAATTAGTTTTTTAATTATACGAATTTGAAGGTTTCCGTTTGATATTTTTTTTAGTCATCGTCTAAGACAATACATGTGAATTATTAAATAACTACGAAAATACAAACGGAAACTGCTTATTAAATTCAATACAGCCTTCTTGTAAGAAAAGAATATCATAGGTATCACGGCGTCAATTTTTTTTTTAAATATTGTAAATGGCTAAAAATCGATGTGACATTGAACAAACTGAGAAGCTAACGATGAAGCTCTACTGATTTTAATCTACCAGATAGTAGGAGTATATTACTGAGATTAGTCGAGCGTCACACAAATTAGAGACAAACATGTTAAGCCTCATTCATTATACTTTTAATTTCACAAGGAATAAAACAGCTTTTGAATCAAAAACAATAGTATTCGTATATGTTCATCAGGCAGCAATATATCAGTCTCTAGATATAAAGAAATACCATCATATTTTTTTCTTAATCTAACTAATTCGGTTTAGTAATTTATAATCTACAACTGGTGAAAGAATCTATTTAAATATTAAAAATTACTTAATACTGAAAGTTATAAGTGAATGATTTACATCATCATATCCGGGTAAGTTTTGCGTCTTATCTGGTCTAAGTGTTCCCATCGTCTAATCACCAACCAGAGTCCGGATATCATTTATTCCACTCGCTCAACTGTAATCTTCCTCTATCCGCAAAGCTTATGTCGTGCCACTGGGCTGCTTATTTATATATTTTCCTTTATTACGTTGGCGGGTTGAGTGCTTTGTTAGACGCAAGTTTAAGTGTTTTCCACATACGGCAATATATCTATTAAGGCATTAAGACTTTCCAACACAAAAAAGCAAACAACTTTAAACAGCATTTTACTTAACTTTATATGTACTTCGCGACAATATAATTTGCTTAGCAGCTTGCGAAGAATTATGTTAAATCTGTGTGATGTTTGTATTAAGAGTTGTTCCTTCAAAAATGTATACAGGTTTATATCCTATTTTGAGAGCGCATGTTGGAATCGCGATGAAATTTTATATATACAGGGAATTATTTCTTCATAGTTTTATCGCTTGGCGTGACTATTGTTGTTTAACGAAATAGAAATATTTTTTATACATTCGGAAATTATAGCTTAACGGTCATTCTGAGGTGAGCTTTTGCGTATAACAAGTAATTAAAATTTCATGATTGTAGCGAAGCCGTATGACGGGTAGGTTAATGTATATATTATCAAATAATTCATTTAAATTTAGTGTTCCATAATGAAATTCGCCGTTATTACTTCCCTACCGCACTTCACTTTTACTTTGTGAATGTGACTTGGTGAGAATAGCAAGGAGCGCTACAGGTTACGCGGTGCGCCACAGGTTGCCCCTGCAAGTTATTAACGTTGCCGGAGCAACTCCTGCGGAGCCGGCCGCCCCACCTCCTCACTCCTTTATTGAAGCAACGTTTCCGTGTTGTTTATTTTGCCCCTCACATCACTTTTAAAATTATTTTGTTGTTTAAATTTTATGTGTAATATATTTTATATTGTCACAAAATCGTCAGGTCTAATAGTTTTTCATATTACAGGATACACCGAGGAGCAGCCTTCCACGCAGTTCACAGCACAGCTTCCAAGCGAGGTGAGGCCGGTGGTCGGCCCCGGCCCCGCTTCCCAGCCGGCGCCTCAGTCTGTTTCCTATGCCCTTCTGCAATTCTCCGCCTCCGACTCAACTGTACCGTCTTTTTTCCAAGTGCAGCTCCAATCTTCGTCTGTCTCCCCTCCCCCGCCACCGGCGAGCGGCAAGTCTTTATCCATGTGTTACACCAGCACGGGCGCAATATTATCTCTACCACCGAAGAAAAAAGATATTTATCGCCCCTACTGCCTCGGAGATCACGCGTTCCTTCATCGAGCTGAAGAAGACCTTAACGCGGCGCATGCCATATTAGATTTGAGTCAGCATGCCGTGTTTCTCTCTACACAACCCCGAGCTGAGCCCACTCCGCCCGAGCCGCCACCCCCACCTCCCGAACCCCCCGCTCCGGAGCAGCCCGCTGAACGTCCACGGGAGACCATCGCTTACACGTACGACGCTTTCTTCGTAAGCGACGGCCGCTCCAAGCGCCGCAACTTCGCCAACGCCCCGGTGGAATGCGCCCAGCAGCCCGAACAGAAGTCCAAGTACACGTGCAACGAGTGCGGGAAGCGTTACGCAACCTCATCGAACCTCTCGCGGCACAAGCAGACGCACCGCAGCCTCGACTCGGTGGCGGCCAAGCGTTGCGGCGAATGCGGCAAGGCGTACGTGTCAATGCCGGCGCTCGCGATGCACGTGCTCACGCACCAGCTGTCCCACGTGTGTGGTATCTGCGGGAAGCTGTTCTCCAGGCCGTGGCTGTTGCAAGGCCACCTCCGCTCGCACACGGGAGAAAAGCCGTACGGGTGCGCCCATTGCGGTAAAGCGTTCGCCGATAGATCCAATCTGCGTGCGCACATGCAAACACATTCATCCGATAAGAATTTCGAGTGCTTGCGTTGTCATAAGACCTTTGCACTCAAGAGTTACCTTAACAAACATCAAGAATCAGCGTGCGTGCGCGAAGAGGATTCCACGGCCGCGCAAGAGACTTCCGCGACCGAGTCCGCGTCCGCATCCGCGTCCGCTTCTGCACCCGCGCCCGCGTCGGAGTAACCGCGTTGCGAAGCCACGCCACTTGGGACCGTAATCTTTGCCATAAGGCTTACTTAAAAACATAAAGTATTATAATATGAATTTAGCTTGTTAGAATAATGTTAAATTTACAATTTTTTATTAAGAAGAGCCAGCGGCCGACGCGGGCGCCACACCGGGGACGCGCCGGCCGTTGCAGCTCGCAATCGAGCAACGTTTCGCAAACAACGAATCAAGTACGACTCCCGTAGCGCCTTCGGCAGCGGCATTAGGCCGTAGCGACAGACGTCCGGATTATGATAAACTTTTAATTATGTACATATATGTCGATAAATTATACCCTTATATACATAGATGTAATATAATACGAATGAAACTAATATCTTTTGTAGGTGACTTTTACAACCGCAATGTAGGTTAGAAAGTATTACGGTGTAAGTTAAGCATTTAGATGCGAGAGCCGAGCGCCGAGACCGTCGGAGGACGGGGGCGGAGCGCCCGGGCGCGTCGCGACGTCCGTCTCGGTGAGGAACTTGCCAAAACTTTCCGTCCGAAGCTCCGCAGCACCGCGCGCACCGCCACCGCGCCGCCGCCGCGCCGCATTCGAGCCGCAATCGAGCCGCGACCGCACCGCTCGTGCGCCGCATGCATACCGCGCACCGCGCACGTGCCGTCTCGGCGGGGCCCATCGTTGGGCAAACGCGCCGCAGCGCCCGGCCCCGGCCGGTCCACTTAGGGTCGTTTCCATCTAAATTATATACAAATAATATATAAAATTCAAGGAGGAAATAATTTTCAGTAGGTGCTATTAAAGTTAATATTAACTTCGCTTAGCTTCGAGCGAGCGTACGAAGCAGACTTGTTACAAAATAATTTTAATTTTTTAATATATTCCGCATTTGAATTCATAGCATAGAAACAGGTGAAATTATGTTCAAAGTGATTGACCTTAATCAAGTGCTTCAAACGTCTTCCCGCTACAATAAATATTAAGCAATGTCAATTCTACTAGGTGCCGGCTCTTCATCTCTTCAGGTGAAAGAAATAGGCTCAATACTTTTGTACTCTTCCTATTGACAACTGCACCTAACCAGAAAACGTCGTCCTTTAATCGCCATCTAGAAGGGGCCGATCAGAGCTCACCACCAAATCTATCCGAAAACCAAGAAACCACAAATTACCTTTAGAAATAAACGTAAACATAATGATGAAGAAAAATTTATTAAAGTGTAACTACTTGAAATAAAAAAACAAATGAGAGACATAATCGTTCTTCTGACATCGGTAAACAGCACCAGGTTAAGGATATGAAGGTCTGGTCAGATATTGCGTTAATCCAGGATCAACTGAATAATATCAAACTTAATGTTGATCGTCTAAGCTCTGAACAGGACGACCAAAGATTGATTTAATAATAGTTAAGACATCCTCCAAGTTGGCTAACGAGAGAATATTGTAAGCCAAGTTTGAAAAAGTTTGTATTGTGAAAGTCTTGAATCTGATACCACCATGAAACCAATTAAGAGTGCCTTCCCCAATATAACTACCACCTCATTTAATGGAACTACAACATATGAAGGTATAATAAATGAACTTACAGCAGGGGAGGGAAACTTTAAAAATAAAAAAAACTCAAATAATATAACGTAGAAACTGATTTGAGTACCATCCAAAAAAATTGTCAAAACCTTATTTAGAAAGCCCGTAAAACCTGAGAAAGTAATCAGAGTGGGAAAATACATTCAGGCGTAAACCGTGTTTAAAAATTACATTTGCAACAAAAGATTTACCTCCACCCATAACAATGTGGTGCTAGTCAGGATGATATGCACTGCACCACATTGCCCTCGTCGCCTGAGACATAAGATGTTGAGTTTCGTTACCCCAGTAATTACACTAGCTACAGCGCTCTCCACTCACTCATTTATGTCAGATCACAAGCAAAACTGTTTTGAAATGAAAAAGTATCAACCCCAAACTGTAATAAAAAAGACTAGGTATCAATTAACTATTTACAACTTTATTAATCAGTAGAAAACAATTATGTAAATCTTGAAAACATACTGAAAACCATTTTATTCCAAAGCTGAATTCTAATAACAAAGATTTTGAATCCACTGGAATAAGATTGGATAAAAAAAGAGATATTGGATTAGATGAATAAACGAAATTTACTATAGAAAACAGCCTTACGATACCGAAATAAAACACGATTTTATATAAGAAAGGAATAAAGTGTTGCGAACTATTAAAAATAATAAGAAACAATATAACAATAAAGCTTTTGAAACATGTTAGATGGACCAGAAAAGATGTGGAACTCAATTAACAACCTTACAAGGAATAAAGTTATAGAAGAATTATCTGTGTCGAAACCTTACAGTGTGTAAAAACACCGCAGCTATAAACAAATGTCTCGAAATTGGAATATTCCCTAGCTCTCTGAAACTAACAAAAGTCTCACCAGTATACAGATCTAGACGCAAAAAATTACCCAAATAACTATCGCTAATACTCAGCAATGCCTGTTTTATTGAAGGTTTTGGAAAAAGTTCTCTCGGGAGTAGTTGATCTTGTTACAAAAATCAAAATAGATATAGATCAAAGAAAGGTAGACCTCAGAATATTAATAGACTTTAAAAAGGCATTCGATACAGTTAGTCATAGTTTACTTCTCAATACGTTAAAAGACATCGGAGTCACTCAAACTCCGTATAGCAAGTTTGAGTCCTCTCTATCAAACCGGTATCAACTTGCTCAGATTGGACAGTACAAAAATGATCTCATGCCTATAGCATGGCGTACCCCATGGATCACTGCTGGGATGACTGCTTTTTCTTATTTATATTTTTAGCGTAAAAGAAATAGGCCTCCCGGGTGATACATCATTATATGCAAATGATACTAGCCTCTTTTACAATGGGCATTCTATAGATGTTCTAACGGAAGATGCACAAATAAACTTAAATATACTCTATTATCAGTTTCTAAAGAATCTCCAAACAATCAATATTAAAAAAAAAAACAAATTATGTGATTTTCTCCGCTAAAAATTATTTACTTGTAAAAATATATAACGAATATATTGATATACAAAAAGTTATTTAAATAGCCTTTTTGTATATCAAAACAATTTAATAACGATTCTTTTCCACTACGATTTTTTATCCTCTCGAAAAAGATACTAAACTTATGAATATTTCTCAAATATACTTCCGCACTTGCATGTAAGTACATAAAATATTAAATAAAGAAATAAATACTATAATAATATAACCTTTTGCCAAAAAAGTGACTCGTTTTCCATTTTAACAGTTTTCTCATAGAACCAACAATTTACACATATGTCCTCCACGAACTATAGGTAATAGTCTACTATACGAAAGAGCTACATTATGCAAGTCTTCCCGTTGATATAAAAAAGTTTTTGTTATATCAAGTTTCTATAAAACATGTTTTAAGTTCATCACAAAACGTTTAACGTTTAAAAAAAAAGAGAAAGTACTCTAAAATGCAGGATTTTTCTAGTTTGACTCTATATATCCAAGTGCAACTTTTTTAACGGCTCCTCCGATGTTTGTTTATTTAAAATCCTGCCGCACTGACGTCTGCCGAGGACTACTTTCCTTTGGCCGACTGTTGTGTCAGTTGTTATATGTATAAAGTTTGTTGGTTTACTTTATCTCTTTATACGCTCGTCATTTTAGATTAATCGATTGTTTATTGTCTTCCCGATTAAGTGAATTTTGTATTCTTCCGAGAAATAAAGATTCTTAAACCTCAAAATAAATACATATAAATACACCTACACGCAAACTACATGTACTGAATTATCTATCGACTTAGTTATTTTAGTTTTTTTTTCATTAAAAACTATGATCAAAGTAAAAAAACGCTCAAGTGATGCGAGTTGACGCCATTTACGCACCACGTTGTCTACGTACGGATTAGTCGATATCGAAATTTAATGTTCTGAAATCAAGGATTTAACTTAACAATTATTATAACACAGAGGAGAAAGCTTGTTCCACAGGCTTAAGTATGTAGATGATGCGAAACGTCCCTAGGTTCGCGACAGTGCCTTAGCGGCGAGCAGTCGCGCGCCCGTCCCGCTCTACTTAATCGTTTTTAATTCGCTCGTAGTTATGTACAGTACAACCCCTAAAAGGTCAATAGTGGCACGCAATAGTACAACACGATAAATGGTCAGGTCAGAACGATTATTACAGCAAGAAGTAAGTCACGAACGAATGCATAATAAATGATACGGCAATTCAGAAAAATATCGTTACAGTCTTGGCCTTTATCGAGCAAATGTATTGGACACGTGCCTGACGCATTAATATAGAACATCGCCATACCAAGTTAATATTTAATACTTTTTTTGAAGTTTATTGTCGAAATTACATCAATAGTGCCTTTATAGAATTTCATAATTTTATTGTTATACTTATTATACTCAAACATAGGCGAAATTCGTAACAATATCCATCATCCGATTTCATTTAAATTCAGATGAAATTTACTTCAATTTTTACTTTCATGTTATAGCCATTTGTCAATAGAAGTATGTGCTTCTACATAAATAAATCATAT
Source organism: Troides aeacus (assembly GCA_033220335.2). Lineage (NCBI taxonomy): Eukaryota > Metazoa > Arthropoda > Insecta > Lepidoptera > Papilionidae > Troides > Troides aeacus. The sequence goes on along the minus strand of CM067268.1, from coordinate 8,156,727 downwards.
ATTTTATATGTAGACACATTAAATGATTTTTTTTTGGGACGGGTTGCGTCGTATCACACAGCGAGCATGCCTTTAGTTTGAGCGTGTGATTAGGAACATGTCAAACCTATTTGGCAATAAACTAACATAGTTTAAGTTAGGTTTAGTTCTAGATTAGCAGAGAAGAGCACGAGGTGCTCGGTAAGAAATGGGTATTCGAAAAGCAATAATAAAGTAGATTCTACACAGTCGCGCACCGCTGTCGAGAAGACGCTGCAGACTTTATCCTATCCTCTTAGAGTACCATACGTCTAGTAGTTCTCAGATCATCATCTCCCTGTCTCTTAATAGATTCTCGCCCTCGAAGATACACTAACTACACTAATTTAGAGATAGGTGAATAACTGAGTTTAGTTTTCAATTTTGCCATCTATACAGCGGAAGCTACGGTATAACTTAGATTAATGCCACGATAGTCAATTTATTAGTGAATTTAATTTGAATTCTGTCAATTATGCAAATCCCGTTTCGTACACGTTAAGTTACGTATTCGAGTTGTCATAAAACTTTCCGTTCTTCCCTCGGTAATTATTTCCGACACACACACACACACACACACACTCCCACATATATTTATATATATATATAGACGTGGAGATGTTTTTCTATTCCTAGCTATTATATTCCTGAAGTCAAGTGTTCTTACTTGATGTAGACGTAGTGCCACAATTACTTTATATAGTAGAAAATAACTTTAACATTATAATAACATTTAAAAAGTGTACATTTACCAGACAATGGTTGCGCGTAAAAAGCAATATTAAGTAAATCATAAGCAATATTACGTTAGGGTTTAAGTAGTTTACATAATTTTTTATCCTAATATTTGGTAGTTGTTAGAGGTTTTTGGTGCTTCGGAGTACTATATAAATTTTTGTCAAACGAATCTAACATCGAATAAAGTATAATTCATTAAATTGTGATAATGTGTTTTCAAAATTTATATTATTACCTGTTGTCGTAACTCGAATGTGTTGCGGGTCCTTCAATTACTTAAAAATTATTCTTTCACACGTCTATTAGATTTAAAACACTATTGTGTAGAAAGTAGTATTTCTATTTACTCCTAGACATATTCCCTGCGAGTCTATTCCTGAAAATGATCTAAATTAGCTCTCCCATTAATTAACTTTGGTAGATTATGCAAGAACAAAAATGCTTTTAAGAAGATCTAAGACAAAATATTTTATTCAAATGTTTATACTAACGTTATTGTAATTGTAGGTATTATACAGTACGACGTTAAGCAACGACTAGTATTAAAGAAACCAACTTATATACAAAAATATATACTTACATTAAATTGTAAATAATTTCCCGTGTACCAAGTTCCCTTCTTTACAATTTTGATGAGGTAGACGTAGTAACATTATATACGTATGAATAAAATGTACCTTTAATGAAATAATAACCGTAACCGTAAATAAATATAGTTTGGTACATATAGGCTTCTCTGCCGCAGCGGGGGTATGATTTCAGTTTTACAGTATTTCAAAACGCGGTCCGGCGACTAGATAAACCTCACTGTCTGCGGTCACATCTGGACCCGTGGGTTATGTTCAATATTTAACCACTATTAACTCTGCACTACCTAATACACTACACCAACGTTTTGGGAGCGATTACTGTATTAAATATCTTATGTTCATTTCCCAAATAATTGAAAGCATTTTACATCAAACGCATTATAATATTAATGTTATAAGACGATTCAAACATTCGCCTATTGAAGAATTGGTGACAGCTAGTAACGTTATTGATATCGTAATCCTAATACACAGAGATTCGAAACGATGGTTACCGTTATTCGTACCCTTGTCCTTTACTATACATGTTCATGTGTATACATGCGATGTTGACGAGGACCAAGAGTTCTTTTTAAATTCAAACACTACTTTGCGGGCTTCCGTAACACGTGTACAAGTGTGAGAACAGTAGTAGTATTGTTTATAAATCGGTCTCTAGAAGCAATTCGATGATAACAAAAAATACAAATGAATAGTTCAAGTGAAAAGTACTTAAGCAATAATAATTTAGATGTTTCATTATTGGATATGTTAATGTTTAATAATAACTTAGCCACGGTTGAAATGAGCAATATTTAGTGTTAGAGTTGTGTCGGTCGTTTCGTGTGCGGCAATAGTGCGCCTAATTAGACTACAATTAAGTGGTATATGTAACTTTTTTTTTTAAAGTCTACGTAGATAATTAGCAACTGTCGACTGCTATTTAATAAAAAAAATATAGCTCCAACAGAACGCGAATGATGAATATTAAGATATCAAACGAAAAGCGTATTAAAGTAAAACAATTTTAATATATACGAACATCGTTTAAACGACGTCGAAATTGAGCTGAACGAAAACGCTTTTATGATGATTGTGTAGTTTTGTAAGCAACTGTATCGCTTATATATCACAAGACACTGTCTGCAAGTGAACTCATTTAACCCTTAACACAATCGGACAAGTCACAACTTTATTAATACGTTTTCGCACCGCTCAGTTTCGATATACGTTACAGTAGTCATCTGTTATAGTCGCAAATATCAAAAAAAGTATAATCTAGCACTAATATATATATAAATATATATTCTTTATAATCTGTTTCGGTTGCATATTGATCGCGGTTTATATTATAAACAAATATAAAAGTGGTAAAGATAAAAAAAAAAAAATTCTATTAACTAAATTGAAAGTGCAAATATTTATGTGAGAGCCTTTGCGGCGGACAGTTGTAAGGTGGTAGGTTTCCACTTAACGAATAAATCTTGTGATACGGAATTATAAAGCAATAAAGCAATAAAACAATTAAGCAATACAATCGAAATGTAAACAACGAATGACTTTTGTTTCAAATGTTAATTATAACCCTATTTTAAGTAAGAGCTTTTATTAATGACGTTTAATTAAGTATAAATAACGGACGTGAATAGTATTAACCAAAATTTATTGTTATTACGGACAAGAGTGCAAAGCTAACGATATATAAAATATGTTTTGCAACGATTTTTTAATAAAAATATATATTTAAAGACCGCCCAAATTGATTCAATCTAAATATACAGCATATACATATTTATATATAAATTATCTAATGTTAAATTGAAACGCAACGCAGTTAAAGCTCTACGAAGACCAAAATACTCTTGTCAAAGTTTATAGTGACATTGTAATGATAAAGTCGTTTAGTTATATTTAATTTTCAACTTTTCTTTGGCATTGGTATGTACCAATATTTAAATTTAAACTAGTTTAATATATAATTAGTAATTAGTCAATTTAGTCTGAACCTTATATTACATTTAAGACATTTAATATTATTAGATTTAGACATGAGTGATGATTACATATGTGATGCATGACATAGTAGATACGTGAAAGTGAGTAGAAAGTATACTTAGTTCTTTGAAAAAAGGTTAGTAGAATAAACAAAGTTAGGTTCGGTGAGTTATAACTGATTAAGCCTTAAAAAATTTGTATCACAAACGGAATAGAAACGATGAGAAAGTTCTAAATCATACCATTTTTATTTTATATATTCAGGATCTGACAAAGTGTTTGATGTTTTCAATAAAAGTGTAACGTTTCCGTTCGATGTTTGTAAATACATATAAGTACGTAGCTAATTTCTTTAGATCAAATTTTACAATGTAATTTAACATATTTTCATATAGACTCGCTATCGTTATATATTAAATAAACGATTAATCGAATACAAAATGAAACACCAGCCAAAAATTGGCCACACAAGCGATAAGCTTACAAAGTACAATTCAAGAGTGTTAAAGGGGAACAATGAAATGTTCCCTGACCGTTATCGACTTACTTAAGGTCGGTTACGAATTACTTTCGCTTAACGCTGATTTTATAAGAACATTTGATCAAAATTTACGACTATGTAATAACATCCATTTACATGTAGCATGTCAATTTTTTAAATTCAATTATTCCTGCCTAATAAGCAATTATATTGTACCAAAGTACCTACAGAGTTAGTAAGTAACATTGCATGATTTATACATACAAGTAATTATAGCATTATAGGGTAATGATATTAGTAATAACAAAAACTTTTATTAACTAGTCTTCTAATGAATATAATGTATAACCTCTTAGATTGTTTTATCATATGACTATACATATGCATTATTTAAAAAAAAAAAAATTAACATTCTGTTGGGAGTAAATAAATTCTTGTTATGAAGTACGTAACACTGGAGAAGTTCCTACGATTGTAATGCTAAATTTAAATATCTGCTTCTAACAATCCTCAAAATATTAGGTAAGGAAGAATCTGATATTCATTTTAACCTTTAGTAAAGTACAGTTATTTCAGTTTCAGGATGATTAAATTTGAAAAAAATCTCGATGCTTATTTGATTGTCAAACTTTGTAAGATAATTAATTAAAAATTAGTCTAATTAAAGCTATAAGTACCCGGTGGGTCCAGCGCGTTACGTCGTAATGTAGACATCGCCTAGGTAATGTAGTATGCCTAATTGAATTGTATATATCATTAATTTTGCGTTTATTAATTAACCGGAGCCTCGGTACATTTTAGATACGAAGTTAATCGTGATTGATTTGATCTTCGGTCCGAACATTTTGTTACGTTTCCGTTACATTCTGTTGTGTTGTGCATCGATGTATTAAGTTTGATGATCTATTAAACCACGCCATACCGGAACACTAACGGCAATTTATAATGAAATAAAAAAAAAATAAACGCTGCCACTCATGAAACAGAAAACCCCATACTGAACTTATAGAAATATAGTAAATGGGCAATTTTTTAAATAATGTAATGTAAAGATCAGCGCTGTTAACTAAACGATTGAGTATATACATATTTCCAATGAAATAATAAGAAATTAGGAAATGAATCGCACAAAATGTATATGCTCATTATGTTAAAGTAAACACAAACATTCCAACGATTTTATCTGAAATAAAACAATGTATTTATTTAACAGATATAAAGTTTTATTATATTTTGTGTAAACGACGTTTTTATTGAACAACCCTGTTATGTCATAGAATATCCGGCACAAAACGTTGTAAGACGCTTCCGAAGATATCGTGTCGTACCACCACCACCACCAAAAGTTCTGTACATCGAGTGGTGTAAACATATATGTGCAATATAGCTATTAAATATTATTTTCTTGTTATTTTGAACTGTGTGTATTATTTAGTGTTAGAATTCTTTTGTCATTAACCATAAAATAAACAGTAATGTAAATAAATGGTGTTTTAATTTAACATTTACATAATTTTGCGTCAACAAGTATCAGTACGCTAAATGGCGATGTACCTCATCATCCTAATAATAGCCGATTTCTTTAGCCATTGAAGCCATACATGTTACACTAGAATGAAAATCCAGACACCGGCCAGCAACTTAAGTATTTAGCCGATCGCATTAAATAACTTTAAACACTTGCATATTAAAGGAAATTTGATAAGGACGAATAAAATAAATACCATCAGTTAATGATCTGATCGCCAAACTTCAGTTGGAAGAGGGCACCTGATGAATGAATGAATAAAATATTAATAACAGATTGATAAAAACCTTGCCGAAGTATATATTAATAATAATTGATTATTATAATTATGTATACGGTAGCTATTTTGTGCTGACACATAAATGATATGTTCTGATTAACATCTGTGGTTTTCAACTAATATAATATCGGAATAAATCACTGATTGGAAACTAATTATGTGGTTTAATTATGTCATTCACATCTCCAATGAAAACCATATATTCGCCAATTTTCTCTGTTATAAACCATACTTAATTTCCCATAAGTTATTTTCTTTAATTATCAATAAAACGCTTAGAAATATACATAATACAAAACATAATTCCTAAATTTCGTCCGAGGTTAGTCCATTCATATTTGCTCTGTATAAGAAATTTGGGCAATATAACCTGTAATAAAATATATATGTACATATAATCCTGTGTAATAATTTCAGAACTATTGTTTTGTACTAAATCTTTAATTTTTTCCTTGAAGTATTGGGTATAACCTAAACTTTATAATAAGTACGTTAAGGAATAAATTGTCTTCTTATCATAATCGATGCGATCTGATGAAGGTCGTGTGAAGCCACTGCACGTAGACAATGCAGGATCGATCGATTTGGAAATCCTTCAAGCAGGCTTATGCTCAGCATCGGCTTTTTCAGTTGATATGTATTAAAACGTTATTGCATGCTCACCGCAATAGAGATATATCTATCTTTTAATACTTAGCACACACAAGTGAACACTTCAAATAGTTTATTAAGGAATACACAACAAACAGAACAGGAAAATCATATAGGTTTGAAATAATAAGACTTGTTATAGCAGCAGCATTCCTTTATTTGATTGAAATATTACAAACAAGAAAACTTTAACGCTAGTTACATTATCTATTTTATAATAGGTCACCAACATAAAGGGTCATAAGCTCATGTGAATTACAAATTAAAAATATTTGTAGTATAAATAATATTTCTTTTACAAAAGTTAGTCCGTGTTTTGGAAGTTTTTTCGTAATGAAAAAAAAAATAAAACTTCTAAAAAAAACATTCAAATAAAAAAATATCATATAAACAAAATTCAGTTTTTAATCATAGCAAGCGCTTCTGTACTAAATTCAATATTCATCACCCGTCATCTCATTTAGTACTTACTATTGGCATAAAGGTTAAGATGTTTAGTGCATATATGTAATTTTCTCTCGAGTATATACTTTACACATTTACTACCTAATCCAATAATAATAATGCCCGCAACAAAATTTGCACTTCATAATTAAAGCAAATTTCGGTCGCAACCTTCCCGCTATCATGTAGATATATCTAGATTTCAGCAAAATAACACAAGCCTAGCTACATTTACCATCTACTTCATATTGACTAGGTCTGACAGGAGACGCTGGTCAAGTAGCATTTTATTAATTTTAATCTATGTACGCGATTCGAAATGAGCGAAACAGTAAACAGTTAAATACCAATTAAACATTCATATAAGCTCTAATAATTATAATTCCATGAGACCAAACGTTTTAGTATCCGTCATGAGATGCCATCTTCAAGCTGAACATTGGTGATCGGTTAAATTGTAAACTTTTAGAGCAAAAAATTCTTAGGTTTATTTTATTGCAATGATTGCTTGAATTACTTTATACGTGTATCTTGCGGTTCACATTTTGGAAACAAAAAATTCAACAAAGAATGCCTCAAACCAGCTTCTTCTGTTATCATCGTTTGAAATATATCCTTAACAATTACTGTGACACAAAAGTACAACAACAAAATACAAAATGTCAAAATAAATACTGCTATAAATACTACATTAAAGTAAATTTCATATTATTACAGCACAAAAATAATTTCCATATAAGTTAAATTAAATTATTTTGTGGTTAAATATTTGATAAATAATAACAGCTAGGTTATAACTTAGTCCTAAATAAATTTTGCACCGTTCCTTATGTTTTAAAGTGATGTATCTAATACTGTACATGCGATATGAGATGCTTCCTATAAAAATAATTAAATATCGAACAAAATGGACCTAAACCTAAACCATCATTTAATTTCATTCCAGTTAGAATGCGAAATACATATTTTAAATAAACAAACTTATATGTAAATTACAAAAAGTTTAAATATAATGAATAACTTAAACATTAATGTTTTAGTATCTTTCAATAAATACAAAATTTTAAAAAAAAAAACTATGTGAGAAAATAATTAATTATACAAATTCATGATGAACATACAGTTAAATTAGTTTATAAAAAAAAATGTACAAAACTATGATAGGATAACTAAATTGTGATGAAAACAATATTAACCACAGCCCTTTATTTCTTGTAGACCAAACCTCAAGCTCTATCGGTTCAAGGTACTCTTCATTAGAATAGTTTGTTATAATCATTTTCAAATAGCCTTAAGCTAAACTAATCTATAATAACACTACTAAAATGACTTATTTTGGTGGTCATAAACTTGTACGTTATAACTAGATGAGATTAAACATTAAATAGAAATGGGTTAAATATATGTATCGCCTCTGATCAATCAATCTATGGCTTAACAAAGAAACTGCCCTTTTATTGTTCCTCCTACTGGGACTCCAGGTGTTCCCCCACAAGGCTATTTTTCCACTAAGCCTGCCTAGTTCTGATTCGCACACATAACATTACGATACCTAGATCTTGGAACATGACAGTTATCCCGCGGTAATTTCCTTCAGCAAAAGCTAAAGCTCGTCGGGCATCAGAACCGCCGTTCTTCGAGACGTAAAGCCTTATAAACGTTGAGCTATCACGGCTTCTGTTTAAGACTTAACGCCACATAAATGATATAATACACAAAACACTAAGTAGAAGGAAGCGCTCGGTTACATATCGGCGAAAGAAGCACACATTAATCGTGACTAATTAGTAAAACCGTGTTTAGAGTCCATGAGGTGCCGTGCACTGCTTCTAAGAGTCAGAATAATCTCAATGACATGCCCCTGATATGTACAACACAATAATCAATGGGGTATATGGCCTTGATCATTGGTACACATTAACATAAGTAATCATTATACTCATTGTTATGTGCACCTACAATCCTAGCTGATGATGTGAATAGGAAATGGGTATTTTTTTTGATGGATCAAATTTCGCAATTAATTCGAATATCACTAAGCAAAACAAAGTTGATGAAGGGGATAAAAACGTTATTCATGTATCTCCTTAAGACGCGGTAAATACCTACAGATGATGACCGAATTATGAAGAAGTGGTGCTGGAAAATTAAATGGCCGCCTATTGCACAATACATCGCCAGTACGAGCCCTATTCACTGATGCGACTTACGCGTTGTAAGGTGTCGCTGGTTTCGTCGACGTGCACACGTAAACGTAGTCTGACTCGGAATCGAAGCGTGGACGGCGGGCCTCACGTTAAGCTGTTGTAACTTGCCACACTATCAGGTGGCTCTTGGTAGCCCTCTCAGCCAGAGAGCTGTGCCCGCTTGAAGTGCCGTCCTCAGCTACCACGACGCTGTCTTCCATTTCCGAATCGGCTGCGAATAACGATATTATTAAAGCGTGATTTGTAAATAAAATATTATCGTTTAGTGCCACTGTAATTACATTTACAAATATAAAACAAAGACGGAAGACATTTTACACCAAAAAGAAAATTTTAGTTAATAGATAATGTAGGAATTATTTACGGGTAACACTGTAGACTTATTGAATATCTAAGCATTAAAAGTTTATGTTTGATTTGAACAATATTAGCAATATACACGTTAGCTCATACGCATAAAAGTAAGACATAATTATAGTAACAAACATGTTTCTTAAAAAATCCTTAAGTGATATGCAAAATAAGACAACTAGCGTAGTTGTAGACAGTTTTCAGATGTCATGCAAAACTAATAGAAGAGTGTTGCCATTGGTATATACATAATAAACAGACGATTTATTTATTGACATATAATATATTGTACAGAAAAATTATTAATAATATATTGTTATTTGGTAAGTATTAGTGCATGACGGTTAAAAGCGACCTATGCTCTGGCTGATCATATATTAAATATGTACCTCTGATCCGCCCAAGTGATTTACTTGTTTATAATGACAGGTTAGTTATGTTAGTATATTATAAATATTAATTGAGTGACGTGAATCCTCAAGCGCCATGCTCATCGTGTCTAATATTCAAACTCGACGTACCGTTTCTTACATAGAGTGTGAATTTTTGGTTATATTCTATCAGGTACGTTCAGGATTCTCTTAGTATCTGCCATACAATGAGGTGGGATGCAGTGTCTCGTACATCATCGGCATGCTCCTCTAATGGTGAATAAAAATTAAATAAATAAAGTGAAAACAAAGCCACTAAAGAAAATAATATATAAATCTAGCAAAAAAGTTAATGCTACTCTTTGACACTAGTAAATTGAAATATTACTACGAAAAGCAATAAACCAACTTAATAACTATAGCTAGTTTTTTTTGTTGATAATAAAAATGCGCAAAACGAGAGAAACAAAATCATTATCTTCGTTAAAAAATCTTCTATATAATAAATAATACCAGCTAGGAGCGGCTGTCAAGATACGTTTGAAACAATACTACCAAAAACATAACCTTTCATTTAGATATTATGAGGCTTTTATGGTCAATTGTTTTATTCAACTGTCAAGAATCTCCTGCATATCAATTATAAACTTTCTATTAACCTGAAAAAGCAATTGTTTGCTGACAAAAATAATGTTAGGTGTATGGTTCTGCCTTTGTAGAAATCCACATGCAAGCAAAACCTACCGACAAGAAAGCCAACGCTACTTAAAATCGAGCATAAAAAAGCAAAGTAAAATCACTGCTGTCCTCCGACAAAACCATCTAACCGAGACTAAAATCATGGTAACATTGCAAATATCTGTACGGAAGACGGCAACACTAAACAATTTCCTTTTATGGGTCGCATCGGTAACGTGCATATTGCTTCAATGATTCATTATTACATATATTAATGATATAAACTAACGCTAGGGGATGTTTTGTGTGTCTACAATATTGCTTTTTTTTTGTTTGTAAATAATATATGACAGAGCTTGCATCTAGTCAATCTTAGTTATATATAATAATATAACCTTACCTATTCGAAAATCAATGTATCCTTCCCCACCGGACATGACAAGCATTGGCGGTGGGTTCGGAGAGTGGAGCTGCGGTGATTCTGGGGTACGTGCTGGAGAATTAGATGCTCCCGGTACAGCAACGAAGAACTTCACAGCGTCGCGATGACCGTGGAAACTGAGCTGCGCATGGGCCATCGAACACCAAGGTATGGTGCCGGTGGGGCTGGAGGAACCGGCGCGGATTAGAGATGCTTGGCCTGCGTTGGAGTGAAATATTCATTTGTATAATAACTTAATAGTAAATATAATTAATGTTGTTATAAATAATAAGATATTAAAAAAAGTGAAAGAACGAAAACTTGTTACAGGAAACCGTCCGATTGCATGCATAAAGTAGTTTGTAGATATTATGGTGTTCCAGTTTAAAACACTTTCCAGTAATTTCTCGAAAGTAAAAGTGCAGGTAGCCTAATGCTAGCTGGACTAATGGTTAGAGCGTGAGGCCTTCACTCCGGAGGTCGCGGGTTAGAATCTCGGCATGTACCGATGACATTAATATTTAAGTTACGTACATTTGTTTACTTCTATTCTTACTAGTTTTACTTAATGTTAATTTTGATGTACTTACCCGGTATAATTGGGCGGGAGGTACCCTGCACAGCAGCACTGCCGCTTGATTCCCTGCTTGAACCCTCAGACAGCGGTACAGAAATCACAACGCCATTGCTGGTGCCAATCCATAGGCGGCCCGAACTAATCAAGAGTGCGGTAATTCTCACGAAGGAGAAACCCAATTTGCCTGTCCCCAACATTTTGCTTACGTACGGCTCGATGTCCACATCGGTAAGATGTTGGTAGGTGTGCGCATGGTACAAACGCAGTGCTGAATCCATTTTGATTGAAACCTGTTGAATTATGATTTTTTTTTTAATTCTTAAGATTTAAAATATGATTTTGTGACCATTCTAGTAGGTAAAACCGCAGCCCATATATCTGTTGTTAATCAGCTCTATGTAAACATACCATGTTTCTAGTAGTTCCTACTAGAGTAACGATACTTCGCATCTTGTGCCTTTAAATAATGAGAAAAATGTGGTGCAATTCATATCATCTTAATCGCCACCTTGTTATGAGCGGATATTTCACATTTAGTAAACGTCCTGTCTTGCCATTTTGTGAGGCTTAAAAAACTCTTACTGAATTAGATAATTCATCATCTTCATCGGCCGATAGACATCACGTAATTAGATAATTATCATACAATATTAACGACAATGATTCGATTTTTATTTTGATACATATTTATCCTTTACAACTTAATATTGAATATTAACATAAGTGAAAAATATCAGAAATTTTCCATTTATCAACATCTTACCCAAACTCCGTCTCCATCGCACGCCATCTGACGCACTTGGCTCTCCTGGCGCGGATGCGCCTCAAGCGTATGCAGCAGCAGCCGTGAGCGAGGGTCGACCACGTGCACCTTGTTCCGGTAACCGCACCACACTGTACAGCCGACGGCGCTAAGGCAACGCACTGTCGATACAATGTTACTAATTAGCTTTAACGTAATTATAATAAACAGTATTCATTACTTTTACAAAAAGAACAAGCAAGGTCGTTTATCTACCACGCTAGCCAAGTGTAAATTTGCTGATGCCACATATTCATGATTTATATTGAAATACGTTGATTTCTTCTTGATTTTTTTCTTCACTAGCAGTTTAAACTCATTGGGAAACGAAGTCACGCCTTCTCAAGTCATATCAGCGTACGTACACTGCAAACTGAACCGATTCAACGACTTCTTCCTTTGACATAAACTATGTATTAATAAAAAATATTTCTCAATGTAATTATATGATAAATTTTTAGTACAGCTGGTGTGACGTACCAGAACATTTAGGATCACCGAGAACGAGCAGCCAGTACTGCGAGAAGTCCCACTGTCCATCGGCGAGACGCGAGAATATAGCAACGGTGCCATCAGCAAGCGCAACCATGCAACGCGACGCGCACGATACAATCGATAATATTGCATCATTCAGTTTTACACTGTGAACAATAAAATAACCTTTAGTGAATAAATCAATTGGCTAAATAAAAGTCCCAGACCTAGACCGCAATATCAGATGGTTGTCACAATGTGACCGTAGATGATAAAGCGAGCTCATCTGAAAAAGGCTCTGACAGTCATATGTTGATAAGCCTAACTCAAAAATATTGTAATGATGGCAAATTTACAATATAGGATAGAAGCTAGCTTTTAACCTTCTACATTACAATATCCACAACATATGTTATCTAAATAATAAGAGATATCCGCAAGGTACTATACAGAAATAATAAGTTGACAAAATATTAACGAATTTCTTTTACAAATGTTAGAATTTAAAATTTTTGTATATAAAAGATGAATTTTAGGATTAGGAAGGACCTAAGCGTGGGTACCTAGCTAGTAAATCTAATAGATTTTTTTCTTATTCTAATTAAGATATTGTTAATACTCTTTGTATATTATAAATAAAATAAAATTTTTTTTAAAGTTATTTATAACTATTAAAAAAAAGAAAAACTTGCTTGGCGAGACATTTGCTGTAGTTGCCCATAGCGGAGTGCACATAAAGGTTGCCGCTTTTAGTGCCAAGCCAAATGGTTGCCATCAAGGTGGACATTTTACGATTTTGGGCATCGTCGCTGCGATTCCCTGCGTGGGATTGTTCCTGTGCAAAGGCGTCAACCCCGGGCTCAGGCGAAGCGTTCCGATGTTCTATACAAATATAATACAAAACACATTAATCGTTAAGGAATGTCTGCTAAACAAATCAGGCAAGGTACATTTTTAGGTTGCAACGATCTTCAGAAAAAGATCCGAGAGAATACTTTACTAATTTCATGCCTGAAATTGGAGACGAATTGTTCAAATATGTAAACGTAATAGGCTTTGAAGAAGGCTACAGTCAGCAGTAGATTTTCTTTCAAACATTTTGGAAACAGATATATTATAAATTTTTAGATATAAATGTATTTTTAAAATTTTCTAATATTTGTAGAAAATTTTAAAAACCACCGTACAAACCCAAAATAAAATTATGTGCTCACCAGATACATCGGTAGATGTTGTGCTCAGCGGTGGGCTTTCAGATGCCGTCGAATTAACATCATCTACATCATTAATTTTGTCCATCTCATTCTCCTTTTGTATCTCTGTGTCTCTTAATGGAGTTTCAGGTGGAGTCAATAAAGTAGCTTGAATCTGCAAACAATATGAATGCATGTTTTAAATTTATTAATTTGGCCGTACAAAATTTATAAAGTATGTGTAACCACAGAACAGAACCTTTTCTGGCATCTGTTACTATCAAACTATACTATTCGTCAACCCACATACCCGGCGTGATGAGTGTAGCATAAACCATTCGGGAGGCCTACGTTCAGCAGTGTACGTCCATGGGTCGAATAATAGTAATAATTTTTTTTTACATGACTGCACTAATAGAGGAGGGTTGTCGAATTGCTTTGTTATATACCTATAAAATAAACCTTCTATTAAAAGTTTTACAAAAATGTCAAATATCTCAAGTAAAAATGATATTTTATTTCAAAATTACTTTACTTACCAGACGTGCGGTTCCTACAATAACTTCCTTTTCTCCATTTTCTCCGGTACCATTTGTGTTGAATGTGGCAGACAGACCATTTTGACTTTCTGTAGAATCACTTTTTCCCACACAGAATAATGATTGCTGAAATTTTAATGAAATATTTTGTAATTAATAAAAATTTAAGAAAAAAATTATTGAATTATAATTTATATATAAATCAATTAATCACTACACTAAAGTAAACACAATAATATAAAATTTTTCATTTGTTTAAAATAATTGTTATGAAATATATCTACAATTTTTGGTTATTTTCATAATTATAAATATAAAATAAGTCTCTAAGTCTGAATCTAGCTTTTTTGCCTGTTAGATAAGCTCTACCTAAGATCTGTTTCACGAAGTCCAAGTAAAGAAATAGATAACTAACAAGTAAAATTATCTGTTGCAACAAGTAACAAGTAAAAAGTTGTAATTAGTAAAAAACAATAAATATAAAACGTGGTATTTTTATTTTTGAATTTATTTTGAAAAAAATCATTTAATTTTTCGATAAAGGCATCGAATAGATCCATTATTAAAATTCTTCGATTTTACAACATTAAAAAATGATCCTTCAGAAAATGAGCTGTCAAATAACTTTCACCAAAAAAAATCTTTCTTATCTGACAGATGATTTAACCTTTAATTTAAACACCAATTATGAGTTTATTCAAGTTGCAAAAAGCTTGTTCAGGACCTTTTAGAACTTTGTAAAACAGACCCTTAACTTGATGTGTTTTAACCCTTCGCTACGGAGGAGTATGTACAATTTTGAAATGTTTACTCGAAGACGTAAACTCGCCAACAAGAGTCCGTGTACAGATCTTAGGATGCAACACTAGTAGAAGGACAAAACGCAGCACGTGTACGACGTTCGAAGTGAAAGTGTGAAACACTATCATTTATTCAAATACGAATCACAAAGATAAAATTATTACAACACATATAAAACCGACTATGGTGTCGTGTGGACTACTTGGCAAATATGGGGCCAGTGTATGACATAGTAACAATCTCATTTTTGAAACAGCTGTGAATAATTAATTAATTCATACATTACGTACAGAATGACGTTTGCTTTCATTTTCGGTTGTACGTTCTTCATATTCATTGTAATCCTCCTCCAATGCGCCCTGCACAGATGCTACGCACAGGATATGCTTGTCACTGACCGAGAATGACTCTATCACCTCCGCCGGATTGTTCGCATCAATAATCTGTTCATGATAATGTGAGAGCTGTCACTGAATCTTGTGCTTATTTAATTTGTACAACAATACTTTCACTAATAAATAACTTATTTTTCGGCATAGGTTAGTGCTTGACTATGATTCCACCTGATGGTACGCGGCCATATAGTCTTTGATGGCAAAATGCACTAGTCTAAAAGTATTCACTTTTCTTTTAAAAATTCATATACATCATAACAGGACAGAAACACTGACGCCAGCAGATTATCCTAATTCTTTGTTTTTCGCATTATGACAGTCAATGCGAAATGTTTCATGGGGTCTTCGACAACGAATGAAGGAATAATTTTGGTAATGACATTTAATTAAAAAGTAGTAATTATTAATGAAATCTTACCATGACAATTCCCTTTGTCTGTGTGCTAGAACAAATCCAGACAAGTGAGGATAAGTTCTTCTCAGAATTCTCTGCAAGTTGAGTTGACTGCAACTGTCTATTAATCTGTTCCACTTCAGGTGAGTGTACAGATACAGCCTTGGTTGAATTATGCGCTGAAAGAATAACACTTCTGACACTAGTTTTTAGGTTTTTAATTTAAACTAAATAACACTGAAGATAAAATATCATTAAAAAAAAACAGTAATTTTATAACAGGCAACAATAGCACAAAAATGCTGCTTATGAAATAGTTATTACGTAAGACTTCTTAACTTGAAAGCATGGTAATTATTGTATAAAGAGAATATTTATATACATATCAATGATTTACCTAAACACGTTGCGTTTTCGGCTTTATCATCTTTAGCATAAAAGACACTCTCACCGATCATGCAACCACCATCGGGAGTTACACCCCCATTGAGATTCACCCCAGCCGCACAGAGCAGTGACATGCGTGGTTCACTTTCTGCTATTGGTCTATGAGAAAAATATTTAGAATATTTATAGAATATACTATTTAGAATATTATAAGTAGATAATGTTCAATATGGAGCTTAAGTTAATATATGGTTGTATCCACTGGTAGGCTGAATTAAATAATTAAATTATTACCATTTATTTTTGTAGTATAATAATAAATATTTTAATTCTTCTTCATAAAATTAGCATAGCTTTGTACTTTTACTATAATGGAAACAGATAATATAAAAAACACCTGTATATCTAGTACTAACTGTTCTCCGCTCGCTTTGCTGGCCTGAATAGAAGTGTTATATACGAGGCGCATTATTTTTAATAATGGGATCTCATTTATAATAAAAAAAATCATCTTTAATTTTTCGGCTATGATATTTCAGGGACCAACGCTTGCTATTTGGGCCACTTTTTTAGCAACGCCTCTGCTATATACAATTTTCACGTAAATTGTGCTAGGTAAGCTCAATAAACGTATGTATTGATAAAATTTTATAGTAAATGAAGTTATTTTAAATCCAGGTTTTTATACTTTCTTGATAAATCGTTTGGCGTTCCAAGACATAGATCTATATCCTGCTGTGGACTGGTACGGGTTGTTGATGATAATAATTTGTCAAAACAATTAAACGAGCAAGGTGGTGCATCATGTTATTAAAAAATCTAACATAGTTTCAGTGAATTCATAATTGTGAAATGTATGTAACTTAACAATGTACAACTTAAAATTATTATTTTTAAATTGCAATTAACCGTTTCGTTTGAATGGCCAAAATATTATTTATTTTAAAGTTCAATAGTAGCTACCTGCAAAAGACAGGTACTGGAACTGGCACACCTCCTGATGAGAGTGAAACACTGTGACTAGGCCCCTTTTGTCCCTGTCCACTTTTTCCCGGTAGGCTCCAGCCATAAGCTTGAGTACGTCCATCCTCCTTACGGACGTGTGCTCGAACCTAAATTGATTATTTCAGTCATAATGTCACCATTTTTATGAATAACGCCTTGGAAGATAAACCAATTTTTCGCAAGTAGGTTTTTATTTAAATCTAAAAGTATTGTTTTACCAATGCAAAATGTACACCGAGGAAGTTAATTAAATAAATAATTATAATAACAAATATTTGTATTTTTTTGTAGTGATCTTGTTGAATAAATTCTTGCATACTTTTAATTGTTGAATTAATATTATTTTTGTTGTGTAACAATAATTTTTTTCAATATATATATATTGCATATTTATGGTAGTACATATTCTTTTTAAAAGCTTATTGATTTTAGGAAAGTATGTAAAGTTATAAAATAAATAAAATTTGAAATTAATCAATTATTTTTATTAACAAGTTAATAAACAAAACCTTATTCTTATTAATCAGTACATTAATGAGAACAGAAAATATGGTTTCAATAATTTCTTTTTATTGAATTAGCCTTAAGTTGTTCTTATTGTCTTAACTGAAAAGAAAAAATCAGGAAATTAGGAAAATGTGAAGGATAAAAAAAATAGGATATTATAATTCAAATCTTAAAGGTAATACAGAGAATAAAAAACTTGAAATTTTATGAAGTAATTCAGTTCACCGGCACTATTACAGCCTATTATTGATCTTCCTCCCACAATGGTATCTCGGTATAAATTATAGGAAAACCTACCTGATTCGTGGAATTTTTCCCTACCGATCACTTTATATGACACACCCAGAATGATATTACCGGTGGGAATATTTTAACTGGTTTCCTACAGGGGGTTTGGTGATTTCTGTCTACTTTTTATTAGGCCAGTTTGTATTTAAGACAGATTTTCATAAAGAAAAACTGTAAAGCGGTTATTATTTAAGAAAGCTTTTAACAGGAATGTTTTACATGAAGATAAAGAACTTGAAATCACCTGTCGAAATTGTTCACTCCGCTCATGTCTCCTGTGATGGTCTGTGAGCTGTGTCTCGAGGAAGTCGCCCTGGGTGCGGGAGTGCGGTAGGCCGGGCTGCGGTGCCGCGACCGCCCTCAGATGCGGAGTAGATAAAGGGCGTTGAGGTCGTTCACTGGAACTGAAACATTGCATTATTAGACCACAAGAACATATTAAAAAAGGAATTGCATATAACCCACCAGCCTCGGACTAAACCTACGATATTTCAGTGATAACTAAATACTTTACAGATGAATATATTTCGTTCGTCGCACATTTGTATATTAATAATGCATTTTATTTAAAATTTCAACTTTTAATTGATAATATAACTTAAATACTCTTTTTCCTTCTCATCTGTATCTCGTTCGTGACACACTACTGAACTTCTACTCATTAAACTACTACTACATTGCTAATCATCATTTATATATTTCCTAAAATATTGTGAGTGGTGATACAACTTGCTTTTTAGCTTTTATTTGCTATTTTATTACAAAACGACAATAGAGATCCAATAATCTTAATAACTTTATAAAACATATACGCTCCAGCTGTTATTACTGCAAAACGAATTAATGCTAACGTACATATATAGTAATAGTAATACTAGCCACAAAATAAATGAAAAAATAACCATTATTTAGATTTCAATAGTATCTGTCGCATCTATCCCTCTGTAAAACAAATGTATGTTTAAAATAATTGTAAAAAATGAGCAACAAAATATAATAAAGTTAATATACCGCAACAGCGCAGTAAATACTGCTTTGATAAGTAATATTAATTAACTTTAAATTATTGTTAATAACATTAAATTTATTTATCAGCCATTGAATTTTCTTAACATTCTTTTATTATCAACTATACGCTGTAAGTTGAACTTTTAGAGTAGAGTACCACGATAATGATGTTAAATGCGACTGTAGATGGAAAAGCATGATTGCACAAGGAATTTTATTTCTTAAGGAACCATGGTAACAAGCAAGGCATATACAAAAACTCCGCAAACTAAACTCCACAATGTGTAATCCCGGAATGAAACCAGAGATTTTAGTGTTAAAAGGCAAGTGGTAATCTACGTAACCATAGCAGTAATTTATGATGACGCTTAAGAAACATCAAAGTCCTCGCCTATCCGTATGCCAAATACGGCGAAAACAGGGAAGTAGTTTCGAGTGACATATTCAGGAGTGAACATCAACAGACTAAGGTGATGAAAATGATGACTGACTCTTAGTTGAAAAGTCACATGTATAATTTACTCAGTAGTTTAATTCTGTATCGTTACTACTACCACTAAAAAGCATCAACGTAAAATAATATCTTTATAATCATGGCATCCATTTACAGTAATGGACAGCATAACATACAGTTGTATACGCAAAAGCTGTATTTTATAACAGATAGCATATTAAAAAGGAAATAATGTATTACAAGCACAATAAGAACTCTGTTTTTTTTTTTTTAATATAAAAAACAATTGCAATTTGCTAATGTAGTAGATAGATGTTTAATAGGAAAACTATGCGCTCGTCACCCTAAGAGAATATTTCACTTCTATAAATTCTTTAGTTACAGCTTGTTTCAAACAAGCATAGTATTGCTTGGTGGTAAAACTTCGCTTTGCGTACCTAGACAGTCTCCGGCAAGAGTTACAACATATGACTAGTTATTTCCATATTTCAATGAGTGTTAGTTATTATCGCGTGCTGATCTGCGTTCTGATTTTTTATGATTCGACAAAGTTACAATACGAGCAGGACTATCCTTTGGTGTTAAGTAATATATCCGATCATAGTAATGTTGGGCTAGTTTGATTGATCTATACATTGTTCTCGTCGCATTGAGATATAAGATGTAAGTCTTGATGCCGCAGTTAATCCGCTAGCCACAATTCCCTTTAAACCGGAACACAGTCATGTTTCCTCACCTCTTAGGCACACCAGCAAAAATTATAAAAATGTTAATGATTTATATACATTTCGCGTAGCATTGATTGCAGGAAATTTAAGTCACAAAAGTAATACCGTAAATATTGCTTAGCAGCTACTTTTACCATTGCACATTGTAACATTTTTTATTTTGATACTTTCACTATATATCAATAAATTTCAAAAATTAACATAAATTAATGTTACATATAAAGCCTTAAATTTGATTATTCTATTTATTAACTAATAATATTAATAGAAAATAAATTACTTGAAAAGGTTGCTAAAAAACTTCCAAATGCTCTGTTTATTCTTTTTGTCGATGTTGGAATCGACACGACTGGCCCGCACCATCTCTGTCCAGCGCACAGCATCCTGCAGCTCCATGAATCGCTCCTAAATTAAAAACATTATAATGGTATCTAGTAAAATAATAAATAGTCTGATCGGGCATTGAGACAAAGGATGACGTAACTTGATTTGTTTTAAACGTTGATTATACCAAAAATAGGGACTATATGCTATAGCTTCAATGTCTTTCAAATAGTAACACGGTAGAGTTTCCACAGGACTGTTTGGTCGCCGAAATAGGGGCAGTGCCTGTCCCTGCAGACGGTCTCCGGCCAATAGGACCAACGCCTAGTAAAGTCAAGCAAGATAAATAGCATCCTAAATAAAGATACCTTGTATTGATTTCGCTCCATAAGCACTCGAGCCATCTCGACGCGGGTGAAGCGCCGCCTTTGCGCCATTGGTACGTCCGCTTCATCTTCATTTTCTCCACCCGCGTTAGTGCTCACTGTTTCCTAAATAAGAATACGCAAACAGTTCATACAAACGTCGTCAAAAGTAAAACTCGAATATAAGGAGTTTATACATCAACGCAATTCACAATTATCTTAACAAAATATTTGAAGATAGAAGTATTTATAAAAAAAGTATATATGTAATATATTGTAATAGTCGCCAATTTAACAATATGAATGTAACATTTTTAAAAGCGACATGATATTAAATTCAATTACCAAATAATATCATTTATTAACTCTCGAGGGAAAGGTATGTTGTAAGTTTAAAATTGACATCTATTTTGTGTAATGTAACTTAAATGACCGGCGGTTTGCGACCACTGAAAACTTTAATCAAGGTTAATTTTAGGTATTAACACTTACTCTCAAATTTCTAAGTTCTTCCTCTAACTGAGTGACCCGCTCTCTTATCTTTTCTCTAGCGGCGTTGAGATTTGCTACTTCCTCTCTGAGTATCTCTTGTTCTCCAGTCAATTCGTCAACTTTGACGATCAGATCATCTTTCACGACATTTAAGGCGTTCCTACAATTTTTAAAAGCAAGAAATAAATTTGTATTTACTCAGGTAACAACATAAAGTGTAAAATTTGGTAAATGGGCGATATATAGAAATTTGTTTTTAAACCATCTTCTAGACATATTACTAAAATTCTATATTAATTAATATATATAAAAAAAAAATTAACAGGTAATCAGGTTTAAAATACAGAAGATTAATATTTATACACAAATAAACTTACTTTGTGGCTAACAACTCGTTATTCTCCAAAATCAGATTCTCTACTTCCTTACCTGAAAAATAATATGTGAAAATAAATTAGGGGCGCGGCAATTAGATCTTATACAACATAAAATTGCATCATCTTTTATAATACAAACACGAAAAAAGTAAATACGGTTACGGCGCACTTTCTACAACGATAACGCAATTAAAAATCTAATGCATTGAATGAATTTTAATCGCTGAAATAAAGCGTTATTCTTAAGTAATAACGATTATATGTAACAGATATTATAAACCTTTAAAGCTAATATCAATGCTATATTGAGCAATTTTTTTTTTATACAATCTTTTAATTATTCTTCAGATTGCACAAGTATAAAACATTCATTTAATAACATATGAATTTAATTTGTAATCAAAAGTGTAATATATTATGAGCTGATTGCATCGAAAGGATGTGTCGAGTAGAGGACTCAGCGGTATGAAATGTTTGATCATATGTCTGTATTAAACAATAGACGCAAACCTATTGCAGTTAAACATGATGCAAATATATAAAGAACATGGAAATTTTCCTTACCAAAGTAGTTATCGTTAACTGAGGTACGTTGCAACATGGAAGTTAGCATGAAAACATAATGTACGTAATTAGTTCAAAATTATATCCAATCTTGAAGGAATGAATAATACGCTACATAGATTACAATTAGTTTAATACCATAAATATACACGTACTACAAATTAAAATAAATAAACGATTGAATACGTAGATTTTTAAATAAAAAGCAAAAACGTACCAGAGATTTCATATATAATTGTATCCAATAATGATCAGTATTAGTGTTTGTTGTCATATAAAATATAAATAATTTCATGGTTAATATTTACTACTGATAAACAAAAATGGTGTGGAGTTTTGTTCTGTCCCAAATATGTTAGTAAAAAGCAAAAATTTCATGAAAAGAATTTCCATCACAACCACTTCCCGTGGACTATGGGATTTATTAATGAAAAGTTGCTCTGCTTTTAAAATATCCTCGACGCAGTTGCGCCAGCTCTTAACCTAAATCCTAGGTCAAGTTGTAGTCGTTGAAATTTTTAATGAAAAAAGTGCTGAGAAAAATCTGACATTACCGAAAAAGAGCCTTATATAGTTTTACGTGTTAAATATGTTTCTGCTCTTAATATAATTTAAAAAACGGCTGGTGGAGGAATAACTCTAGGGACAGATTATCATTTCCCTGTGAACGCTATTAGCATCCGCCAACTTGCACGCTAAGTATGTCAAGTGACACTAATTCCTCTTTTTAGAGTCATGTTAAACGATGGACCACATTTTACAGTGGTTTACGAATAGAAAATACAAAATTGTCAAGATCGTTGTGCCCTGGTTCTTGATATAGCGTCCTGACCTTTGCTCGGTTATTATTGCAGCACGGTACTGGCGACGGGGTCAATGATTGATTGACACTTGTACCCGTCGCCCCCACACTATAGTATATATATAATAAATAACCACAACAATATATAATTACAACCTGATAACTGTTATTTTATTTACAAACATCTCGCAGTGTCCACCCAATTAGGTTTAATATTTTTGTAATTATTCTCTAAGTCATTATGAAAACGATATTTTTAATTTATTATTTGTTATTTAAAAAAAAAAAAAACTATTATAAAATATACCCAATACAAATTGATAAAAGTATTTATGAGTTTGTGTTAACGAATTTAAAAAGCTATATTTTTATTATTATTATTGTAAGTAAATAGCGATAGATATATTTCATCATGACTATTAAGTACATAATAACTTAAAAATAAAAAAATAATAGCGAAAAAGGTACTCACCGAAATAGTTATCGTTAACTGCATTGTGTTGATGCAACGTATGATAGAATGCATGAAAATAGTATAAATGCCATTAGTTATCTTAAATATAAACAAATGATAAATAAAGTGGTCCAGGCTCTACGACATGTACTTCCTTGTCTCGTGCAAATCGGACAAGTTAAAAATAACGAGTTATATTTTTTTTTTCAAAATCCGCTAAAACATTTTTCGATAAAACACCAGTATAATATATAACGTTAAATCCATAAATTTATACTATGGTGAGTATATATATACCTACATAACATATTGCCTCTATCACACGCTTCTGTAATAGAGAAGTCATGTCATAATGGAAATTTAGGTATTGTTTAAAATAGGGTTAAATATTGTTTTTATTATAAAATTAAATCGATTATTTGTGAAGTGAGGCCGTTGATCAGAGATAATACGACGTGAAAGTTAGCCCAGGAGATATCATTATTGAATATAATGAGGATAGACTTGTTTGGCGTCAGAGTAAGAGCCATGACGTCAAACCGAGCTCGCCAAAGTGGCGCGCGATCAAAGTAGGCTGCTCATCTTTAACCGTTTTACTGTTATAAAAGATATAAATAAACCATCACAATTAAAAAGTAAGAATCGTAATTTTCCTAATAATATTTAGCAGGATTTGTCTTTATACTAGTGGTAACATGTAACACACGAAAAGGTGTATACAATAAATATGAATAATAATAAAAAATATTAGAAAGTATAAACTGAATTCCAAATAATACACAAATACTTGACATATACAAAGTTAAATTTAGACAACACTATCGACTGATGGTAGTATTTAATTTTTCTAGTTATCTTAACGTAACTACACAATCAGTCCCGGAATCAGTTGCTCTTAGGTTCAATATTGATCTATCAAACTTGCACCTTCTGTGGTTCGTTTCCCGGGATTATGCTATATACAATATATCATTTAAAAAAATCATTGAAAACGCTTTTATTCCTAGATACGAAACGAACCATTCATTTACACTACTGTCTTTTTCTTCCACGTCACCTATTTTTCCCCTACAAGTTTCCTGAGTATCACACGGATAACTTAAAACAAAAAATTGCAATGCTTTACCCAATCCTTTTAAGGAAAAATAAAAAAGAGCAAATATATCATTTTAAAATCATCAGATATCTTTTAAAATATCTCATACCATAAAAATGTTACAGCATTTTTTTTCGTTCTCGTTAAATTTTAGCGGGTGTTGAAATTAACACTTCCGTATACTTAGCAACAATATGAAAGTTTGTATATTATTTGTATATTTCAATGTTACAGATATACAAATGTAAGTTCGCGGTTTTTAAAATAAACAGTGAAACGGCCCGGACCACGCTACTTACACAAGACAATTGATATCAAATTGCATCATGTGTTAACTACGTGCAATAGCGCTTTATTTACACAGTTGCTTAATGTGTCCAGTTAAATATTATGAGCGTACCGTGGAACGTAAAGCAAAAGCAATAACATTGAGCACATTGGTAACTTTTAAGAATTAGTGTTCAACGAAAATAATCTAATGAATATTTGCAACATAATTTAACGATCCAATTTTGTATGAAGTTTTATTCACAAAAAAATACCAAAAATTCACTTAAATCCTTTTTATATAAAACAATAGAAATTTTAAATAAGTAGGGGACGTTTCACTGGAACAGTTTACGTTAAATGTATTTATTAGCAATACTTGTGTGTAGTACATAAGTATAATAACTTGGATAAATTATCATTTCAAGCTATTCTGAACTACAAAGAAAACCGTGTTACTAAATCGATATAATTTTATGCAGTGATGTTAGCTATGTAGTAGTTAGTACGTAATTTTTGAAATCACTTAAAAAAAAATAATACCGGTGCTCAAGAGCTGTATCGTTGTGCAAACAAGTCATCACCAATAATAAAAACCATTACAACATAAAAAATTACAAAATCCTGCAGCAAATATACTTAACATGTGTTTTGCTTAAAAGCAATAGAATAATTGCTCAAAGCTTGCGTAAGCTTTTAAGCGTTTTTAAAAAGACTTAGGAGAGCTTATATTAAATATATTTACCCACCTGAAGATGCGTACTCCCCAGGATGTACCCAACCACCTGTAAAATAATAGATAAAACTATTTTGTACCCAAAGTATGAAGAACTTTATTTTTTAAAAATTGTTGCAAGAGTCTGTATGGCGATCAGTTTCCTACGAAAAATAGACAAGAAACTCAACTCATTTTATTGAAAAATATTAAATATAAAGAATCACCTGTGATATCATTAAATTCATCTCCATCAACTCCCGCAGTGTCGGACTCCAGGAAAGCGAGCTCTTGATATAGTGTGTTGCCACTTCTTTTTTCGCTCTTAGTCTGAGATCTACATATATTTGAATTGGGCGTTGCCACAGGTGATGTCGCCTGTAAGATACAGTTGATGTAAGATTGGAGTGAAAGTTATAATTTCTCTAGCTTTGATACTTTTATATTATACACAGTAAAATACAACAGAATACAAAACATATGAACGATTAAACAACATTAATAACAAATAAAAAAAAAAAATTTCAAAGATAGTCGTCCTACCCGAGGTTTAGACGTTACGATACTAATTTTATATTAACGACAACACTTTTTTTCTCCGCATTTCATAAGTAATAAAATGTTTGTATAAGTTAGTAACGAAGTAATATATTATACGAAAAAGAAAAACGTTTAAAGGTTTATACCATTGCAAAAAAGTAATTGAATGTGACATGTAAAAATTGTCAGTTTATAAATGTCAATACTGCAGATATAGTTGAAGAAAAACTTATAATGAAATTTCGATTACAAAGTTTTGCGGCCGTAGTTGTTATCTTCATTAATGTTTTGTGCAAAGACATATTGACGATCAAATGCTATCAGTGCTCGACCGCTTATGACAAAGGCTGCTATTCATACAACCTCAACAACAAATACTTGAAGGAGTGTAAAAATAAAAATGGCATTTATCCCGTCTGCCGTTTATTATCACAAGTGCAGTTCTTTACACCAGACAATGACATTTCTATAATACGTGAGTGCGCCTTCATGAATAAGGGGAATAGAAGTTGTGAATTATCAAAGTTCAATAATATACATTACTCATTATCTTGCGTATGTAACGAGGATGCTTGCAACAAAACGAACAAAAAACAAATGTCCAACATAATACTATTTACTATTGCAATGTGGACATCATTTGTGAAATAACCACTATTTTGGTGGTTATTGGCTAGATAAACTTTATTATACTGAAGTGATCTATTTAAGTTATTTTACGTAGTCTCGTTTTGTACATAAAACTTGAATTTTTATCAAGGCTTTAATACGAAGCCGGTATGCGTGTATTTTGCATTAATACCATAGTTTTTTAATCGTTTACAACGTAGTAGAAATTTCATGTATTGTCAATCGGCTAGAAATAATAGAAACAATTTGATAAAACAGGCTGAAATAGGTTTTTAATCAGGCTTGTCTTAAAAAAAAATAAAAATTTGTGAATATGTCCACAAACGGCAGTGACGTTCTTGAAAATAGTGTTAATAGATTTGTGTACCACTAGCCAAAGGTATGTCCATTTACACTACTAGAGCTAGTTTCCTGTCACAATGTTAGAAAGAGAATACTAATATGAAAGAAATTCTATAATACTTCCTATCGAAGCTTAAAAAGGGCTATAATTTATGAATGACGAATCCTTTATATTCTTGTAAACTGAGAACACTGTTTTAAATTAATACAACGTTAAGCACAATTTATTTTTCACATTATGTAAATCAAATTAAATTGATATTTATTGCGAATTGCTATTGAAGTATTTATCATTATCAGAAATATATCACTGAATAACGACATACATTATTTAACGGTAACATATAGCTTTAGAGACAGATGCAGTCAAATGTCACATCACCAGTCATTATCGGTTGATGATGTCACGATGCATGTACACATTATAGGTAGTAACTTGTTACGCATCAATATACAAGTAATTAAAGTTTATTTTAGTGTAAATTTCTATACAGTTACATCATTTTTCCACAAATTAAAAACAAAATAAGGTATTATTTGTTCAATTTTATTGATTCTTAAAAATTCATTTATAAATAATTTTAGGATGGGATACCATACCAAGGATTCATTGAATACAGACTGACCTATTGCCAAAAATCGTATTAAAACACAAAAATATATACTATGTACTTCTTTAACATATGTTCTGCATTCCTTCTTAATAAATATTCTTTTGGCTCTACAAAGAAAATTGATAGTTTTTATAAAATGTCAGACAGAACATTACCATAAACATCAATTATAAAAAAAAATAACTACATTTTATGGGTATACCTCATTCTGTTCTTTGGAGAAAAAAAATGTTATAAAAAATAATAATATGAATAATTTATAGTATTAAGCCATATAAAATCAAGAAGATATTTTTAATTAATTAATCAAAATAGAGAAGATGGATTTGTTCCATAAAAATAATAAATTTTCAGAGGAACTAAATTAGTAACATTATGATGTATAAAAATAATTATTGTTTTCTATTAATAACAAATGTTATTAGCCAAAGCAAGATTTTTGTAATTCTAATAATTCTTTAACTTACGCTTATAAAAATATCCAGTTTGTTCTAAAAGTTAGTCTTGTTTTGTATTTTTAAATGAAAACAAAAAAATTATAATAAATTAAAATGAATATTCCTACCTGACTTTGTTGTTTTATTGGATCTGTTTGATGAGCACGCTCAACAGTTCTCACAGCAGCCAATTCTGATCCAATCGGTGGTGAAGATGGCGATGAAGATAAGCTCACAGGGCTTCCGGGAATACTCTCTGTTTGTTCTACCACATTCACAGAGCCATCCAGAGAAGCAAAGCCAAAAGACATTGGCCCTAAAATAATTCGATTTTAATTATATAAATAAGCATTAAAAAATAATAAACAAAACTTATTTGCATTTACGATCTTTCAACTACTTTTATTTTATACATGTATTGCAATTTCCAAGTAAATTAATTCAAACTGTTAAGATGTTTAGTGATTCTTTGTCCAAAAAGGTTTAGAATTTCATAACTTTTACATTCAAATGTTTGTTGAATTAATAATTAAAATTTTTGTTTTCAATACAAGGTATATAATATTATTATTAGTATGCTCAAAAACTAAGTATATTTTTCTATTATATACAATTATATCATAACAGTATAATAAAATTAACTGCAACCGCTGTATATAAAATTGTGCGCCAAAAATTATAATACCATGTCATTATTTATACCAAATCTTATATAAATTATAATAAAACATCTTTAATCTGGTTTTTAATAAATTTTGAAGAAAAAAAATCTTAGTACTAGGAACATAAGTAGATTGTTTACTACATATTTTCTTAGTAAATTATATTTATGTAATGTACATAACATAAATATCAAAAATCTCACCACTAGATCTTCTATATAATTTATTCAGACCAAGTCGCCCACGAACTTCACTACGTTCACTTGGTGTGCTAAGCATTAGCTTTGTTCGTTCCATCTGTTCCATATGAGTCTTAAATAATTCTGTGTACCTATCATGTAATTTAGCATATTCTTTCTTAAGTTCATTTTCTCGCTCTTCTAGTCTGCTAGCATGATCCAAAGAATTTTTGTGTTTTAGCTCCAGCATCCGTACTATGCTATCCAATGCTTCCAAACGTCCCGTTAAATCTTTTCTATCTCCTTCATAATGATCTTCTATCTCCAACAGCTAAGAATCATGAAATAATACAAATGGAAAAACTGTTGAAACTAAATGTCTACAATGCCTATGAAATAAAAATACAATTTTTTATATTTTCTTACAACAAATGACTTCATTCTAAAGAATAAGTTAAAGCAGAGTATATGAGTTTCAAGGTTAAAATAATGTTAAAATCATTTGTTTAAACCTACATAATATTTATTGGTATTTACTGTAATCTCAATGCTTTACATGTGAGTTGGTGAGCAATATTTGTTGGTAAAATTCACTTACTGATGTTATTCTAACCTGCTCTCTATAGCAGTTATTTATATAATAATAATTTACATATAGTAATTGCAAAGTGTTTGGTAATAAAAGTGTAAATAGATATTCAACTTAAAATGTTTAATTTAGAGTTTCAATAGTTATCTTAAAAGAAAATGTGTTATTATTTCAAATGAAATTTTAATCTATGTCTAAGTGGATAATAATGTAAATAGATTATAAACCCCAACTCATATCAAAACATCAGTACAAAAGGCATATAAAACTTGAACATTTACAGTCGGTAAATTAATTTATGTTTAATGTTTTAATGTTGACTCTATTAAAAAAATATTTTTAACAATAAGAAAATAGAATCTATTCATTCAAATTTACAAATCATTACACAAGTAAAATTAACAGCTTTTATGTTGTACTTAATTAGCCCATTGATAATTTTTATACTCCTTAATGTGTAGTTTACCTTGAACTTCATATAGCAGAATGGGTTACACATGATTCAATCTTTAAAACCTTTTACTTCAAAGTAGAAACGAATTTTACTAACAAAACAATTGGAAGGTTATGCATGTTCTGAAATACATAGAGTACTGAAATTGCATTATTGTACATCCTTGCAGTTCAAAACAAAGAAAATCGAATCAAGGTCTAATGTACATGCAATAAGTATTGAATACTTACTTTTTGTTCCGCATGTTTCCTCGCAGATTTTTCGCGCTCATACTGCGTGACCAACTGCTCATTATCTTCACGTAGAAGTTCCAACTCTACCTCATGCTCTTGATTAGTTTTATACGCTGAATCTAAGCATTCTAATACATTTACAAGCAATGGCATTAACGTTTTGACAACATCTTCGTCATAACGTGCGATCATTCTTTCGAATTCTTTATAAATACTGCCAGCTAGAGAGCGCACTTTTTCCGACATCACGACATTGGAATCCTCGTGAGTCCCGTATACGGTCTCTGTTGTGACATAGCCACTACTGGAGCTGTTGTCAAAATTCATGATGAAAGAGTATGTTACGCCAATAAAATTACCACCACCACTCACAAATCAGTTTAATGAATTTTACGCAAAAACATTATTAGTAATTTCGTAGACAATATTAAACGATGACGCATTTAGTGCTACCACTAAAAATCTATTTCATAGAGCATTGCGATATTTATCAAGAAATTAAGACATAAGTAATTACTTTTCGTCGAATCTACATGTAAATAGGAAATTGAAAAGGAAAAAAGACCACACCATAGGTTTGATTGACGTATTGTAGCTAAAAAAAATTCGATTACCGATAGACGATGGAACAATATCCGGTTATAGACAAATGAACGGAAGTCAGATTGGTCTTTTTTAGTACAAAAATAATTACGAATTCAATTATTCACTGTCACTGTAGAAAAGACACAGTAAGTAAGTGTATTTTACACTATTAAAACTTCTTAACAAACGAAAAAAGTTTTAACAATATATATAAATATGTTGTTAAACTTTATCTTGGAGAAATAAAATGCAATATCGGTAGCATAAAATGAAAACACTTTTTATGACTGTTACGCTTTGGTATTTCTCTGGTACGATTATATTTATTACGTTCATGGAATATTTTAGACTACTCACTGGTGATAGATCTTTGTTGCCAGAAACCGTCTAAGTAGATACACCGCGGCGCCTATTTTAGCCGCCAAACAGTAGTGTGCTATTACTGAATTCCGGTCTGAATGGCGTTCTAGCTTGTGCAATTACTGGGCTAACGACACAACACTTTGCGTTTCAAGGCGACGAGCACAGTGTGGTGCTATGTATAACAACCTAACTAGCACAACCTGGTTATGGACAGGGGTATTACTTAATATCAGCGGATTGTCTCGCTAGTCCTGTTGCTTTCTTGAATAAAAAATTATTAAATCCAGCGTCATAGCAAGGCCATAAAGAAAATTAATTCTTCCAAAAGCGATTTCAAAAACTTTTATTATTTTATTAAAAATAAGAAAAGTGGCTGTAACACTTTTTTAAAAGGAATTTTTCTGCTATCAATTTTGATATATTTCTTTCACACAATTAATAAACACCCAATTTTACTGCCTGAAATGTTTTACGTAGACCAAAATAAGATGAACTGTTACCCAAAAGGGATGATTGCTGATACTTGTATTACATTTATTATTTTTTTTATTTAAAAGCAGGACGTTCACTCTATTGTAAGTAATACACCTATCCATAACAACGTGGCACTTGTTAGGGTGATATACATCACACCACATTGTTCTAGTTGCCTAGAGACATAAAATGTAAAATTTTATTATTTTAGTAATTATGCTAGAGCTACAGCGTTTTTCAAACCGTAACACTTTGATGTTTACACACTACTGTTTGCCTATAGAAATAAGCACTGCGGTGATTTCTACTTAAACGGTCTCCGGCAGTTGAGATCTACCACCAATAATAGCATCATGTATAAACAAACTGGAAATTAAAAAAAATATTTTATTGGTTCGATATATCGAGTAGTGAATATCGATGATTTCAATGCACGTCAAGTAAACCTAGGCATAGATAATTTTTGTGCTTTATATACACGTAGAGAAAGTCGTGTCGATCAGATTGTCTAACTTTTGAAATATTAATTCTTTTGAACAAAACTGAGACAATTAATCAAGATCAATTTATCTTCTTGTTTTATTTTCTTTGAGAGAAATTATTATTATTCATTATCTAAGGAAAATTAATTTAAGTTTTCATTTGAGTGTCATATATTGTCTCCACAAATTGAAGAGAAAATGAGAGAAAACAGTTATTTTATGCAAAGAAAAAAATCTATATTATGGACATACGTCCTCTGGTTTTTTGGGGGTATATTTGGGCTGCATCATTTTTATTTACGACGTGATAGACATGCATTTGTATGGTGGACTACTCTGGGTGGTTTTGGTGTTGGATGGATTGGAGAAGTATTTCGTCTTCCACGTTATGTGAGAGATGTAAATGAAGATCCAAACCAACTGCAGGAGGTAATAAAGCGAATGAAACAAAACAAAAAGGTAAGCAATGTCAAATTTATCTTGGCTTAATAATTACCTGTGGGAAAGATCACTTGGTTTATAACTTATTAATATTATTAATAACTGGTATTAAGACTCTGTTGCACAGGACTGTCTAGTCGTATCCATTGCCCATAAATATTGCAATAAGTCAAAAGCCGTTTTCTTGTTTTACGTGGGGGAATTGCCTTCGCGTACCTGCCCTCGCAGGGGCAAAGACAGGTTATGTCGGACTTGCACCGATTAGAACCCCCACGATGTTCCGCTCCGTCGCTTTATGGCAGGTTCACGGGAAAGCTTTCCCACACCTCCGTGACCTTGCCAGCGCCGGTTGCACTATGCAGACCCACCTTAGGAGGGAAGAACTCCACCTTTTTATCTCTGTAAGGGCACGCCGTAATATACAGTGCGCCTTCCTCTCAGTCTCTTATAGTCTCCTGGGCAATGGATTCTCCTGAAACAGTCACCCAGAGACCATGGGAGATAAGAGAGAAAACTCTTCACAATATCGGCACTTTTCTCCCTCTGCGACTCCTTGGCTGCAAAGGGTAATATAAATCTGCCCCTGAAACCCACATGCACACATTCGAGGTGAGCTTACGGAGTTCACCTGAAACAGCCACCTTGAGACGGCACTAGCCCTCGGGCCAGCCAGGTAGGTTCCTCTTAGCTTTACCGTGGGTGACCAAGCCTCGGCAACTGAGCCCCACGGCCATGACTAGGCGGAAACCTAGTGTGTGGGGGAATAGGTCTAAAGCCTAATCTTATCTAACAAAAATTGTGCAACAATATGCTTCATATTCTAATAATAATTGTCTTCATAACCAAAGATAACAAATTTTAGTTAGTGGTAGTAGAATGAAGTAGTTTTTTAAGTGAACTTTGTGATCAAAATTATTTTATCACAGAGTTTGCTTGTTTTATGTTAGCTTTTTGGGCTTGGTTAAAATTGCATTGTACATTTTCCTCAATTGTAATTCAGATGAAATAATATAAAAACTTACCTATTGTTACTAATTTCTTTTTATACAGTATTAACCTTGGACAATTTATTTTTCAAGATGTTCACCCAGTGCAACCTAAATTGGTTAAGGTATTGTTGAAAAGTTTTTCACAGCTTTGTTTATTGTGTATGTGTATATATGTATATTTGCTTTGATTGATTTGTTATTTATATTATTTGTGTGTCCTTTGTAAATTTATATCGTACAGATATTATGTATGAAAGAATTGAAAATATCTGTGTAATAGTTTCAGGTGAAATAGTTATCAAATTACAGTTGTAAGTAGTATGGAAAAGAACCTGTTGCAATTATTATGTAGAAAAAATAAATTATTGTCTTTGTCAAAAATAGCAATTTTATCTTTTGTTATTATTTTTAAAAATTGTTTTAATCTATCTTTTGGAGTTAACATTTACTCTTAAATTTATTTCAGCCACCTTTCTCCATGAATCGTTTCACGGGTATGCTAATGGTTGGTTACTCTTGGGGACAGATGATGATGTTAGCAGTGCCACCAGATGAATTCTATGGTTTTAATTTAAGATATCTAAATTACCTTATACCATTAGTTACAGCATTGGGTAAGTTATATAGTATAAATAAAATTCATTGTTATATTCTGTTTTCTTAAGAAAAGTATGATACTGCAGAGAATCTTTCATAATTAAATTGTTCGGGTAGTTGTAGAGTCCCATATGCATGTTATGTCATCATGAAAAACTATGTTTACAACTTATAAAATAAACACTTTCAACATAGAGTAGTTTTTACCTGTAACAGTTACTGTGAATTATAAAAATACATTATATAAAATGTATTATTTTGTCTAGGTGTGTGGACAGTGGGCAATATTGGAAGAGAGAAAGGTAGTCTGAAATGGCCATTATTAGCAGCTTATGCTGCATATCCTATTCGCTTTTATGTTTATGATGAGACTATTTGGTTTACACTTATGGTATTAGCATCTGCGCTGGTATTCGATTCTTTTTCTAAAGAGTGGAGGAAAACACCAGTGAGACGTAATCTGATCACGTAAGTAGTATAATATATTTTCGACACTAACATGCAGAAACTTAAAAGTTATTGTTGGATATCAAGACATGTAAAGTGTGAAGTACAATCTAATTTAATCTAATGGATATATGTATTTACACAGATAAATATATGTTTCAACTATTATTTTATTTAAAGTTCTTGACTTCATTTGGAAGAGTTCCTTCTTAAATTATAATTTTTTGGAATTAATGGTGTGTAATGGATAAAAATTTGTTAAATATCATATACACAGACGGATCGCAATTTTGGGTTTGTGTGCTGCATTGTATGTGTCACTATGGTGCAGCTACTTGTACTTTCATGGTACCATTACTGACAGTGAGGGAGATGAGGTGCCCATCTATGAAGCATTACACCACTTCTTTACGAGCCCATGGTAAGAAATAACCTGCAATAGTTTAGTAAATCTCATATTAACATTAGAAGGTAATAACATACATATGTTTTGTCTAAAATTAATTAGTTTTCTTATTTTAT
Organism: Troides aeacus; assembly: GCA_033220335.2. NCBI lineage: Eukaryota > Metazoa > Arthropoda > Insecta > Lepidoptera > Papilionidae > Troides > Troides aeacus. The sequence continues at coordinate 8,121,407 of CM067268.1, read as the reverse complement.
TGTAAATAATTTCTCTAAGAATTAAATGACATATGTAAATTATTTTTATTACTTTACAGTGAAACGTCTTTTAATATAAGATTAAAAATATTTTTTATCTATTGTAATCCATATCTTTCCTTTTGTTACAGGTGGTTAGATGTAAAACAATGTTTGATGGATACATACCAATATGCTCAACACCATGGCTGGTATGAAGTGTGGAAGCAAATTATTGATCTCTCTGATCCTCATGGAGAACAAAATGCTTACAAGGTAATTGTATCTGTGCCTGTAAATTTTTAAGGATTTGCATAATATTTTTAAGGATTCCCTTACTTTGTGATGATTTTCAATATATAGAAATGATTAATTGATAGCTTAAGGCCTCTAATTTTTACATTATCATTTAGGGAATGATAATACTAAAGAAAAATAGAGTACAATAACAAATACTACTACAATTGTTTTAAATAATCATGGAAATAATATCTAAGGGATTATGTTTCATTCTCAGTTATAGCCTTAGATGTAACAAAAATACAAAACCATTAGTTTTCCAACTCTTTATTACTGGCCATTTACTCAATCAGTTGTCCAAAGCCATCTCCATCACTCCAACCAGGCTGTGGTTGATAAAACTAGACTTATTGATAGAACTACTACTACTACTACTATTAAGAAACTAGCATTATTGACAAAACTAAATGGTTTTTTTTCAAGTAAAATAGAATATGTATTAAACATACCTTTACAGTTTGTTTCGTGACAATATCATAATGATAAAAGTGAATTATAGGTACTTGGTGTGGGTCCAGATGCAACACAACAGGAAATAACATCGATATGGAGGAGATTATCTCGTGAAAATCACCCAGACAAAGTGAAAGATGAAGTTCAGAGACGTGCTGCACAAGAAAAATTTATGGAGATACAGCAGGCATATGAAATCCTCTCTAACAGCAAACACAGGAGGAACAGACGTAATAAGAAAGATAACTCTGAACCTAGATCAAACGGACATTGATGATTTACCTCCCATTAAAAATTGTATCAGTTTGTGGGTAAGAAATTGTTTATTTTTATTGCATTTATATAGCATTTAGAACACCAAATTTGTATTGATTAAAAACTCATTATTACTCTCGTAATGTTAATGTTAAAATATATTTCTTGTGGACTGATATGCATTTATAAAACAATCTTTTTCTTAATAGTTAATTCTTTGTAATATTCTTTTTTTGCAAAATGTATTTGTAGTAAATTTATGTTGTAACAAAAATGGATTTATTGTTCAATAGGTAACCAATTTTTTTCATCCCTAAAGTAATGTATAGGCTAGCACTTATATTTTTTTGTAATTATACAAGTTTTTATAAGCTGTGTATTTTTATAAGTTAATCTATAGATGATACTGAAGACTTAATTATACAAACCGTCCAAATGTACTTAGTGATAGTTTTTTTTTTATTAAATAAACGAACTTAACTATAAAGTGTCACATTTTTTTTAAACTATTCCAAAATAGATCCTTTACTGTTAAATTTTTTTATCCCTATTATGTGTATAATTTGAAGTAAAGAAAAAAATGTAAAGAAATATAATGAATACAATTTACTAAGTTAATCCATATAAAAATACATCATACTAAATGTACATGTGTAAATTAAAGTGTTAAAGAGTAAAAACACAATTAATATTACTATTTTACTAAAATTATAAAAAAATAGAGTTCTATAACCTCCCTTTCTTTAGCAAAGGAATGAAAGTGTATGTAAGCAAGACGAAAGTATATGGTTTGTGAAAGAGAAGAATGTATGACAAACTGACATTATGATTGAGGGACAAAAAGTGGAACAAATGAAAGAATTTGTATATCTGGGTTCACAGTTTACGGGAGATGGCAAGTGTGATGGTGATATTGAAAGAAGAGTTTTAAAAGGGAATCAAGTCAATGGGGCACTTCATAACTTTATGAATAGCCGGAACGTTTCACAAAGAGCACGACTGGCTGTGCATAGAGGCGTGTTGGTCCCCACACTGATGTATGGTAGTGAATGTTGGGTATGGCAGAATAAACATGAAAGTAGGATTAATGCTGTGGAAATGAGAAGCCAGAGAAGTATAACTGAAGTGAAACGGATGGACAAATTGAGGAACAGTGTGATAAGGAAGCGGTGCGGCGTGGTTGAAGATGTAGTGACAAGGATAGAGAAAGGGATGCTTAGATGGTTCGGCCATGTCGAAAGAATGGATAAAAGAATATTAACGAAAGAAATATACAAGGTAAGAATGATTGGAAAAATCGGTGCAGGACGACCTAGGCGGACATATTCCGATCAAATCGGAGATGTCCTAAAGAAAGGCCGGATCAAAAGTACACGCAACCGACGAGCATGCATGAAGACGCTTATGAAAGTGGAAGAAGCGAGAGAGGTGTGCCAGGATCGTAGCAGGTGGAGAGAGGTGGTCTCTGCCTACCCTACTGGGAACGAGGCGTGATATATATGTATGTATGTAAACTTTCCCGTACCACAAAACTTGGAAGCAGTTTTCACTTTTATTATTTGAATATTTCTTTTGATGTTTAGAGAAATTGTTATTAGTATGAAGAATATATTAGTATGAATATATCTTTATAAAGTATAAATTTGGCATTATAGTACCTTATTCTGATAGACTCATATTCATATATTATAATTATATAATGTGCTTTCTGAGCCTGCGTGGTTATTATTTTGATTTAAATTAGTATTCATAATTTGTAACCATAATTATAATAAGTGTCATTAAATGTAATGATAATTTATTTTAATTAATGTAGCAACAAGTATAGCAGGATGTCCACCTGGTGGTAACTGATGCCTATGGATAAAAAACGTGGCACTATTTAGGATAGTATACACAATACCACATTGTACTCGTCGCCTCGAGACAGGATGTTAAGTCTCGTTACTCCAGTAATATTACTAGCTACAACTACAATCTGGAAAACAGTAATATTTGCACACTACTTTTTGGCTGCAAAAATAGCTATAGTACCTACCTAGACCCTCTACAGCAACAGAAACCTACTACCAATGAATATTAATTATATAGGCAAATTTAAATTTCTCTACTAATTTTATACTCTATGATACATTATACATCTACTTCTGGCTTCATCTTGTGTTGCTCTTTTCCTGCAGTTACTTTTTCTTAGTAGCATTTTCGCCACGCTCAGAGAAAAATGGCTGTAAAGATTAACTAACACATCCCCAATGCGAAGACTTACTACATTTCTCTATAAGCGTTTTAAGCACAAAAGAAAATTAACAATGTACCGTTATTGAAGTAAAAACTAAATGATATTACTATATAGTTCAGATATTTTATTAATTTGTTATATTTAGGTTTCTTTTTAATAAAAGTACAATGTTATGGAGGTTGTAGGAATAAAAACCAATATATTTCAATTTCATTTATTAAGGTAAATATACCCTTTATTTGAATCACCATTTACAATAATATAATGTTAGCCATGTTGAAATTACACATTTTATCTTTAAGATCTTAAAATTAAATTATTTATTTAACAAAAAAATATTCAATAACTTTCACACTGTATTACACTACAAGTTTATTAGAACATCTTTTAAAATTCTTCTCAGAACTGGCAACCTCTATTACATCAATAATATTGAATGCTATGGTAATCACACACTAATAATATTTGGTGTGGTCACACCGTAAATACATTCAGAGATTACGTAAAGGGCAATGTGTAACATAATAGTTATACATTATGTGTAATGGCACAATAATTTAGACCTTGATAAGAACAAACAAATTAAAAAGGTATACATTGATAACTACTATTTAAGAGTTGTTTCTACTACATACAAAACACTATTAAAATAGTATTATCTATTAAAACAAAGGAATACACATAACATGGCATACAAGGGTTTGGTCTAATAAAAAACTTATCTACTTATCTAAATTGTAACTTATAAAAAGATACCTTAGTTGGGAATATTTTGAGCTTAATTTGTGCTAAAGAAATTTAAGTGTTTTAAGCTAATTTTACAAATAATGTCTTTTGTTGCTTCGCTTTTAAAATATAGTTACAATAACTTTCCTTATACATACATATATACAATGAAATTTGAAATTAGTGTATTCGGGGATAACTGGTAAGGGCAAGCAAGTTATAAGCAAGTATATGGCCCTTTAGATTGATTCTGTATTTTGGCAAGATCCTCTATTCTAAAATGGTGGCGGAAGTAAATTTTAAAATGTAATTTGCTGTTATAAAGTTTATTAGAATAGACGCAAAATGAAATTATAATTTTTTTGCCGTTGTATAGTTACTATTTAAATAGTGGAATGAACTATTTACCAACTTTTCTATACATCAGGTATAACCTTTAATATTTTAACTGTATGTTCGTAAATTAATCTAATTATCACAGTTTAAAATTAAAATAACGTTTTTTAAAAACTAAAATATCCGGAAACATAAACATAGCCATACTTATGCTAAATTAATAAATAATTTATATTTTGATAGTGCATAGTAAGAGCACCTAATCTGAAATTTATTTTACATAACTCATTAATTATCTTATATAACAGTTCCTTTACATTATATTAAGTATATAATAACAAATTGGTTTAAAAACTAATAAAATTCTTAGTTAAAAGATTTATTAACAAGCTAACACTAGCCATCACTCAATGGCACGAGAGACGCACTTGCGCCATATTAAGTAATAAGAAGTTATAACTTGCAAGAGATCAGTCTATTTGCGCTAGGGGTGATTACACTGTGGTCTCATTTCTTCGAAGTGGTTGTAGTTCACGTTGTAAATCATTATAGTACTCATGATCAGACATAGACTCTTCCTCAACAGATTTCTGAGGTACGTATTTACTTGTCCCTGGGCGAGGAATGGATTCGCTTCCACTTCCCTCGCTGGTACATAGAGACTCCATAGGTGCCTGCTCCTCAGTCGGTATCCCCAATGTTTGAGCAGGTTCACTTTGGTCTGACATTAGGTATTCTGGATTATCCACACATCTCTTCGAACTAACGTAACCAGCATAACGCAAATCCTGAACTTCTTGTTCCTCACCAACTTCCCCAATTAAATCCATATAAGTCGATGCATTTTGAGTGTGCTGCGGTGAAGGCATTAAATAGTCATCTTCGTCCAAAGGTAAGTTCAGCTTTAAATTACCGACTTGGGCTTCTTTTATTTTGGACATAGTATCGAAGCTACTGTCCAAGCAGTCTCGTTTCATTGGGTCACTGCAGTATCTAGAATTAGAGCCTTCAGAAGCGCATACACGATTGTTAAAGTAATGTCTTAATTCGCCATCACAGTTTGCTTGATTATATCTGAGTAGATCCTGGTCCCAGTTTTCAGGTTTGCTGGAACCGTCATTTGCTGGGCATTCCTGTCTGACCACATTAATACTCCAAGAAGATGACGAACATGGTTTTAAAGAATGGGTATGTGTCTCAATTCCAGCAATAATTGTAAAACTTTGAGGCGCCGTACCAGAGCGGACGTTCACTTTTGGTTGCAAATACTCGTCGGCTTCTACTAAAGGTTCAGGACCTTCTATGACCGAAGAGAGATTCCTAATCAGCTCCTTTTCATCCTGGAATTGTAAAGAATTAATAAGAAAACAATTTATGCGAATGATATCTCCATAACAGCCAATTTACGTCTCCACTGCTGGGGCACAGGCCTACCTTCAAAATGAGGGCGATTGGGCCATAATCACCACGCTGGCCCAATGCGGGTTGGTGACTTTTATGCATTCTAAGAAAAGAATTATATCAAAATAGTATAAATAAAGTGAAAGAATGATCCAGCAGATTGAAACAAATAAAATGACAATTTAATCTATGTTGCCATCATGTGATAGATGTTGATACCAATTGCCAAAATTACCATCATTATCCATATTTTACCTGTTATGTCCACAAGTTGTAAAGTATATAAGAGACAAAAATTCTAATTAAGGATAATTAATTCCTTTAAAATTTAATATATATTTATAAATTAAACTCGTCAGTTTTTATGAAACCAGATTTTAATTATTTAAGTTTTTATATACTAATTATAAATGCTTAAAAAGTCATTTACCTGTGTAGAATAGGATGGAAGACGCATAAATTTGTCTCCTGGAATAACAAGGTATCGTCCAGGATCTCTTGCCATTTCTGCAAATGTGTCGGCTAGTTGTTTAAAGGTTGGTCTGCTATCAGCATCTAGCATCCAACAGGAAACCATTACGCAGTAAATATCTAACGTACATATACTGGGCTGTGGCAACTTCAACCCATTTTCGATCAATTCTGGAACGTCTCGAGCGGATATATTGGCATATGGCCGTGCTCCGTAACTAAGTATCTCCCATATAGTTACGCCAAATGCCCAGACATCGCTCTTATGAGTAAATATCCGGTGCAGTACGCATTCTAAAGCTAGCCATTTGATAGGCATCTTACCACCAGCAGCTTTATATTCGTCTTCATTAATATCTAATAGTTTCGCTAACCCAAAGTCGGTTATTTTTACACAGTTTGGCGTTTGCACTAATACGTTACGAGCTGCTAAGTCTCTATGGACCAATCTTTTCTCTTCTAAATACGCCATACCTCGAGCAATTTGAGTGCACCAATTTAAAAATGCTTTTGACCCTATTTTTTCTTTGTGTGTTCTAACATAATCCAACAAGTTTCCAAGTGGCATTAATTGTGTTATGAGCATCATTTGATTCGTCATGCAAACAGCTAATAACTGAAGGAGATTTGGGTGTTCTACGCTAGCCATTATGTACGCTTCTTCTAAAAATTCTTTACTACTATTTGCTCCAGTTCCTTCTTTAAGTACTTTAATAGCAACAGGAATCTTAACATTTTCACCTTCGGGTACCCAAACTCCTTTATATACTTCACCGAATGCACCATAACCAAGAGTACCACCTCTCCGAAGTTCAGCTTCTTTCACAATCCGGAGCTTAGCTAAGTTCGGTTTTACATTGGTCGGTCGTAGAGGTTCATTGTCTTCACACCCAGTCAATACCATCGTCATTTTGACAGCCTCTTTCTTTGCTTTAGCTTTTTGCCTGCATGTGTAACCAATTATTCCGAGGATCATAATGAGGATAAAAGCCAAAACTAAAATAATAACTAATACCGTAGGTATATTAGCAGTAGTCATATTAGGCGGACCGTTAGCTAATTCAGAACAATATGGTTCTTCAATTGGATTTTGTAAAAGATCGTCGAAATATATTTTGTGTGGTTTATCATCAGGACAATTTCCTGTGCAATTAAAAGGTTGATTGGGATCAATAGTATCAGAGTCGCTGAAGAATATTTTCAAATTTTGGCATTTGGTACAGTCCGTTGATGAAGGGCCAGTGCAACCGCGGCACTCGTGATGACAAGGCGTACATATTCTGTTAACTTTGTCAGTGAAATGGTCTACAGGACATTCATCTTCGCATTGGTCACCTCTTTTAAATCCGTTACAGACTTGACATACTTGTTCATGTATTCCGAAACCAGTGCATTTAATGCATAAAGGGTGGCATTTTCTGCAGACTACTTTAACTTTTTTTTCTAAAAGTTTAACATCGCCTACCCATTCATTATAATAACCATCTGGACAGGGTTCGTTTTCTTTTAAACAACTTTCGACGGTAGCTTCAACGCTAATAATAGCCTTCTTACATGAATAACAGCCGCCTGGACCAAGTGTGTTCGTAGGGCCAGTGCAACCAATATAACAGTTGGAATGGCAAGGTTGGCATGTTCCGTTTTCGGAAGCATATCTTGATTCCGGACATTCAGCGACGCAGTAGGGACCGTCGCGAACATGTCTACATTTTGTGCAGTTAGCACGACTCGGTCCTGTGCATCCTCCTGAGCATTCACTGTGACATTGCTTGCACGTTTTCGGACTAGCTTGGTACAATCTGAAATAAATAGGAATAAAAAGTTTATTAAATATAAATTTTGTTAAAACAAAGACATATTTTAAAGCTACAATATTTAACAATGAGGACGAAACAAAGTTAGGCCGACGAACCGGCAAGAGTTGCCAACCCACACATAATTCCGTTTTGTTATGTTAATAAGTTTGCTATATTTGTTGAAGTCCAATGCGATTTGTTGGTTGCATTACACTAACTGTAATACCAAAGTACATTATTTTTCTTAGAATGAAATCGCTTTGTAACATTCGAAAAAAAACTGGATTAATATTTGTATTTAGAGGACAATCAAAATTTTGTAATATTTTCATCAATAAACCTAAAAAATAGATTAAAATAAAAAATTCGCAAAGCATTATACATTTCTGTCTGACATAACTAAGTTATACTAACGCATATTTATACATAATTTTTAAATTTTAGTAACAAATCCTGAAAAAAATTATCATCCATTATAAATTTTTTAAAGAGAAATTTAATGTATAATACCAACCCTGGCAGTACACTGCAGTTCTGTATACACGTTTCGCCAAACTTATAATTTTCACAGGAAAGGCATTGTTCAGGTCCGGGACCCCAGCATCCATCCGGCGAACATTGTTCATCGCACACCAAATTTTCACCTTCTGCTTGACAAACAGGGAACGAACACATATTAAAAAATTCAAAACAAAATAAACTCTAGTATGATTCTCTATCATCTATTCTTAGCGCACAGCATTATTTAGTTTTGCTAATAATTAGGTTAAATATTGTAATACAACATAGTTTATAATAAAAAAGTTTGAAATAAAATATAAAATATCATCGCTTGCAAGATATAACTAATATAAATTAGGAGTATAAAATCGCAATTGCCTTAAAACTGATAGATGATAACAATTTTTTTAAATGAGGATCCTCAATACGCAAAGCTTATTATTATAAAGTGTACTCACCACAAGTTTGCGTGTCACCGTTCTTTTGTATTATTTGTTTATGATCTTTTGATTTGCCAAGTTTGTTCCATGCAATTTTATCAGCAAAGCAAAGATATCTATTCTCCATTATGGCTATGGCTCCGGAATTGACTCTTTTTAAGGATTTTAATCCTAACGACCGTAACGAAGTTTTCACTATATATAGCGAAGCGAAAAGATTTTCGACAACCTGACGTCCTCCAATTACTTCGAGATTCCTAAAGTATGATAGACTGGTGAAATTTGGATGATGTGCCTGAACATTTAAATAGCCGGTTACTTCGCGAACGGTACTGAATACTTCTAAACTGTCCGGCTCCATTTTAGGGTATCGATCCCCAAATGAGTAATCTGGGTTGATGTGTTGAAATCCCGTAAAAGTCATTTCCAATATTTCTATTGAGCCATCAATAATGGTACAGTCTCTGAAACTATTTATATTTCCAGAATGTATAGGTTTCTCTGCTCGACAAGTCTTCGGGCACGTTACATTACATGGTATGCATTCTCCGTTAACAGCTGTTTTATTTGGTGGACAGCTTCTCACACATGCACCATTATCCTTTAATAAATGCTCCGGGCAATTACGCACACATGTTGCACCATAAGCATATTTTCCATTAGGATTAGGATCCCATGAATATGTAGTTGGATTGTATATTTGCATCGGCGGACATTCCTGAGAGCACGTGCCTTCATCGTAAAAGTTCCGACAAGCTAAACACTGACTTGCCAAAGGCCCAGTGCAGCCTCCCGCACAGAACGTATTACAGCAATCTCGAGGATTAGGCCCAAAGCAACGACCCTGTGCACATTGAGGGCTACAGTTAGTTTTTGAGAATTTTTGGCAGTTTTCAGGTCCATCGCCCCAACAGCCAGCTTCACAGCTGGGGTGACAACGACATTCTCTTTCTTGGGCAGTAAAGGTATGTACGTAGACATAAGTTGCGTTTACTCCTGTTATAATTTCATCCCAATTGATCGTTTTTACATGACAGAGATTGTAATTACTATAAATACCCACGCTTCCCCGGAGTATGTCTCGTAATGCGGGTAGCTCTAGTGTGAAAGCCGATGACATAGTGACCATAAGTGCAAACTCTTCATCTCTTACGTTTAGTTTAAATAATGTCCGACCGCGGATAATTTGAAGTTGAGGTAATATAATTTGCCGCACGTTTACGTGTGAAATGAGTACATATCCAGTGACTTCCCTGATGTGTTTTAGAAAAGATAAATCCATAGTCTCATTATGCAACCATGTTAACTCCAAGTTTCCGTCCACATAAGTGCAGTTTGTGAAGCGATCGCGCAGGTTTCGGTAGTGGGTGTCGCGGTTTGAAGGAACCGACATCCGGCCTTTTGTTCCGATGCATACTGAAAAATAAAAAAAATATATATATTATAAGAAAATAAATATACGAATGAAATTCGGATTTATAATAACTTTCAAGGCCTCGTCGAAAGATGTAAGGACTAAGCCTAGGTCAATAGTGAACGGGGATGTGAAATGATTTTATAAATGTATTTCTAAACTAAAATATCTCTTAAAAACTGTTTTAAAAGGATGGTTTGTTATAATTCCGTATTACTTCGCATTTACTTCGAATCAATACATCGAAAAGTCAGCAGCAGTCATAGCGTCCGATGAAGAGGCGGCGTGTGGGTGGACTTAGAGCCAGTTTCATCTACTACCGCTACACGTAACACCGCTATATGTAGCTAAACTATAAAATAGTCGCTTTACAACGTAATTTTTTTGAATTTTTACACTCTATTCACAAACGGAATAATTTTTTAAGAGGATGTAGTATTAGACAGTGCGAAACATTTAAGAACGTAAGCATATAAAAGCCACTTTTTATCTGTTAAAGTCTTCAAAGTTAACAGTCTAGTTGATGATATATAATACTTTAATCAAATAATTTATTGAATTTTTGAGGAAGTTGGTCATATTATATTATAAATAAATTATATGACCATATAATACAGAAATTTAAATTATACAGTGTTGGTTTGTTGTTGTTGATTCACAAGATATATTTCGGAAAGGTGTTAAAAAAATGTTAAAGAAAGTGCTTAAATATTTGTTCAATAATATTCACTACAATTTCGGCAAAAAGTATCAATCTTTATAGATAATATACATTAGAGATTGAAGGTTTTCAAGTCACAAGGTGTTATACCTGCTCGGCTAAATAATAGTTTTTTTTTTAAGTCAAGAAATAGGCTGTAATTTTTTTCGTTTGCTTTAAAGGAGCTAGTTAATAATAGCTGGGATATTTGCACGATCTGAGTAAACGATTTCCATATTTAATGGTATAAGGGATGATATACTTGAGGTAGATAACTTAAGCATGTTTATTTATAATTTTATGTTTCACAATTTAATTATGTTGGTGGGTAAATAATTTTTATTTGTGTTAATTATGATTTTTTTTTTAATTTCATCATCGTTTTAACTGATGGACGTTCATTGCTGGATATAGGTCTCTTGTAATGTGTTCCAATTTAATATTTTTTATGATATTCTTCAGACATTTTTTAAAAAGAGTAGATAATTGATGTAGGAGTTGATCAAATAAGTGGCAGATTTCAGAAAAACTGACAAATAAAATTTTATAACTGATCCTGTATGATATATAAAACTGTAAATTAGGCACCTATATTATTAAGCTGTTACTCCCACGTATGTACATGGCCAAAATCGAATGTTGTTGAATAGTACGAAACATGTTTGTGATTTATAGAGGTTGGTTTTTAGTTGTATGGTGCGTGGGTTGTAGAAATTCGATGTCCGGTCGACCTAGATGTGCTGCCGATGACATGGACGATAGTATTGAAATGTTCTGGTTACGATACGCCAAATGACTTCCGTTTAATGGCTAATTTCTGTCGGTGTTAAACAATAATATGTTATACAAATGTAACGTGAGAAAAAATAAACAGCATGAATCTAAAGAAAAAATATTAAAAATCTCCAGTTATGAAAGTTTATTAACACATATAAATCAATTTTATTAAGAATTTAGTTATTATTATAGCATCTGATGTGATATCGGAGATCCTTTTTAAACGTTATTTTAACGTATGTCTCTATAAGTGTAAAGCTTGGCGACTGGTTTGTCTCAGGGCAATGTTTTTATCCAGTTACTTGCATTCTGAGGCTTTGGAACCAGTTTTGTTCCACTACCATTTCATTCTCGTAACACGACCTTTCACTACAATCTCTTATTGTGGGCCGTAGCTCGTTGCAATTCGTAACGTGTGTGTACTCGAGGAAAAGAATAAAAGCAGCATTGGACTCGAAACTTGCGTTATTGAAATCAACGAATTTTATTGTTGCGCTCGAGGCAATAATATATTTTTGTGTTTTATATTGCAACACTTACAACTTCCAAAAATTATTGTCAGTAAAAGTTACATTTGCCAAAATTGGAATTGTAGGTAATATAATTAATCGCCCCTCGAAATTTCGTGTTCTCGATGACCCGCTTAAACTTATGGCGTTATTCTTAAACAGGAATAGGATATATCTTCAAAGTTTATTAATTTATTTTTATTTTATGTAAAGTTAACCTAAATCAAGTAACTAAAAACAAGAAAATTTAAAATTACCGTCAATAAAATGTTTATACAAGAACAATCGTGTAACAATTCAAAAAGATATCCGAACAAAGTAAAAGCATGTATATTATTAAAAAAAATACATATGTGTAAATAAATTGTATATGTGATTTATTTATTTTGTTTTAGATTTATTTCATAATTCTAAAATTAGGATATTTATTTAGTACTTCTAAAAAATGGCTTATTGAATAGGTTTTAGATAGTAAATCCTCATTTTTCCAGAAAGTTAAGGTAAACTCATAATAAATAAGAGATAGGCTCGATAGATAAATTTGTAGAACGCAAAGAAGTAAAAAATTGTTTGATGTATATCAGTTTACAGTTTTTAAATCAAGTTTTATAACATTCGAAATATTCGGCGTCGGCGAAACATAGATATACATGCATATGACGAGCTGATTAAAATTTAATGTTGCCGTAGAAAAAACAAACCGGTATTAAAAATACGTTAATAAATTGAATCTCAAATGAATGAAAATATTTGTAATGGTAATTAATGACAACTAACTTAATTAACAACATAAACTTATCAACAGAATTAATAAACGTTTTTTTATGAAGCTTTTTTTTTATATCGAAGTATTAGAAAAGCGTTATTTTCAAAACAACATCCGGACTGCTCGTAATCTAGTACTCGGACATACAAAATTGGATTGAAAGTATTTTCATATCCTTTATTTTCTGTCGTCCGTAGTACTACTGTTTCCAAGTAATTAAACTATAAATCTTTTTAATTAAAATGGCTAGAAATTATGTTAAATCTCTTATTAAATTGTTATTCATGTGTTACAACAACCGGCAACAATAGAAACAGTAATAACTGACAGTGAACTTCTCACTCTAAATGTGAAGTACTTGATATTTTGATTTTCTTCTACTAAATATAAAATTGTTGTAATTAAAAAATTAGCACAAGCAATGGCTGATCTATTGAATTAATTTATTATAATGTATTCACGTTCATAGATATTTGTTAGCGGCGGATAAATATTAAACGGATGTAGAAGACACGCCTGAATTTAGGTATATTTTTTTAATATCACATTTTCATAATAAGCTACTATTTTAACATTTAATATTAATAAACGAGTGTTTAGCGATGTTACAAAGTATTAATTTACGAGTATTTATGGATCGCACCGTATGGGAGAGGAGCTACGCGATCACACAATTTAATTTCCCTCGGTCATAAATGGCGACGAAGAGGGTGTAACTCTACGAAAAGAGCTTTCCCTGTGACCTTTACTAACATACTGAGCTAGTAAATCCGTATTCCAAGCACAGCGAGCAAATACTCTTAAATTACAGAGGTATCAGCAGTAGACATCAATACGTTCTAATGATAATGATAAAGAAGTCATTCTCATCACGTTAAATTCTAATAATCTAAATTAGTACAAAAGTAAACAAGGAACAATAAAAGTAAATAACAAATTTAGAACAGTAGTAGTTGTATTTTTAACTTAAATAACAATGCGACTTTCTGTTTAATTCTTGATTAAACAAACAATGCTTAACAATAACAACGTCGCAAGCAAGCTTGATTCCTTAATACCGTACAAGGGCCACGTTTTTGCATACTTAAAACTATTAGAATTACGTGTAAAAGGTTAATGACTATAAAACAGAATGTAACATAATGTGAACCACTGTAAACCGCACTAGTGGACACGATCTCATTGTCGCAGCTCTCCATGATAACATTAATTTTATTATCTTACCATGAAAAGGTATACTTTCCCATAAACATTTCTATTAACACAAACTTATATCCATTAGCTGTATAGCAACCTATTAATAGAAATACTTGTGTCCTTATTGATCGTTGTAATTGCAGTCTTCTAGACTTAAATACTATAATCATATGTACTGATGATGTATTGACTTTTTTAGTGTTATGACCTGGGCAATAAACAATTCATCCATTTCCTTCAAAGGAAGTTTTTATTTATAAGTGACAAGTATGAATAATTTACTAAAGTCCAGTTTTGATTGATAATAACCTAAGCAACATGCCCAAGAAGTCTTAGATATATTATTGGAGAAAATAACTATGATATCAGAAAAAAAATATCTTTAATAACGTAAGTACTCTAGTTATATGATAGTCTAATAGTACCAGAGCTTAGGATATTTATAAATATATTTCTGCAAAATAATTGTTCGTTATCTCCCTTTTTACATATATTTTTTTTTAGTATGGATTGAACCCCAATTAGTAATCTATTTAAATAGTTCCGAGAGTTTTTAACATTCACGCCACCACTCATCATAAACACATAACAAAGGACCTAAACGAGTTTAAAGTTACGAGTTTCATGGGCTGTTATATAAATATAAATGTTAACTTCAATGTTTTTTAAATTTATTATTTGAAATCGCGCTAAACTAAATTTCTTAGTTAAAAACATTTTCATTGAAGACTTCTGAATTAGTATATTTCTATATGTTTTCAAGATATACGTTAAAATTAATTTTATCTCGTAAGTTCCACTTCTGAGTGGAAGTGCAATCTAATGTGACAAAAAAAGGTTATATACATATACCTTCCCTTTAAACTTATGTTCTAACTTATTTAACTTTAATCAGAAAACATTTAAAAGTATTTTTTATTATAATACAGTAAATTTATACTTATATATAACGTTTTGTTACTTTAATAACAATTTGATTGTTAGTGGCGGGATTTACGATCGCTAACTTCTACACTATCATACCATTATGCCGGTGATAAGCTTTTCAAAGATACATAAACAAAGGACTAGACTAAGTAATTTAAATCTATAAAGGACTTTTTGATATAAATGCTTTTTCTACCTTTTTAAGCTTTGATGATATTTGAATATTATATTATTATTCAAAGTTACTGCAATCTTTCATACTATAATACATAGGCGGGTGGGGTATTAAAATAGTTTGACGTGGAGAAAATTAATTGCTTCAATTGATTGAGTTTTAACAATTAATTTCTAGTATACCACATAATATTCATAAACGACTGTATAAGGTGCGTGTCATAGTCAATCACAATTATTTTACCCATATACAAAACAGTTTTATTAACGCAATTGAAAAGGTAAAGGCCACTGCTTGTAATACTATAAAAATACATATTGGATTAAGTGCATCAAGAATATAAGGAAGTGCAAAAATAAAGCTTAACTCAATTTAATGTTTACTTAATCTTTGGACTCTTATTATATTATTTCTTTAACCGTACGATTGGTTAATGTAAAAGAAAGTGAGCCGAAAGACACTCGCCATAAACAGTGAACCGTTTCACAATAAGACCCTGGGCGTGTGCTTCCACTCTTCGCATTGGTACGATGCAGTCCTCCCACACTACATTAACTAAGCAAGCCTACGCAAAAAATTATGCCATCTTTCTAAGAGTTCCAAATAATCAAAGGCTAAATGACTGCAACCGCGAAATAGCCGTCAGGTTACCGTTATTTAAATAAATTAATGTCATAACAGCTCACTAACAGAAGTTATATTTCAAGTTACACAACGGTGACCATGTACTCGCACGCCTTGTTACCCCGGGCTCTAAATACACACTGGAAAATACAACTTCGTAGCAACTTCACGCACTTTATAAGGCTACAGTTGTTAACGCGAGATAAGCTTCGTTTATTTTACATTAGATTATTACATGCAAATATTCATATATGTTTCACGTTGATATTTTACACTTAAAGTGGTTTTGTTGAATAAAACACTCATAAGGAATTTACCGGCACCATTGAAAGCAAACTTTCACGCGTATAGCACTGACTAACAACAGTTTCGGAAGATTTGGTCGAAATCATTGTAGTGATATAAAACTAGTGCACGCAGGGGGCACTTACTCTTTCCCTTAACGAACTCCGAGTGCTTGTGTCGAGTGGACACGACGTGGTGTACGTGGTGCGCCCGGAGGGAATTCGCCGCACCAAACGCGCCCAGGTACAAGCACCACAACAAAACACGCGCAGCCAACATGCTGCGACATCACTCGCGAGGCAGCACGGGACACGACCGTCCAACACTAGCTTCCATCGTGTACTGGCCCGCCCGGTTTTCAAACCTCGTTGCGCGGGCGCAACCACAGATCAAAGTTCTATAAGAGGTCTCGTCCCTCTTACAGGTGTATTTGAGCGGGAATCCGCGCAGTATACTTTTGCTGTTACTTTAACAACTTTTGTTGTTACTTTAATAAAATATGATTATACGTATTGTAATGGTCAAAATCTTTCTATATCGGAGAGTTGCCCTGTAAGTAGGAACCATTGAGCGCATTACTCTGCCTTTAAGTAGTAATGTACAAGTATTATTATTTATTAGTAAAGTTGTGAATATAGCGATTCCTGACCTATTTATACAATTAATATATTTCGTCTCGACTCAATTAACGCAATGAGATGCTGTGTAAATATTTTTGGAAGGTAAACGTAATGAAATTTTCTTGTTATTTAATATACACGATGTGAAAAGAATTCTTGAAGTGTTTTTTTAAGTATTCTCAAAAATAAGTTAACACTCATTAAATATCATTTTATTCCATTGAATAAAATGTTTCAGATCTAATTATAAACATTCTTTTCTAAATATTTTTAAGTCTGTGGACGGTTGCGCTGCCCTCTCAGTCACAAGCACAGGTAAACGTCGAGAAGGACGCAGGTATGCGCCGGAGTCGATACGCTCACGGTAAAAAGCCACGTATAATAAAACGTTAATAACTACCCATTGTAGCCCGTGCTAGTACTGATACGAATAATAATTGAACTCTGGAACAGAACCCGAAACAGATTTGTACGTACACGATACTAAATTTTGTTACGCTTTGATCTAAAAACCGATAAGGAATTAGGATACACTTGTCTCTTAATACAAAAACGGAAAATGTCTATTTTAATAATAGTATTCTCTATTTATATATCTATGAACAACAACTAAGGAGTCAGGATATTGATAAATTAACGATATTGCAGTAAGCGCACTTCCCACTTAATGTTGTATATTATCGTAATATTTTATTCACATATAAATAAAGGTTTACGGATTGCAAGAGAATGGGTAGCACAGACAGATGTCTTATTTGAATTATATATATATGAATTTATGTACGCATGTAATATTAATAAACACATAACCGATCAAGAAGCAAAGTTGTGAATGTTTCTAAAACTTGTTTTGAATTACAATTTTTTCCCTAATGAACTGAGTCATATAACACACGGTTAAAAAAAAATTGCCAATAACAATAATTTATGTATCACGCGTAAAGATACAACATTAATTTTTTAAATTAACGGTAAGTCATTTATATGAAAATTAAATGATAAAGATCGGTAGAGTCAGTGTACATAAAAATTATCTATTAATATCGGCAGGTTACTGTCTGTACTATATACATTTAACGTACATATACAATTCATATTATTGTTGTTCCCAGTTCATGTAAGTAAAAATAAAATTATTAATTTGTCGTTAAGTTTGCTACAATCATGCTACAACTGATTAACAGGAATGGGTCGACACGATGAGATAAGATAACCGTGGTTGTCATTCGTGTGGTAACTGAATGGGACCACCACATCTATATCTTACTTTAAAGGGGATGAATGTTAACTTCTACTAGCTACAACCGTGATGATGAATCGAAACTATGCGTATCTTTAATTATTTTTTCACATACTTTTATGTATTTTATAATAAACCCGTGGTAATGTATAAACTTAATTGTGATGTAGATTATAACTTCATTGAAGGACAAAACATCCTACGTTTCGAAAGCCTACGTTTATTTGTTTATGCAATGACGCTACATTACATATGTATAATAATAATCTTTAAGATTTACTTGACTTTATTTCATCAATAATCGAATTATGTGAGTAATTTAACTATCGTTATAAATAAGTAAACAAATCTACTAACGAAAATATAATCCTTAGTAGTCGTCTACTAAGGATTATATTTTCGTCGTCTGAGAGGCGGGAACAATAAACAATTCACGGATATAAATTTAGGATAATAAAAAAAAATTAAACATTTAATCTGCAATATGCTGTCTTATATTGTGTGCAAGAATGAATAATTAAAAAAAGGATATACTTGAAAAGTTCATTTGTTATACCAATTTGCGCATAGAAGGCGGAAAGCGCGCGTTGAACTCTTTATGAAAGTCGAACTCTAAACCACACTCCGGCAACTTACGAATAACGTTAGCGTGCGTTCCGATATGTGTTTCATCCATTACTTCTATCACGTGGAACGTTGCTGTTTGAGTCTGTTGCGAACAAGCAATGAACTTTACACATAAGTAACAAACAAACGTTATGTAGATTTTAGGTTAGCGGTCAGCGCTAAGGCTGTAGTGAGAGCACATTCCTGAAATAAATTCTAGAATGCAACCACAACATAAGACAAAATATGATCAACTGTATCGAACTCTATAGATAGATAGATAGATATATGTGAAAAGAAACATGTATTCTCAGCAACGAATACAAAGCATTACTAAGAATATAGTAATGCGTATAAACTAACGATTATAGTTCTCGAAATACTTTAGTTGGTATATAATACGATTTAATAACGAGAAGTTATTTTATTAATAAACATTATTACCAGGGCATTGAATTCATTTTACAATGATCTGTTTTACGAAACGTGTAAGCGAGGGCCCTTATAATCCGCCTACAATCTGTGCCAGTACAGAACAATAAGATTAAACTAAATTATAAAACTAGTAGGGTATGTATTCATAGTACGCTAATTGAAACATACCAAATAAAAATAAATTAACCAACTGTATGCGATCGCATGTATGCAGTGATAAGAACAGCACATGGCCAATTTGACGTCAATAGTCTGTAGAAATTCGAGCTGACATATCTTTTTATAATGAATAGTAATAATAACAAAGGTTGGAGTATAATATACTATTCACAGATAAACTGTTTAAAAAAAAAAACTTTATCATTGTTGGAAAATGCAATGCCATGAAATATGGCCATTGAGCATTTAACGGTTATGGTTATAAGATAAAAAGGATGTTTTAACTGTTTAAATAATTCCTTAGTAAAAAGTCATGTTATAAATTCATCATCATTATCATCATCGGCCGACAGACGTCCACTGCTCGACATAGGTCTCCCGCGAAGATCTCTACATCGATCGATCCTGCGCTGCCTGCATCCAGTTCCAATCAGCGACCTTCATCAGATCGTCGGATGAATTAAAAAAATATTACAGTCAGTGACATGCTTTTCCTGTACAAATATGATTAACAGCAATTGTTTAATCTGTATATTTTATAAAAAAAAAAACTGAACTAATGTAATTTATGTACCAAATGATTTATTTCAAAGGAGAAAGTTTATTTTATATTCAATGTGTTAAAACAACCTTTTAGCGTTGCTGCATGTGAAATCTTATATTTATTAAAGCAACATGAAACATTATGGTTTGAATATGATATATTTAACTTTATCAATATCATTATTAATTTTATTATCCGCTATATTTTGGAGACAAAAGTAATTAGCTCATTAAGTTTACTTCTGTCAAAATCTTTATTTTGAAAAAAAATATTGTGATTTTCAAATTTATGTTATCTAGTAGTAATGAATTAGTCCTACTCAGTTACAAAAGTATTATTTTATTATTGTTCCTTAATGTTATCGTTACCTATACTATTCCTGTGTAGTCCAAAGTAGTTAACCCTTTGCATTGTAACTGAGGTTCCGAAGAGTAGGTTCGACTCCGGGTCCACTAGTGATTTGTTACAATGTGATTTCATAGGTTCCCTTCCTCACCTCATATCAATAAATTTTACAGGAAATACATATAGATAAAACAGTCTTTTTAAATAATACTCCAATATATGTTTCATTATCAAATATATTAATTAATCATCCTATGAATATAAAGGACTATAGAAATAGACAAGTATTTTGTAGACGTGTAATAAAAAATAAGTCCTGCTAATGAAAAAAAAAAACAAATGCTAATGAAACACAACAATAATGTATTTTTGTAAAACTTTTAAAATAACTGTATTAAAAATATTAATTTCAACATTTAGACTAAAAACGCAAGAGTTGAAAGCTTGCACGTTGTCGTTGGTTAAAAACGCTATACATTTAAATATACCAAAGTTCTAGTGTCTACAATTTCATTATATCTCTGTTAGTTGGAAAAACGGCGTCATCTCGACGGCCGGGTGTTTTACAAAAGGCAACAAAGGGCTCTCGAACCACTTGACTGTTTTGTGTTGACACAATGGGCGCTTTGATTTCTTCTATTGTGGTAGCAGGTAACAGGTAAGAACTATATGCGCTCCGGTTCGACTTTGCCCGTCACCTTGTCAGTCTGCATTATGTAATGGAACAGGTCTTTTCCACGTTGCTGGACCAACTTTACATATTGCTTCTCAAAATAAACCCAACTTTATATCTGGAAACTCTTACGTAATTGTATTGTGTTGTTTATTTAATTGAGCAACTAAAATCATGGCTACGATTAGTGTAACTGAAATTAATATTGAACCATTACTTAAAATGTAGAAGCTATTGAAATGAGCTTTGTTTCATCAATACATAAACTGAAATAACTATTTTTTTTTTGGAAAACCTGACGAGAGTGTTATAAAATTATTAATAGAAACTCTATCAGAAAACAAAAGAAGATAATTGTAAAAAAATAGTTCTAAAGCTTTTACGCCCCCGTCATAAATTCTCAAAAATCCTCTCTGGCACTTCGGAGTATCCCTCTGCGCCGGTATTGATGTAGATTATGATTTTATGATTTATATTACAAATTTACACTTTAAGTTTTTTATATATGAATTAAAATTTCGACTTTACTCCGCGGTGTTAGAGTTCGAATCTAATTTTTGAAATACGATGTATACCTTGTATTATAAAATGCCTTTTGTAACAATTAAATGGTAAGATATCTCTCATGATCTCCTACCCCCAACCGCTCGTTTTAATCACATTCAAGCGTTAGTCTCGATTCTTCAATTCATCATTATCGATTGATCATAACCCAGGTATCGATTTTTTTTTAATATTCAACTTACACGCAATTACTTTGGGAAGGTAATTTTTTGTTGTAAATAAAGTCAAGTAATGTAAAAGAAAACGTTGGGTTTTCATATTGTAATGATTTTTTTCAATACTGTTCTATTTATTATTTAAGTATAATCGAATTAGTTATAAGCGAAATAATTAAGATAATTCTTTTATCATAAGTACAAAGTTATGCACTCATTTACAATACACAATGTTTAAGATGCATGCCCTCTGGTGTGCGAGATATGTATCCAGTTTTACGTGATCTTGGGCAGCAATTCACATGGTAATGTGAAATATTCGTGGCATTCTAAACTTATGTCCCTAGGCAACGGAGAGCTTTCTTTATAAAATCGAGCTGAAGACATACTTGGCGCTTCTTGGACTTTACTGTCTGTTTAAGCATATTAAAATTCCTTTACGATACCTATACAACGCATGTTGACGTAAATTTTTGAATATGTCTAACATATTCTGTTTGTCATTTTTATGTGATTTCTGATATAATTTGATACAATATTAGGATACGATCAAATCAAAATTAGTCGTGTCCTAAAGGTTACTTAATAAAATTGAAAATTTCACGTCCATCGAAATGTTTTTAACCTTTATTGTAATTAGTTTGGAATAATCATAAAACAAACAACACAACAAAAACTCACATAAGACTTTTGTTTTCTATAAAAATGTTATTAAAATTAAACTATCTGATGCTCTTTTTTGCAGGTGCATATTTTAACAAGTGACTTCATCTAATGGGAGGATATAGTGAATCGGGCTTAAATACCATCAGTTGAAAAGAATAGTCGGATTAGTTTTCCGAATCTGCTTGCCAACGTTTAGTTTGAAAAGGCACCTCATGATGATGATGATATTTACCACTGAAACTATAATGATCTGGCAGATGCAGTTTTGACATACTGAACGAACAAAGGGCTCGCTTGTATTCACACGCATTACACAAAAGATCTTTTTTTGCTTCCAAAGTATCCGAACAAAATCTAAACGCGAATCACATTACGGGAGCGGGCCTTTTAATACATCGCTAATGTTTTTTCCGTTGATAATAATTATCTCGTTTTCGATTAAAAGTCTAAACCTGCATTGAAACCTATAAAAAAAAACTGTTTATAAAATGACGCTTAAATGTTTGTCAGTTGGAAAAATTCTATATAATATTAAAAGATTTTTGAACAAACATCCTATGTACTAAAAATATGAACCAAAGTTACTACACTTGGGAATTAATGATGTAAATATACGTTTATAGTGTAAACATAAAATACATTCTAATGCTTTTGTTTTACTCATGTCTACATCAGGCTTTATCTCTTGGACTCCAACCTCGTTCCCCACAGTACTAAAAAAAACTCAAAGGTAAAGTGGCGCGCGCAGGTAACGTCGGCCATTTTGTTGTACTTTTTGTTTTTTTTTTTTTTACTATAATCCGCATGTTTTATGGCTTGTTAGGTGGTTTGTTACAACGCCCGTTTACTAATTAAATTGCGGGAAGACCAGTAGCAGGAAACCTTAACATCGAGATTTTATTTAGAGACTAGACGTTAAATGTTTTTGAGTAATAATGATTAGTTTTGTATACGATATAATGTTTTTAAGGATATATCGTTTCTGTTGTTCTATCTTATCATATGCATTAACAACTTGTAACTATTATTGTAACAGAATTTCCTCAGTGTTGGTAAATTTAACCACTTCTGTAATATAACTATTAAAGGATTTCTATCATCATCAAGTCTCTGTATTCTCTGAGACGCACAATAATTATGTGATACAAATGTAACTTCAAAGACTATTCAATATATTAAAGGAATAATCGAAAGTATTATTTACCCATTTTAAGAACATGTTTAGGAAACAAAAAAAGGGCATTTGTGAACAGGCCTATATAAAAAGTGGAAGGAAAACTTCTACCAAAATATCATTGATTTAAATAATTATATCATATACAGATAAAAAAAGGTTGACCAATTAAATAATTAATTGATGAACTCACAGGAAATCGTGTACATTTATTTGTGATTATGTTTAATGTTTCCATATGAAATGCAATTTCCATTACAACTTGGGTTATACCGTCCTCTTTATATCGTACAACAGCTAATAATAAAAAAGCTAAAGCCTGCAATGTTATTATGATTACATTTTTATACTTACAATTTAATAGTTGGTTCCAATATTAACGGTTTCTTGAATCTCTTTAAGAACCTTCTTCAGTATAAATCACTCATTAATTGCTGAGGAAACGTTAGTTAACAAAATGAAAAAAAATACATTAAAACTGATTTTTTTTTTTTAATTCTATTACAGCAATAGTCTATCGAATATAGTTGTTTATGTTCAAGATAACTAAGAACTAAACAATGATTACACAATAAACAATTGCGGTGTAAATACACTTGATATCGTACAAAGCATTAACTGTTTGCTTCTGAGTAAACATCGGAAGGCGTCTGACAACATAATGAAGGGCAGAAATTATAATTCATACTTAATAATCAAAAGGTTTTTTATGTAGATCTTGTACTATGGTATAATAATGAGAAACAAACAAGTAATCAACTCTTCAGCTAACTTGCTTTCTAGTTTCTATATTTGTAAATAAGTAATCATTTAATACTTATCAACTTGCAGAAATAGCAACAACGACTACTTAATCATCACCTTTTTCTATTTATATCTTTCTTTATTACGGTACATTTCATTAATATGTATAATAAAAATTATGTAAAAACTTCATACTGTACGTTCATTTGTCGGTTAGTATGACTTAAATAAAGATTAACTAGTATTGTAATTCACTCAATATCAGTAACTATGCAAATTTATTTAAATGCATGGTTGATTTTATCTCGACAGTTATATTGCAGAGCGTTTGACAAAACCTATAAAATCGGATGTAGACGGAGAAACTTTGCATTATTCATTAGCACCATGTCGAAAGTAACGTTAACGGACGTATCAAAAGAGTTGACCGAAGACGTTATTCGTAAGGCTCTTAGAACAAAAAGTAACAGTAAAATTGATATAAGAAACGTGCAAATAACCTTAGTTACTCCGATAGGAGAGGGTCTGATAAGTGGAGTATATCGAATAGGAGTCACAGCGAATAAACGTTCAGCATCATTTGTGGCCAAAGGACTAGTACACGATGCATTATTGCGGAAAACTTTACGTTGCTCAGAATTTTTTAAGAGAGAAGTATTCTTCTATTCTAAAATACTGCCTACTTTTATAGATTTACAAAGATCTCTTGAAGCAAAGGAAAAAATTCAAGACAGTTTACCCATCTGCTATCAGTATTTTTCTGATAGTGATAATGATTATTTATTATTGGAAGATATGGCGGACAGTGGCTATGCATCTATTTCCCGATCGCCTACAGAGTTTGAAAGAAATGAAGTTTTAAAGGTATTGGCACATTTGCACGCAGTTTCAATGGTTCTCAGGATAAGAAAACCTTTTCTATTTACAAAACTAGCAAATGAATTATCTGAAGTTTACTACTGCGAGGAAAACAGATCTTGGTATACTCCGTATCTACAAAGAGCAATTGAGTTAGATATTGACGTCTTGAATAAAGACGAAAAAATTTGCAATAGTATATACTTTGAGAAATTTATAAAATTAACTGCGGTAGATCCTTTTAGTAAAATCATTGAATTGGTTACCACGCGAGGAGAGCATGCTGTTTTTAATCATGGAGATGCATGGTGTCTTAATTTCCTTTGTTCAAAACAACGAGCCGTGGCTATAGATTTTCAAATATTACGTTTAGCTTCTCCAGCGACTGACTTGTCTTATTTTATCTTCCTCTGCAGCAAACTATGTCAAAATAAGGGAGACTTCATCAATGCTCTTGATGTTTATTATTCTCATTTAGAGAATTATCTGAACGATATGAAAGTAAAGCCGGAAGAAGTATTTACAAAACAAATGTTGTATAATGAAATTAAAATATACGGGAAGTTTGGGCTCCTGGCAGCTCTCACTTCCATCCCATTGCTCGCGAGCGAAAAATGTAACGTTCTAAGTAATTTTGAAAAACATTACGTCGGTGTAGATAGAATACCATTGGAAGAACTCTGGAAGCTTACTCCGCTAGAAGATGCCGATCTGAAGGAATGTTTAGTCAATGCTGTTCGCGTAGCGGTCGATGTTGGACTTATTTGAAATATTGGCAAATCGCAAACATGTAATGTTATAGCAAAGGTTATCAACTTTTTTTGTATTTCAAATTGGAGACTTGATTTTTTTTATCGGTCGCCATTTATTGTAAGTAAAAGATCGCTGTCAGTTTTTTCATTCACTTTTTTGTGACCGATTCAAAATTTGTTAATCATAAACTGTAGTCGTTCTTTACACGCTATCTATCCATAACGGAATTCAGACGTTTTAAAAAATCGTTAAGACCAGTCTTGCAAATGGATTTGTAAGAAAATTCCTCGACTAAATCACCTGTGTCTTTATATAGATAAATCATGGATGAGTCGGCAGTAAGTTGGAATGTTCAGGTTCGTGACCGAACAAGAGTCGAAAACTGATTGTGGACGAATGCCGGTTTTCAACGGATCAACTTTGATATCACAGGCGAAGAGGTTGCGTCGAAGTACAATACGGCTATTTATGAAGATTCTACTGTTTAGGACCGCAGATCTAGTTAGATTTTAGAAACTGGATTAAATTGTTATAAAAACTATTTTAAATGTTCAAAGCTATATTGTTGTTTTAAAATCTTACAAATACTCCTTCGAAAATTTGAGATTCGTGTTTTTATTAAACGACTATAACAACATGGAATATCTGCAATAACTTAAAATAAATAGATTTCATATATCTACAACAAAAGTAAATTTACTGGTATATTATGCATTTAACGGAAAAAAGGCTTTATCTTGAACGACTTTATTTTCAATAGATTCTGTAAATGCTAATGTGTTATGTTGTTATCGATGTATTTATACATAATCTTTATTATTCGGGTTATTTAATAATAATATTATATAATGAATCGTATTTCAAATATATAAAAAAAACTATTATTACACACTTTATGGTATAAGTTATTAATATTATTAAATATTCTATCCACTCAAAATTTTTAACCTTTCGTTCACTTGAAAACTATTCTTAAGAAAATAAGTTGTATTAAAAAAGTTTTCTAAAAAACATAGAAAACCACCCTTTATCATTAACTAAAGTGTTTGGGCGTTGTATAAAGAAATATTTTTGGTTACCGATTGTATGTTAGTTTATTTTACATTAACGTTATAAGCGACAACACTTTGTTAAGTACATTGACGCATGTTAATATAACAAAACAATACGGATCAAATGGTAAAGGGCACATAAACATAAAGGGTTTTATACAGCAAAGTCCCGGCACGGCCTGTACCCGGGCAAGTATAAATTAAACATTAACCCTAACTCTACCTTTTATTAATATATTTAACAGAAAGTTAAATAATACTTAAACCTCTTTCGGTATTATATTAAATATATTTTTTTTAAATATTATCATTTGTTGATACTAATAAAAGAAACAATATGTTGAATGTAGGTCGAGTCAAAAATTTACTCGTAGGCTGTGACAACAATATGTATTTAGTAAAACAATTATTAATATAAAAATAAACATTTTTCTTACCTACTTTTATGGAATACTTATATCATAAAGACAATTAAAAGAATTAGGCTGTGTATCGGTTTGTTCTAGTTCTCGCAACGGATGCAACAATTTAGAATAATTTATATTAACAGTACAATACTTACCAGGTTCAATTGATGATAAAGTTTACACCTTTACCCAAAACATAATCTTTAAATAATTAAAATAGTCACTGTCTTTAAGAACTCGCATTTAAAATAGGAAAATGTCTTGTGATAGGTAATAGTACTCCTAAAAGTCTTTTGAATTTAAAAGACGGTAGAAGAGAGTGCAACAGTCCAAATTTTATTGCAGTACACTCAGTAAATAATTCTAAAATCTATACGGGAACATCGTAAAGGTGGATGTATACAAAAAAAAAAAAACTACATCACGACTTGTGATTGAACAAGGCTCTTAAGGTCCGAGGGCACTTTTAAAGGGAGATAAAGGTTTTAACATAAAAAAAAAAGTCGAGAACATTTTGTTAACAGGTTGTAAACGATCTGTAACTATGCTCCGTCCAAGAACTACTGCGCTCATGACTTTGTTTTTTACTTTGATTTATTTTAATTATCATTTTATCTGCATAATTCATTAAATTAATGATCTAAAGATAAACATTTCGATATGGATATTAAGATTGTCTCTCCACTGAAATTATTTAGATTGACTAAAGAAAGTTTAAAGCTAATTCTGTGACCTATAGAAGCTTGCTTGTAAGAATCGATCGTGAAATTTGATAGTGAAGGTTAGTATAACAAATGTAAATCATCTGAACTCTACATTTTTTTTTTGTCTCACGTAATAAACAGGGAGGTTTTATTTGATAACTTATGTATGGCATTGATAGTATATTTAATCTATTTACATAGTTTGTTGTTGTAAAGTCTACTTTTCACTTTTCAGCTGTTTACTATGGTAATAATCAACACAACTTAACTATCACGTTATTAAAGTTTCTCTGAGCACTTCAATTTTGGCGATTCTTTATTAAAATATGATGTTAAATAATAACTTCTTATAACTTAATACTAAATTTTGTAGTGATTATTGATTTTTTTTTTATTATAATAGAATGCTTGAATCATTATTAATCGTCGGTCCGGTACGTGGGCACTCTAGCGTCATCTCTTACCTCTTAACTTTTATCTAAAAACTACGGGCGAGCACATCTCGCTTGTAATCGCCTCACTCAAAAAGTCGGGAACACGACATTAGAGCCTTTTAGTTTCTCCTCAAAGGCTAACGCAAACTTGAACGGTTGAGATACGAACATGTTATGTGATCGTTGAAAAACATGTTTGGTATGTCGTTATTATTGACGTTATAAACAACTTACATATACATTTAAGGAATTGCGTATCCGTTGTTCTTATATATAAACAGCGTAGTTCTAGAATAAATTAAAATTTTCTAATAAATATTAATAATAAAAAAACAATCATTAGTAGTTAAAATAGCAAACCAGTTAGATACCTGACTACGTCTACTACTACATAAATATGTTGCTACATCGTTAAAAATTCTCCGAATGTTATTTATAGACGAATACCGGAACCGAGCTAATAAAAAATATATTTGTTTTAAATATTATATCTAAATAATCCATCGGAATACGAGGACCTGACCTTGATAATACAATTGTGCCTTTCGCACCCCCTATAATGCCATTCACGAATATCACTGGTAAACTTGATACGTTATGTTAAAATATGTCGGTGCTGCACAAAACTGATGAAAAGATTAGTTTTATATATATTTCATTTAAAAATATTACTTCGAGATACAAAGAAACTGAATATTGTAAATTTATACATTCAAAATATTTATTTTTCATATATAACCAAAAAAATCTTCCGTTTTGGTGTTTTAAAATTCGTTTTTTTTTTCAAACAAAAGAAACGGCTGTGTTACCAAAATATTCGCTAAAGTATGAAATATCTCGCAAAGTGCATTTTCAAGCTATAAAAAATGGAGTTTTGTGGTTGTTCGTGTGGTCTTGAAAGTAACTTACATATATCTAAGTAATTTTCAATGGAATTTTATATAAATTTTTCCTTTTTCCTCCAGTTGGCTGTGATACTTTGAACTTTGCTATTTGTATTATAGCTGTAGTTGTTAAAGGTAAGTTTAATGTAATAAATTAACAAAAATATTTTTTTTTTTACTTTACAGTGAACTGTTTCGCTGATTGGTTAAAAAATTAGAGTTTACGCATGTTACATGTTGAATGATTATTTCTGATATTTTATAGTTTTATTTCCAATGTCTTGTTGTTCTTTAATCAATTGTGATATTGTACTTGTAATGTGAATATAGGTGTGTTTGACACGATGAACTTTGCATCGCGTTGTAGGTGTTTATTAGTAATGATTACACAAATAACAGATTATACAAAGAGGCATACTAAGCCGAGATGTTGCTTAACGGATTACCCGATGACACAAAGTCATAAATGCTAAATTGCAAAGTCTGTCCGTTACTTAGTCCAAACTAGCATTCTCCGTGTAAAATTAACTACGTCAACTTTTTCGCCTTGTTATATTTGACCGTAGAAATTAAATTAGATAATGCAAAGTATATTTATTCCTTTAAGTTTAATATAGGATTTCTAATTAATATTTTATTTAAGAAGACTGTAGATTAAAAATCATAAAATCTTATAGTTTGTACGTTTTAAGGCGACGCGTACGTATCGTTGTTTGCGAAAGGAACGGAATTCGAGAGATCATATCGCATATAAGGCGGAGTGTGAAATATTTTTGAAAAATATAAAAGTCGTGTTTGTGAGTGGAAACTTGGTAATTAACAAGCGATACTCAAATCTGTGAACGCTGGAGCAAAGAGCTCATTTAGGCTCACGTATTTAAGAAACGAAACCCGTTTGACTGGTCGTTAAAATTCCCCGTAATTCGTCCCGGGGAGGCGGGTCCTACATGATGTTTTACACTTTCGGCTCTTGTGTATACTTCGGCACATGCCCTGTAAGAAGAATACCTTATTGGAAGAGTGAAAAATAAATATGACAGGGCACGCTGCCTTGACATTACCTACATTTTCTTTCCGTTTTACATAACTTGAGTGGCCATATGCATACGATATTTCATTATTACTTACATGATTGTTGTAACCTGCATTTTTATGGATCAATTTTAAATTTCTAAGATATATAAAGTGTAGTTGTCACAAACATATGTAATTATTAAAAACTAATTTTCTACGAAAGCTTATTACGATTTTATAATGCTTTCAGTAGCTGTTACAGAGTCTAAGTAATTTAATGAGTTTAGTAGACGCATGTAAATATTTTTAACTTTAAAAAAGGGAAAGGTGCTGTCCTTGTTGTTAATTAAAAAAAAATACAGATACGGTTTCGTTGTTCGCTGTATAACTATACAACTACGAATGCTATACGTTATACAACAAAATGTACCTTATTCTATTACGTGGAAGTCATTCAAGTTACATACAAAGCATCAGAACGTTCTGACTATATGACGTTATTCACAACTAACCCACGTTTTTTTCGCAACAAGGCTAAATAAATGTGGGTGCTGCCTACGTAGGACATTAAAAAATAAAATCAACCTAACCTAGAAATTTATTCGGTTTTAACGCAATTATCAAACATCAATGTGTGGTAACGTTAGATTGGCTGAAGGAAAGTTTTGTAGAGGACGTCTAACGTAGTAGCTGCGAGCTTTTAGATTAAGGAACGGAGTACTTACACGGATATTAAAAGAATTCATTCATCAATGCTGAATAATACTAATGATTTTAAAGTCAATAAAATATATGAAATATAGTTTATCTCTCAAGGCAACGTTTACCAACACTACCTATTCCCATGTCCTATTTACATGCTGTAAAACATGTCCAATGTCACGGCGTAGGAATATATTCAAGGACGATCAACAAGACTCTCGGTTATGCCAAGCGCCGAATTTGTTTATCTATGCTTCGGCAAATATTGACGATCAATGGCTATATTATAGAGAGATTAAGTATAGGAATATATAAGAACGCTGTTCGAAGTGTTAGATTTTAACTTTGTAGTTTAGTAAAAAGTCTGATTACAGCGTACATCAGATAATCTTAGAAGAAAGTGCATCAATAGGTTAAGGTTAAGAAATTTTTCAATAAAATTTTGATATTAAATTTCGTATGAGCAAAAACGTTTTTCATGTCAGGATAATGTTGTTAAATTGTGGTGCGTATCAAAGACAATATTCAGTAGTATTCAGATGTCAAAGCTTCAGATGTATGATGTGGAGGCACAAAATGCAGTACAAGCGTCTGCCATCTCCTGCCAAGCCTTGAGCGCACTTTCGTACTGCGTGGGTGATACGTGTCAAGGTGAGAGAGGTGGCGAGTTTAATAAATTGTGTACATGATTTTGTACATTTAACGGCTGAAGCATTGATGATTGATAAATAGGTCACATAGTCTATACTTTTCTATACAATTAACAAATTCTTCACTATTATTAATACTTCATATTATTTAAGTTACAATAAATAATTTTGAAAATATGCAGCTCTTCTTATACAGTACAGTATGTATATAGTTCTCTTTTATATAATTATTAAAATTAATATTGATATACTAATGGCTGTTAAAACATTGTTTGTTTGTTAATTAAAGTATGTCTCTCCTAATTAACCATTCTTCAATAAGGTAATAGGAAGTGTATGTTCTGCGCCTCCGAATTAGGTTTGATCTTCTGTCGTTTATAACTTACACCATGAAGATTAAGGTACGAGCGCGGGCGGGGTCTGGGGACTGATAATAAATTTTCTAAAGAAAGTATTTCGTGGGCAACGGGCGCGTGCCGTCTTACGAAACGTTATAGCGTGAAATAATAAATTGATACTTGGTTTTAAGACCGTTTGAATGGTTGGGATTATATTAGTATAAAGACAGAAATAATAAAATCATCTCGACTATCAATGTTTTACGGTAGCAAACATAATTATTGACCTGTTTAAATCCTCTTGTTTCTTTATAATCATTATTTTATTGTTATCTATATTAACTAAACAAAACATTAATCTCCGATCGCTGGCAATGGAACAAGACTAAAATCGCATTCAGCATAGAAAGTGGTTGATAGGGGGGGTTCTGTAAACTTTCAGCATACCTCCTAACGGTTTATGCTGCAATTGCTTAAGAGCATGCCTACTGTGAACGTGTTGTGAGCTGATCCTCATAGTTGCTTTCAATACAGCGTTAAACGAATTTAAGCTTTATTAGTTAATGATAAAGTTTATAATAATATAATGTATTATATTGTACCGGTTCCAAGTTTGAGTTACTTCGTCAGTTTCGTGTTGCAATAGACTCGTGCCTCGTACTATTTAATTATAATATTTTATCTTAGTAACCACTTCTGTTAACATGGTGATAGTGTAAGCTTTTGTACTCCATGTTGATTACGCAAAAGGTGTATCTTTGTAAATACTGTCCCGTGGGTACACTTTGTTATGGTGTGGGACGCGGTTACGTCATGTTGTCAGTTATGAAGTCTTCTCGCGAAGTACTTTAAGACAGGAATTATATTATCTCTGACATAAAAAGGACACAGAGAGTTTAACTTATCAAATGTTAAATTAAGGAAGAATTTGTACTAGTTTCGTATAAACAATTTATTCAGCAATAATGTTTTAGTAAAATTTATATTCTGTTTATTTAAAAACCATTGGATTTCTCAAAATTTAGGTTTAGAAAGGCAGGATCAAAACTTATCGCTATTTTCTATCATTGAACTAAGGACTTGGGGATGTGTATTGATAGGTGACGTAATCATTGAGTACGTACAGGCAACTAAAATCAAAATACATACGTAAATAATTATGTATTAGTAAATAAATACATAACGTATGTAATAATTCCTAGGTATAGGCACATTACTGCTAGTGTGTAGCTAGTATTTATCTAAGTTTATGTATACAAGCAAGTAAAATATAATGTGTTATTTCGACAAAGATCGGTGTAAATCGTAAATATCTATAGTTACGAGGGAAAAAGGCCTTTTACTTGTTATAAAGCATTACGATTATATTCCCGTAAGTTTCCCTTCTGCAACTTTGAAGAGATGTACGGAATTGAAACGAAACTTCAGCATAAATTGATGTTATCCTTAATAATACTTCTAAAAAGAAAATGGAATAGACATAGGAAATGTTGTAAAATCTACATCTTGATATAGCTTTAATTTCTGTGCCATAGCATATTTACACTTAGATGTTGCACACACATAAAAACGGGCAAGTGTTTATATAAAATGTACAAGACTAGGTTTGTGAAGGCAATCCACTCTATTTGCGGTCTCTTTTGCACTTATACTAAATCCGTATATCTATTTCCTCCAAGTGCAGCCTCCGCCCGGGATGTATTCTCAGAATTGCCAGCGTTTCTTTAGATATGAGTATGGTAATATCTAAAGTATAGTAGTAGTTTTCGTTGCAAGTTCATTTTTTATTATTTAATATAATGAAGATATCCTTTGTAGTTGCCGGGCTTAAGATTAAATTTAAAATAGAGACAAAGGAAACGGAACAAGTTGTGATTAATATATCATTTAATCAAAATATACCTAAACGCATATATATTGATATAACCAAGAAAGAGAAAGAAAAAAAATTTGGTAAGATGAAATGTGGTACAAAGTTTTATTACTTGTTGCATAATTAGGCAATATGTGTGATTACTATCATTATCACAAATCTTGTTAATCCTACATTTGTATCTCTCTTTTAGTTTATTGTGTGTGTTCATATATCATACATAACCTATAAATAATTTTACGTAAACTTTGTTGTTCCATACACGATGCAAAGATGGGAAAAACACTTCGTAAAAAGCATTGTAATGTTAAATATATCCTGAATAATTGCATAAGGGAGATTGTTTATTCACTTGAAAATAAGTGTGAAACTAAACGTGAAAAATACATTGATATTCCGATAACCCATGTTAGTTGTCTGATGCAAAAGTGAAGCCGGACAAGGCAGATATCCATATAAAACGTCACTTTTATATGCACACGATTTGGAATCTTCAAGAGCTCGTTTAACATAGTAAACAGTATTTTCGACAGTTAAAATACGCATTATCTTAACTCTGAACAACACTCGATAAAGCCATTCTGAATAGTAAACACACAACAATCATGTACATATTGTAATAAACTTTTTTTGAATAATAAACAACAAAAAGAAACTGAAAAACAAACAACAGTATAAACTTTCAACAGAAATTTTAAACATATTTGAAATAAATCTTTCCCGTCTTCCCACCCGTAGAGTGGGGTTTTGTTTTGTTTTATTTAGGTTTTAATAGGGTCAAAATAAATGTCGCCTATTCTTACAACAATAGGCTCCAAAACTTTTTTCTTTTTTAGGCTCAAAAAAAAATCTGTGAAATAGGAACACTAAAAATTGCACGTCGAATTCATGAATTCGTTTGTTATAAACTTAACTTTACAGCTTTATAAAAATCACTTATTTATTAGGGCTGAGCCAGTGTTCGTAAGGTCTAAGTTAAAAAATTACAACACCGTTATCGCACGATAACAAGTTAGGTGCGTCTATTATGATGATATGAAGGAAAAATAAACGTAACGAATATTATAAAAAAAAAAAAAAATTCTTTATCGTTCGTTACATCTTAATATATTTATCAACAACAAACAGCAGAAGCTTAACCTAATATTTAACTTAAAATAACTGATTTAAACCGTATAACATATAACTAAATAATTAACGTAAATGTTTAAATACACTACATACATCAACAGATCAATAACAAAAGGATGACATCCTTGCTCCTTACGAGTTAACATTTTTGAAAATACATAACACAAAAGTATCTAACTGTTAATTCAATGTATTCTTTGTTTAACAATTAGTACAATTATAAGTAGTTAGCTTAAATGATGTTTTAACTGTTTATAGTTAAAACGATTTTGCGTTCAACGTCTTCAATGTTAAATGCACCAAATAAAATAACTGATAGAGAAAACGATTAAATTTTAAAACGTCCCCGTCGTCATCCTAGATTTCAATGACCTATAACGTAATTCAAACAAAATGTTTACTTACCGCAAGTTAAGTAGATAATAATAACTGGACTAAGATTAGTCAAAGTCGTTGACACTGATAGCGTGATAAGAGAGTGGGCAAAGTGATAAAGCAAATGCGTATAATTACAATCAAACGTATATTTCATCTTATATATCTTTATCCGCTTTATATATTAACTGTATTTGTTCAAGTTATATTGTGAATTATATAACGTTAAAGGTTATTCCTGTAGACTACCAAAATGCTGTTAAAAATTGTTACTTTTCCAGCAAAATTTCCAATTGATTGTGAACTTATTTGTGTTAAGAAAGATAAACGGATAATTAATTACGATGTTAAGAAAACATCTTCATCAATAGACGAAGTGAGGTTAAAGGTAAACATTGTTTTGAATACATTCGAAAGTTTTAATATATTGATGATAAGTAGAAACAACGTTAATGAAAGTCAAAAACAAACCATAAACATAGTAATTGTGTGCAAATGAATGTTTGTCCAAAGGATCGGTTGTTAATGCGTTTGTTATTAAAAGGTAAAGCCTGTCAAAGTGGCATTACCTTTCCAATTTGTGCCATCATCTAATATTTCAAAATTTCAGCAAGGATTCTATATGTCATTGAAAGTTAACCTCCTAACCGTACTCAGACTACTTGGTCTGTAAATTCCAATCTACATTTACATCCAAATAGTCACTGGCCTTTTGTCTCACATAAATGTAACTGGTTTAAGCTTTAACAGATTGCGTGCTGCAAATTTGTAATTTTTTTTTTATTAATAAAACGAGCTAAAGAAGAACGGGGCCCGTGTCAAATCGCTCCGGGCTCATAGCATTTAACGTTCGCATTGAACTCAATTCATCAATACTTTACACGTGAAAGAAAAAGACTGGAACATGAACAAACTAGTAACATTTAAGATAAATTGTACTTTTTAACTTGTGCTTCTTGACAAGTGTTTGTTTTCGATATAATCATTATAATTTAAAAGAGAAATACGAAATTATAGTTAAAACTTTAACAAACACGCATATATATATAGTATACACTAGTTCTTCTACCTAAGGAGAGCCAGGAAGTGTGTACAGGACATCCTAGTTTGGACTCCTCTCACACACTAAACAGTTAAGAAAACCAATTATTACTAAGAATATTTTTTCTGAATTTACACCTATTTAAGTAAAATCTTTGCTTAAATATAATACCGCTTTGTATATTATGACAGTTTCTTTTGCGTTGATAAACATTTATAAGACCTACACATATATAGCATAATGCACAGTAAAATGAATAAAGTTCAATTCATTTGTGCTATACCAACGCAAAATATTTGAAGTATTATATACAAATATGAATGATTCAAAGTTAATTTTATCATATTTAGCTACAGTTAATAAAAAGTATCAATTCAATAACATAAATGGGAAATGAGTTTATTTAACCAAGTAGAATCAGAGAAAACAATGTACTTATATTTCTATACGGTGCAAGGTAGATATTATCTAATGTATATTATATGTTTATAATGTTTGACTACTTTGTTGTTGTAGTACAAATCTCGTTTATAAATTATGATATGAAATCAACTGTACAGGAATTCTTAAGTGTATATGAGATATAAAAAAAACTTAAAGACTATTAAACAACTATTTTTCATTTCAGAGGTTTAGAGTTAACTAACTTAAGTAGGTAACTTGTCATATATTTAACACTACTTCTTAAATCTTGACTATAATATGAAAATAGTGATATTGTGTTGTACTTTCACAGGTTAAATTAATTAATAAACGACCTCACCTGTCCTACTGTTCCACTTTATATGCGGTTGGTGGGTTTTAAATAATGTATATATACATATAAGCCTTTATAAAAGCTAGTTATACTGCCTTTGCCAACAGGTCGCACGATAGAAGTCGCGACATAGCATAACAGTTGACAAGTGACTGCCGAATGGGCCCTTAGTACCTGTAAAGCACTAACGGCCGGATCAAACAGGATATTCTCATGTGACCAGCCATCATATAGTCACTGCTTTTAGGTCCCTAAGATTACTTTTTTTTAATAAATATCAACGCCAAAGGTAGAGTAGAGCTGTTCAGCTACCTTTTAATGTTAATGTATTGCAACAAACGACCCGCCCGGTATGCACCTCCGAACTTTATCAAATAAAAAAAACAAAAACCATAAGGGAAAACGCTTAAAAGCCTTCAGTTTAGTAGTCATTAGGAATGAAACGATCCACATGAGATTATAAAGTCGTCCATTACTAATATCGTCTTGTTTTAACATTTGAATACATTTAAATGATACAACGTTTACAAGTAAATGTTTTATAATGCCTCAACATTTCTAAGAAGGAATGTTTTAAGAGCATCAGTCCTTAATGCTCGTTTTTGAACTTCGTGTTTTATTACAACTTAAGACTTCAGTATTACTCGCAAATAGAGAAAAAATAATAGCTAAAAGTAATCTCTTTCCTATAATATCATTTAAGCAAACATTTTTCTTCATACATCTCTATGAGAGAATATAAAGTACTATGTTATGTGTATATTTAGCTATAGCCACGGGAGTATTATTTGTACATTGATAAAAGATCATTATACAAATTTATAATTTACCTGGTATCGATCGATGGTCGGCGAGTGGGGGATTTATCGTGAGTTTATTTTAACTAGGTTGACCGTAAAATAATATTTTAACCGTTTGATAAAGGCGCCAGTGTATTGGGTGCGTCGTCCAGCGACAGCGAGCCGGTTTGAAGTGCTATAGCTATATTTCTAATGCTATTCATTAATTGATTATACAATCAATGAAAAATTACAATATTTCAACATATATAAATAACACATTCCGATTCTATATATACCGTGTAGATATATCTTTTAATACAAAGTTTTATACTACGTTAAAATTAACTCTTACCACCGATTATTACAGTTGAATAAAAATTAATAATATCTTTGTTTTTTATATATATCTTTAGAATTATGTAATAATTCTAACAAGTTATAAAGTAACTATTACCGAGGATCGCGGACAATATTATTATAACTTTCAGTGGACATTGGGCAATAAATTCTCGAGGTCCTGCGTATTTGCATAGGCTAAGTGTTACCTGAATATTTATCTGTAGATAAAAATGTCGGCTACGCGGAAAACATGATTTTATAAACACTTGATTTACATAAATGCCGTTTCCAATAAATCGGTATACAGTGCTATGAGCGGAATATGTAAAAAGCTTTTAAAATTATTCGATATAACTTTGCAAATCCTTGTATTGATCTATATGTATATTTCATAAATATCAATTGATCTTTAACTTTAGTCAAAGTTTACTTTCTATTTAAAAAATCTATTATGAAAGCTTTTAACTACATATAGAATTTTTAAAGAGTTCCGTTGTAAAAAGTTTTAAATGCTCAAACATCTAAACTTATAACTTATAACGGATATAAAAAAAAACACGCCTATTTTTCATACCAGTAAATGGTATCCTTTTCTTCCGGCGTAAAGGGGTTCTAATTCAAAATTTACTATGTCACTGGGATAATACAACTCGGAGTACCCACCAACTTGGAGCTCAACCTCAAGTTGGTACTCTCTTATACTACGCTTAAGCTTAACATAGTGAGTGCCATCATATACTTTCCTAACACCTTCGCTGTGCTACGACAAATATAACTACAGGGATTACTTCTTTTTTTAAGATAAACAACGCAAACTTGGATATCGTTATAGTCGCAATTTCACTTCCTCTAATCTAGTCTTCTTTTTAATAGTTCAAGACTACAGAGCAGAGTAATAACAGACTTGAAACAAGCAAAACAAATCACAATGGTTTTAGTATTTAAAAGAGCTTTCAAATTACAAGTATTACTTTAAATTTTATTTCATCAACATCAACATTTCAGGCATGCTTCGTCTGCTTGGAATTGTATGGTAACCCTAATTGTTTGTGACAAAAGGTGCCATGTTTATTTCAAACAGCAGACAGGATATGTCACGCATCTTTAGTTGTTTGGATGAGAATCTCATTGCATCCACAAAATATGAATATATTTGGTGACCCTGTATTAGCATTGCATGTTCTGTTATATGACTGCAGCTGCAAAGGGCAATGGAGTTCAAACAAACATGTTATGCTTCGTGATTTCTTTAAATTTTGTAAATACATTACACAATAACATTAATGTGATTCTTCATAATTTTCTACATTGTATTAAACATATATATTTGTTGTTCCACTCTTAGTAATAGGTAATATTGAATAGTAGTTGTAACAATACTTTTCTACCATTCGCCCTCTACACATTAGATCCGAGGGTTTTTAGAAATTTCTTATGTCGTCGATGGTGTCAAACATTTAAGAGTATATTACTAGCAATTTGTCACAAATGTTTTAGATGTCATTTAGTATCTATAAAAATAAATATACAGAAGTTGAACAATGTCTGCCAGGCAACTGATTACACATATTGTACCATTACATATGTTGTTAGAGATACGAGTAACAATAAAATAAAACGCTAAGACAATTTAATCATGAAATTCACAGGTTCCGTTGGCTAGAAACCTAGGTATGCTACCACGACAGAGAGGTCTAATTTGCGAGATTTTGCCGTGTGTACAAACTATTTTTATCCCGTATTTAAATTAATTTACTATAAGTTACTTATAGTTAGGAACGTGCACATAGATTCTGGGTAGGTTTTTCAAACTACACCCGAAATCTGTGTTCCTATATATACTTAAAAATAAACTTACTAATTTAGTTAATATAACACGAGTTTAGCAATAAACAAAGCTTAGATGTGTACCTTTTAAGTAACTTGAGAGGTTATCATTTAGACAGGTTTAGATAGCCAGGGTATACAATGCTTATTTGCCTGTAAGGCCCGCCCGCACGCCCTTGCTTATAATTCGTGATGTCAAATGTAACGTAACCCTGGGTTAAACCTTTATGTTATAAATAGTAATATACCTAAACAGCCTTTTGATCATGTGTAGGATGTCTAACTTATAACCGGGTGAATGCACTACTCGGGTCGCCGCTTTGTGTTATAAAAAACTGTTTATGCAACTGTTTTTATACCAAAATGATAATTTCTGTCGCAACGTTTTTGTACATTGTTTGGATACTAGTTAATAAAATTACGAAATAAATATTTAAAATGTTTATACAAATGCTAAAGCGTCGCTATTTGTATAATAAAGGGTGCGGTAAATGAAAATCGTAAAAAAAAATTAACGAAATGTAAGATGAAAAGATAGGACGCTCTCGTGATCGCTGCAGCGCTTCGTGCAGACCATATCTCCTCATCTACCCCGCGCAGGACACGAGCGCTCCTTTCTGAAACTGCATTCCGCATTCAATTTTGACAGGAATAATTTAATTCCCGCACTCCATAAGAATATTTAGAAAGATTCTCCCAACCCTCATGAACAAAACGAAGATACGATTCATATGTTGGTATTGTGAATGTGGCAATTTTGTATGATCACTGGTGGTAGGTCTCTGTTGCTGGATATCGTCTGAGTAAAAACCACCGCAACTCTTATTTCTACTGTCAAACAGTAATGTACAAACTTCATTGTGTTCCGGATTGAAAGGCGCTTTAGCTAGA
Source organism: Troides aeacus (assembly GCA_033220335.2). Classification (NCBI taxonomy): domain Eukaryota; kingdom Metazoa; phylum Arthropoda; class Insecta; order Lepidoptera; family Papilionidae; genus Troides; species Troides aeacus. The sequence goes on along the minus strand of CM067268.1, from coordinate 8,080,398 downwards.
GTAATTATTGGCGTAACGAGACTCAACATGTATAGGCTGGCGTATCACTTAATATCAGGTGGACATCTTAATAATTCGTAGCCTATATACTTATCAACTGAAATCAGAAGAAAGGATGTTAACATTGTGTTTTAAATAATTTAATTTTAAATCGTTTCTTTACAATAAGTAGATTTTTATTTTGTATTAAGTAAACGTATTTGTGACATTTGTTCAGCGAGTGAAGTACGAAACAGTATGTTAATTGTGGCTCGGAAAGACCTCTCCAGACGGTCGTGTTGGTAACGAAGCGGTGTTGCTTCGTTATACACATTCAATTAGGCATCACACACTAAAATCATGCCGTATGTGATTCACGTGTACGAGTGAAATTCCTCAGTCGTTTGACGTGGTGGTGTCGGTAGAGTTCGACGGGCACGGGCCACGGCGGCGGACCGTCGCGTTTCAAAACCATTCCACACAATACTGATCTTTATCTAATTAATATAACAAAATATTTTCAGCACTACTTCTAGTATAATAATAGATTTATATTTTTTTATAAATACATTAGTATCATTTCCTAATCCTAATTTCATTGTTACATCCACTTAATTCACATTTTGCTTAGAACCTAACTGTAGAGTTTATAATACAATACTTTAAAATATTTGAAAAGTGAGCAGTTACTCGATGCTAGGAGTTTTTAGCTTTTATATAGGATTTTAGATTTATTAACAATTCTATGCGATAATTCAGATTTTAAAAAGATATAGTAGAAAATTACAAATATTTTTATTATTGAACGTTTTATGTCTTAGTGGAAATATTTTATAGTTCTCTTAATACCGTAATCAAAAGAGACACGTTGCATTATCATTATCATCATCATCATCAACTGATTTATTACAATTGATACAGATAATCAATAGTATTAATTTTTACTAGAAATTTTTCATTTATCGTGTTAAAACAAATCGTACTGTTTATAAGGGTAAATGTGAAGATGTTTCTGTTTATAGCCGCGAAGCATTAATGGCTGCTAAGTCCTGCTTTTATTTTTCATGCTGAGCGGGTACAAATTGGTGAGGGGCTAACACGCGTCCGATTCACGCACGCTCCTCCTTTTTCATCCTTTTTTGATGTATGGGCGCTGTATACAAAACCTCGGGAACGCGTGAAGGTCGATCGAATCGACGACGGGTCGTTTCGGTCACATAAGCGTGGAGAGGCTGCGAGCCACCTTGATCAATTTTATACGAACAACCGTACAGTTACGATTTTCGCATATATATTTTTCGGATTACAGACAAAGTTATCTCAAACTTTACATAGTACATCTACTAGTCAGATTCTGAAAATACGTAAAATATTTGCTGTACAAAGTAAATATCTATCTTTCCAAATATGTTATAAAAAGTTATACATTACTTCGATATTAATTATATATGACTTTAATAGACTAACCGTAGTTCTAAAACAGAGTCCTGAAATTTTAAATGTTTTCAGTAATTGTAGTAACAATAGCGACTATGATCGAAGCCTCTGTGGTAACGTCGCCCATTCTATATAGATCATAGTTAGCTAATATATATAATTTGTTTAGTATACAGTTAAATTTAAGTTTTTTATGTTTTTCTTCTACATTGTTATCTAAATTTATTAAAGAGAAACCTTTTCTGCAGTCATTCGAAACTATAGTTTATCTGCCAAAAAACTCTTAAATACTTTAATACGATAATGAGATATGTTTAAAAATCTATTACATGTGGAATGTACGTTATATGTTATATAATTTTCATACAATTTGTAGAATTGCTTTAATTATTACATACAATAATTTGAAACTAACCGTCAGAATAAAATTTCGCTCGTAACAATGTCAATTCTCAAGCGCCATCTTGGAAATCAGGTTTTGTTTTTGTTCTATTTCCACTGATGTAAATGGTCTAGGATCTTAATTACCACATTCACATTCATACTTCCACATTTCTTCATACGTATTGTTTTTATTTACTTTCTATTATGTTTAGAGGAAGTTTTTCTTTAAACGAAGCGATGAAACTAGGCCTTTATACGGCGGCTATACTTGCGCCCATATTAATGTGACACTAGTTAGGATCACGAACACTGCATCATTTTAATCGTCGCCCTAAGACGTAATAAGTGAATTTTTCAGTAATTTGTCTAGAATAAAATAGTGTTTGGAAAATACTTTTTGGCGGGAGAAATGGGTGCGTTCAGTACCAACATACTCGGATATATTATATCAACATACGCTATGTTAATTTTATACTCTCTATATGTAGAAATAGCTTAACCTATATAATTACTAATTATGCCTTCGACGTGTTTAGAAGTAAACCTACGTGGCATACGATGGTCCGTACAAAACTTATTTGATCGGTCGTTCAACCATGTCTTTGCGTCATCCTTCTCTAATACATAGTTGTGTTCCACTCACTCGTACCGTTAAGGTAGTAGGTCTGAGTTATGGCATTCCGATGTTGCCACCACCATCTCGGAGGCTGCGCGCGGGCCTGTACGTAATAGCCTTAACTTACATGTGGTTTTGCCTTCCTTATTTCTACGAATGTTTTGTTTGGTTTTCGATGGTTCTTTTTGATCTTGAAAATTAGGTGAAGACACTCGAAAATAAAGTTAGTTTAGTCTTAAGTCCAGCAGTGGACGTCTATCGGCTGTGATGATAACTCAATTATTTGTCGAAATAACACACTACTTATTTTTATTTTTTCTACATATTTGTATTATTTTTATTTAAAACATCATTTAATCAGAAGCAGAAAATGTTAACTTTCATTTTAAAAACATCGTGGATTGCGAATTTTATTATACGAAGCATTCTTATTTTTTGAAGCGTTATTTTAATTATTTGTGATTAATCTTCATTTGTATCTGAAATTTATTTTATATTAACATCTTTTATCTTTAGTTGACAGAGATCTATAAACATAACGTGTTTTAAAAATCTATTATAAATTTATGACAAATTTAAACCAGCTCCATAAAAGAGCATTCATCAAAGGATGACGTGTTACGTATTAGTTTTTATCGAATGGATGCTGTCTAACATGAACTTTTCCTTATTTAGTCAGAACTGAACGTGAAGCTTTACTCCCTTATGTTCTGACAAATTGTTACAAAAAAGAAAATAGAATTTTAATAACAAAGATATTAAATATTCTTGTTTATTTATAATCATGAAAGTCACTTAAATAGAATATAAGAATTGTTACTAAAATAATAGTATAAGCAAAATAATTTAAAACTTTAGTTATTGAAAACGCCATCTAGTCTTCACATTCTACATTACACACAATTGAAGATAATCATTAAGTTTAAGCTTTTGTACATAGATGGCGCTATAAAGAGAACTTTATCAAAAACGATGTGTTTTAAGACAGGTGGCGCTGTTACTAAAATTAAAACTATCTACATTAGTAAGAAAATAATTTATCTCAATAACTTGACATTAGTTTTCACATTATTTTGATTTATTTTACTATTAACTACAATTAGATAATTTTTGTTTTTTGTACTAGTTTTTCCGTTTTATAGAATAAGTCGTTCAATTAATATTAGATTATTAATAAAAATATAGTATTTAGCATTTTTTTCAAAATTAAATGTTTGAATTTTTTTAAACATGAGACCCATTTTAGGAAAGGCTATTATTAAATTTTCTGTCATATTATTATGAATAAATTTTCTAAATTAATCTTTTAGTCTACTTTAATATTGGTTTCACAGTATAAATGTAATATGATAAAGCGCCATCTAGTATACATTGTAATAAAGTGTATCATTTGAAAACCTGTGTGAACATGCGCTGTAATATTATTTCAATGGCATTTCTTAATATAATTTTTTTATATTCGAGCGTTATTATACAATGTATAAAATATTGTTGTTACATATCAGTTTGACGTAAGTATAGAGACGAATGTGGCAAAGCCACAAGACTACTGTAAGTAATCAAATGTTCGTCAAGTGATGCATGAAATTGTAAGCAGGCGGCGAAGACGGCCGTTGCCCCACAACTCATTGCCGAAGGATCTCGTGTACATGGAATTCGTTTACACGACCTTTTTTTATTATTGTTTAGGACAAAATGATCGATTGGTTAATGGAATTTCAAGTAATTTTAATAATTTTGTATTTTTTTCTTTCAGGAATTATATGGTGGTAAGCTTCGCGACGAGAGTTTATTTCAAGTATTGAAGTTTTTTTTTAGCTTTATATCTCATGTATTGTTATTCAATTTAATCATATTAAAAAAGTTAAATGCATCTTCAGTAACAGAAGGTTTTGTATTTATTTTTAAAGCTTTTAATCATTTGGACCAGAGACAGAGAGGACTGTACCACGCTGATCGCCAACCTTCACTAGTTGGAGACGCACTTTAAGAAGAAGAATCTTATTAAAAAAGGATATTGCAGACTTGTCATTTTAAACATATCCAATTACTATTTTAGGAGGTACAGGTATTTAATTTTGTATTTTGGAAGGAAACTGCATTAAGGAATAATAGTATTCAATGGTTGTTTTTTATTTAAATTGACAGTTTGGTAGAGTTTCAGCTATGCTTGGAAATACTTAGAAAGATTTTTATGATATAAATAATTATGTCACGGTTAATTATAGATATAAATCTGTCTTTGATAAACGTTCGAGTACGCTTTTGGAGCACGATATTCGATCTGTAGAAGTCTTTTTCAGTTGTCTCAATAATTTGGTAGGTACGTACGGGCCGTCCAGTAGCGCCCGTATACGCTGTTGTTCATTTAATTACTACGGCCCCTCAGTGTCAAACTGTTACACATTGCTAAGGGGCAAGACTAGTTCAATTGCATTTGAAACAATATGCGCACTTAAGGACAGATCTAATGTAAGGTGCCTCTTAATATCGTTTGTACGAAGCGACGTTGGACATTACGCACATATTTAGTATTACTCAGCGTTGAAAAATATTAAATAGATATTAACATTCCCACAACTGGAGCCTTCTCTCACAAAGATAGATAGTCGAGGTGAATTATTGGTTCCCCGAACATGTCGGTTTTGATACCTTCACCAGCAGCAATCAATGGATCCGCTTATCCGCAAAACTAAATCGCGTATGATCACTTTACAGACCAATCATGACCTGCGTTCATTTTTAATAATCATTAAATTGAAAACTGTTTCACAAAACGGTTCGGTACATTAAATGTATTTCGTTCAAATGTAATTTTAATTTGTTGACATTTAAGAAAGTTTTTCGCCATAAAATTTAAGCACTCCACCAATTAAAACCTTAAAAGATAACCGTATATAAGATTCTTAAGTAATATTAGCCTGAATAATGATTGGGAGTAATAAAAATGTTGTGATTATATTCAAAGGATATCTCGGCTGGCAAAAAGTCCGGTCTCATGGGGTTTTAATACAGGCATGTTCACATGAATGATCCTCTCGCCGAAACAAGTCTTAAATGAAATGAACATAATGAGCATGCCTCGTTTTATTTGCGAAGAACCTGTTGAAGGTGCCTCCGCAGACCGCCGCCGCGAGCGACAATGCGGACACCTACATGCAAATCTATCGTCTCACTTAAAATATTATAAGGATCAATTTAGCAAAGCAAGTAAGAAATCATTTGTGAACGTATAAAATTTCTTTTGTTGCACAGCATATAATAAGTTTGTCTTATATACAAATACATTAAGACTTTAATTTATTTCTAGGTACGTAATAGACTGTCTACATAATTGTGAGATGAGTGCTGAATTATTTAGGTTCTCTTAATATAAATTCTATGAATACTTTGGTATGGATATATTCAAATATTAAGTAATATTGAGCATTTGTTGATTGTTAATTTAAGGTAACATTAAATGTAATAGTAGGAAAAAGTTCGGATATCCTTTTTGGAGAAAAAGTACCCGCACACCATGTGACATGCGAGATTTTGAAAAAAAAAACCCCGTCCCGAGAGGCGCAGCATCTGGTGGGAATATTAGGTGACCCACGATTTCACATGAGATGGTACTTGGAAGTTAGACTCGGTATTCTTGGTACTTGTTTATGTACAATATAATTTACTTCTTTCTCAGCACATTTCAGGCTACTTCTAACATACCAATCATCTGTTAATGTGTGTGTTTATATATCTTTTTTGTGTTATAATGAATTTTTTTTTTTTGGTAATAAAAGCTAGAGAAAAAGGTTATGGTGTAATTTAAAACTTACTTCACGATCATAGCAAATAATTTGATTTCCTGGAATTCATCCTTACCTGCAAAAAGAAAGGAACATTATTAAAATGTCATAGGCATTGAAAAATTCTAGTTTGAAGAGAGCATCTAACTATTATAATGATAAGTTGACTATACAAAAACAGTCATTGCCGTTATTGCTACAAAATATTGGTTCTGACTACATTCAAGTACCAAATTGTTTCGTTGAAAATAAAGCATGCTGGTAAGCAGCTATTCATATGCCCACCCGCCCTTTTTTCAAACAGGTTGAGCTTGTGTGCATAATTAAAATATATATGTACAGTCAACATACATTATATTTTCCGTGAACAGTGCAAATATGAAATATATTTAAATATCCGAAGGTAGGGCAATACTAAATTAATATTTTTAAAAAGGCACTGCGACCTTTAAATCCTCAGGATTTTTTTCGTATATGTAGTACTGTATATCATTCCTTTGAGTTATAACTTCATACTGTAGTCGATATGGGAAATGATTCAGTAATAATCTATGAATATAGCTCAATGTCTATATATCCCGGAAAGACCAGGTATTATATAATATGTTGATTTACCAAATTGAAGTAGTCGTTTTTTTGTTGCAGTGTATTTAGTTACAGGAGTAGTAATGGTGCAGTTAATGACAAGTCGAAGGGAATTAAAAAAATTATGTTTAGGAACAAACGACAGTGTAATATATACATTATATGCAGCAGTCATGGTTATGGACGAACACGCTTTATATATTATTAAATAACTATTCGATCTATATGCTTTTATTTGTTAGCTGTTCAAGTAGTGCTTGAGAAGGTAATGAGAAAATTTAATATTAAAGTCTGCCGTCCTTCCCTTCGCAATTCTTAAAAGGCAACTAAGAAAAAGTATCTTCAGAAAAACGGAGTTCATTTTTCTAATAACTCAATATACAGAAAGCGAACGCTACGTTCAGCGGAAGACATTAATGAGTCGGAATTAAATTAGTACATAGTTCAAACATTTGTTTGCCATTTGCTAAAGGAATAGTTGTGAATAATCAATTGTTTCGTGATGTATTTAATCGTAATACGTCAACGCAACGAATGCGGCAACTTAAAATACTACGTTACAACCGCGTGGGCAGCCGGCGTAGGTCGTAGCACCTTGCGCACGCGTGGGATGACCGTTATTGTGATTTACCCGAAAATACTAAATCCATAATTTCACTTTTTCGACCCGGTCAAGGTCGTTTGTCTCAACCAATAAAGCAATGCACCGGCGGAGTGCATTTAAATATAACGTGTGGGAGAATTATTAACAGTGAAAGTGGGGGAAGCGATTAAGGTGTGCCAGGAATGTAGAAAATGGAGAGAGGTGGTCTCTGTCTACCCCATTGGGAACGAGGCGTGATATATATGTATGTATGAGAACATTTAATATTGTTTCTAAACAGCGGTTACGCAAGTGTATAGAAATGTTAGGAGACCTAAGAGCGGCAGTGTTCAAAGGTGCGATCATTTCTTTTACACGTGTACTATTTCTAATGTTGATTATTAATTAAAGTTTAGGAAGTCGTTTCACCGAATGCTGACTAATTGATTAGAATGTTGTATGGAATTATACATTGAGCATGTCGGTCGTACTGTAATTGTAATTGTCCATATAAATGCTGGTGTCGTGTACAACGGGCGTCGTTATGACGTGTTTATAAGTTTACTATTACCATTTGGTGCGGCAAAGAACGCAACGGTCACTCGGCGGTCGCGTTACACGGGTTGTTTCAACGAAAACAATTCTGAAACTCATCCGTTAAAATCTGTAACCTAAGTGGAACAAACACCTATTACCAGCATTCCTAACATATTATAGTGCTATTTATTTATGTACATAGTAAATTTTTTATTTACCCACAAGTTTCTACTTCATTTCCAAGTGTGATGTTTTGAGCTACTTTTATTTCAGAGAATAGTCCAATACGGCCGCTTAAAGATATAAATGGTTTAAAATTTTTACTTATTGTGTTTTTTCTTTGTATTAATAGTCAAGTGCTTATAAAAAATTCTAAGGTTGTATTGAATTTTTAATGCGTGGTGTGGTATACACAGAGCGCTCAGTCGGTCACCAAAATTTTAATACTCGAACATTGTGCACGTTCTTGTTTCTCGGTAACTGTTATTATCTGACAAAGAACAATATTGTCGCAGACGCTTGACTGTTTGTCTGTCTTTGTTATAAACGTTCATTCATTTTCACTGGACACTTCGGCATAATGGTTTACATACAAAGCTGTTGAAGCTAGTCGACCACTTAGCGGAGCTCGAAATTTACAAGCGACTATAGACATTTTAAAAGGCTTATATTTGAAAGATAAACGGAAATAATTTATTACTTACATTAATAATATCGTTATTAAAGTATATACTAGTAAAATAGTGGAGATTAATAAGATGCATACGACATGATCCCTGCTTGTAGCCAATTTTGTGTCTGTGAAGGTAAACGAAGTGATAGTCGGTCCATTTTTTACATGCATTCTACTCTTTAGACACGATGGACAGAGACAAACGGTGGGGGTAACAGTGGGGAGCGACAGAGATGAACTTATTAACATTTTTTGCTATGAAACTACGAAATGTTTGTTATAAATGAAGAAACTAAGTTTTATAACATCATCGTGAAACTTTAACTTCGACAAACATATTTAATACTTTGAAATTATTTGTTAAATTATCAGTAAATGTATTAGTTACTCGTTTATTCGATGATATGACGAGTAGGACCTGATACCGCATAACAATGTGAGGCAAGCTAGGATGATATACACAGCACCGTATTATGCTCGTCGTCTTTATACATAGGATTGAATCTCGTTACCACTGTACTTTCATTGGCTACACTGCCCTTTAAACGAGAACATAGTATTATTTAGCGGCTGAAATAAGGGGGTGGTAATTTAGACGACTTTAGGCAGAACGGTTTCAACAGCAATGGCTTCGAATATTTTTTTTTATTAAACGTTTACACGGATAATGATTATCGGTTTTGTGTTAGGTGTTGTCAAAAAATTTATAGCACTTATTAAATCGTCAGTCTTGTATTAGTTGTTTGACCAACGGTAACTTCGATATAAATATGTCAGATGTATTTGTATTCAGGTAGGACAGCATGGTGCGCGTGTAACCTGACTTACGAGGAATTTTTAGGCTACTTTTAAAAGACGTGTATTGAAATTTAACGATATTTAAATATAATGGTTCCATCGTTGAAACATTGGATGATCTGCGGTTATCGCTAGTTTTTTTTAAGGTATTTGTTACCTTAATTTAATTTAGAAACCTTGATAATCTCATTTATATCTTCAAAGAAATTTGATGTACGTTTTAACTTTCAGAGTATTCTCTTAAACCGATCCTGCGCTTGGAGATGATATCGTAATAAGATAATAAAATTTTGTAAGTACTTCCTAATTTTACAATAAATGTATGACCTTCACAGATAACTTCATTGAGAGGCTCCCAATTTTAACTGTTAACAGCTTACCGCTGTTATCGACCTGTTCGCATACTTGATGAAGACGACAATCTCTTGTAAATGTCTTAAAACATCAGTTGTCTGGTGGTTTGATAGACAAACCGATAGATTATGGCAATTATATATCGATGGCAATCAGAAATCCTAGATAACAAAGAAACATAATGCGAGGAACATAAACGGCTGCGATAAACGATGCAGCACATACTCTCACAAGAACTTTGATGATACGTAATATGCTTCAGGTATAAGGAATAATGGAACAGCAAATAATTACAGTACATTTAATATAACAGTTACTTAAATGTATATATCACAGGCTGCACCAAATTTATTAACATCATTGTGGTGAATGTTTAAACAGCACCACATCGCGCTCGTTGCGATCACACATAATATAATCACGGCGTAAAGTATTGACGATTATACAATGTTAATTGAACCCATCAATTCTTAAAAATTTGCTATCCGTCTGTATATTTTCTTTATGTAACCTTAGAAACGACTGTACTGAATAGACATTTATCTATAATTAAAAAAGAAATCTCCCATTCTTTCTCGGCTTTATACATTACACCATTTTTCTAACGTTAGTCATAGATGCGGTATATCAACTCCTATATCGTGAAACTAAATAACAAAGTAATTATAATTAAATGAAGCTGTTATAGCTCAGTTTATAAGAGGCATGGGTTTATTTTCCTATGAGCTTTAGCTTCCGGTAGGGTGTAGGTAACAGGTTTCGAAGACATGCGGCATTCGTCACGTATTTTGCCAGCTTTGTATTTAAAACAAGCTTGATAATCTTCTTGTGAGAAAATGGATTTAGTATCAGCTTCGGTAACATTAAGAGGATATGTTATACATCATTGAATAAATATGTGTTGATATATAAAAGCATTTGAAATAGACAAGACAACGTCTGTTGGATTCGGTTAATGCTAAATATATAAATAATACAGCGATAAGACACGGACATGTGTTATTTATTGTTTTTACTTATCATAGCTTAGGTTGCTGTACGCCTGTTGTTCGGAGAACAATTTCCGTTGTTGATACAATGAAAGTACATTTAGAGGTCTAAGGTAATGGAAACAATTCCTTGAAGACCAACTGTGATCAAATGTCAACATTTATACCTATGTGTACGTATGCATTTATTATTTATTTGAAATTAGTCTTCAGATAAGTAACTCTGAAGTATTATTCTTATGTTGTACCTTTTAAAGTAGTTGAATTATTAAAAAAAAACATACATACATGAGTACAAGTGATTTATGTAACAAATGATAATTTTGGACATCTTTTTGTTTAGTTTATGAATTATCTTGTTCTTCTATTCTCCACACACCGTTAACTTTAAATGTATGAAAGTTTACCGAGTACTACATCAATTACCATTACACTTGATAAAAAGTGAGCAATAAATTCTTAACAGCCATTGATCGTTAATTTCGTTCGCTAACCCACTTGTAGCGTTTAAAATAAATCAACTTCTTCTGTCGATAACAGCTCGGTATTAACTGCTCAAACTGAATGCGGTTACATACAGTCCAGAGGCTGGTTGCACCGTTAGTTCGTATAAAAAAAAACTAGAGCCTGTACAACTGGATGATACGGTGGCAACGGTAGTTTACCTTACACGGAGATTCATACATATGGCCCAGGGTTATTTGAAGTGGAGAACCTGTTATGCATTGACCGCAAATAAGCTGGACTTTAATCTGGTACATAGAGTTTACTAACGTTAAGGGAAGAAAACTCCGACATTATATATAATAGTCACGGCTAAAAGGAAAATGGTTGAAATTCAAATGAAAAATGCTTTACATAATGAAGTAAATATTGTTATTCATAACAATATTTATCATTTTAATGAACCAATATAAATAAACATTTAGAACAATACGGGGTTCAAATTGTTCCAAAACACATCAAGTTGGTACTTTCATCATCATCAGAAGGTAATCTACTGCTGGACAGGCCGTGCGTTTGTTATAGTTGGCTAATTTACTTTATTATCCTCACTTTGCTATGAGTACCTAAAGATATATATAAAGAAATAACATATGAACGTAATATCATAATATTACCTATATTTATTGTATTTACATGTTACCGGTTGCCAAAGGTTACGGTTTTTCTATCTATTTGATCCGACTGATCTTCGCAGTTGTCGGACGGACCTTGACGGGACAATCGCTGGTATGTAGGCGATGGTCTTAGAATATTTTTATACGAATAGAAAATACACTTAAAAATAATAAGAATAGTAAGTAAATTGGAGATAATAGTAAATGGTACGTATTGACATTTTTTCATGAACGTCTACAGGTGAAGCGTAGCAGTGGAAGTTAATCATTTTAATCATTATTTCACGGTGTTTATATCAATATAACATAAATATAATAAGCAAGATGTTGCTAGTTTCATCTGGTTGTTTATGAGTATTTTGGAAGGTACAAATGTTTGTCAGACTCTGTCGGTGTATTAAGAGGTCGTGGTTGATTGTCAACTGCGCACTTTCACCGACACGCTTTACGCAATCTTCAGACACGTCTTTGTTAACAAATTTGCGATATCTAACCGTTTCAAACTCTGTGGTATAGGAGCGTTTACCAGATATTTACTTCATCAGATTTCAAATGACAAATTCTACTAAACGTAAGAAAGCTGTTCTTCGCTGAAACATTTGATTTCTAGTGGATGTTTTCTTCACAGAAAGTTCAACTTCAGTGAGGATCGAACCCGTACTCTAACGGATGTACAAATAAAACACTTACTGACACCACTTCACTGAGTTATAACAGCTCCTGTAAATGTATTGAATATCCTAATGAAAATGCAAAGTTATAGAAATCACTTGCAATGTTGTTATTTACTAACTTTTACATAAATAAGTAGATATAATACTTTTCTATAAAAGATAAGAGATTTAATAGAGAGGCAAAATAAAATTTCCTTATTTTTTGACTTGAAAATTATACTTTTTTTTTTTAATTTCTAAAGCAACCATGATATCTATAAATTTGTATCAATTTGTAGAAGACATATTCAAGTAATGTTTCCTCTAATTACATTTCACATTAAATTAGATAAGTTTGAAAAAGTATTTTAATGTATGTGTTTTAGATTCCTTTAATACACATAAAACATATTTAACAATTAATTATAATTTAACAATAACGTGGTAAAAATTTCCTAGTACTGAACGGGAACGCTCGTGGGAGTGTTACGGGAGACAATTATATCGAAAATCGATGAAAAAAAATCAAATGAGACCATGAGAACTGAAACAAGGCACTTAGATAACGGCAAAGCAATGTAATCATCTCACGCTATATTAGTAGGTATCGAATGTCATATAATTTTTTTTTAACCACTTACCAATAAACAGTTTAATTAGTATCAACTTAAACTAAGTTAATATCCGAAGTTGAAATTTTGGGCTTGTCAATTTATGACCACATGTTACAATCATTATTATTAACTTTTAATTAATAATAATGATTTATATGAACGATTACTATGAACTTTCAATTTGTTTCATATTATGTAGAAATTCTTTGCTTTTAAAGTGTCTGCGATTGCGATGTCTTTCTAAGTAATCAAGGCAATTTGCTTGGTGAAGTACCATTTGATGAAGTTACTTTAACATGAAACAATAGCACAATATTGCGCGAATGTTTATAAATAACCATGCTCCATTTCTTAAGAATTCTTCCACATGGAAGACAAGTTGATTTAAAGTTGTTAATATGTTATAGAAATATAATTTCCTTACTAACGTGACAGTAGACTATTTATTATTTGAATTTACTAGTTTTTGAAAATACAAATCATTAACTCTTTGTCGTTTGTGATCAGTAATTTTGGCATTAATCGTCACAAATTAAAACCTGTCGCGAATCTTTTCATTTTTCATAATAAAGCCTAAAAGCAATGGATTGTAATATTACCTACATTATTAATTAACGTGGAACAGATCTATTAAAAATAATTAACTTAAATACTTAACGAATTCGCATGCCTTCGAATTAGAAGCGGCAAGCACAAAAACCTTAGCGGGTCTACGTCCAAAAGGCATTCATTAGTTTGCTCGTAATCCTAAAATAAGTAAAACAATCTAGAGTCAGACCATAAACGGACTTTAACCTGTACGATATTGTATTCAATGAGCGCGCGGTACAAGCGATCGTGCGCGTGCGTTGAATTCTTTGCCACTTACAGCGAACCGGCATTTTGTAACGCCTCGCATTTACATATGCCGCAATGACTTAACTTATCTCGAAGGCTTAGAGTATTAACTCCCATATCTCTTCACAATTATTCAATAGCTCATACAACTCCGTCCAATGAACATTAAGAACGGACAAATACTGACCAATAGCGTTGTAAGGTTGTGGTGAATTCAGAGTGCGAGGCTTTAGCCATCGTTTCATTAGCAATGCTATTTTGAACGTCGGTCTGTTGAGACTCTCGGGCACCGTTCGCTCCCTGCATACCGATATTTGCATATTTCAAACTGCCTTTATTGATTAGGAATAATTTAGCGATCATAAAGTGCAAACCAGCCTGGTATGTTTACAAATTAACGCATGGTAACAAACGTCCGACTGAGATCATATACCAAAGGAGGACGCCTGATTATAAAGTTTTGCAGATATTATAATTAAATCAAACCAATAAAAAAATTTATATCTGATAATAAAGTAACTCTTAACGATCTTACTAAGCATTTACGCGAGTGTGTTACTTTTTAAGGGTATTATAAGGAATATTTTTATTCTGTGCCCATTAAGTCTTAATTAAGGCTATTAAGTCTGCGAAGTACATGAGTAAGAGATGAAAATAAACTGATTCAAAATTTATGCGAAAATGTTAAAAATGGTAAGCGGCTTGATCGAAAGGAATCAGCACTTTAGAGTAATAAAAGTTTGTAATACTGTTGGTTCGTTAAACAGAATAAAGTTGAATTTTAATACATATGTTAATAAAGGATGCTGATCAATGTTGCTAATCCGGTCGATGTCCGGCCGCGATTGCTGAATGGCTTTAAGAGTAAGACTCCGGATGTCGACCGGCTGACCGGGAAAGTGCTTGACTACGTTCACCTTCGATACCAGTTCGTACGCAACATCTTAAACGGAAACTAATTAAAAATAGAAAGCTAAATGCGATGTCGAACTGAATGTTCTGCGATTGTTTTGAATATGTTACCGTCCAATCGGCCGCTAGCGTCTTGATCTTAAACCAAACGCTCGCTGCGTGCTTCGCCGTGGTCTCACAAGATTATAGTGCGTTAGCTTCTATTCAAGATATCTTACCCAGGATGCGTGAATGAAAGTGCAGTGTTGCAGTCAATCCATTCAATGAACGTGTTTATAAGAGCGAAGGTCTACTCGGAAGTTGTAAAGCATTGTTTGTCAATAAAGCGGACATCCTCCTTCACCAATTAAATTGACGTTTTTTTTTATTGAACATATATTAAATATGAACTTATATTATCATTATATATATTGAATATAAGGCATAATATATATATATATTGAATATATAATATTCTTAAAATCTAATTGTATATTCGTCGTAAAATATTACTATCATAACATGTAAACGTAAAAAGTTCATATCTTCTGTAAATAAAACTTACTGCAGTCGAACAACTTCAAGCTGCGTTAATTTTTTTAAACTTCCACACCACCAAAAACAGAATGTGGTATTGAAGCCGGTGCATTCGTATTAAATTCAATTTGTTGTATATTCAGAGGACAATACTAATTTATCCTACGAGGCAAAAAGCCTTGCGTCGCTGAAAATGGCTGTCGGCACAAGATGGCGCGCGCGTTTCCCACGCCCACTGGGAACCACCGCCATGACGCTCGCACATGTGTATGTTTACGCGGGAAAACTTTGTAACAGTTTATACATATTTTATTTGATTACATTTCTTGAAATATAAAAATAATCGAACAACTTAATAATTGATAAAAAGCTTTACGTTTCATGAGCATTGTTTTTTACAGTTTATAAATCTCTTTAATAAAAATTGTATTCAAAGTATTATAATATTGCTTATTGCTGAGGAGATCTATTTGTTGATCATGATTGGCTAATAATTGTTACATATTTTACATCTTTTAAATACATTATTTTAAACTCTTAATGCTGCTTTTAAGTCTGAAATATTAATAAATTTAGTGCTTATCTTCCAAGTATAACATAATTTATTACTTCAAAATATGAAAATGTCGGAAGTCAACACAGATTTTGAGTTGTTGTGTCAGATATCACAGTAGTAAAATTTTAATTAGCATTTTAATACTTTTTCACAATTTAATCTACTAGCCAATAATAATTAAATACTGCTATTTTATTTTATACTTGCTTCATTATCAGTATGTAAAAATATGTTACCCCTTCGTATCTCGAACTGATGCCATTAGCCAGTATCCCGCAGTAACCTGTTTTAGTCCATAATCCCTAACCGAGAGAGGTCTTGGCAAAATGTGTTTTAATGGATAATATATTTATAATGATTATACGTTACGTTAATAGATTATTTATAATGTATATACAAAACAACAGTTATTTGTGATGAATTAATATTAAGAAGCGAATTAAGAACCAGACACCAAAAAATTTATATTCACCATAAACAAGACGAGCGATATAATATTTAAAAAAAAAAATTCTCAGGCAATTGAAGGCACGATGCGGTTGTTTAGAAAAACTTACCACAACACGTGGTTACCCGCATATGTTGTAAGTTCGGTGACTTAATAACACTCATCTGCGTTTCTTAGCACTAGTGAAGTCCAAGAGATTAGTCCTATAATTATTTATATCTACTCCCAATATATATATCACGACACATAGCAACAACTAATCGATGAATGGAGAAACGCGTTTCACCATTGTATTAGTGTTTTTACGTAATACTATTATTATAGGTTTGATCAGAATGCCTAAAGCTTGTATCAATGTTTTTTTTGTTTGAATAATAAATATCAAAGTTTCGACGACGATTCATTCGAATAAGGTACAAAGCCATATATTTTTTTATACATCAATACAGCTAAATTATAATTACCAAAGAGAGATTCTTAACAATTTAAAGAAGTTATATAATTTGTATATATTTTTAAAATTCGCAGCTATACATCACATTGAATATATTAAATAGCGCCACTCCTTTTATAAATAAAAATAAAACTTAAACAACACTAACATTTGTTCGCAAGAAGACTGCGAGACAAAACTTCTTAATACGTGTAATTTAAAGAGTCCCATTCCAAGTTTGACATCATTGCGAGAGAGTAGACTTTTTTCTTAAGTCGTATCTTAATCTTGGGGTCACTGCCAATTGACCTGGTGCAGCTGCTACCCGAATCAACATACGGTTTTATATTTAAATATAATAATATAACCTTAATTCATGAAACGAAATGAAGATTTTTTATTAGACATAACTAGGTTTTTAAGTGCAATTATATTTAACAGGAATATGTATTATCCAAAAAAAAATAGGTTTAGGGTTTTGTTATAATATTCTATAATTTGACTAAATTTTCATAAAGAAATGAATTAGTGAAAGAATATATTTGTTAAAAGAAATTGCGTTTACAACAAGAATATTAACTAGGATTTTCATTTCCTTTGTTGGTTAAGGAGAACTGCATTTTTTTTCAGGCATGTCGATCTATGGAAGGAATCATGGACAATTTAATGTGTCATAGATCTCAATGACTCAAAGTGCAAAAGTTATTTGATATTTATTAATAGTTAATTCATCTATATATTTACAGTATACTGTAATAAGGTAAGAATATATCGTGGAACACATTACAGGATACCTATAACCAGCAGTGGATGTCCTTCCGTTGAAATGATGATGATGATGATTACTTTGAAATCATCATCATTTCAATAAACGGATTTTTAGTATATTTTTACTGGTATACTAGTACCACCTCGGTTTGTATTTCTGCAACTAAACAGTAGCGTAAACCTTGCTGTTTTCCTGTTTGAAGGATGCTGTAGCTAGTGAAATTATTGCGGTAACGGGTTTTAATATCTCAAGACGATGATAAAAACAGTGTGGTACCACTATCAAACGCCATTTTAAAGTTAGGCATTTTTTTTACCTTCAGGTTAAAAGAAAACGTGAAATGTTAACTTAAACTTTTATGTAAAGCATTTACAATGAGATTGATATTTATCGATGTGACCATCGCGAACGTATTAGAGAAATTTACATTTGTTTGTACGGTACACTGGAGTTGTTATTTAGCTGAAAAGATTTTGAGATGGAATGTGGATCGAATAATGTTATAAAAACTGAACAAAAGTGGCGGTGACTCTTATACAATTTGTAATTTATTTTTTGTCGCCGCCCGGTAATGTTGTACGAAATGAAAAATCTCTATATACTCACTGTGCGTCTTCTAACAAATTTTTTTTATTATTTGTGGAGAGTCTATTATCCGCGCCGTGACACTACGTGCCCACGGCTACTGATTACGTGCTGTAACTACACCAGCAGGCAGTCACATTGTTCCGTTTTATTTAGACCTTGGTGTAAGGAAAAAAAAACTAAATACTGTCGTACACTTCACACTGATCATTTTCTTTTAATTCGCCGAAGCGACGAAACCCGCGGTGCGTTCACCTTACGTAGCGTTGGCTAGGACGATATACATTGCACCATAAAGTGCTTGTCGCCTCCAGACTTAACACTAACTCTCATTTCCCAAGTAATTCAAACCGATGACGGTTACTATATCTACAGGTGTTACGTACCACTGCGGCGCCTATTTTTATAGGTATACCTAATTATACGGTGTCCTTCTACAGAGACCTACCATCAGAAAAAAATCATTTTATGATTATTTACTTTACCTTCATTAGATATAGTATCTAAAACAAGTAATTTTAAATACCATTAAAAACATTTAAAACAACGACCTTTCCACTATAACCCGTCTCGTGTCAATGCTTTTGAATCATCATCCACTCAATTGATAGCACCCATGACCGCGCTACGTCACCAATTTGCGTTCAAGTGTTCGTCTTCATTTAATTTCTCTACTTATTGATATAATTTGACCTTTATTGTGATTAAAGGGAGGTGGAGTTTTGTACTGTGAGTCACGATCACTGTAGTATACGAAATATACGTGATAAAATCAGAAATGTTGGTGGAAGATACATTGAAATATGTAAATAGTTGTGCGCGGTGGACAACTATCACGTTTGTCTACAATAACCACTTTCGATTTCATGAACTAATTAATTAAATACAACCAGCGATAATCGTCGGTTGTGTTTAATTATACGTCGAATTAGTATAAAATGGATTCCAAATACTGTGATAGGTAATAAAAATAGTTGAATTTGTGAGGCCATCTCATGGGGAGGCAGGCGAGCGTGTCGACGCAGTGACGCCGCCGCGTGCGAATGATAAACGATCATTTTATAATACTTTATATCTGACCGACAGTTCTTAACGGCAACAGGACTTAACTCAAGATACAAGTAGAACACGTCAAATAATGTAATTTGATTAAATTACCCGGTACAGAACTATTTAAGGACGTTCAACTTAAGTGAACGTGAAATTACAGCCATACAGTCGCATTACGGCTTACGGTTGAGTGGATTGACGACCTCGTTGGCAGAAGATACCAATGACATATAGGTACCGTGACTTCACATCATATAGCGGTTCTTTTCTTTTATAAAAACGCGTTTGCTCTTCTATGTGTTATTTTGTTACAAAAAAAAAAAGACGACTTACAAGAAAACTATGACCAATTTTTCGTTTACTTTTAACAAAAAACTGGTTTGAGTTTTTTTTTTTCTTCATTTCGCTTCGACAGTCCACTAACGGATATATGCTTCGGAAGGAACATCAAACGTTCAACTTCGCAACAGATCTCTTAGTTTTGTTATGCCTGCATCTAGATTTATCCATGCTGTTAGTATTTTTATATAACATTAAGTAGTCTCAGCAGCTGTAACTTAAGTGATAAGGAAGTTTCATGTAGGTAAGATAGTAAAACTTGGAGATTGCGTGTCTAATAGAATTTAGTGTCCAGTCATTTCGTCATTACATTTCTTATATGATGAATGAAATGAAACTAAAATAAAACAACTTAAGTATATAAAATTGTTAAAAATATCCTCTAATGTCAAGGATACAATTAATAATTATTAAAGCAAAACTGCAATTTCATGCATACAGATTCATCGAATATTGGTCATGGTGGTATACTGCCGCCTTATCTATTATTCTTTTCAAATCGTTAACTCTATTAACAATACTAAGAAAGTACTTAAATCATCATCATTATCAGCCTATACACGTCCACTGCTAGACATAAGCCTGTATTTTTAATTTTTTCATCTAAATTCATTACTACGATAATAGTTCTTCACAGAACTCTAAATCGAATATTCTTATAACAAGGTCAACGTCTCTTCTACTCCTACGGTTAAATACTTTTCTAGAAATTTTTCATGGATTAATTTTTAGCTATACTTTTTCTATATACAAATTTACTATGAACTATACAGAAATAGTTATAATAAACATTGTTATGGTTTTGTTAATGAATAATGGAAAGCTCTTTCTTCCTTTATCTGTGGTTCATCGGGGACAAAGAGCGTGGATGTAATCTTAGAAATCACCTAACAAAACATTTAATAATTGGTGTTAGGTTTATAGGATTTACACCATGGAGTCATGTTGTATCGAGGCTCATGGGTAGGAGACGGGTCACACTTCGGTGATCGTCGTCATGGGCTGCTGGACGGCCCCCTTCTTCTTACCTACGGGAACGTTCGGTATTCTCCGAGAAGGTTCGACCGACTTCGGCTTCAAAACCCAAATTTCTTAGGTGCGTGCAATTTAACTCGCTTAGAATTACAGGTAGTTGTACCACATGTAATACCAGATCTGATTTAACTGAACGAATTAAAAATGTATTTATATACGTTACACCACTTTTACATGAAAATTAACCAGATGCCTTTATGCTTTACGCATGACGCCATTATGTGTCATCATCATCTGTTGAAACAATCAACTAGTGATTAAATAAATTGATGGAACATATCAACAGTCTTGTGCTCGTGCGTTCAGCTGAAGGCAGATTGTTATAATTATTATAGTAAAATGTTTAAAAAAATCAAAATCTTACTTTATCTTTATTATCTGTTCAATATCAGTGTTACTTTTGCATTAAAACCAAATCGTCTTTAAATCAATTTCAGACTTTGATTTAGTTTCACATGCGTTTGATTTTGTACACAATCAAATATATTTCTGAAATGGTCATAAACGAGAAGTAAATTAATAACACAATTGCGAATTTTGAAAGGTTGATAATAAAAAAAAGTTACACTGGTGAATTTCTCAACTGATAAAATTCAAATTACCTAAAATTATCCTTGATACGATATCATACAAGTTGAGAATAGTAAAAGTATAGAAAATTGTATGTTCCACAAAAAATATTCTGTTGTATAATTTTCAATAGGTTTTAACTAATAACTAGATTTAAAGAAGCATAGAAATATGTATACTAATACTTTACTTCATGAATAATTTTTAATAGATAGAGAGTCCTTCTCATATTATAAATATTTGTGATGAGAATCGGCGACGTCATGTTCGCGCCATTTGATGTCGCGTTTCATATAAAGGCTATATTTTGTCACATTGTTCTCTAGCCACAATATTGTAAGTACGTGTAACAATGTAGCACACATGCGTGCGTATTTGTTTAATATACAACTCGCACATATACATATATTATACAAATGAATTGGACATACGTTCGGTAACGACTTTGTTTCAAATCAGGATAATGGAAAGCGCTCTATTTTAAACAATAAAACAAACTATCATATATCATATATATATATATATAGATTTTGTATATTAATTTAATTCATAAAAAATATAATACATATCATTATGAAACAGCAAAAGCTCTATGGTTTAAAATTGAGTTGTTTTTGTCCATGAAATATATGTGAATGCTTTGACCCATACATAAGTGTTGGTTAAAGCTTTCACATACATTTATTACATATGCATAAATTAGTTAATTTTATACATTTAAAATCTTCATTGACTTATTTCAGAACATATTAAATAACGATATACAAATATATACAATAATATTACAGTGTATATGTTTTTTTTACTAGGACGAAAAAAACAAAATTTTCAAAGCTTTTCCGTTTCTTTCTGATCTATTATATAACGACAGAATATGATTTGTCTAATCAAAGAAAAATACTTTAATATTACTTAATGCGAGTTAAAAAAAACGTATGATAGTAAAGTTTTAACTAATATACGATAATCAATTGCTTACTAAATGCGTACAGTTGTTTTGTCTATCGATAGTCAACTTAAATACATAATATTGAACAATGTCACTAGACAATGACATGTTAAGTGAGTAACTCAGGAATTTACACATAATAAAATCTTTTTTACAATGGACGTAGTATATAAAAAAACACGTTTGTAGAGGTCACAAATACGTATATATAGTAGTTTTTAAATTAATGAAACTGGAACCAAAATATACTCAACTGTTATTCATATTCTTAGGACCTAGTTAACATTAATATGTTTTGTTATTAAAAAACCTTTATAAATAATTTTTTTTCCAAAGCATTACATGATGTTTTCTTAAGAATATTGTTAGTAATATTTATGTAATGCTGTAATATTGTTTTCAGCGTTATTGCTATGTTAACTCGCTAATTTTACATCAACGAAATGAGAGCGAGTGTTAACCTTTTATTCATTCTGGTTATTATGACATAACGCCATCTGCCTCGATGTTTTAATTATTAAACATTTACAGGACGACAGTTAATTCTCATTTATCGTACTAATTCTGTAAGTAGCATATTTTGAAAACAAAAAAAAAAGGTTCACAATCATTTCATCGTTATATATTTTGATGTTAGTACTATTACAAAATAACCTCGTCATATAATATAACCGAAATAAAAATTGATCAACTCGATAAGTTCAACGAAGCTGTGTGTTGAAATAAAAATAGTGCAAGTAGAAGGAAGGATGAAGGTAAGGTATATTTTCATTACACGAAGAGACCAAGAGCATTTGATGGTAACTGATACACCGAGCCACAATAACGTGGCACAGCTTACGATGACTACATGAAGGGTAATTTTAATAGTGAAATTACTGTAG
The DNA here is from genome assembly GCA_033220335.2 of Troides aeacus. NCBI lineage: Eukaryota > Metazoa > Arthropoda > Insecta > Lepidoptera > Papilionidae > Troides > Troides aeacus. The sequence continues at coordinate 8,057,407 of CM067268.1, read as the reverse complement.
TAACGAAACGTGTTTCGATGTTACTATTAAAATCGCCATTTGAATAAGAACACAATGTTTGAATAGTTTGACGGTTATAGGCGCTATGACGTTACCTACTTAGACGGTCTCCGGAAACGGAGATCTGCTGTTACTATCAGTTTATACATACCATAGTCGATAATAATATTTGAAAAGTTTTTACTTACAGAGTAATAATTGCAATTAATCGATGATGATCTTTAATCGAGAGCAGTGTAGTTAAACAATAAAGAAAATAACGAATTATGAAACTCGACAATGATGTTTGCGTTATCCAAACGGACAAAGCGACACGGATCGGAATCGTAATAGTTTAATTGATATGGCCATGGGAACGTGGCGTAAACTCGAGTCCACTTGCGAGCCAGCACAGCTGATCCGAGCATTGTTACATCAAAAATAATTATTAACAATCACTTATATTGTAACACTAACCTATTAATATTTCCAATAAAGTTACAACGATAATTGACGCATGTTGTACATAAATTCATTTATTTGTCTATATATAAACAAACTAATGTACATATTTAAAGAGTAACCAATATTTGATAAAGAAAAACCAGTTAACACGATTGTTTTACGAATTTTGACTGCTCTGTATACAGCTATGGTAAAAAATTAGGGTAGCTTAGTGCAAATGTTGCCAGTAAACCACTCACTGGTCAAATTATAGAATACTTTACATAGTGTGAGTTTGAATAGATATATTTGTTCGTTATCAATCGATAGACTTATATCATAACTTGCAGGAATAAACCCATGTCTGTTTTCTTAGTAATTTATTACTTATCAGTAGTATGTCTCATACATATAATAGATAAATCTCGAATACATGAAACCGATTATGAAGTACAGACGCTTGTGTTTGAACTCGTTTCCGATTGCCTTCTCTTCCAACCTGTGGCTTTCTGATAAACGTACATAACTATCACTTTAATCTATAATAAGGAGTATCCATTTTTATTTTAGTATCTTAATTAAATATAATGATTAATTACAATTGTTTAAAGTACAGTAAAGTATTGATGAGGAAAAAGTTTTTATACAATATTACAAAATGTTTCTAGTTACTTAATCATTTAATAGGAATTCATGAGGTAAAAATGCGATATAACATTATATAGTAATTGGTACAAACAATTTTTGATTTTTTTCTTAATTAATGGAAATTTTAATATTACGATTGAATTTAACTATATTTAATTTCGTACAGATCATCGTAAGTAACACCACAGCGTTTTAGCGTCCGTCATCAAGCAACCCTATACAAATATTACTGTGTTCCGGTTAGAAGTGAGTTGTAGTTGCTGTAATTGTATGGTTAAAGTAACTATCTATTGCTTAATACGTCAGTAAATTGAAGTGATGTGTAAACATTTTAACTAGCACCTTATTATGGGTAAGCGTATAAGTTACTCCCGGGTGAAGGTACTGCTCGCCTCATCACATTGTTGACAAAAAAAAAATACTTTTAGTCATTTGCGAGCGTACAGATGGCTCGTATGTCGAATAATGTGAAACTCACTCGATACATTCGCCCTTGTCTCATTGTATATCATTGTTCTTGGGGATAACATCGCGATGGTGATTTGAATCGGGCCTGGGAAAACTGAGCGAGTTACTTATTGATATCCTCGTTGATAGGACAGCGGAGTTACAGGACGGTGTGTATAAAACACACATAGATCTGATATGATACTGTGCAAAAAGATTAAAAGCTAATATCAACAGCAACAGTGATGTATACACTGGCACAAGCAAACCTTTTTAGTCTTTTATCAATCATATTGTTGTATAAAACGAGTTTTTAAAGCATCTTGCTGGAGTGAAAATACTTTCTTATCTGTATAACACAGAGCTCATTGAAATTTCTTATTCATCATTGATCTGGTTCAGAATTATTGATAAATATATGTCAAAATTATTATCACGAATAACGTTTTCCTGTATTACTATCTATAGTTCGTCATATCGGCTGCAATAAAAGCATTGCTATGAAATCAACGTCTTCATGATATTATTTAAATAAAAATATTTGTGATCTTATATCTGACTCTACCCTACTTTCTTCTTCTTCCTCCTGCCCTTTTCCCAGATAAGTGGGTTCGGCACAGTATGTACTTCTATAAAAATATTTTCAATCTTCTTTCCGACTCTACCCTACCATCAGTTAAAAATTAATTTACTAATATTTATTAACAATAATCGGTATCCGCGACAGTAACGTTCAGTACGATGATATCTGACGCGAATGGTGTAAATAAAAAAAAACTTACAACCCTTATTTAATGGAAACAATTGAAAAACCGGCGTGCATTGAATCGCCTAGCGTTATTACTAAAATAAATGCTTACCTCGTTATTCACGGACAAATCGCAAGGCCAATGCTTAATAGATATGTATCTACACTTTGCTGACTACGCAACTAAGCATTAATACGTTTTAAATATATCAAAATATGTTTGAAGTTAAAATTAACGTTGCTTGATAGTTCAACACATATGGAACTAGGTTATTCAATTTGAATGATTTTCATTAGAAACTTTTATATGTAAAAGAGATTTTTTTATCTCCTTTACGAGATTTGTCATCTGGGAATGGTCTTCTAACATTATTCGGATCCTACTTTTGGGCCTAATTATTATTATTTTAATATTGTCCAACCAACATGGTTACCTAGATAGAAACAAATATCTTACATGTCGTAAAATTATTAATATTTCCAAATTTTTAAGTAAAGCCTATGCTTTCATTTCAGACATGATTTGTAATTATAGACAATTATATTCTCATACATTTTTTCACTAACTCTCCCAAAAAAATGGAATATATTCCGTCAGTTGAACAAATCAGTAACAGTACTGTTTTATGAGTGATATCAAATATCTTTCTAAGTAGTTATTGATGAAGAAAAAGTTTGGAGTTTTGAAATTTGCATGCAAATGAAACTAAAAAGTTAGGTTATAACGAGGCCATAGCTGGCAACAATGGCTCAGCTACGTATTTTGTCAACATTGCCAACGCTGTGGACGATTACACTGAAACGAAAAAAATTAACGATTTGTATATTTCATAAATACGCAATAAATTTCATCTCGACGGTTTTTTCCTATTAAAGTACTCAGGTACTTCCAGATTGAAACGTTTCATATTCATTCTCTTGAGAATGTTACTTTTACTCCTACTGTGTTTGTTATATATTCTATTTGATTACTGGTGCATTATGTTGCCATAACATGTTTGACTATAACGCCATAATCAACTGTTTATTATCAGTATACTGTGAATAATTCACATGGAAATCGATGATTATTTTGTAGCTTAAACGAATGTAATAAAAAGTATTTATCTAAGCATAAATCGTATAATTTGTACAAGTACTAATGGATGAAATGTTCATCAAAAGGGACTTTTTTAAATTTAAAACGTAAGTATATGATTTTAAATAAAATATCTAATGTATGTCGTTTCATTGAATTATACTAGACGTTGTGTTATAAATAATTTGACTGTAATACTAACAGCTTCACGTCGCCTTCTTGATAAGAATGATGAGTGTTCTCAGTACCATATAACTGTTGACTAGTGAAATCATCAACATGAACAATGCTCGACAGCAGCGATGAACTAAGTCAATTACAAGTCCTACACCATTTGACACTTTAAACGCTCCGAATAGGAATTAATTTCCTTTGTTTACAATAACGCTTCGCCTGTGAACTGTATATAGTATCAAACTGAAACCAAGACGGCTGCAAAAACACTTGTGTAAAGCTTAATTTTTATCGGAGGTTATAACGACTGTTTCGTACCACTGGACGGAGCAACAAAAAGTTACACAAAAAAAACTAACAGTCAGAACATAAACACAAAGCAATATTCTAACTAAAAAGAATAATTAGTAACAAAAGGTAACAGAAGTTATTTACGAGTACAAATTCAATACTTTTTACTTCTTCTCCAACCCAGCCTTGTTTAAATTTAGTTTTTTTGGGAATTTACATACAAGTCAAGTAATTATTACTACAACAAAGTGTCATGAAAATAGTAGACAGTTTCAACAAAAATTATTATTGACGGTTAACTTTTTTATATGTATATTGTTGATATATATCGAAAAGAGAAAAAAAATTAAAGATACGTGCTAGACAACCTACCCAATGTCGGTAAAAAATTATTATTTCTCCCTAACAATTGCACTAACTGTTTACATAATCCTGAAGTCTTTGAAACACCATTTAAATCATTAACGACCAATTTCTAATAACTAGAATTATTGGTGTAGTTGTGTTCCACTTTAAGACAGTCAAATTTTTTTTTCACGTTCTCCGTACCCTTCTTAATTAACATGAAATGAATGGAAGCATAACAAATTTAAAGAATTTACATATTTAAACGACCAAATGCAGTAAAGATAAAAGTCCGGTTTTATAAAACGTAAAAACAAAGGATCCTAAAGTATTTGCATTAGTATCATGTTGTACAAACTGTAGATAGTAAGGTGATCTATAAATGACATCATAATTACAGTCGACGTGAAAATAAGGAGTGTAGGAAAGCATAAAAACTAGTTTGGAGTGTTGATCTAAGGAGTATGTATGGATTGTGCCGTATATCTGAGAATATAACGGTTATTTTGGAGCACGCAAGTATTTCATATACTCTTCGAAGTACGCTTCTGCCTTAAATGAAATAGCTCTATAACGGTACTTTTGTATTATTTATTGGCTTCGAACCATGTTCTTTTGAATTATTACAATCAACGTGACGAATGCAATCTGTCAAAAAAATTACCCGCTGATAAATGATAGCTATTGTCTAGGATGCACTAGAACTTTCACTCGGTAGCGGCAAATAATAGCAGGTTCTATTTTTAGTTCATTTGATTTTTTACGAAAAAGTATTAGATTGTGAATATTATTATTATATAGAACATCTCTCTATGATCAGCAAGACATGCTTTAGTTGAGATGAAGAGGAGGAAACGATGTATACACTATAACTAACATCACTATGTTATTACTATATCACCATCAGACGAATGACCTGCTCATCTCGACACGGATATCCAATATATGTAAATACTCAATCAAGTTAAAACTTAAGTTAATACTATGATGTAAGTTTATTTCAATAATATAACTGTTTTATTAAGTCATCGTAATATTTATTAGCTAGCACCGACGTAATATTACTAAGAGCTAAAATTAACCTCCACATTGTGGTTAAACCTTAACCGCATATTGTCATGTTATTGGATTACATAACATAATTGTATAGCAAGTTGTATAGTATATATATTTATATAATTGTTTCATATTATCATTTAGTAAAATTATAATCTCTTCATTTTCATCACAAGTTTGTTTACTAATTTGAAGCAACACTGTGTCCATGGTGCAGCGGTTAACCATTTGCCTTACAACGCGAAAGTTCCATTCATGAACCATATGGTGGAGTTAGTAGGGTTTATGAACAGGTCATTCTGAGTCTGTCATCTTTTTGATGTAAATCTACCGCAATAACAGGATTGTTGCGTTGCAGTCGTAAACTGAGAATTCTAGTTGAACATTCATCACAACATTTGGCCTCATTGTTATTTAACATACTAGGTATATTCACGTAGTAAACAAATAAAAATTTCATGTGTTACGTTTAGTGGTGTCGTTATCTTTGTATTACTGGCATTTGTAAATATTTTACTCGTACCCACTGATAAAAACAGTGAATATCCAACAGCCAATATAGTTTTGTAAACGCTTTGTTTCTTTATCTGAGTGATAATGATTATCACAATGTTTTTTTCCAATTTCTAATGATAGAAGCATTGGTATAATAAAGAAAAGGAAAGGACGAAATCAAAGACAAGGAAGTAAACATAAATAAATTATTTTAATTAAGTACACATAACACTATTCGTAAAGGATTGTCATTGTAAGTCTTTACTTATATCTTAAGATACAAATTAAAATTTCTATGTTTCACCGCTATACGACAATTATAAAAGTGTTGATTAATAAATTCACAAAAAAAAAAAAAGATATACATCGAATATACCACTTTTTTGATGTTTAACAAATGAAACTAATTCAATAGAGTTGGCTTTATCCGCATTCGCAACAACACTGTACTGATAAGTGTAAAATAAAATATATTTTATTAACCGGATAAAGAAAAGGGTTCCGCGCGAAGTTGCCTCAAAATAATTATAATGTAACGGGTGCCGTATATCCGTCCTTTCAAAACTGAGAATCGAACTATGTACAAAAACATTGAACACTTGTGCACGCTAAAAACCGGGATGTGCACTAGGGGTGTCTTTTAACTTTTTTCTACGTACGTAGGTACTCCTGTTAGCTTCCGTTTCATTGAAGTAGCGGAAGTGGGTTGGGTACTTATTATTTTTTTTTTATTTTTACAACAAGACATACGGAGCACTTTTATTATTTTTGTACGATCTGACTTATTATTTTTAATTTAAACAAATTTTGTTACTATCTTTTGATCAAAGTTTAAAGAACTAGGAATTTTTTTCTCAACATTTAATTGAGTTGTTTTTTTTTTTTTTTTGTATATTACGTCAAAAGTAAAAACTTGCTTAACATTCAATGTTTAAAAGTAGTATATAACAAATAAATATTCTTTATGAGCAATCATACGCGTCATATTATAATAGTGATCTATTTATTTTCTTAGAAAACGAATAGATCATTATTGAATGAATAATTATATTCTTTTATCTTCAATGAACTAACACTCGATTTAGTACTTAGTGATAATAAAGGAACATGCTCCCTGAAAATATTTTAGCTAGGTAGTTATCTTATGTGTGAACCGAAAAAAAGATATATATAATATAATAACAGGCCATTTACGTCCCCACTGCTGGGGCACAGGCCTACCCTCAATATGAAGGCGATTGGGCCATAGTCACCACGCTGGCCCAATGCGGATTGGTGACTTCACACATACCTTAGAATAAATTCTAAGTCATGTGCAGGTTTCCTCACGATGTTTTCCTTCACCGTTTGTATCTCGCTGCTGTAACTAAAGTCCACAAATGTACATAACTTAAATATTAAGTCATCGGTACATGCCTAGGTTCGAACCCGCGACCTTCGGAATGAAAGCCGCACGCTCTAACCATTAGGCCAGCGAAAAAAAGATAGTATAAAGGTAAATTTACTGGTAGGCTACTGGCAAGCCAAGCGGGAAAACCCTTTCTTAAGTAACCCTGGATTTGAACTGGGACCTCCTTGTTACACGGCCCGTGTATACAGCTATACGCTAAGGCAAAAATTTACGTAAATTTGTGATTAATAAATATGGATGAACTAAATAATATAATGTAATCTGAACCAACATCGAATTTTGTTCTGATGTCTTCGTCGTCGTTAACCCAAATGTTATATTTGAATACATTAGAATATATACGTAATAAGAAACACGGTAATATTTAAACTTTTGAGTTCAAATTACTTTTTATATACAGCATTTATAGATAAACATTCATAGTACCTTACATTGAAACCAGCTCTTACAACTACTAGATTTTCTTGTTTTCTCTTCCGTTCGTTCGTATGCGCATTTAAAGCTCTCCTCAAACGGCGACACACAGAGAAAGGTTTCTTTTAATGATACTTAGCGTTACGTTTTTACAATCATTATTAGACTTTAATCCGTAATTTGCTAAATACTAAATTTTAAATAAATAACCTCTACATATACGTATAGTTATTTATTGGCAGTAAACTCGGTAAGGAGAAGATGATGAAAACTACAATGAGTAAGTTTTGATAACGGTGGTAGATTAGAAGGCCGTCTGGATTAGTACCACTGTTTCGGGTGTGTATATTATTACGTTCTGAAAAAGTATTGCAGTTAGTGTTATTTCTACAATTCATCATAAATATTCCAGTCTAATATTCAAAAGATAGAGATAGAAGATATTATAGTTGGTCAGCGTAATGTGCTGGTAACGGTCACAACACGGAAAGCTGCATCTTTTTTACTGGATTTAGTCTCTTCATATCTCGCCTTTTACGACACGAGTAATGTAGCAAGTGTCTACTCCAAGTCTTCTTTTAAAGACGTCTATGATCGCTTGGTTTTTTTTTTAATAATAAAATGGAAGTGAAGCTAATACCTGACCAAAGAGGCAAAGCAGTCGGTTTGTAGTTAAAGTTTCGAAGAATGTGTCTCCTCTGGTAAATTTACATCCATCCATCATTCGACTGTAAACCTAAATTACCTCCGCGATTAAAAGAACATCTCTGAGGGCATAGTTGACGAGATTATTCTTAATGTCGCTACTCACGCTATTGCCTATGTCTTTTTGAAAAAAAAAAGGTTGTGATCACTTTTATAAGAAGGATAGATTAATTAGGCTATTGCTTGTTTAGCTAATATCCATTTCGTTGGTGAATATTTTATGTAAAGAAATAAATAACTTTGAAGTTAATATACATTATTATTTTGATTTTATCTTTGTATTTCACAATGTTAATGGATATCGAGCAATAACGTCGGTAAACCTTTTTTTTTTTAATAAAATTTAAAACAGCGTCATGGCCTGCGACATTTTGCTCCGGGGCACAGCTAATAACGTTCAGTTTATTTTTGTTGTAGAAAAAAGGTTTTTAGTTCGAAGGATATTTATGAAGCAGTAATTCGATAAAACATCTTCATTATTACATCACGGTTTATTTTCATGTTATTTGTATCTCTGCATATTTCTATTTTGTTAAGAAGAATTCATATTCAAAACTTACGTATGAAATACTTTTGATCGTCTGAAACCGTTTTAGCTCCTTAATAGTATTTACTTTTTTTTGTTGTAAAACAAAGTTATCTTAAATTATTTTCAATAAATTCTATTAAGTTTTCGTTGAAATAATAGGCCGAAGAACAAATTAAAACGTGCGATATTCATTTGATACTAATAACTTAAAAAAAATAAGAAGTACGTAGAGTAGTATGTAGAGGAGTAGAGATTAAAGTTCAAGTTAAATTTTTTGCCTGTATTTAGTTTTTTATTATCAAATTTCACAGGCATTTGTAATTTTCTATTAAGGAGTATATGACCTTACATGCAACGGGATCTAGTTTTGTACATAACCTCACGACGCAAAGCAAACATTCTTAATATTTGTAATAAATAATTAAATAATAATTGGTAGATCTCGAGGCCTTCTCATGCATGGAAAAAGACCATTTATCCATCACGCTGGTCAAGTTGGCGGATTCCACATGTTCCCCAGTTCTTGGAACAAATCATTCTTCTCACAACGTTATCCTACATCGCACAGCGGGGGTTGAACCCGCGCCTTTGTAGACGTACTGCGTCTGATTGCACTTAAACTACCCTTGATTTTTCTACATCTATATTTATTAAACGTTCGTTATTTTACCTCTTATTTTGTAATTAAATTTTAGTACATTATGTTTGATATGAATGTCAATGTTAGTCAATATTTTTGTATCATGTTTTGGTGATTCTTCCTCTGATCGCATTCCTTGACGGTTCGGAACGGATGCAATGATGAGTATACACAGACTAACTGTTCCCCGCTCGCTTTGCTGGCCGTAACACCCTTGTAACTCTCTTCAGAGAAGGAACTTTGTAAAATTCGTTCTTAGCTGACCTCTGAACGGCAGATGCGATATCTCTACTAAATTTTGAATCTTTACGTCTAAAAGTATCGGTGGTCTCGTGATGAGTCGATGAATCCTTGGATATCTTTTATATATGTCGATTTATTGCCTCGTTATTTGATATGCAATCAGTTATAACCCCTGTTCATGAAATACTCTAATTATAAGTTTCAAATATTATAATGATAAATATTTAAGAGTCTTTTGACACAGGAAACAACAAAGCAGGCGGCATTATATTTAAACCGTATAACGTAGAGATATCGTTTTTCATTTGAATAAACATAAGACTACTGAAATAGCATTTAATAAGGAAAAAAATTTTTTTTTTTAATTTTTTTTTAATAGTAATCTTTTTCATTAATAGGAAATCTTTATAGAAAACATTGTTTCAAAATAATCCAACGCAGCAACGGCGGTGACAAAAGCAAAAAGTGAAAGATATGTAGTTAAAACCTAGGAAATAAAGCTAATAATTTCCTAGTTTACTATCATTTGATTTACTTTAAATACAATGAAATCAGTTAACAATCACAAACCATCATTATAACAAACAGCACGGTAGGCATTAAAAGCAAAATGTTTAATACAAGGTGTTATTATCGTGTGAAAGCTTGACACCGGGTTGACTTTTTAATTGTTATTGTTTATTATAAACGTTATGAGAGAGTAGTGTTGAAGGATTTTTTATAATATTACCTATCAATTAATATATAAGATAAAAAGGCTTGAAACTTTAAAAAACGTAGTGATATTTTGTGTTTGTGTATGGTGCTGATTACTGGAACTATTGTTGAGTTTATTAAACGGATTAACAGGCGATGTAATATTAAAACACGGCTTAATCGTGCCGCCGATAGCGGGACCAGCCGAATTTTAACAGTTACCAGTTTATAAGGCATTAATAACGATCGAGAGTAGACCGGACTGGTCCAGAGTTCACATTTCGTACAGTTCGATGGCATATTCACAATATTTGCTTCAAATTATAGGCAACTCAACGTATATAAACCAAACAATTGTATTTTATATTAACTAGATAAAAATAATTAGTCATAGTGAAAGAAGCAATTTCTTTTCCCTCTAAACTATAGGTATTTGAAATTAATGTGATAATACTACTTGACAAGAACAAGCGTTGAGTAAAATTTAGGAGTAAATTTAATGAGAACAATAAGCCATTCTTCACAAAAAAAAAAAAAATAACGTACAACAAGGTTTGAGCGTTGTAAAAAAACTAATACGGAAAGTATGCGATAGTAACACAGTTTTAATGAACTTTTTATTCAAACTTGAACTTTAAATATACCTTCATAAGTTTAAAAATTCTGCTCGTAAAATTTCTATTGCAATTAAGCATTCATTTTTATTACAGATCCATTAAGCAAATTTATTTTAATAATCAAAAAAAAATAATAAGAAATAAAGTACTGTTATTACTTATAACAAATTTATAATAAAAGTCTGTTACAGGGGAACTTTAGCTGAGCCGATTTAAGTTTAAGGAAAGCTTGCTTACCTCGCTCCTGAAACTCGGCGGAGCAGCCCAAAGCCAGCAGCAAAACAATAGAGGCCTCTTTCCACATTATTTCACAGTATCACGTATACGCAGGCAAACATGCTAACAAGTGTCACGATTAGACAAGCACAACATTTAGTCCCGGATGTACACTAAAAACTATTTTCTTGCGCGCGTCTATTCCCTCGCCGAACGCAGCTTGTATGGCGATGGTTTGACTCTGATCTGAGCCGCGTACGCGCCGCGGGGCTCACGGGCACAGACTACTCCCCGCAGAGGCGACATCGAGCCTAACAAAACAAAACCTACCAACACGCCATACTACTCCCCGACAACTTCAGCAGGCGCAAACATATATCTTGTATTTTTTAAATACATTTTACTACTGACCCATGAACATTTATAAACAAAGAAGTTGCATAAATTCGTATCATATACGACATGAAGTGTAGGTATAATTTATATATTATTTGCTTATTCATTACCAGCTAACAAGTGCAAGTACAAAAAATACAAAATGAAGTTGAAAACTATTTCATTACTTCACCTACTACAATTTATTTTGGCTGACAATGTCACACAATTAAACGTATAATTTAATATGGTCCTTAAAAATAACTCAATTTAATAATGCAATAAAGAACTTACAAATCAGGCGATTAAGTATAAAACAGAGACATGCTGCGCTCTGTAGTGCATAATCTATAACGACACAGTAGCGGTTCTCCGAGGCTATATCATCATAGAGCGGTTGTGGCGCAGGTAAACCTTCGGTGGGAGAAGCTCGATGCCGCGGGGTGGTGGGGATGCTTAATGCACTTGCGTCTCAGTCGGGATGAAAGGAGACATTCATTCACGTGTTCACGTGTTTTGTATAGATCTTCCACAGTACAAAGCTTTTGGGCTATACCATCCCACACACACACTGTCATGTAATATTATGGCAGTGGTATTATTTTACATCTCCGTAGACTGATATCGCATTACAGGCGTATACATACACATACAAATATATAACCATATTGTTATTCACTCTTAAAAGATTTTATGTCTTTCTAATCGATTACTTGATTCACAAGTTGAGTTTAAATAATTACAGAGTTAAAAACAAAATTTTAACTAAAATTCATAACGTGAGTTTGCGCAAATTATTATCTAATTATTTAATTACAGTGGATAAAGTAATTCTACTATTTAAAATATTTCATCTCGTAAGTGGTACATACACATAACAATAACAATGATGTACTATATAGGATGGTTGTACGTTTCCCAGGAGGATCGATCGATGTGGAGATCTTCGAGAGGCCTATAACCAGCAGTGGACGTCTGTCCGCTGAAAATGATGATGATGGTGATGATAATTCGTCTCAATACTCTGATAAAATCGCTATCAAACTGGGACTCGGTCATATTCAGTTACTGCTTCGTAGCAGATATAGAAGCTTTTGTGGTACCTGACACTGCTATTTAAAATTCTCCAGACCAATTGAAAACCATCAGTAAAACAAAAACTGCGGTTACACACATATTGCAATAATAGGTGTTTACCTATGAAATTGCCGTTCTGCAGTGCTAGCCATATCAAATCAAAATAATTTTTGTTTGGCTAAAAATTATAATTTCAAATTAATATTATTCTAAAAACATGGAATTCACAGTAAAACCGTCATTTGTTTATTGATTAGAGTTACATTTTCATCGAATTTCTATCTTTTTCGTCATTATGGATACGTTAAAAATTCGAGTAATTATGGAATATGAGTACCGTCGTGGCAGCAACGCGGCGCGCAACATCAACGACGTTTACGCAGCTAACACTGCAAACCAACGCACCACCTGTTATTGGTTTGCTCGCTTCCGTTCTGGAAATTTCGACCTGAAATAATGAACCTCGCGGTCTTCCGAAGCCTTTGATCGACAATGACGAATTAAAAGCGATTGTGGAAGCTGATGATACACAATCTACGGCTGAATTAGCAGCAACTTTCGACGTTAGCGTCAAAACAATATTGGTCCGTTTGCGTCAAATTGGCAAGGTAAAAAAGCTTGACAAATGGGTGCCCCACGAACTCAACGATCGCCAGCGCGAAGTACGCGTCGAGACGTGCCTTGCACTGCTCAACAGACACACAAATGAAGGAATTTTGAACCGCATTGTTACCTGCAATGAAAAATGGATTTTGTTTGATAACCGCAAGCACTCAGGAAGTTGATTGGATCCTGGTTTAGCACCTAAACAACGCCCTAAACGAAATCTTATCCCTAGAAAAGTTCCCTCCAACGGGTTCCAGCCTTGTCGTGGCGGAGGGGGTTAGTAACCGTGGGGACCAACACGGTGTAGCTAAGTGGAATCCACCCGGTCGGCCCGAGGCGAAGAGCCGGCCGAAGCGGCCGGTCTGAGCTCGAATTGGGATAACTGGAGCTCACCGGAGCGGCCGGGGGCCCGTGGACGGCTTTATGCTGCCTCCTGCGGCCGGCTGCAAGGGCGGTTTTATATCGCCTCTGCAGCCGAGGTGGGGTTGCGGAGAACGTATCCTCCGCGACCAACCGGTGTCGCACCGGCGATGCGGCGGCGGTGGGGCCGCGGGGGAAGAGGAGTGTCGGTATTACGATGCGCCGCTCTCCCTATCCTCCGCGGCCGCTAACGGGTAGCGGCGGGCCCAACATCTGTCAGCCGCGGGAAGCCCGGAGAGGTTATCTCCCGGGGCTCCCGTGGTCTCTGGGCGACGGGTTTAGGGGAATCCGTGGTCCGCACAAAGGAGGCCGAGGTGGGGGCGCGCTGCGTGTTCCGGCGCGCCTTGCAGGGGGGTTTAACCCTTCCTATCGAGGTGGGGGTGCGCAAGCGGCCAGCGTCGGTGAGGGTCGCGGCCGAAAGCACCAAGCCGTACCCGTGACCCTTGCCATATGGCGACAAGTCGAGAACATCGTGGGGGTTTTAGTCGGTGTAAGTCCGACATAACCCGTCCTACCGACACTACCCCGTTACCGGCCCATTGATTCAGGGGTGTGCTTTCAGTCAGCATTTTGTTACACACGTTAATAAAAAAAAAGCAGAGGAGTACCATATCTACAACGTTTACTTGATCTTTATAAGGTTGAATAAAAATAACTGTATTGGACCAATTACTAATAATCAATCGTCTCGTTATTCTGTAGAGTAATTTACTTTTCTCGGTACAATTAGTATAAGGTCAAGCTATTTATATGAATGTTTTTCATCTAATACAGCCTTTATTTTCTTGGTACATTTACTTAAAAAAAAAAGCTTATTTAAAAAGCATCGCCTTCTTTTCATAATGATTCTTTCTATAGAATACGAAAAGCTTAGAGATTAAACAAATAAATATTTTGGAGTTACTAAAAAAAGGTTGTTTATTAAGAATTTATTGTGAATGTTTGGAGCAAAATGTCCTATAAGTTCATATAAACAAATTTGGTAGTGGGTTTTTAAGGAAAGGATAATCTTTCTGGTTTCTGGGAGCAGAGTTGTGTGAAGATTTTATCTCACTGAAACTTTTTTAGTGTCCTCAAGTGGCCTCCGGTTGGCACATATCTCTTTGGTGGTATTCTAGGGTAGTAAACCGGGGTCTGATTTAAGTAATCCTCTGTACCCTTGGTCTGGAGATCACATCTAGCCATCGTCCTTCTCAGTAATATTTGGTTATGTTATACATTATTATAAATTAGTTTGCAGATACTGTTAATATTTTTAACTATTATACATATATTCACTAGAATAGCTCAGGCCCGAATGTTTTATCAATTCGATCACCAAACTTCAGTTTGAAGAGGGTACCTTGTGATATATACATAACAAAATTAAAAAAAAAAAATCGTACCAGAAAGTGATGATTCGCGGAAAGCATTAATTTTTTGTTTTCATTTGAAGAAAAGTGCTGCAGAGTCGCATCGAATGCTTGTCGAGGCATATGGTGATCATGCTCTATCAGAAGCAACATGCAAAAGATGGTTTCAATGGTTCAGAAATAATGAATTTGATGTGAGAAATGAAGAACGTGGAAGACCACCAAAAAAGTTTGAAGACGCCGAATTGCAAACGATATTGGATGGAGATGACACTTTGAATCAAAAGCATATGGCAGAAATGTTAAATGTTGCACAACAAACAATTTCTGACCGTTTAAAAGCTATAGGAAAGATCCAAAAGTGTGGAAAATGGATGCCACATGAATTGAATGAAAGACAGACGGAAAATCGAAAAAACACTTGTGAAATTTTGCTTCAAAGTCACGAAAAAAATCGGTTTTGCATCGGATTGTTACTGGCGATGAAAAATGGATTTATTTTAAGAATCCTAAACGGAAAAAATCATATGTTAATCCGGGACAACCATCAACATCGACTGCATAACCAGATCGCTTCGGCAAGAAGACAATGCTGTGTGTTTGGTGCGATCAGAAAGGTGTGGTATACCACGAGCTCCTAAAACCTGGTGAAACCGTTAATATTGATCGCTACCGACAGCAAATGATCAATTTGAACCATGCATTGATCGAGAAACGACCAGAATGGGCCAGAAGACATGGCAAGGTAATTTTGCTCCATGACAATGCATCTGCACACAAAGCAAGACCGGTTCAGGATACAATCAAAACACTTGGCTGGGAGCTGCTACTTGCTACCACACCCGCCGTATTCACCAGACTTGGCTCCTTCCGACTATCATTTGTTTTCATCGATGGGACACGCATTGGCTGAGCAGCACTTTGGTTCCTATGAGGAGGTCGAAAATTGGGTGTCTGGTTGGTTTGCTTTAAAAGACGAATAATTTTATTGGCGTGGTATTCACAAATTGCCAGAAAGGTGGTCAAAATGTGTAGAAAACAATGGCCAATACTTTGAATGAAATGTTTTTTACTTTCCCATTAATAATTAGTGTTTTATTTTCACAAAAAAAAACGCTCATTTCATACCGGTACACTTAAGTATATACATTTTGACGTGGTTATAGTATATTTTTTGCTGTTAGTTTTATATTCAATATGTTAAGTTAGATAGAGTTTGATTGTTGGCAGGATGTTTTCTAGACACAAAAACATTTAAATATCTATGATAATTAACTAAAATAATATGTAATGATGACTTAAAAAACATACAATACTATGAAAATATAATTTCATAATTTCATGAAGGAGAAGTTATTGATGAAAGTTTAAGTAATGGATAAGGCTATGCTCGAAGTTTCCCTGCGTGATGGGGCACTAAGGTCCTCGAACGGCGACCACGTAGCGGTAGACGTAGTGTTGGCAGGCCCTACACCAGGTGGTCCGACGATTTGGTGAAGATTGCGGGAAGCAGCTGGATGCGGGTAGGGCAGGATCGATCGATGTGGAGATCTTTGGGAGAGGCCTATTAATTTTACGTGGGGGAAATGCCTACGCATATTCGTCCTCGCGGGGGCAAGGACGGGTTATGTCGGACTTGCACCAAATAAAACCCCAATGATGTTCCCGACTCGTAGCCTGGTGGCAAGGGTCACGGGTACGGCTTGATGCCTTCGTCCGCGACCCTCACCGGCGCTGGCCGCTTTCACAGCCCCACCTCGGTAGGGAGGGATAAACATCCCCTGCAGGGCGCGTCGGAACATGCTGCGCGCTCCACCTCGGCCTCCATTGTGTGGACGACGGATTCCCCTGAACCTTTCGCCCAGAGGCCACGAGAGCCCCGGGAGATATCCTCTCCGGACTCCCCGCGGCGGACAGATGTTGGGCCCGCCGCTACCCGTTAGCGGCCGCGGAGGATAGAGAGAACGGCGCACGTGATACCGACACTCCTCTTCCCCCGCGGCCACCGTGCGACACCGATTGGTCGCGGAGGATACGTCCTCCGCAACCCCACCTAGGCCTCAAAGGCGATATAAAACCGCCCTTGCAGCCGGCCGCTGGGGGCAGCATAAAGCCGCCTTCTAGCCCCCGGCCGCTTCGCTGAGCTCCAGTTATACCAACCGGTGCCCGAACCGTGAGCGGCCCTTCGGCAGGCCCTTCGCCGCGGACCGACCGGGTGGGTTCCACTTAGCTTCACCGTGTTGAGCCCCACGGTTACTAAGTCTCTCCGCCACGACAAGGCGAGAACCCCTTGGAGGGTTGGGAGAGGCGTATGTCGCAGCAGTGGATGTCTATTGATGATGATGAAAGTGTACCGAATTTAAGATACTATTATTACATATATTTTTGTATTATTTCGTAATATTTTTTTTTCTTTATTTAACTTTCTAAATGATATCTGAAAGACGTACTGATAATTTTTTACCATTTTTAAAGATCTGTATGTTGCGGATTGTTGTTTCGCGCTATATTCTCTCACGACGTTTAACTTGAGACACTGTGCGTCGTCTTTACTTACTCTCTTTTAGAAGCAACTTGAATTTTTTTCGCATTAAAAATAATTATAATGATATTCAAAAAGTTATGGCATGTTTTTCAATCTGTAACAACTGTCGTTTGAAGTACTACTTACATTCAAGGTGGTAGAACATGAAAATTGTTTGATACACCGGTCGTTTGGCTAAAAGTCAGCAGGAGGTGAAGAAGACATTTATTGTTCGGAACAGAATTTCGACAGACAGCGTACTTTCTCGACATTGTTTTCAAACTTTTAAATTATCCTAAAAACAACATTTGCCATAACCACCACATTGGCTATATAAGCAAAGGAAGAACTGGATTGAAGATGTATACGGGACAGATATGTGGACGACTATCTGCCTCCAGCAGGCGGAAATGGTTATGCATTCGGAGAAACGCTTAGGAATGTATCCAACATTGTATACACAAAGGTTAAAGGTAAGATGATTGTTTATAAGGTTGTTGTGTTTTGTTTTCAAAGGCTGTTCATCGAATATAATAATTAAAGAGGTTTAGGTATGCTGATAATAATAATGATCGAGTATTACATGCGGCTCGACAGACAACCGAACCTGATCACTAGAAATATAATGATACCTCATATAAATGCGTTTCTTTTGTAGGTATGTTTTATAAATATTATTATTTTATTTTTATGAAAGGCTGTCATTACACGAAGGATAATTATTTACCGGAGCAGCCTTATATTTTCATTGTTTTCAAAATTTTGTCACACAAGTCGGTTTTAAGTAATAAATACGCTTAACACCAGTTCTAATTTTTTTAATGTACTACTAAATATTTTGTAGCCACAAAAGTGTGAGGGACAAGCAGCACAAATAGGACTAGCTAGCTAGTGCTTGAAAAAATGAGTACTACGGTAATCATAATTTTTATAAGTATTATATATATTAAGTAGAACAGTCAATAGTAATCGAGTTATGTATAGACATAATATGAATTCGGTTGAAGTTGGACACATGAAAATACTTTCGGATTTTATAGACACACCTTTAAAGAATAAGAAGCAGCTATTTTAATTGTTATAAAATTTAAAATTTATCTCTGATGGATACTTAGCCATTCAACAAAAACTTGTTTTCGAATTTACACGAACACACGCAGTTTAAAAACTCGTTAAAATTTCAAAATATTGATATAAGATGAATCTAAACTCTCACTGCCATCTAGAGTTTGAACAAAGATCAACAGCAACACAGAGTAAAGTTTGCTATGTACACGAAGTAGTTTATTGTAATGTTACTAGATGTCGCTATTAAAAAAAATCGTTAGATATCGTGAATCCGTTTTGATTGGCAGAGAATACAACTGGTTAGATTAACTAAATAAATATGCACAGTTATCATCCACCCGAATCCGTTAAATATTTTAACCCTATGTTATGACACCAAGCAATCACATGCCTTGTGTTCATCCCAGATATAATTGAAGTCAATCTGTTTACAGTTAACCTTAAAGGAAAAAGGCATTAGATTTTAATATAGCTATTAAAAGTTTATAGTTTCAATAGAAATAGTAAACATCAAAAATATTTCAATGAGATATTATGAAAAATTTTTGTATTATATTCTTTGGTTACATGTGTTTAGTGGTTCCGTTTACTGGATGGTTGGTTTCAGGTTTTGAATTAAAAGCTGTATGTGCACAAGGCCGGTGTCAGGTGCTTGTTGCGAAACTTTGTTCCGATGTGGAGCGATCTAAATATATCCAGGGCAAGTAGCGCGGGCGCCGTGCCCTGCACCCCTCGCTACTACCACCTACTTCGGGTACACAACTTATTATTGACATAAAACCGGAATTATCTAATTAACTTGTCTATTTTAAACGTTTTCAAAATATTAAGCATCGAGAATAATATTTTTTTTTTTAAATCTTGGCATGTCTTAACCATGTGCTTTTAGTAATAATAACAATATCTCCGTCCGTATTGTCTGTTGCTGGTGATCGTTTAGGTAGATGCCATTGCAGCGCATATTTCTCCCGACAAACAGTAGGATGCAAAATATTACTCAGTACCATAATAAAGAGTATTATAACTAGTGAAATTACTAGGATATCGATACAACGTCGCAATGCGGTCGAGTGTATCGTTCTAATTATCGCCATATGGTGTGGACAGGCTTATCATTTACCATCAGGTGAACATTCTCCCCACGTAGTCGTTTCGTCAATTACAAAAATTACACTATAAATCCTATAATAATGGTCTTTCGGGGATTCTCTAAACGAAAGATATGTTAAACATCATACTAGGTAAAATAGATTAATATATAGATTCTTGTTCATTGCTTATTATTTATTATAATGTAAGTAAAATATTGCACAAATTCATACTTCATACAAACTTTCCAATTCCTTTCTCATTTATGCTTCTTTTGTATGGAGAGAAAGAAATTAGTAAAATTCCTCAAATTTGAGCTTTTTAGTATAACATTCAGCCAAAGATATTTTAAATTATTATAACACAAAATTATAGACCAAAAGTGTTTGAATTGAAACTATTCTACAATCTGAAATAAATACAGTACAGAAGTATGTAGCAGTAGCATTAAGAAGAATAGAAACCAAAAGTATATCTCGTCATCTTCACCTTATCTGTTGTGTTAAAATTTCAAAGTAATATTTAAATGGTATACTACCTTATTCTATATATGAAGAGCAGTTAAAAATTATACTAACGAGTATATATTACATTAAACCGTTTTAATATGGTTCAAAATAATATATATTATTAACTGTTTCAAATTTTTAAACATGAGTGTATTCAACTAATGACTATTGGATTTATATCAAAAGTGTTGACTAATGAAGTTTTAAGTTAAATAGTTTTAAGTTTTAAGGTAACATGTTAAGTGTTTGAGTATATATGAATATTTCCCGTTACGTTAGCTGTAAATGTAGCTCGGTAAACAACTAAAATTAACTATTTCGGTATTAGTTCACGTTCAGAAAACGGTTCGCAAGGTCGGGCTGTGTTGGATTTACATCACTGGTACACGCTGACCGTGAAACCATAACTCCCATATTTTAGTTATATTTGATAGTTAGTACTTACCTTTGTTCGATAGTTATCATGATCACTTCCCCTGTGCCAAATAATACTGAATCGAAATCGATGATCTCCAAAAGCCATTAATAGGTAGAAAACGTTTGATATTTGGTAAATAGATAACTAATAGATAACCTAATAGATGACGTATTTTTTACATTATTGTATGTTTTCACATATTAATGAGCGATAAACAGAAACTGAAAAATAAAAGAGTAGTTTATACAGAAATTTTAGGTTGTTATTATTCCCCTCTAGACGATTTTTTTATTTAAAATTTGTAAGGGTTTTAAATCAAGTTGCACTCTTAAGTTTAGTCAATCTCATAAAATGAAAACTCTCCTAATCTTGCAACTCTTAGTATGACATAAGACGGATTCGCGTCCATTTGAGACAACTCCTACCCGTGGTTAAAGCTATTAGACATTTCAGTTGCAGTTGAGGATGAGATGCGAGATTTTCGCCACGTGTTGAAATTATTCACGTAAGTAAATTCAGCTGAAGTGTAAACACTAGTCAACGGGCAATAAACAGCGCTGATTCACGCCCGGGTGCTTCGTTTCAACCTCACTCTGAAAGTACCGTCTCGAAAGCTCGGTACGATGGGGGGCGCAACACATCTAGATATCTACGAAGCGATGCTACGTGGAAATGATTAATTTGTATTTTGCTTATTCACCATTTTAATTCAGAGCGCCAATGAACCCACGCACACTGCTCCTTGTCACACGTCCAATTGCTACAGTTGCGTACGTATACATTTTGCGACATTCCATTATGACCTCTATAATTCTCGTCTGAGTGAAATTATTAGTAAATAAATTATGAACTTCTCATAAACACACAGTAATCAAAAAGTACTCGATAACTTTTAAATAACAAACGTAAAATTAAGTAACTTTGGGTGAACATGTATAATATAGTTTTAAATAATATTTCGCTAGCATCCTATATACACTCGTCCTACTAATTTTTAGTAGATAATATGAAGAAACTTACACTGATAGAACATTATTTGCTTAGTTTAAGTAATTTACAATTAAACTATCCAAAACTTACAATTTCACTCTTTAAACTAATTGTGTTTAGTATGAATTTTCAGTTTGTTGTAGTTTGTGTTATATGTTTTAAATGGCAATGTTTTAATATCCTCAATTTGATATAACTTAAATCAGATAAATTTGGAAGACTGTCCTGAGAGTGAGTATTTATATGTACGTGTAAGTTAAAATTTAAGTTTCCCGCCATTTTTATAATGTTTTAATTATTATAGTTTACAATAAAATCGTTATCAAATAATACATGTAGATACATTTGGGCCTTCGCAAAATTGTTTAAAACATTTTCAAATTACATAAAAAAATAATTGTAACTCATACACCACTTTTAATATTAAAGAACATATAATAATAATATTTGAACTGAATCAATAAAGATTTATTGACATCAATTAGTATTATAGCTAAATAAAAGCAATACTGAAGGCTGTAAAAGTGAACTACGCTGTGCTAACGGCAAATAATGAGAGAGAGTACATGTATGTATAGTTTAACAGTAAGCAATTTGAGATTTATAAAAATAATTGTTTAAAACTTGATCAGTTGAGTCGTCGTCGAGGTATAACCGACATTCCAGCGCAGTCAGGAATAGTATCGCGTAGGCGTTGCCAAACACCTTTACCTACCGACGTTATTTAGAAATCTGAAAACGGGCCGCAAACCGCGGCGCCGGCGTGAGCTGCTTGCCCGACGAAGAAACATAATCATCACAGACTTTATGGAAATAAGACTATCAGTAAAAACGCATAGTGAAGAATAATACCTTATTATAATATTCTATTTTAATTTACAAAGTGACAATACGTACAAGTCCAGGCAGAACGTCCACGTCGTGGTTAATGATATGTTTGTCCATTAAAATGTAGCAGTTACGTATTATTCCCATTCAAACTTTAAATTTTGTATCGTTGTATCCCAATAATTTCACTAGCTGCAACGTCCTTATAACCGGAACACAATAATATATTTAAATTACTATTTAAAATAGCTGAAATAGCTGCGGTATTAATCTAAAGGGTCTTTTACAACAGAGACCTTCCACTTCATAGAAACTGAAGCATTTAATATAAAAAATCATAATTTAAAGTAAATCCAAATTAATGATATATTCTAAATAAGTCTAGTCTAGTTCTAGTTCTTATTATAACTTCGTATAACATATTATTTGCGCTTTCAGTTTACAGACATAAATGTTGCATAGATTCCTGTTATCAAAAGATAACAATGAGTACATTATAAAAGGGTTAAAAAGGATATTTAGTCTTTACAATAAGTCATTGGAAGGACACATTATTTCAATAGCTTCCTTTTTAAAATTTTAGATAAGGTTTTCTTTCCCATTTTAATAACGAGCCTTAATATTTTTCTACGGTTCCCTAAACAACAAGTTATCTGATTGAACTAAATAAACTTTATTACTTCTATCAGCAAAATAATGAAATAAAAGCTCACTTAAGCTTTTATGATAGTTAAATACGCTATAATCAATTAACGGATATAATTATTAAACGGTCGCCCAAGAAAACTGATCGAAGCCCTTAAAATTTATAGTAACCTAAATTATCCATGTATTATAGTAATATACTTTGTTAGAATATCTGTGATTTTCCCAAAGTTTCGATTAATGTATAATATTATTCTAACAAGTTCTTCATACAAATTAAATCGTAATTCTTGATACTGTAATGATACCTTTTACGTGTTGGTTGTGCTATTTGTAATTCTAATTAGAATGATAATAGAATTAGTAATATGAATGAATATTCCAAATTGTACACATAGTTATATACAGAGTTCAGGACAAGCTGAGTTACAAGAACTATAAGCCGGTGCCAAGCAATAAGCCTAGGCATTAATATTTCTGGTACTGCGCTGCATCAATATGGGGCATGTTGTTATTAAATGACAAGGCATGGATTACGGCTTGCATTATTATATCAAATGATGAAGCCACTTGCCAAAATAATCTATTTTTAGTGCGGCGACATAATTTTGAATTCACTACAATTCAATTTTTTTCATCGTATATAGTATAACTAGAGGATTCACTCGTATAGACAACACATCAATCCAAGCTTATATGTTAAAACAATGTAAACTTACACAAAAACATTTGAATATTCTCTGTTATAACTGATTTATGGTACACATTATTTTATTATTAACCCCTACCACTATCTTTGGGGAAGGAATGTGGTAAAATCCTTAGTTGAACTATACTCGGTAAAAGGAATATTCTGACCAAATTTCAAGTCTCTAAGCCTTATAGTTCCAGATATATCGTGCTGACTCTAGTATACTACTATCTATATACACATATCTATTATACTATCTACATATGTAAAAACCTCTCGTATATAGATATTTTTTTGTCTTGTTAAAATTTACAAAAAAGCTCTCTTTGGTTGCTTAAATCTATCTAAGTACGATCATTTCAATTTGTATGGAAATTCTTGTTATAAAGTTTTAAATTTCTGTACATCAAGTTAAATTAAATAAAAAGTTTTAATGTACACGAGGAAAAAGTTCCTTGTACGATCATAGAATCATAAAAAGTACACAATGAGTCATTGCGATGATAGTCACAGATTTTCTCTCACGTCATCTTTATAATACTTAGTGCTTTGCATTCGCTGTTTTTGCATCTCACGGATCCGTGTGATGCTTTATATTAACATAGTTAATTGCATCGGACACATTAACGTTTAAGCTTTTAATACACATCCCTCGATCATCATATCTCGGCTACTCACCGTTCGTAGACTATAAAAAATGTATTTTGATCTTTATGGTCTGAAACAGTCATAAAGGAGTCACCGCGCGCTCTGCCAACAATCCGGCTTATTTATGCGACATTAAAATATCCACGATATGGTGTTAAAGTTGCCTCTTAGTATTTCTATTAAATTTTTCGCTAATAAATAAAGATTATATATGTTTTGAAACGCAATAATCTTATATAGTGATACATTATTTTTTAATTAATACATACTAGCCACAGTTCCATATAATGATAAGATGAATCTATGATCTATCT
The DNA here is from genome assembly GCA_033220335.2 of Troides aeacus. Classification (NCBI taxonomy): domain Eukaryota; kingdom Metazoa; phylum Arthropoda; class Insecta; order Lepidoptera; family Papilionidae; genus Troides; species Troides aeacus. Next base: position 8,032,677 of record CM067268.1, on the reverse strand, counting down.
TCATATCAATGTATTAAAGCAATTTGTGTTAGCTTGGAAGAAACTATTTTTTTTTATGTTAAAGATACAAAATATGTAAGAATCTAATAAAACCTTGAATATAAAGAACATGTTTGAACATTTACATAATTTAAAAAAAAAAAATTACAACATCATGTATAAACAGGTTGGAGTTATTAAGGCTTGTTCAAAAATAATTAATTGTATGTAAAAGAAATAGAAAGTATGTTTATGTTTTAGAATACTTACGTATATGTATGTCTATTTATATACAATTACATATATATACATAGATATATATTTTAAAAGTTGTAGTTTCCTTAAAAATTAGAGGATATTGCTGTCCACGTTCCATGATTATGAGTAACACGTCCGCCCATAACAATATTGAGCCACTGAAGATACTACACCACATTTCGCTCGTCGCTTTGGGTTATAAAATGTTAAGTCTTGTTACCTTAGTAATTTCAATAACTACAGCGCACTTCAAGCAGGGTAAACCAGTAATATTCGCACAGTACTGTTCGGCGGTAGAAATAGAGGCTGCGGTGGTACCTACATAAATGGTGACAGGCAACACAGACCTACCACCCGGAAAAATTACATGACCCGATTAACACACTTTGGATATTATACACTAATAAAATATATAAACCTTCACTGACACCCGAAGAAATAAAATAAGTATACCATAACAGCCAATTTACGTCTCCACTGCTGGGGCACAGGCCTACCCTCAATATGGCGATTTGGCCATAGTCACCGCGCTGGCCCAATGTGGGTTGGTGACTGTAATTATTATTATTCTACTTATTAACACTGCTCAGTGGTACATGATAAAAGATTTTTTTTTATTTAATTATGCGACGATACGAGCGGAACGTGCATCTGATGGTAAGTGATATACCCGCCTATAACAATGTGGCGCCAATTAGTATGTTATACACTACATCACATTGCACTCGTCCCCTGACACGCGATGTTGAGTCACGTTTACCCACTAAGTACTTTAACTACAGCGCCTTTGAAACCGGAACTTAGTAATGTTTCCATACTACTGCTTGTTGTTTGCAATAGGCGCTGCTGTGTTATCCACCAAGACGGTCTCCGGCTACAGATACCTACCGCCAGTAAAAGTATCTGAAGAAGAAGGAAGAAAATCTGAAGGTGAGAGTTCAATAGAGCTTTCCGGTATTCATATTTTCCTTAAGCCAAATATTATGTTGGTTACACGCCTGATCAAGTGAATGCTGTCATCTATATCCATTAACTTATCTCCTTGTAAAACTTAAGTTATGGAATAACACAAAAAAATGGACATGTATCAATTGAATTTAACTTATTTGTTGTTATGTGAAATATTAATAAATTAATATATTTTAAATATAATATAAGAAATTATGAAAATACAACAGAGCGGTGTTGTAATACAAACATGAGAGCGTACGATTGAGAATTATTTCTGTGGCATTTTAGCGCTGAATTAATTTGAGCTTTCGTGACTGCTGAGTCACCAGGAGAGGAGTAGGCGTGAGAAGATCGGGGCACGAGGCAGCCGGCGAGGGGAGACGCGGAAAGCACTCGGCCCACTTCGCCCAGGTACGAATATAAACGAATATTTTCCACCTGCGCTCATGAAAATCGGGACGCTGTACTGTCGCACACACTACTCAAGACAATTCAATATTATGACCTCGTATATATTCATCAGCTGTTGTAATTGAATCAAATTTAACATATATATAATATTATAATCAAGGCACACAACACATGCATAAAACAGGCAGCAAAGCATAAAAGTACTAAAAATAATTATTTTTCTTACACATCTTAAAATTGTACTTCTCCTTATTTCTTAAAGTTCCTTTAGTTGATCATTATATATCTCTTACCATCAATATTTAATAGGTTAATAGGTTGGTCACCAAAATATACTGTTACATATATCTGTTTATATCTTAAGCGTATTTATCTTAAACCTCCATTATCTAAGAGCTTTTAATAAAAAAAACCGTTTTTGTTTGTGTTTTAATATTTTTACATAGATATAGTTTAGGAGTATCACATCTAAAACTATCACAGTTTCCGGTTATACTGAATGTAAGTAAGCTTAAGTTATAGTAAGTGATCATTGCCTTCTACAGGCAGTGGCAATACCGGATTATTTTCTTACTTTATGAATATAGTAACAAATATACTATATATGATTTTTTTTTAATGTTATTTAATTTCAGCAAGTTATTGGGATAAGGAGCGTTAAAAAACATTGATTACGAAAATGTAATTTTTTATAGTTCCTTCTATTGTTAGCAGTTTCTCCATTATCAATTGTTCTTTGACTGTACTCTGTTGAATAGAAATAGAATGATTATTAATTATGAGTTCATTTGATAGGAGACAACGCGAAATATCACGACATTTGAATTCGATATACCTATTAGACTGTCGCAGTGACAAGTGTCCTTACTATCCAGGAATAGTAGTTGTTGCTGCAACAGGATAGTAATGAGAAATTTCCTATGGTGACATAAGGTGATACCGTTGGTAACATAAAGTCTAAGATAGGTAATGATGATGAGTTATTATATAAAGTATAAGTTAACCCATTTCACGATTCCCTTTGATGCTATTTAAACGTAAGAAGAAAATGTAAAAATCACAAAAAAAAATCGTTCAACTGACAACAAAGTTATTTAATTGTTCAGTTAGATTTATAATTATGAAAAAATAATGGATATCATAACGAGTCCATTACTTGTTCATAATCTAATTTTATTTATGTAAAGATTCAGTTTACTAGTTTGGGCTAAACTCGAAAATATCTCTTTATTATAGTTATCTTTGAGTTTAGTACAAATTCATATATACAGTTTGATCGACGTTATAGGTTCCTAACCTTTTATGAAATATCACCCCTTCAATAAGAAAAAATGTAATTCTAACGGTCTGATTTTACATAACAGGTAATTATACCAATTATATATATATATATTAATAACCACAAATTAAAAACTAGCAATTTCTCTCTATCCAATGCGCAATACTAAAGCTTTAGCGCCCATTAGGCCGAATTAACACCCCCGTTGGGAACTCATGATCTATAAAGGAAGTAGTAAATTATTTATCAACAACCTTCACATTTATAATTACTTTCAGCCCTTCTTCGTATACGGAACAATGTATTAATGAATATAAATAATGCGTAGGAGTGGACAGGAAGTAACTAATGCATTGATTATCAGTCTTCGTAAGTAGTATAATTAGTATAAACGCATCCATTTAAAAATTTAGGAAGACAAATAATTTAAAATTAACAACATTTTTAACTTGTAAGAATTTGTAATAAAAATATATGATGTTAAGCTTTTCCCAAAAGCCTTTTAACAACTGGGGTCCGTGTTGCCCACTTTGAAAAACCATTTTCAATGAATTCATTCTAGCTCCCTATTCTGGCCGCGAGCCTCTTAATCTTTACTGAAGTCTTTTTCCACGGTACATACAGCAACCGTAATGGTAATGAGAGATATAGTTTTTTTTTTTTGGCATATTTTTTAGACGCTCATGAAAGTGGAGGAAGCGAGAATGGTGAGCCAGGATCGTAGCAAGTGGAGAGGTGGTCTCTGCCTATCCCACTGGGAACGAGGCGTGATATATATGTATGTATGTATATTTTATACATTGACTTGTGAAAAACTTTTTGCTATAATGCTCATGGCCACGTCCTATCATCGTTTACCATCCATCACCGAAGAAATGGTGCCAAAGGATGTTTTTACCGACCACCATCGTATTACCCGACTGAAATCCGAACAGAGTAACGAGTTTTTGATAATAAAGGGACCGATCAGGATCTCCGCGGTAGGTTGACGTAATCTTTTACTGCCAATTTAATATAGTTAAATTGGCAGTAAAAGGTTCACCCCTTATTTGTTTTAAAACATTAAATTCATTCCGTTATATTAATCTTATAAACCCTTAATAGAGTATGTTAACCTTAATGTTAAACAAATATAAATTTTAAAATCTTTATTGGTGCATTCCTTCTTATTAGACCTTTTTACTGGACCGTACACGAGGACGTCTATAGTTCTAATAGTAACCTGTTATCCTTGCTCCTACTAATAAAATAGATATAGCTTTTTACATGTATTTGCCGATAATGAAATGTATTTTTTTTAAATAATTGCGAAAAATATTAAAAATATTTTCTAGCAAGTATGAGATCGATTGCACAGCCATATCAGAGTCAAACTAAATCGTAGGTTATCCTTTTGTGGTGGTTATATAACTGATGTTAGTAATATTATTATCCTATCAATTATATCTGACCATGTCCTAAAGGTTTCTGCCAATTTTTTGGGCAAAACAAATAATAGTGTACAGCGACGGCGTTAAGGCGGGCGTGTCTATAAAAGGCCGAGTTGGGGGGTGCGCGGGGGTGGTAACACGATCCGCGAGCTCCAGCCGGCCGGCCGCCCTGGAGCGACGGCGGGCCGGTGGAGGGCGGCGGGCTGGTGGGGGTGCCGGCGGCGGGCGGCGGGCTGGTGGGGTGCTGGCGGCGGGAGACGGTGGTGCGCGCGCGCCATCCGCTCCCGCTCTCACTAGTCGAACGGTGCCCGACCGGTAACGTAGCGCCGACTGCCGATCGAGAGACGAACCAGCGACAATGTCCGCCGTGGCGAAAACCTCCAAGTACACCTACCGCAGCAGTGGCGGCGGCACCACCGACGTCAACATCGAGTACAGCGCCGACCTGAGTGCTCTCTCCAGGCTGGAGGTACCGGCCCCGTAATTAGTGCAGTGCTTGTGAAGTGTTTGCGGACATATGATAGTATATGTTGTATTTTTCAGGACAAGATCCGTCTCCTCCATGATGATCTGGAATCCGAAAGGGAGCTTCGTCAGAGGGTAAGGCTCGATTGCTCGTAATGTGATATGTGCGGCGGCCGCTGCCAAAGCAGGCGCGGAGTCGCGTGCGCAGGTGTAGGCGGGGCGGCGCACAAGCACACCTCTATTAATATCACCGCCCTCGATTTGTTTTTCCCACTCGCTTCTTTCGCGGAAAATTATTTATTACGCCGCCCCTAATCACCAAATCTAACTAATTTTCTTTGCTTCGAAATATCGATTGAAATGTTCAAATAGCTATAAAAATTTTAATACCATCTCTGCTTCCTGTCTAATATATGTTTTAAGTATGCTACATAATAAATTATTCGTTATTCTGAAGTTCAATAATTACAGTGATGAAAGACGGTTTTTTATCCTGAAAAAAAAAATCATTTGATAGTACTCGTGTAGTGTAATGGTAAATTACATAATGTTAACATTAAGGATGAATATTTTTTAAAAAAAAAAATTTTCTTAATGTGGCAATGTCGTCGAGGAACTGATGTCCGTGCGGCTCTGCTGCCCCCGGCGCCGGGCTAGCGGTGACTCCGCGGTCGACGGGGGTCTGCGATATATTTAGGCACATATCGAAAGCATTCTTTGAAACTCTGACTTCTTGTTCTCCGGTCTCGCTTTTGAATCTGGGCCAAATGATGTTCGTTCCCGTTGAGAATGCCACAATATTGAAATATAATAATAGACTGTGCTGTTGGTGGCAAAAATATCCGAGTTAGTCAGAGCTACCGTGAGACACGGATTAGTTCTTAATTTAGATAAGGACAATATTAAAATATGCGAAGGACGTATTACAAACTATCGTAGGTATTGCATAATATCCTACTATCAATTAAAATAATGCACATCATTCTGAAACGTACAGATATTTAAAAGTTTTTAAAGTTTAGGAATATCTGAGCAAAGGATTGAAATTTATCAAAGTTCTCACTGCTAATGATTTCATAATTATTTTAATAACTTCTGATAATCTTAATGAACATTGAATATGAAATTAATCTAAAGATTTAAAGAGTTATTAACGATTTACATACATAGTTCATCCATTTCGTGATAATCAATGATCATTTACAATAATATTAACTTAATAATCAACTTAGTAATAATAAAAGGTTACCATTAGTACTAATATTTTTTATAAATTTGTATTAAACATTTTAAAATATTTCATACATATTCACTTTAGTACAAAGAGCCTAACACAAATTAATTTGTTATATAATATAATAATACATATATTATTTTAGATCGAGAGAGAGAAAGCAGATTTGAGCGTGCAAGTCATTCAACTTTCTGAGAGGCTGGAGGAAGCTGAAGGCGGAGCGGAAAGTCAGGTAATTCTTATTTTCTATTTTTAAGAAGTATAAATAGAACAGCGATATAAAATCTGACGTAAACAAGCTTTATAAAATAGAAGAAAGAAGAAAATTTACAAGATTAGAGAAATAATAACGCAAAAACAGAAGAGGAATCGACTAATAATTTCGCAGTTTTCATAAACCCAAGAGGATTAAGAGATAGTAACAAAAGATAAGTCACAGAGTCAAAAACTTGGAAGGAGACTAAGGTACAAGTAATAGATCTTCCATACAAAGGAGTAACTTTATCAAGATATTTGGAAAGTGATTGATAATATCGATTAAGTTAATTTAGATGTTTTTTTTATGTACATCACTCTGTATATAACATAAATATTTATAAAAATGTAAATATGTAATTTTCGCTATGCGACTCTTTGCCCATGCTATTGCGATTTTTAAACAAAAGCTATGCGCTAATATCTTTTTTGTTAATATTTTCAGGAAAAGTAGTCAAATGGAAAAAGAGTTATAAACTTTGTTTCGACAAGTCGGTAACAAGTGTTCTTATAGCAACTTTGGATTATTGTAAAATGTTTTTTTCTCTTAAATAGGAGTAAAAATTGTTAACAAAATTTTACGATTGGAGCTAAAATTAAGTGATACGTCCCCGCTATAATATTATCGTGGGGACGTGATTTGATATGTTTAATTATTTTTCAGTTCGAGATCAATAGGAAACGTGACACCGAACTTACCAAGCTTCGCAAACTACTGGAAGATGTCCACTTAGAGTCGGAAGAGACCGCACACTTACTCAAGAAGAAGCATCAAGAGATCGTGGTTGACTTCCAGGACCAAATCGACCAGCTTACCAAAAGCAAAGCCAGGTGAGAACAAACCTATTCTATTTTTATGTGTGAGTTTTAATTAATAACACATACGTTTAAATTGTAGTATTAATAATTGCTATGCGAACACATTACCATAAGCGAATTAAGCTATGCGATTTAAACCTCAATGAAAATTTAATAGAATCTTTCACATCACAAATCTTTCACATCGATCACATATGATACCTATTGTCCAATAAACATTTTGTGTAATTTCTACTGTGTAATAAATACTCTTCAATATACAATTTTGTCACCAGGGCGGAGAAGGAGAAGTCTAAATTCCAAGCTGAGGTATATGAACTGTTGGCTCAAGTAGAAAATATTACCAAAGAAAAGATCACATACTCCAAAACAGTTGAGAAATTGGAAATATCCATAAGCGAGCTACACATCAAAATCGAAGAGCTTAACCGCACTATCGTTGACATAACATCCCACAAGCAGCGTTTGTCTCAAGAAAATGTTGAGCTAATCAAAGAAGTTCAAGACCTTAAGGTAACAGAAAAATGATTGGTTTACTGAACAATTGAAGTATATACGGCATATTTCAAACATAATCTTATTTTTAAGGTCAACATTGAGAACGTTGTATACCTTAAGAGCCAGGTTGTCAGTCAACTTGAAGACTCTCGTCGCAGGCTTGAAGATGAAGAGAGGAGACGTTCTCTTCTTGAGGCCAACTTGCACCAGGTACGCCTATAATATCATGGAATTAGGGTAGAAAAGTTTCAAATTATTCGTCTGTACCAATATCTTACAACAATTTTACAGGTTGAGATTGATTTGGAATCTGTCCGCGTTCAACTGGAAGAAGAGTCTGAGGCACGTTTGGACTTAGAACGTCAATTAGTTAAGGCTAGTGGCGAAGTTCAGCACTGGCGCTCAAAGTTCGAAGCCGAAGCAGCAGCAAGAGCTGAAGAAATTGAGGAAATCCGCCGCAAGTACTCTGCCCGCATCCAAGAGCAGGAAGAACATATCGAGACTCTTATTGCTAAGATCAGCAACATTGAAAAACAGAAGTCTCGTCTGCAAAGCGAGGTAATTAATTAAATAGTAATTAGAATATAAATTTTTTAACTGTGAACAAAATAATCACTCGAAAATTTGTGATTACAGGTAGAAGTGCTCATCATCGATCTTGAGAAGGCTAATGGAACAGCCCGCGAGCTCCAGAAGAGAACAGAACAACTAGAGCGTGTCAACATTGAAATCAAGTCCCGTCTTGAGGAGACCGTCCAGCTGTACGAGCAGTCCCAGCGCGATCTGCGCATCAAGCAGACGGAGATCCAGCGTATCTCCCACGAGCTTGATAAGACCCGTGAACAAAAGGATGCGCTCGGCCGCGAGAACAAGAAACTGGGTGGTAAGCATCATAAGCAAGATGAACTACGTGTCTAAAGCATTTATAATCAAATAGTAAAATGATTTTAAAAACCACGTACAATTCAATATACAGTATAAAATATAAATTGTACATCATCAAATAACTGAATTGTTTTTAAGTTAGATCTTCATGGAGCCACACTTTATAAAAAAAATTGACCATAATCGATTCAGCCATGTAAGAATTTTGGATCCATAGTAAATGCGAATATCATATGTATCTTATAGAATAGTAAATATTTAAACCACAGTTTGAAAAATCTTCCTGTTGCCGACTGATTTTGTGTTAAAGCTGAAGACATTAACCATTCGAAGTACTACTTTTATTTAAAAGGGAGTTAAATATATGGACACGCTTTTTGAAGTGTATCCTGTCGGAGAGAAATGAGACATTAATGTTTGTATATCTCTAAACGTATAATGCGTTTACCATCCATGAAATAAATCAAAGATTAATTTAGTAATCTATAACAAATTCCATGTACAGATGACTTGCACGACGCGCGCGCTAACATCACCGAGTTGACCCGCCGTCTTCACGAGCTCGAGATCGAGCTGCGCCGTCTTGAGAACGAGCGAGAGGAACTCACTGCCGCCTACAAAGAAGCTGAAGCTGTAAGTGAACATTTCCATATGCTTTTCTTCGATCACATCGAGTTTACAGCAGGTTTCTACCCTCTGAAACTCTACTGTTCACTTATAGATTAATGTGAGGTCTCTCAGTATCTGTCAGTGGCGTTACAATTTTGTCTAACTCCGAATACAAACTCTGTGCTTGATGCGATAAACATGGAATTCCTTGGTTCACTTTTGAATTATTCAAAATCGAAGGACTGGCTAAAATCAATCAATGAATATCACCACGGTGACAGTTTATTAGCCACTAGTGTAGAGTTTATTTATATTCTGGTATAAAGGCAACTATAGCAAATAATTTTGTCGATTAAAAAGATACACCGACCTATTTATAACAACTAAAACAATGCCGTAATCTGGTATAGAGGTTTCTGTACGTAAAATTAATAAGAACTTTACACCATCTAAACAATGTGCCCGTCTTATATAAACGAAAAAACTACACAAGTTACATATAGATTATGCAACATTTAACTTTGTCAGTTTCATTTGTCTATTCGTAAAGGCGAATCTATTGTAAGAAAATTAAGAAAACAATCAAAAGATGAAAAACATAAAATAGGCATTTTTTCTTGATACGATTTCGAAATATAGCAGCATAGTAATGTAGCTCAAAATGGTTTATTTCTGTAACAAAATTCCGTATCGCCGTTACTATTTTTTTATTACGCACAGAAATTCTTTGGCGCCATATACGATACGAAATCTTGAAATAGCCGTCTTATTGTTTTAAACACTTCAATAAACACGAATTCTTTAAAAGCATTTAGAAAATTATAACATGTATATAAAAAAGCACGAATGAGTATTGTTTTATGGAAAATACATGAAACATTTGTTTATAAGTTGAAAGATCAATCTATAGTTTGTCAGTAGACAATCTAGCAAATCTTTATCAATCGCAATAAACTATTTTCCTGAAACATATGCAATGTATTATTTAAGGATTTAAGGATTTTTGCACAACGCAGTAACAAGACAAACAAAATATACATGAATAATATTATATTTTGCTAAATAATAATAAACACATAGATTCTGCACATTTTAGTCAACTGTCCTAATTTCAGTAATTTCTATCTAAGGTATACCCTACCTGAATGTCAAACTACTAGGTTTATTACTTCATTCTGTTAAACCCATGAAATTTTTGATGTCAGGGGCGTAAAGCTGAGGAACAACGCGCCCAGAGGTTATGCGCCGAACTTGGCCAGTTCCGCCATGAAGCTGAACGCCGCATTCAGGAGAAGGAGGAGGAAATTGAAGCTATTCGGTAATTCAATTGTGAAAATATATTTACTTCATCTCCGCTTCTGTAACATTTATGTAGTGCTTCAGCATGTTAAGTCTAGGACAAAGGTGTTTCAATTCATAAAAAAATATTTCAGATCGTAAAAGTATAATTTCCGGTAACTAAATTACGTTTCAAAAACTATTAGTTTAATTAAAAATATGTACTCAAATGTGGTTGGTACAGATATTAATAGTTCCCAATCATAATATTCCTTGGAATATATAATCCGTTTCAGTCATTCATTATCATATGCGCAAGGAGAAAAAGATATTATTTCATTATACTGTACTTTGTTTTATTTGGCTTGATTACAAAGCTTAATTCTTGATTACTGTATTCCGGATGCAATATCTCCTAACACATCAAAGTTATTGGCACAGTATCAATCTAAATTTATCAAATACTCTGATTGGTGAATATATGCGGTACATACGTATGATCTTTGGCGCTCGCCTCGATTTAATCTTCAGAGAAAGACAGTTATGATTTCTTTGCGGTGGTTGAACGTCTTCTAATTTCGCAGTCAGTAGTTTTGTGTCTTAATAATAATTTAAAAATCCAATATGACATCGACGAAAATTCCCAATAAAAATAAATGGAATCGCCCTCCTACTTCTATTTACGAGAACAATTACGGCTACGGAATAAATTTTTATCAGCCTATGATAGACTATATAAGTGCTAAAGAACATGGCGTAAATGCAAAACCTCCTACCTTACCTTGGAATAATGAGAGAGGTTTAGAAAAATATAGATCAGATCGGCCCATAGAAACATATTCTGATGCTGACCTCAAGAGGATTACAAAAAAAGTAGCTGAAAAGGCGAAGAAAGATCTTAACAGTTTTAATATTACAAAGAGATCGCCATTTTCAGTAATTGCTACCGCAGCGGCAGCAAATGTATCTAAGCATGTGGGTATTGAAAGTTTTGCTCTGAAAACAAAAAAGAAAAGAACTGAAAAAATTAAGTTTGAGAAAAAAAGAGCGATAATTAAAGATGATTTCTACACTTTAGATGACGATATAGACAATAGTTATTTTGGGATAGGTTCCAAAGACAAAGCTAAAGTGTACAAAGGCAAATCTGCAAAAGCCATCGCCCAGACTTTACTCAGTGATGGTTTAAATAAAGTTTCTGAAGTCAGGTTAAAAAATGTTGACTTACCTTTAAAAAATCTTAAATTTGGTGATGGGGATCACCAATATTTACATGAATCTATAATAGCAAGAAGTGCAGAACGAGATATTAATGAAGATATCTCACAAATTGCTAAAAGAATAAATAATGGTGAATCATCGCGAAAAGTGTGCGTTGTGAGAATTGAAACTGAAATTCCGACTATAAGTGATTCTTACCGTCAGCAATTAAAAGAACTTAAAGAAACGATAAAACAATTTGAAGAAATAAACACTAACTTTTTGATAGACGAGAGGTATAGAGCGTGTATGTAAATACTGAAATAATTGAAGCAATTTTAATTTATTAACAATCATTATGTTCCATAGCAAGCAGACCAGCATCGAAATCGAGCAGTTGAATGCTCGTGTTGTAGAAGCCGAAACCAAGTTGAAATCTGAGGTCACCCGCATTAAGAAGAAGCTGCAGATCCAGATCACCGAGCTTGAGCTATCACTCGACGTTGCTAACAAGACCAACATCGACCTGCAAAAGACCATTAAAAAGCAGTCTCTGCAGGTATTCTAACAGTCTGATCAAACTTATTTAAACTTTTAAATCTGAAATACTTGTAAATGTAATATAAAATGTTAATAATGAAAATTTTTCTTAAATATTTTCTTCCACGTCATTAATTAAAAAAAAAAGGTTAAATACTCCTTTGAACAAGCTTAAGTCAAATAATTTTAAAACATTATTTATCTCAATATTTTCAGCTTACCGAAATCCAGTCTCACTATGATGAGGTACAGAGGCAGCTCCAGGTAACGCTCGACCAGTATGGCGTTGCTCAGCGCAGAGTACAGTCCCTCACTGGCGAGATCGAAGAGATCAGAGGCAATTACGAGCAGGTAAATTATTTAAAATGAATATACTTATACATCTTAATTAAAGCAAATATATGCAGCTAGCAAAGCGGAAATTATTTTTTTTTAATTTCACGTACGATTGGTTAATAACACAATAGATGGTAAAGCGTGAAAGCTACATTACAGTAATACTTTTATGATAGTGGTTTGATATCGCGAGTATGATCAGATGGATTGCACTGGAATTGCTGTAGCGATAAAAGTGTACTTTGTACATTGTATGTTGTTTTGTATTTATAACAGGCCCTTCGCGCCAAGCGCACTATCGAACTGTCCTACGAGGAAGCACAGACTCGCATCAATGAGCTGACCGTCATCAACGTGAACTTGTCCAGCAGCAAAGCCAAGATCGAACAAGAGCTCGCTGCTGTCGCCGCTGACTACGACGAGATCACCAAGGAACTGCGCGTTGCCGATGAGAGATACCAGCGCGTCCAGGTATGTAAATATGTTCAATGAGTATGAACCTGGAGTCTGGAGCAGAATGAAAAGTCTGGGTGCTGATGGAGCCAATAGAGAGTTACAAAAATATGTTGTAGAATTCTGTTTTATCAGATTTTTATTTTAAAATTACATACAACGGACAATTTAGATTTGCCATATAATCATAATTGGTTACGAACTAAAATACGTTTAAGATATAAAGCGAGAAGAACTGACTTATTTTGCTATTAGTTATTTATAATAAATTGGCTTATTAAAAATCTGTTGTCAAAATTGTACAGGTAACAAATTTTATTGGACATTTTTTAGACCGAACTCAAGCACACCGTTGAGCACTTGCACGAGGAACAAGAACGGATTGTCAAAATTGAAGCCATCAAAAAGTCCCTCGAAATCGAAGTTAAGGTAATCAAAATATATTTTTAATATATTTAATTTTGAACGAAAATGTGTATGTGCATGTATGTGCATGTGCATGTGTGCATAATAGCTTCACAAAAAAAGGTCATCATCAGTAGCTGATAAACGTCCACTGCTGGATATAGGATTGAAATAAATTGATTATAAAAAATATTTTTACGTTTATTTTATCTGTGTTATTTGTTCTTTAAGAATATCTCGATCCGCTTAGAGGAAGTTGAGGCCAACGCAATCGTAGGAGGTAAGCGTATCATCAGTAAATTGGAAGCCCGCATCAAAGACTTGGAGCTGGAAATGGATGAAGAAAAGAGGAGGCACGCTGAAACTATCAAGATCCTCCGCAAGAAGGAACGCCAAGTTAAGGAGGTCATGATTCAGTGCGAGGAAGACCAAAAGAACATCGCCTTGCTCCAAGACTCCTTGGAGAAGTGCACTCAGAAAGTCAACATTTACAAGAGGCAGCTGGCTGAACAGGTAAGCTTTAACACTAAATGGAACTTAATTTTTTTAATACTTCTTACCGTACGAGTGCTGCTATAACAAGTAATATTAAAACATTACGGTTATATTTATTTTTTTATCAACAGGAGGGCATGTCCCAACAGAGCGTAACCAGAGTCCGACGATTCCAACGCGAATTGGAGGCCGCTGAGGACCGCGCCGATGTCGCTGAAAGCAATTTGTCTCTCATCCGCGCCAAGCACCGCACTTTCGTCACCACTTCCACGGTGCCTGGATCCCAGGTGTACTTGGTACAAGAGTCCCGTGCCCTCAGCACAGAGTAAGCGACCCATCCTTCGCCCCGAGACACATCAGCATTTCTCTCCACCAGTCGTTGCAGGGGCGCAATTCCGGTCGGGTATAAGCCTAGTCGTTCGTTAAGTGATGTTTGAATTACAGGATAGATGGCGTTAGTAGGAATTGCTTTGTCTCATGGCGCCACCTGTTGCCGAATTGCGTCTTGGGACGGGCGCTCGGCGGGACGACTCGCCCTATTAATACCGTGTCTCCACACTACAACAGTCGACCGCCGACTTCTCGTCCCATTTCGATTTTTCTATTGTAACTGCTAATACACAGTAAATAAAGAACCAAAAACTGATGAAGCCTTTTTTTCAATATCAAAATTAAGCTCACCGGCGCTTTACTTTACTATGGCATTATAAACCGTAATTTAGGCGCAGTAGTTAAAAATTATGAAATTACTTTTATATTATTATTTATTAACAGTGCAATGAAAATTGTACCTTTGTAATTGTAACTTTTAATAATTAAAAATAAATGCTATTTATGTTAAACAATGAAAAAAACAATAAAAGTTCAAAAACAACCATGCGTTTTATTATTTAACGAAACAGATAAATCGTATCTACAACTAAATATTGAAAACCGCATTTTACTGGAGGTAGGTCTCTGTTACCGGGGACCCTCTAAGTGGGTACCAGTACAGCTTCTATTTCTACCGCTAAGCGGTAGTGTGCAAACATTACTGTGTTTCGGTTTGAAGGGCGTTGCAGCTAGTGTAATTACTGGTGTAACGAAACTTAACTTCCTATGTCTCAGGCGATAAGTGCAATGTGGTACAGTATATACAATATCATCCTAACTAGAGTCATGTTGTTACGGACGGGTGTAACATTTAACATCAGGTTGTCTTGTCGCTTAATTGTATAAAAAACGCAAACAATTTTTATTGTATTTTAATAAGATTAAACTGGATTTTAGGTATTTACCATATGACCTTGATTTTCCTTCCTATTTAACCGAAAGATAAATCTTTCTGTCTCCTACCTGTACGCAAGTCTAATTATTTCCCTTTCCCAAACAATATTTATTTAGATTCATTAATTCATACAAATGCTTACGTATCTTATACTATCAATGATCTATTTAACTATCCAGTTAAATTAATGAATGATAGTATAATATATAGTAAAGTATATATATATGAGAATATAGTATACGGAGAACACAAACACTTTATTCGCAAGGCATGTCGTATCTAGACTAAAGCTCGTAACTTGCATGAAAGTTTGGGCTTTAAGGTTGAACTTTATCATCCAGGTCTATCTATATGCAAATCCTGTTCATAAATCCCCGCTTCCGAAGTTGAAATAGGTTTTTCTATTTTAGTCAAAAGTATCGTAAATTTAGAAAACAAAAACATTCTCTGTTTCATTATTAAATTTTAGTCAATTTGTTATTTATATATTATATATGAGATCTCAGTCGAGTTAATTGCTGGAAAGTAATATTCATACTGGACGCTGTGGTGACATTATGTTTGATGTTATTTTAAGTAGACAAAAGCTCGAATTTAATATTCAAAGTCGCCTTTATTACTCGTAATTGGTTACACACTTAATATAAAATAATACTAGTTTGTATTTCACGTGCTACTTACACAATTTATTGTCAGAGAACTCATATTTGGAGTAAGCTATCTAGTACTATTATCCTATATTTGATTTTACAAGATCATTTTTTATTACATTATTTATTTAATAAATTAATAAACTGCATTTGCTAAATAATTGATTTTCATGTACCAATGGCTTTAGACCATGGTTCTCCTGCGGATCTCCTCATTTCTGATTCGATCTCGCAGGGAAACTCCGAGCATAGCTCGCTCCATCGCCCTCTCAGCAATCTTAAACTTGCGGACAAGGCCCACAGTAAGCGGCCACGTCTCTGCTCCGTATGTCATCACTGGCAACACACACTGGTCAAAGACTTTTGTCTTGAGACACTGCGGTAATTTGGACGAGAAGATATGTCTATATGATATGATAGGAGAACCAAGGTCACCGACATAGCTCGAAGGGTCGCCGTCGCAAAGTGGCAATGGCCAGCGCACATAGCTCGCAGAACCGACGGCCATTGGGGCAGATAGGTTCTCGAGTGGCGGCCATGTACCGGAAGACGTAGCTTGGGCAGACCCCCCACAAGGTGGACCGACCACTTGGTCAAGGTCGCTGGCAACCATTGGATGCGGGTTGCCCAGGACCGGTCTGAGTGGAAATCTTTGGGGGAGGCCTTTGTCCAGCAGTGGACGTCTTCCGGCTGATTGGATTGATTGAATGACTTTAGAATTTAAGTTATGAACATTTGTAAACTTTAGTTACAACAGCGAAATATAAACGGTAAAGGAAAACATCGTGAGAAAACCTGCACATGACTTAGAATTTATTCTAAGGTGTGTGTGAAGTCACCAACCCGCATTGGGCCAGCGTGGTGACTATGGCCCAATCACCCTCATATGGAGGGTAGGCCTGTGCCCCAGCAGTGAGGACGTAAATAAGTTGTTATGGAAATTCATTTAATTTTATTACGAATAACACGGTAAATTTAATTAATCTATGACTATAAGATACCACGATACGCAGTTATGAAGGAATGACCCTAGAGAGAGAGAGGTTACTACAACAATATACTAGTTTTTTCAATATTATCTACGAATTTTTTAATTCATTAATATCAATAAAAATTCTGGAGAACTTTTCATATTAATAACTTATCAACGATATAGATGTAGCTGTACATCATCATCACCTGAAAGCGAGTCAATATTGTTCCCGCCGATCCGATAGTCACATTACAAAACGCTATCTACACTGACACACGCGTCGACAGTGTGCGCGACGGATACGAAACGATATCGTGACGTATACCTAAAAAGTCTCGTGATATCTCCGCTCTGGGGCGTTAGTGTCGCAGCCGCCGCCCGCCCAGTCATCGGCCGCCCGCCCTGCAGCGCACGCGCATCTACGTCACACCGCAATAACTTGGTGAGTCAACCACTATAAGAAATTCCGATATAATCACAATAATGCAATATCTCCCATGAAATAATAATTCACTTGGATGACTTGTACCGTGTAACGTCAATAGGACGCCCGTTTTATTTCTGTACGTACCGTGCATCTGTCTGATGCATGTCGTCTGGGCCGGGGAAGTGTAATTAACCAAAACGGTATTTTGTATTTGCTTTTACAGTTTTAGATTATACGGAACATCGTATAAAGATATCTAGTAATGTTTAATAATAAACGAAATTCCGAGGAGGAACGTATCGAGTTGAATTGTTTACAAAAGATCTGATATTTTAATAGATGGATTACCGTATACTACATTAAAGTACATCATTATTAGTTTCTTTCTTTCCATGGATTTTATTGCATTATTATCAGTAAGTTGAGAGTAAAGATCTCAACTTACTAATTCACTTTAATGCCGTTTTAATAATGATGTAATTTTCTTCATAAAGACTGAAAGATTAATATGTGAATACATATTAAATGAATCATTTCAGAATTTATACACAGCTTATTAAGTACATTACAAAACAATACCAAATAACGCATTAGGTTTTTAAATTTATAGTCCTTACGGGTCAAAACGTTTACAAGATACATCTAGAATAAATGTAAATAAACATTTGTGAAAGTTAAAAGTGATTTCGACCTCCAAAGAGTAATGTAAATAAATCATCTTTTCACTTTGTTTATAACTCGATTCGCATACATAAATCTAACTATAGTATATATATAGATTAAAGTAAACCTAATTAGTGAAAAAATTGATTCTCTAAAAGCATATTTTGTCTTTGTGATTTTCGATAGGAACAGAGTAGATATATATAACAAAAGAAAAATTAATGTAATCATTTAAACTAGCCGTGTGTTAAATTCAACACATGACCGGTTGGTTACTTCGAAGAATTTCGTAACGTTCATAAATAACAAAGTCTGGCAAAACAAAACTTGTGATGTGTGTCAAGTTCACTGTTAACCTGTAATTATTTTATGTCAGTCAGATTGTCTGGTTTAATGTGGTTTCGGTGTTGTTTTCAGCCCGCTTTCAATTTCTTGTAATACTTAGAAATTTAAAAACAAAACAACCGAAAGTGTTCGTGTAACAGATTTTCTGTGTTGAAAACATTCATATATACTAAGGTTATTACCCTTATCATGAGGGTTTTTTTTAGATATTATTAAATGAGCGTCTTAACCTTTTGTATAGATTATTAACTTCATTATTATATTTAATTTAACAGCCAATCAAAAATAGGATATCGTAGCTTAAAAAGTGTTTGATTCAAATATTTGTAATTTAGTATATGAATATAATAGTGAACTATTATGGAGAACCATTAGCTATTAATTAATACGGCTTTGATTTGATTAATAACGTATTTAAATATTTTGTAATATAGATATCATAGTTTTAATAAGATGTGTACATTTGTCTGATATATGTGTAATTGTTGTATAGCGGTTTCTTAATACATATAGTTCTTTTTAAATCAAAGCTTTATACTATAATTCCTAAAAGCCTCCTAATGTTTAAGTAAAGAGCAATACCTTAACAAGTTACAACGGAGATATGAATTTGATTCGATATAACTTGGTGAAATAGTATTTTAATTCATTTTTTTTTTATTCTTATCAAAATTTAATTTCTCTTACCTTTCTTACGTGGCTCTATTTATATAGAAAAAATTAATCATATAACAATAATGAAACGGATAAAGAGACAGCGGTGGTATTAAAAATAATTTGTCAGGATATCCCATTGCACCGAATGCGGCTCTGTCTATTTTTAACTACGCCGCCTGTGTACAAATCTACAGCTGCGCATTATGCCTGTCATCTCAGTAGACAGGACTGAATTAAGGCGGCAAAATTTTTAGCTCAGTCTAGACATTCATTAAATGTGTCCATTACATAGTTTAAAGCTACGGTACTTCTATCTAGGCTTTTTTCGATTGCTCAACCACTGATCTACACTATCTGTATATCATCTTTTGTTATACAAAGAAGCGTAGAGACGGGCGAGAGGTTTACCTGATGATAAATGTTAGGCCTGCTACTATCCCTGCAGCTTTAATATTAGAGTTCTGTGAGATCTGTGTTTGGTCGCTACTCTCTAGTTTTTAGGCTATGCGAGTTGTTGAACTGCTGTAGTAGTAAATCTATTGAAATTTCGTAAAGTGTGTTCTTGCAAACATGCTACATGCTACTTTATGACTGCAACTAGTTTATATTGTATATCCTAACCTACCGTTAAACAGTGAGTATAATTAGTAAATGTTGTCTCTTTCTTAACAATAATGTACTAAGAATTCTTGTTTAAATTCTTTGTATGTTTTAGTGAATGTAATAGTGTATGATTGATTGTAGACTGAATCAAAAAAAAAAATTAAAACGTAGCGCTATTTGGGATGACATACACATCACGATATTGCGCTCGTCGTTTTGTGATGTTATGTCCTGTTATCGCAGTAATGTTTAAACAGGAACACAGTAATATTTGCACACTGCTGTTTAGCAGAAATAGGCGCTGCTATGTTACCTGCCTAAACGTTCCCGGCAACAAAGGCCATTAAGATGCTAATTATGTTTTATAATTAAACCTTAAAACTGTACAAAACGTCATATTTTCATTAATAAAAAAAGGGCGAGAAATTATATTCCATAATAAGCCTTCCGGCTCGATACAGTGGATACATTTTTTTATAGGGATGATTATGAATAAGATACGTTTTTGTTTCTTGAAGTGTCAGTATATTAATTATAATAAATTAATTGTAGTCTCAGGTATAGCCAATATAGCCCAAACTACAAGGATCGGTTGCCGATGGGGCAGTAAGGTCTTCGCGTGACGCCTACACCTAGACGTAGTGTTGGGAGGCCTCCCACAAGGTGGACGTCTATTGGCTGATGATGATGATGATGAATTGTATTCCGGAATTTGAATTCGTATCTATTTATAACCACGGATGTCTTTAACTTAAATTCAGGCACTATTGCGATTTTAATGCCACTCAGAGTTTCGCTGCCGGCAATATTGCTTCAAACAGATGCCTGAATTGTTAGACTGAAGTGGATTGCATGCAAGATATGGGGAAGTTTTTTTAAGATACTGTTGAAATATTATTTGCATTAAAGACAGTTCTCAATTCGAAGTGTTAATACTTCCTGGGGGCATGGACACTATTAATAATTTATCAAGTATCCAGATCAGTCGGAACTTTTCCAACTGTTATATTTTTAGTCTTTGGAAAATGACTTCCTTTAAAAACAAAATGTATAATGTACTTAGAAATGTTTTAACCGGCACGAATACAGGCAAATAGGTCACGGGACGTTGACTTACCTAGACTTGTAATGTTTCCTACAATTAAAAATTAGGTATTTAGTGCAAGTATTATTTGAGACGAACTAATGTTCTATTATAGTTTCTCACCTTCAAAGATTTTAGGATACGAAAATGTTCTGGCAAAAGCGCCTTTTTAAAATATTACATTGGAAGAGTCATTCGTTTTAGTTCCTTAACTTAACTTTACATACTTTTCTTTAAAGTTTAACTAAACTAAACTTTATTAATGTTTTTTAACTCTATTTATATAATATTATCATATACGGTTTGTAAAAAACAATTAACCGATGAAGGAAATTTTATAGACAGGAATAAAATTTCTCCACCGTACATAGTACTTGTAGATTTCTGAAACGTTTCTTATGTTATTAAATATTTTATTCAACGTTGAAATTATTGATCACGTGGTAAACCATTGATGCTGCAAAAAAGATAGTACTGATAATGCAGAATAAATCTTGTCTATACTATTGATTTTTCACTAAAGCTCTGGCAATTTTGGCACCACTACAAATGTTGCAGTTCGTTAACTTTGTGCTGGCACTCGTGCGTTACCCCAAAGATTTTCATTACACATATAAATGAGAAAAAATGTATATAGTTTTTTGCTTTATTATGCTAATTTTGACTTTCCTACCTGTTCACTGTGATAAGAAATAGATTCTTAAAGAAGTATAATGAACATTAACGTTTACATACTTGAATCCATCATTTTCTTTTTCATAGTAATTGATATATATGTATATATATATATCGATTTGTAAGTAATTTTTGTGTGTATTTAACATATATTCTCATGTTTTTACGTTTCGTATCAATATTAATTTGTTTTTTATTTTGTCTATGAACAATCAAAATGTTGATTGAAAAAGCGCCTTGTGGCTTTATGTCCGCTATATTATTTATTGTATAGTTGAATAAAATGTATTTAAGTGCATATATATAAAGATTACTTATGGGAATGTCTGACTCCGAATAATTTAGAGGAGTCACCGTGTATGATTCTTTTGAATTCCTCTAGCTGAAATGAGGAGTATTACATTGTACAATACCTAGGAGCAGTTGCCGTTGGCAATACCTTCAGATATCGAAGTCACCGAGTCGGGAAGCAAGTGCGTCCCCATTTCAGCCGAGGCAACAACCCGATCCGAACCCGAGTCTTTGACACTTAAACAACTGGGAGTAGGCCATTTATTTTCGTAATGTACTTTCGACAGAAATAAATCTCAACTGGATCTGTTGAGATTGTTTACTGATCATTTTCGTCTCGTTTTACGTATCGTGATAATAGTCAACCGCACACGGATCCGTTACATTGTGACTAATACAGACGAACGGAGAATAAGCATACACATATGTTTATATTTCATGACCTTTAGTTTACTTTATATACAATAGTAAAAAGATAACATGTGCCTCAAAATATAACTTTTAAGTTTAATAATTAATACATATTATATATAAAAAAACGGTCAACGATATAGTATAGCAAATTACTTCCCAAAACTAACTTTCCTGTAATAATACAAAACTCCTAGGTTACCGAATTTGTTTACATGCGCTTTTAGGCATTATTTTCTTTAACTAATGATGGTATGAAAAAAAAATATTATAATTAGTTGCACAAAGAGCTATAACATAAATATCGATGACGGCACAATTCTTAAGTAAATATATAAAGTAATAAAGTAAATAATGACTCCTAATGGACACAAGTACATATTCACTATTGTTATATACATATATTGTTATATGAATATGTTTGTACTTTTGTATTCTATTTTTATGTTTAACATTTCATTTAGCTTTTTTCTTTTTATCAAAATCTAGTTATCAACCACTAACTGATCCCCGGCCGCTTTGCTGGCTTTATTATAAAATTAGACTTCTTCAGACTAGAAATTTGTGTGAAATTTTCCTTAAGAACAACCGCAATCACAAATGACTTTCTATAATAACCGTTACTATAGCATCCGTATAAGATGAAATGAAAATGTTTGTAAAAGTTAATTAGAAATAAAATGTTGAAGCCTATAACCGTTTAGAAACCATTTCGCGTCGAATGGTCACTTTCCCATGTCGATACGTCCATTAGTTTTCACGTGATTGGCGAAGAAAGAAAACCCATTTTCATTACACATTTATATATATATATTACAGCGGTAAAGGAATCGGTATGATACAATTACATAGGTCATCATACTGTAAATATTTTATGACTAGATCGCAGTGTAATATTGTAAAAGTTGTCTCACACGTAATCTGCCCCTCGCTGTTCCGGAAGCTGCAGTACGATTCGAAAGCACCACGACAGTTTCTCACGAGCAAAAATAGTATCTGATATACATAACCAAATTGACAAATGACAGTGGACCGAGATCCTGGATAAGGCAGTTAAATAGTGGATAATTCACTTTCACTACTGGCTTCAACATGGCGGTCGTGGTGCGCTATTTGCATTGCCCGCTTGTTCGTTCTATCACAGACAGAGCGAATTGCGTCGTCTTTAACTCTCATAAGTTTTTGCTAATGTAAGTGAATGCACCGCTTCCCAATCTCTGTATGATGTATAGAAATATTATTAGAACTAAATTAGTTGTTAATTTTAATACTCTATATTTCATTGATACAAACGCTAATACTTGTAAGAAAACATAAAAATCAAAAATGTTCGTCTGCCTCTACATATTTGAAACGGCTACATTAGATTGCGACGAGACTTTCACTGGCATATAGCTAATGTTATAAGACATTACTTTAACATAAATCTATTTGTATGTGTACATGTGTACAGAATAATTTATTTATTGTTTGGATTCATAAACCGTTATCAATCAGTAAATTCATGTTACGGTGACATTTGAAGGTAGATTTAAGCAAATTATTTAGCATATGGTTCATAGGAACCAAAAATTAAAATATTATGACAAAAGCCCAAAGCTCTTACACGACGAAAGAAAGATAGTAGAATGTTTTTCAGTTTCTATTTCATTCTAAATATACATAAGGACAGAACCTCTTTTGCAAATGAGTTATTCAAATGTTTGAATGTAATTATACCCATGCCTTACTAATGTTTGAATGTAATTATACCCATGCCTGGTCTAATGACCAGACAAACTAACTGAGCGTTGTAAAACCGACAATAAAAGAATATTATTTTTCTAAGATATACGTCTATACTATAAGCCTACTAGAACAGATTTAACTTACACGTTTGATTGTAAATAATATATTTTTTATAAGCAGAAATTTATACTTTGTTCGGTTCCACACCACATCATAAAAAATTGATTTTAATCATATCATTCCCTAATGTTACTTTCTATACTTTCGATTTAAACAACATATATATACTCTGGCGAATAAAACGAATTAAAGAACAGTAAAAAATCCAAAAGATAAACAACCTTCAAACTGTTTTATTCATTCTAAGTACAGTCACTGCAACAACCTATAACTGGACAGAATAATTTATCTGCATCACGCTACCAGATATCAAAAATAATTTAATGGTGGTGTAGCCGATTTTAAATCTTATAATTATAACCTTAAGATCTAGAATCTATATAATACAATTAGGATAGCGGTGAAAACTTGGCCATTGGTCTTTTGTCCATTGACTCAATCAATATGGGTCACTCCGGAAACGCTGGATTAAAACCTTTCTATTTTAAAACTACGTCATGATATTTACTATGTCAATAATTTTACGTCGAAAATAATCGGAACTCAAGCTGATGTTTCTAGTGGGCATTATTAGATTATCTTACGAATTACTTATAATCCTTGATTGTAAATACAGATACAAAATTATCCTGAATTCATGACAATTATATATAATAAAGAAAAAATTATATTTACTATTGTACAATCGTCTTAAGCCTAAAAAAGCCTTCAGTTAAAATATTAACATTCTTAATGATGTCCTTTATTTTACTGTAATCAAGAAAAATATAATATATAAATTTAAAAAAGTATAAATATTTAACACTGCACAAATAGTTTTGTTACATGTTATTGTATATGTTGAACTTATTCATAATTATTATTTATTTGTTTAAACAAAAGTGTTTCTTATAATCAAAACTATTACTTCTTACAGTTTAATTATTTATTGCAATGTAAAGCAACAAGTAATGTCCACACTGTGTTAAGCTGTACGTTGCCGTACCATATCAGGAATATCCTATACTTTTGAAATACATATCTTACGCGGAGATCTGTTTAAGTCTTAAAAAAAGTATTTGGTCGCTGGGAAAATAAGTGATTTAGTATACCTTAAAAATACTAATTCCTAAACGACCATTTCCTTATGAAATGTATATAAATATAGTATTTTTAAAGAACAAAACCACGAGACAAGTAAGACGTTCACTAATTAATAGTTCAAGACATGGTTATAATTACGCCTATTACAATGTTTAAAAGCACCATATTGCTGAAAGAGAATTATGTTTGTCCATAGAAATAGGTGCCGCGGAGGTTCCTGCACAGACGGTCTCCTACAGCAGAGACCTGCAACCAGTTGATTTGTGCAAAAAAGGTGGAAACCAGTTTAAATCTACCGTTAAAACAAGTAGACGGTGCAGAACATCCATAACTTTTTCAACACATACTGGTCGTATATGAATGAAGGTTGTACTGTTATACAGAGACCGAGCATAACTTCTTATCAAAGTAAAATGTTATCTTGCTGTATTAAGATTGTCCAATATAAATTGTTAAAATACGGATGCTGAATATTCTTAATGTAGAAATAACCTGCTAATTTTCTCAACATTACTAAATCCTTTTGTAGCTAAACGTTTGTTTCTGTCTTATTATGTTAGTTTAAAATAAATAATAGGTTGGGGATAAATTCTTTACGCATTGTAGTATGTATGAATATGTAATAAAATCTCTTTGGCTATACTATTTGTATCTGCTGCTGGTTTTGGTGTAATTGTTTTGGTGTCAAGTTTAAATTTTAAAAAACATAATTCCAACTTCATAATAGGAGAATTTGTGATTTTCATTTGTTTTTCGTACTGAGTCAAGATGAGTGAATCTAATGAAGAGATTCGATACATTTTAAAATTTACTACAAAAAAGGTGAAAATGCAACGCAATCCGCGAAAAGTTTGCGATGTGTATGGAGCTAGTGCAGTGTGCAGTATCTGTGAGACAAATTTGGTTTAAACGTTTTCAATCCGGAAATATTTCAAAGATGCACGTCGCTCTGGTCGCCCTATTACGGATAAAATGCATGCCATTTTTAAAAAAGTGGAACAAGATCGGCATATCAGTAGTTACGACGTAACTAAAGAACTGGGAACTGACCGCAAATCAGTTTTGGCGCATTTCAAAAAAACTGTGTGCACAAAAAAGCTCGATATTTGGGTACCTCACGAGCTCACTGAAAGAAACCTAATAATGAACCGTGTACTCGTTTGTGATTCTTTATTACGTCGTAATGAAACCGAACCATTTTTGAAGAAGATGATAACTGGTGATGAAAAGTGGATCACGTACAAGAACGTGCGAAAAAGGTCGTGGTCAAAGGCCGGGTTGGCTTCTGCCGGTCAGACTGTAGCGAAACCCGGGTTAACTCGCAACAAGGTGATGCTGTGTGGTGGGATTGGAAGGGCATTATTCATTATGAGCTGTTATCATCAGACAGGACCGTGGATTCTGAACTCTACTGCAAACAACTGACGAGATTAAAGCAAGAAGTTGAAAGAAAGCGCCCGGAATTAAACAACAGAAGGGATGTGGTTTTTCATCATGATAACGCTAGACCTCACACATCTTTAGCCACAACAAAAATTAAGAGAGTTTGGCTGGGAGATGTTAATGCATCCGCCGTATAGTCCTGACCTTGAACCTTCAGATTTCCACTTGTTCCGATCTCTTCAGAATTCTTTAGGCAGTGTCAGGGTAACATCACCACGGGACTGCCAAAACCATTTGTCGCCGTATTTTGATCAGAAGTCCCAAAGTTTCTATAGGAATGGGATCATGTACCTACCTACAAAATGGCAAAAAGTTATCTCACAAAATGGTACCTACATACTTGAGTTAAATATAAATAAACTATTAAAATATGTTTTGAATTTTTTTTTAAATTGAGAAGAAACTTTTTCCCCAACCTAATATTATGATTGAGTTTATGAAAGTGTAACAATCCCGCCTTTGCTCCTACATGCTTAATTTTGGGATAAAGGGTATAGAATAAACCCAATAAGGTAAAAAATATTTCTACAGACATTCCAGTAGTTCTGTCACAAAGTGTTGAACCTTTCAATGACTATAAAATGTTAGATGTTATAGTCAATACAAGTCCAACATAACTGGTCCTTGTCTCCGCAAGGACAGGTATGCGAATGCACTTATCTCAAGTAAAAACGTTGCAATTTGATTAAAGTGTTAATGATAAGTGAGTAGAGTTCGCTGCAAATAAACTTAAAAAGCAGAGTAACCTTATCTTTACCTCATTATTGTATTTTTGTATTTCTTTTGGTTTCAGGATCTCGAAAAAGAAAAAATCACATTTAAACGAATGGATACTCGTTGAAAACTTATAAGCATGTCCTTCAGAAATTGTGTAAGTTCTTGCAGTATTTTTAATAGATAATAAATCTCGTATTAAACAAAACCGGGAGTTCTACTTCAGCTTTGAAATATTTAATTTGCATTAATAGTCACGATGGTGATGGCACGACACAAAAATGTGTATTTTAAGAGCTAATGAAATATTATAATTCGATAAATATTAATTAAGTAAAATAGATAAACGTGTTTAAATGTGAAAAGTTAATTTGTTTAGTGTATTGTTATTAAACATGTTCCTCATCATGATATATACTATATGTATAAAGCATCCTCAGAACAAAATGTTTAAATACAGACCTATGATACTGCCACTAAATTCCACTCTTAAAGCTACTATTAATCAACCTTTAGAGAACGAAGGATTCAATAAACCCCTTTTAGTCAGTCATTTACGCATTCGCATTCCTCATTCTATTTATACAACATTGAAAGGAAACTTTTGCTGGTGGTAATTGTGATGAATAAATGATAAATATACATAAATATTACCTATGTAATCATAACTACTGTATATTGATAAACAATATTTTCTTCAAGAACTTTTCAATAAAACATACATAATGATATCGGAAATTTTAATTCTAGGTTATTATTATATACAATTTGTTTGTCTTTCAGTACGACACTACAACTTATGGCCGAAACCGTGAGAATGGAAGAACAAGTACTCTGTCTGATAGACCTACAACAGTTACTGCAAAATATATCACTCCCACTTCTTCGTTTAAGACCTCAAGTATTCCCGTCCTCAGTAACGATCGCTTGGCAAGAGAAGAAACACCCATTTCAACTATAGCTAACCGCTATGCAAGTTATGGCAAAGGGGATAAAATCAGTAAATATGACAAAAAGGAATTCAATAAATTGTTAATTCCTCCAACGACCACTAACAAAAGTAGAGACGTTAGTCCAGTATCAATTCCTGGGAAATATAGTTTAAGTAGATCATCAAGGCACATAAGCCCTGACCGACGGACAACTAAACATTTAAAAGATAAAAAGAGTCAAGTTAGCTCCGACATTCGCGACAAAGACATTCCAAGTAAGACTGATAAGTCTATAGGTTATAGTAGCCTATCCAGCTATAAATTGTATCCACGATCAAGTACTTACACTCGACCTGTAACGAAGACTGACGCAAAGCCGGAGGTAACAGTTAACCGATACGCAATAGCAAGTCGTTTATCTACAAACTATTTAAAAAGTCCTACGCAAAATAAAAGACCTTCTGTATCTCCAGTTAATATCTATGAAACAAATAAAACTGAAACTGATAAACAAGATTCAACTGCGGATAATAAAAAAGATACTACAGAAGAAATAGAACAAAACATAAACGAAAATGATACTGATAACGTCGATAGCGAAGTTGAGACTATTAACATTGTCACACGTCATACATCTCCTACCCCTCCAGGATCGTCTGCTTATGTAAGGAGTAGAAGAGCAGAGTTAGCAAAAACCATTGAAAGGTCGTTTACTCGTTTAAAGAGGAGACCTGTAATGATGCATAAGGAAACACAATCCGATAGACTAGACGATCCAACTAGAACAAGTAGGTTTGGTAATACAGCTAGAACCAGCCTAACAAATTGGTCATATTATTCTCCTAATTCTAACAATTATACTGGATATGCTGGTAGATACTCAACTCAATATTCAAATATTAGAGAAAATACATCTATTAATAATTACGATAGAAATAATCGAAATACAGAACAGGTATCCAAAGAAAATTTGAATCATTCGATAAATGCTGACATCACTGAAGATGAAGGACAATTAGAGATTAATAACGTAATTAAATCTAATTCCCATCATGAATTAGATAGTGTTCACGATTCAAAAAAAGACAACGACACTTCAGAAATAATAATAAATGTCAATTTGAAGTTAAAACAAGCAAAAAGCCCTGATATATCAACCGAACTTATATCACCTGAAATAACCATAACAAATAATCACCTACCACCACAAGCTCCTAAAACAGAAGGAGTACATAAAATTAAAAAAACAAAATCACGAAAGTCAAGCGCTGACTCATTATCTGATTCAAGCTCTAAAAGAAAATTTGTAAAACGAAAAAGTAAATCGGACAGTTCTTCGGAATCCGAACAATGTACAGAAATTTCAGCAAAAAATAAAGAACTTAAATCAAAATTGCAATCTACAGCATTATCAACTAGTATTAATTTACAAAATGGGCCTATAAAATTAGTTCATTCAAACTCCCGAGAAAGCAACAGCCCAGAATCAAGTATAACTTTATCCAACCAGTCATCTGTAAGTGATGAAGAAAGCAATCTTAAATATAAAGGAAACGAATTAATACCTACGATAGATGATGACAAATTAGTTAAACAGACATCACCTGTAAGATCTTTGAAGAATGAGGGGGGTACAGAAGAAGCTAAATCATTCTTAATTAGAGCTTTAGCTCCTGTGACAAATCTTTTTAAATTAAGACACCAAGATTCCTTCGATAATTCAAGGCGTTTAGAGACCTCTATGGCTGAACCGACAAACAAAGATGGATCTAATTTCTTTAGTGACAATGATAAATTATGGAAAAGTACTATTAACACTGACAACATTGTAGCTAAAAATGATGACAATTTAGTGAAATTAAAATGTATTAGGCCTATAGAAACCGATAAAATTCGAAGGATAGATTCAGATACCGACATAAAAAGTTATAATCAAAATAGTGAAATGTCACGAAATATTGAAACAAAAAATAATAATAAAAATGAGAATCAAATATTTCAATTGCATAAAAATGATAATGCGGAATGTATAAGTCCAATAAAAAAATATACTTTGTGTGATGATGAAAAGCCGTGGTGGTTAGATAGCAGTGCCAATATACCCGAAGGTATTGAACGTCTAACACCTCCTAGAAAATCATCAAGCGATAGTGAAAAAAATAATACTGTACAGGTTAGACAAAATGATTCTGAAGAGCAAAGAGACTGGCGAATTGTAAATTCTGAAAGTTCTTGCCATCTCAATAAGATAGATGTTCAAAATAGTTTAGGTAGATCCAATTCGGAGATAAGAAATTTTCCGTTACGGCGAATACGGCACATAGAGTCAGGCGAACGTCCGTGGTGGTTGTCTAGTGACAAAAACATTCCAGAAGGTATCGAAAAACTGCCGTCATCTCCACCACAAAAAGAAAGCGACAGCTCTGACTCTGAAGAAGTTCACGTATATATACCTACAACACAATTCCCACCATTTCCTTTGCACCTCCCAGATGAAGAGCCTTTGGGTGATAGAAGAAGTCCAGAAGGTTTAGAAACTCCTAAAGAAAATGAAAATTGTAAAGGCCGAAACTCACCTTATGAAAACAACCATCACTGCAGTAGAAACAGTAATCATGTTATTCGCCAAAAAGGTGCAAAAAATTACATTTCGCGATATACAGATATTGATGATATATTGGGCACTTCTGGTCAAATTTACAGTCCATTTATGGACTCGATATTAGCAAGGAGAACTGGGCAAATACCCTTCGAAGATGATTGTGAAGAGATAGACCCTACCCAAGTCCGAATTCACGACAGTACCGCTCAAATGCCTGTCATAAAGAAGTTACATTGCAGGTAATAATCATTTGTTTACTCTGAATAAATATTGCATTTAAAAAACTGTGCTAAGCCTAAATATTAAAGAGATTTTATTAATAATCTACCATAAAAATTTTCTTATTATTGATTGATATGATTAAAATGGATCTTTTCATTGACAATACTCAGAAAATTATTGTTCATCATCATCAGCCAATAGACATCCACTGCTGGACATAGGCCTCCCCCAAAGATCTCCACATCGATCGGACCCACGTTTCTCGCATCCAGCATTGTGCATTTATAAATATTAACGATATATCTGTAAGCTTTTTAAGCTTTCATTAATTATCCATACTGACATTTAGATTAAATACTGGTGGTAGGTTTCTGTTGTCGTAGACTGTCTAGATAGGTACTGAGACAACTCCTATCTCTACAGACACGCAGTAGTATGCAAACGTAGCTGTGTTCCATTTTGAAAGGCGCTATATCTAGTGTAATTACTGGAGTAACGAGACTTAACATCCTATATCCTAGACGATGAGGGCAATCTGGTGTAGTGTATACTATCCTAACTAGCGCCACGTTGTTATGAGCAGGTGGATCACTTACCATCATATGAACGTTTTGTTGCTTTCGTTGCTTCCATGAATAAAAGAAAATTAAGAATAATATTTTTTTCACGCGCGCTGATTTTCATTACACAATACTTAGATACGGAGAGCTACGAAACGAATAGAAAATTCTTATGATGGATAAATATACTTTAAGGGTAGTTTGATTCCAGCATTATACCACTTCTTTTACCGTGTAGATTCATTCCTATAACTTGTAAACTTTAAACGATAATAGAGAAAATAAAAACTTGTATTTACACTTAACAACTAATAAAACTAAGAAAGGCCGGGTCAAAAGCACTCGCAACCGACGAGCATGCATGCAGACGCTTATGAAAGTGGTGGAAGCGAGAGAGGTGTGCCAGGATCGTGGCAGGTGGAGAAAGGTGGTCTCTGTCTACCCCACTGGGAACGAGGCGTTATATATATGTATGTATGTAAACTAATAAAACGTTTTTCAATTTCCTTCCAGAAGTGACATTGTGGACTACCGCGACGAAGATCAGGTACGTATTACTCTGTTTATTATTTTAAACGCAAATTTAATACAAATAAACCTGTTTACTTCAAAATCTTAGATTTATCTATGTTTATAAAAAGTGGGCTATTTTTTTTTTTTAAAAAAAAAGGATATCTTTGTCGAAGTCCGACATGTTACTCTGTTGTTTACCAATTACTAAGCTACGTATCGTTAAGCACTATAAATGGTTACCTATTTCGAACCAGTGTAGCTCAAATATTTACACTGATCATAAAAATAAATATGCGCCGCGGTTGACGACGTCAGCTGTCATTGTAAAAAGTTGGCGAAGTGCAGCTAATAAAAAAAAAAAACAACGATTCACGACTAACTCGCTAACACGATTCTTAAACTTGTTTATCACAAAATAATTACCCACCTCAACAATATGAATATGGGTTTTATTTTATAAATACTCTGTTTTGACTCAGGTCGAAATTTTTATTTAGACTATGAATTATTATAATAATATATCTTTTAAAGTTCAATTAGATATTAATGATATAATAGTTACATGATGTACATCATAATTATATGCTAACATGAAATTGGGCGTAGTTTACACTAGTAGTAATAAATATAATAAATTAGGCGCTCAAATGTTTGTCAGAAAGGTAACTAATCTTGTCCGAACTTGGAGTACGGCTTCCGCGCAACTCGCAGCGGGAGCAAGGAACTGAAGAGTGCACTGTATCCTTGAATAAGCCCCCTATGGGAACGCGGCGTTGAAATGAGACGGCTACAGTCCGCACTGCTGACATTGTAACACGCTGACGTCACGGATACAGACCATGAATTCTTATCAAGAGTTTTATTATTTTTAAATTAACCCGTTATATGTTCAAATGGTTAATATAACATGAACATAAATTCAATATTAATTTCATGTTAAAATATATAGAATTTTTTCGGTATTTATTCCGTAAAGATTATAATTTTTATAACTACAAAGCGAGGAAACCTCTACGATATTCACAAGATGGTAAATGTAAATGTATGGTCCTTTTTAAGATGATATACTATGCAATACATTGCGCTCATCCCTCTTAGACACAAATACTTATCTCCTTAATGTAGTAATAAAAAAATAAAATTGTGCCTAAATACATTAAACACATAATTTTTATGTAGTAATCTTCTCAAAATGTTTAAGTACTAGTTTGTTTAAATCTCATTCCTCCTCAGAGAACATGTGATACAATGTTCTGTTCGATATAACCTTGCTATGTCCAACGACCACCCGATACCAGACTGTATCATTGATATTGGCGACTTGTATTTGTAGTCGGTTTATATCGACGAGAAAATTGTACCTGAGGCAAGTTGTCTCGCAACAGGCTCTTCAATTCAGTTATGCTTATAGCTTTGTCGAAGGTGGTACTGGGTACAGTGCGCAAGTGTATCGTTTAACTTTCGTGCGCACAATAAGTTGTAAAAAGAAAATGCAGTGATTATTGTGATTTAAACACTATGTTCTGATCTCATTAAGGTAGTGTTGGACGATACCAAAATTTCTGGTAAACACGGATACATAAATATAACTATTACACGCGGAGCCGGTTTTTAAGTTTGTCTTTTTTGATGTACGAGCTTTCTGACGACTTACTATGGTAAAGCACTTTGCTATTGTTTTACCAAACGACACAATTTGTAAGTTTCAAGATATTTTTATCCTTTTAAAACCAGTTATGAAACCAAACCATAACTGTCTAATATTTTAATATAATTACACTTATAGTTTTATTATAAAGATAAATAGATTCTTATTATTGTTTTAATTTGGAGTTTATAATGAATTTTAATAATTTATTTACCCTGACCTAACCGTGTCATTAAATAAGAGGCCTGCTAGACATGAGAAAACGAAAACCTGTTACCTTATGTTAGATTCACACGCGAATAAATATTTAACAAGTGTGGTGGACTGGTAAGTATGTTTGTTGACAATCAATAATAATAAAAAAGTACAAAATAGAAAAGGAAAAAAACATAATTAACCAAAGGTAATGTTTAATTACAAAATTAATTGGATAGTAATGTATTATAACTTTTATTACGCAGTTCACAAAAATCTTTCTCTTTTCCAAATTGTGATTTTAGAAGAATAAAATTTGTTCATGTGAAAATTTATCTGCATGCTTATTATTTTTCTAACAGTTCCATGAATGGAAAATATGTAGTTATTTGTAATTATATATGGTGACGATCTCTCTGAATTACGTATGTATACAGCAAAATTCTATAATATATGCATAATGCAGGAGACAGGTGATTTCATCATAAATAGCTTAAACGTCACAGGCTGCTTGAACAAAGCTGCGTGTTCGAGAACCGGCAAGTTTTTTAACACATCCGGTCCGTTTATTATCGACTCAGATAACGAATTTATTACTTTTACACTTTCAAACAATAACTAAACCTATAACAGACAAAGGTTCGTTGATGTTTTAGAACAAAAGAATGTAATAAATATTAGTTCTGAATAGATTCCTTAAAGTTTCAATTATTGTTTGGTTCAATTTTGAAATCATTTTCTATAATAAGGCCATTGCTTAAATGTTTAAAGTCAAGTTTTGTCCATATATTAATGTAATTATTTCATTTAAAATAAATACTCTATTATTAAATATTTTTACTACACAGTGTATATACCAATCCCCTTAGCCATTTGTAATATTCGGTAAGAAAAGCGTTAAATGCTTTACATTTGTCAGACAATCACATGGTGAACGATACGCCCGCCCACAATAACATAGAGCTAGTTAAGATGTAAACACTACCACGACATTGTCCTCACCTTGAGATGCTTAGTCTCGTAATAACCCTCCGGTAATTTCACTGCAGCGCCCCTAAAACCTGAACACGTGTATAACTTAAGACAAAGACCGTTACCAATTGTTATGTAAACTAATCGACTATACTAAAAAAATTCTTCGGAATTATTAAACAAAGACAAAACGAAACTGGCTGTGCTTTGTTTATTAGAATTATGTATATAATAACTAATAACATATCTATATAAATAGATTATTATAAAAGTTATATATAAAATATTTCCACTTTTATAAAAACACATCCCGATATCGTCTGAATCAGAAGGGCTTGAGACTTGAAATTTTGGAAGAATATTCCTTTTAACGAGTATAGGTCAGTTAAGAAGTTCGGATTTTATAAAATTCCTTCTCCAAAGAGAATTGCGAGGCTGTTACGGCCAATATTACTTAGGACTGGGAACAGCTAGTTTATAGTTTTATACGTGTTGGTATTAAAATGTATCATGGAGACTCAAAAAAGTCCTCGGCATTAATACATTTTTGTACGCCCTAAGAATTTTAGGAGAGCTTATCTTATTAGTAAAGTTAGTATAATTACTTTATCTACTATATACTATAACTACTTCGATGGCGCATTTAAATATATAATATTAAAAGTTCTGTATCGTCCTTTTTATATCACCTCAATACATTGAACCTCGTGAATATAAGAATACAATTATTATCCTGAATATGGTAACATCTTCAACTTTTATATAGACGTAAAGTAGCACAACCTGTTAGCGATAAATTTAACGTCTGATAATAAAAATGTATTGTTTTTTTTATTATTATTTTTAGGCTTAAAAAAATTCTGTGCTCATATCTGAATCAGCATAGTCATTCATAATTTTTTTCAGTATAACATTATATGTCTAATTCTCTAAAAACACCCTCCATACATTTTTAAACTATCAAAACACAAGAACGTACAAACGTACAAAACACAGTAAACTTAATTTTTTTTTATTTTTATTTAGTAGGAGAGCTACTTTTTCGCACATCTCAATCTCTTGTAAGGTGTTCCACAAAGCACTGTTTTCGGGCCTTCACTTTATTTATAAAGCAAAAAGTAAATTCAAACTTTTTGATCACCTGTTTATACCATTGCAACAAATAGACAACGGCATCTATAAATAAGGTTTCAACTGAACCTGGATCTATATTTAGACGTATCCTTGCTCAGTCTAGTTTTAAATTGCTCCGGGGACCAATGCTGGACCGGTACCGTTTGTCACTAGTTTTAAGTCTTTGCTAAAATGGAACCGGCCGGTCGGAACTCGTAAGAATCGCCGTGACTGGTTTTTTCGTACAACTAACCGGTTGATAGAAATAAAAGTCACCAATCATTATAAGTTTGCAAACATTTCGATTAAACTCTTGCGAGTGTATATTTTTAAAATGCAATAAGGTAACTGGTTCAGAACCATTCCTTTGAAATGAATAAATGTGACTTCCAGTGCTCTATCTGCAACGGGAGAAAATTCACTTTTTAAACAATAAAAGTATGGTCAACAAATATTCTAACTTTAATTCTTATTATTAGTATAGTTTAACTGTAACCGCCTGCTTGTAACTTTAACTACATGAAATGCTTTTCTAGTTAACCCCATAATATGCTGCTAAATCCATATTCTATTACAGACCAAGTGCAGTATTTAGAAAGTTAAAACTTAAAATAATATTTTATAGACATCTAAAGCAATGTTTTGGAGATAAATTATTTGGTGAGTTTCGAATCATTAGCCTTGTTTGTTAACTATAACTGAAAAGTTAAAGTTGAAAGATTCACTCGTCATTGTGTTGTCTTATCTAAGCAGTCTTTTTTAGTTTGATGTGCTTTGATTAGCTTTTCCGTTGTTTACTACTG
Organism: Troides aeacus; assembly: GCA_033220335.2. NCBI lineage: Eukaryota > Metazoa > Arthropoda > Insecta > Lepidoptera > Papilionidae > Troides > Troides aeacus. Next base: position 7,996,203 of record CM067268.1, on the reverse strand, counting down.
CAACGATTAAATGAAATGGATTACTACTGTGTGTTGTCAAAATATTGTTGTGATAATCCCTAATAATTTACCTTTCTTTACTAGAACAATACCAGGTAATAGTGGGTTATAAATATATGTACTAATACTGTATAAAATATTTAGTTAATTCCGCAAAGCGCATACTTAACAAGTATTAAACTAACCTAAAACTATACGGATCACGGATTTACTGTTTTGCATTTAAAATGGGATAGTTGCTCTTTCCTAATGAATTAACTAAAGAATAGAAAGCCTTAAAGCGACAGGTTTTACTAGATACTGTTGTGGAAAGTGGCAGGATAGAAATATTCATGTGTTGTTCTAATCATATGATGCCTGTATTAATAATATGGGCTCCTTTACACGATTTAACTGTTTAATTTTTAATATATGTTTAACATACCTTAACAAACATACAGCTTTACTAGATGCTTATGAAATACATTCATAAAAAAATTATAAATAACGTATTTCTCTCTTGTAATTTCCTTCTCTTGTATAATATTATATCAACAACCCAATATCCCTGTCGAGAACAGATTTTGCGAAAACCATACTAAGTGAGGTTAAAGATCATTTAGATATGAGAAAAGAAAACAACCAAATGGATTCTAATTTGTTTAAATTATTTAAGAAATATACTCTACAAATACACAAAACTTATACAAATCACATCTCCCAGTAGTTATTTTTACATGTAAAGAGGACAGTAACGTTTTAACAGAGCGTTTAAAAGAATAATGATAAATAACAATATCAAAGACCAACCTTAGAAATCTTTCTCTTGATCAATAATTGTCACATTTGTTCGTGTTAGACTATCCTCAGATTATCGATAGATCGGTTCATTGTTTACCGTCGTGAATAATTAGGTCACGTTATATATTCATCAGACAGGCTGGACTTTTTAAATTCCAACCATATTATATATTCTAGTATTGATATCTCATTCGTATAGCCATTATATCTATTATTTGAATTCTTACCGACGATCACGTTATGTCATTGCTATAAAAAAAAAAACTTTTCAAATGCGCTACTCAGGTAACCTATGTCGAAAAATACGTTTACTTATCGGATGTACGTAATTAATTGAGATGTTATTCAACAATTTATCTATATATCATCCGAAGTAGATCCTAACTGTATTTAAACAACATTCATAGTTCGTTCCATACGGGTTGACCGAGTCAGATTAATTTCCTTCGCAAAATGCTTCTACCTAGTAAAATAGTTAACTGTCGCTGTTTATCATATGAGACTAAACACCGGAATAATATAACGTCGCCTCAACAAATAACAGATATTAAAGACAATATCAATAGAACTACGGTTGGAAGCATAATTAGTAAGGATGAATTTGCTTCCCCCTGATGCTTTTATATGACATGTTTTGCGTAGCCACATAAAGCCGGTCACTGACCTCTTAACGTGTGAAGTCTAAAATTTTATTGTAATTCCTGTAAAGCGTAATCAAGCGAAAGCATTATTGGGTCTTCGCAGTTTGATCTTATGCTTACGACTTGCAATAAACACTCGAATACGGTTGCAAGATGTTATCGCTCTGATACGACTCCGGAGCCATATTAAAGATCATCGGAAAATTTCATTCAGTTAGCACTGAGTATCGATATACTGACATAACTTAAAATGGTTTATAAATGAACGACGTACAATAATCCGCATGTGTTGTTGAAAGAAATACGTCGACGTCAACGAAAATCGATAAATAGACGTGCGATGGCACAAGGTTATATTAAAATACTAGTTTACTCTGTTAGTGTTGTTAATAAAAACAAAAATGGGTTAAACAGTGAAGACAAGAATACATTTAGATTCAAGGTCATTAATGTTTACAATTCTATGATCGAGTAATTTTGTTATTTGCAGTACGAACGGCAGAATCTCTAACATCAAATATTTAAAATTTTTTGTGTACTATTACATTTCCTATCAGTGTCTATCGGAATCGGGACTGATAATTGAAATTTCTAACCACAAAGTACATCATTAAAACAAGCTTACTCTCAATTTAGATTAATGCTATCATGATACGTACACGTCTAAAACTACACCATCAATGTAAAGATTAAAACTCTATAAGACTCTCCTATAGCGGACATTTTAAAAGTATTATCGAACGATCTAGAAGAAATTTAGGTCTTTATTAAAAAAAAATACTCTCGTTTAAAAACATTTTAAATCTTGTAATTATGTACTTCAGTTAGATATGTTCGTTGTTAGATTTTGCACAGAACTCGCCTTATAAAGACATTGAAAAAATGTAAAAAAAAATATTTTTAATTAATGCAGTCATATAGTACAAGACAGCACCTTTGGGTTAATTCTCTAGCACATTAACTATCTTATAGACAAGTAATATGTTAATTAGTACCTAGTTTTTTTTTGCAATATTGTTTCTAACATTGCCTCTTGTCGACTAGATATAAGTTTTTAATTTGTATTGTCTGTTTATTCGTGTGACTATATCAATGAATTCTATTTTATTCAATATTATTTCTATTTTGAGTATGAAACGAATATTTGTATCAGATTCCAGACAAAAAAACATACATAGTTTTATAAATAATTTGTAGAAAAGTTGACATTTTGCTATATATTATAAGACCGGCACCAAGCAATGAAATTAAACAATAATGTTACTCTGTTGTCAATTCAATTATATGTATTACTATGCATTTTACGCTCTCAAATACTGTAACCCATGCACAATTCTCCATTTTTATACTTAAATAAGTAACTTAAGATTATGTATCTTTTGTACTATAAATTTAGTTTGACGATCATTTATAAACAAATTTAAGAGCCAAAAAGGAATACTTAAATCGATTATAAATGATATCCCCCGTTGAAATAACGTTCACAGATTTCATTAACGAATGCAAATCTCGTTTTATATCAAATGCAAATTTATCTTGACCTGGTTTATTCATTTCATCGCTTACGTCCATAAGGAAATTCAATAAGCAGTCAATTGTCTGCCTTGAAGCTATAACTGCTTTTGACATGTGAGAAAATTTAACTTTTATTTAAAAAAAAAATAAATACTATTTATGTTGTATTCATATTTCATCCCATTACAGTGATTATTTTAAATTGAATATAACTATAACAAAATTTAGAAATCCTGGACAGTCATTAATGTTCATCTCCTTCAGACCTCGTTCAGTTCTCTCTCTCTCTCTGTGGAGATTAGTACTGGTCATCACAAGATGGAGAGAGATCCTTATACCATAGTCATCACCATCATAATCCGATCAAACATTTATCGATCATTACATGTTTTTTAATAACACACCTGCCTCGTATCGAAACATTGTACTAGTATGTACGGAACTAATTCCGTTTTATGGAATCTTTAAATTTGTGTTTAATCTTTAAATTGCATCTATCTAACAAATAGAATGTTTCAAATAGCTTAAATTATTAAGATGTTTTTTTTTTTACACCATGGACTATCTAAATACCAAGAAACCATATATTGAATGTAATCTAAAATGCGAAGTAAGTCCTACAAGAACAACTACGCGCATATTTAAGTTGACTATGCCCAAAGACGCACCCTCAACTATCCTTGTCCTGTGGGTATGGAATAAGCAGGACAAAAGTGGCATGTCGTGGGTGCCCGAATAATCTAGGTGGGTCGACGTGGGAAAATAACACACGAGGTCGTGTAGGCGGCTTACACAATTCCTACGACTATAATATATGTAGTATAAATAAACATTTGATGAATAATCTTCATATAAATATGTTCGTTTAGACCTTGACTCTTATATACAGCTAATAAAACTTTTCACTTAAAATTCACTGCAATGCAAATGTAAGACTGATATTGCCTCCAAATTCCTCTTTTTATTCTGTTTTTTGTTATAAACAATTAAATGAAAATATATTATTCTACTACTCGCACAGAATTCATCGTTCTCGACAGGCTTATTACGCTGAAGATAGTTAAACCACCAGCAAGAATAACAATGACTGAGCTGGGACGTCGAGTCATCGTCTTATTATTACGTTTTAGTACACCGTTATAATCTGCCTTTTAGTTCCCTCGGTTAAACTAATGATAATGAAAACAAAAACCAAAGTAAATTACACCTTATCACCGCGTAACAAATTTCACTGAATAACAATACAGTCCACTACATTTAGGGTGAGTGAAGAACCGATCTGGCAACGGTCTTAAAGTATTTATTTCTTTTGAAACAATGCAATAGAAATGGTCACGGGAAATGCCGGCGGTAATCGTTTCCACAGACAGTAAAAGCTGGAATAGATTTGTAATACGAGTATAACTAGTCTAGTCCCTTATTATATTAAAATAGGTCTTGTGCCAACGAAAACTATTTATATCAGGTGAAATAGTGTATGTACGTCAGTTATTATAAAACACGAGTACACTTATTCATCTCAGTTGAGTATTAAAATTATTTTAAAACAAACCATCTGACAAACAACGTACATCTTTTTTGTACCTAACGACACGAAATTTTCCCGGTCAGTATATTGAATATCTACTTTCGAATTAACATTGGAGAAATATATTAAATTTTACTATTAATGAAAGTATCTTATAAAGTAATTGAAGATGCTATGTCAAAGTATTTGTAATCTAAAGCCCTAGAGTTTTTATTGAAAAGGATCATTAAAAAATAACTCTAATAGATTCCAATGGTCCCGGTATAAACACTTCAATCCTAATGCTACACCTTAAATTAATCTTATGAAATAGCTTGTTATAAAACAGGCGTTTCCATATAGTAATAAATCAAAATGTAATTTACCATCCACACTTCTACTAGTACAATTTCTGTAACTTTGATGTTTGGTAATACAAGCTAAATCGATGTAAAAAGGATGATTACATTGCGTCATAACGAATTAAGCTAATTAAGTTGCGACCGCTTCGTTATTACAACAATAGCGCTGCTATTTCGCGCGCGACGCGCTATGCTAGATTATTATCAGTTCCGTTGCAGTGGTTCTTACGAAAATTAATAAGAAAAGGTATTTTATTACGAAGTGTGAAGACGATAATAAACGAATATGACTCATGTATAGCACCGCCCGCGACTCGTTACGAAACTTGTAAAAACAACCTAATACTCGGAACCGTTGCCGTCGCTCGTATTGTTTTCTTAACAAAAGATAGGTCCAAGCAGACAACGTGTCTGCACGTCAGCCAATAACTCTGTTCTTTGTAAATTGTGTTATATATTTCTATTTAAAAGCTTATTGGGACACCCAATGGAATTTCTAACAGGCGGACTTAACGCTCATGGAAATTCTCTACAAGTCAACCTAGGACGTGGGGAAATGTAGTGGTAGGCGAGGAGGAATAGAAAATAGCGTAAATAAATACATACATAACAAACTACTAGCCTGTCTCACTTCATCTTTTATTTTGTATCATTACTTACCATATTCGCTTACGTTTTAACTTCATTTTATTATTTAGAACAGTGAGTGTTTCAATGATAACTTCGAACTAGGTATATATCTTCTGTCTGTCAACTTACGTAATGCTCGATAATCAGATTCAGTGTAGAGCAAGCGACCTACAATTATTTAATAGCATTAAATACAGAATGCGGCTAAGTTAGCGCAAAGTATTGTGTATATTTTCTCACCATCAGAAACAGACGATATCGTGGACATCTTAGTATTCTACGAAATGTAAGTAGTAACATCAGTTATGCGGTCGGGTAATGAATGTCATAGTACGGGACCCACAGGTACCTATGTGCTATCAATTTACTTTCAATATTTTCTTGTTGAAGTATCTCTATGTCGGCGTTGCCTCGTTTAATGCAGGAGTTTCTAATTTCCAATCACTGTCGGTGCCAATACATACAAGATTGATTGCCTTACCAATAATATTATTATTAATAATTGTCATTATTTTCAAAGATAGCAACATTATGGCGATCACAATCCTAAATTGTAATTTATATGCGCAGCATATCTTTTCTAGTATTCTTTATGAAAAATTTAATCATGACCACTTTAATCAAGGATATTACTAAGACCTTCTTGCATTTACTTGGTCAACTGTTGTATTGATAAATTTTTAAAGATTGAGTTCCTCATTTCTATTAAAATTATTACAAAAAGATTTAAGGTGTACTTGTAATAACATTATTATATACTGTGATAGCCTATTTTCAAAGAAATTTTAATATTGAATAATTCTATCTCCCATCAGGAGTAAAGCTAGTTCACATGATTGACGACCCTGTGACAGAATAAAATCAAATTAAAGACTACTTTGTGACCAAAAATTTTATATAAGTAAACTTGGATATTTAAACTATTAGTCCATAAATTTAAGTTTTTAATAAAAGTACTTTTTATATGAGTGGTTAGGTTCATATTTTATCACTGAGTAAATATTATAAAGAATTACCGATTTTATTTAAAATGGATCCAACAGCTGCTATGTTAAGTAACAACTGCAGTTTATAGGAAAACGTAGCAAAAATGAAATGTAAGAAACCAGTATTAATCAAGTGCGGGAGCGAATAATTTAGCAAGTAACTAAACCTAATCCAGGCCTTGTCTTTTTGGGTGTACTTATCAAATATGAATTGAAAATTATTTTAATTGGTGTGCTTTTGCAATCGTTTTAGTAGTAGATCAATACATTCCATTAGTCCACTTGCTTCAACTGAAACTGTACTTGTGCTGTTTTCTATATTTCTTCATGTTCGTACCAAAGTATTGAAATATGAATCGTAATACACTTCTTTAAACGCTATCTCTTTTCGTTTATACCACTGTACCTGCTATTGTCACGGCCGATCTTGTTAGCAAACGTCACTGATGCTACTAACGATCGTGACGCCACTGACACAACGCACGCGGAATCCTTTTTGTAATGTTTACATTGAAACATTCAGAAACAACACTCTCGTTTATTGTAAACTAAAATCTTTTATTAATAACCTATACAATTCAATGTTTGCACGAACGTATATCAATCAACCGGTGCTCTGGTGATACTTCTGATTTAACTATAAAATTCAGCGGCAATACGTTTTACTTTAAAATTTACTCATTTATCTAAAATCTTTATTGACACCTTAAATTAAGATTCAATAGGCGGACTTTTTGCCAGTCAACCTAGGATATGAGAGGCACAGTGGTAGGTGAGGTAGAATCACAATAACAGATATTGTCATTGTTTTATTTACATGTATAATATTACGGAATATAAGAAAAATGTTATGAATTTCTTCACACGCAGTGTTTTTAATATTATCATGGTTATTTTTTTATGGTAACAATGAGAACGTTATAAATTTTCCTGTTTACTATACTATATTAAACTTAAAATGATGTTTTTCTAAGCTCTGAAGTACAAATGACTGAAAAACTTATAAATATACCTTTTGATTAAACGAATAAAACTAAATTAGATCTTATGTGAGAGTTCGGAATCATTAATATGCATCTAACCGCTAAACATAATCATAGCGATTAAATAATACACAGTCGCGTATTACGAAATGGAAAAATTTCGTTAGCATGATGAATGTCATCCACATGTGACGTCAACCAGCCTAAAGGAGAATTCTAATAAAGCTAAGTTACTTAACAGCGGAAGTGGCAGAATCGACGCCTCCGTATTCCGATTGTCGAAAGTGGAGTCCTGCGCGTTTGCAAAACACGATTGAAATAACAAGTAACTCTATGGTACTTCATTCAATGAATCACTACTCGTACTAGCTCTGCCGGATTATCAAAATAGTGTTATTTACCTACGGACGTAAGAGCTTAGTTTAAAATTCAATAATTGCTATACATTCGATATAAGACATACTATTTATCTAGAGACGTTTATCATCGACGATGCTATCAATTTTATGTCACGTTATGTGACGAAACTGTATGATCAAAAAGTATGCTTGTCTAAATTATTGAAAGTAGGATCGTGGAAACTGTAACAGCAGAAGATACGAGTAGAAGACAATCGTAACTTGGCTGTCGGTATCGAGAAAAACATAAAAAAAACCGTCGCTATCACACTTCACTACATCCCTCACTATAGAAGCAGACACCACCTCCGTGTTACAAGGCGATTGGTTAACCGTTGCGTCACGGACTTTATTGAGTGCGAGGTATATAAGTATATACGAGAATTACACGTTTTTGCATCGAACAAAACATACTGCGCATCACGTTATTCAATACAATATAAAAAAAACAAGGAATCAATAGTCTTTAGTTACGACAATGGATTGTTTTTAACCACATAATCTCAGATTCTCCACGCAATGTTGATATCAGAGCTAATACAAGCTATGAACACATATTAACGATTTATATTAACTTCAAAGATAAACCTCTGTTTTATTAAAAAAAAAAGGAGTAATAAATACAAATTTAGTAAGGATAGCAAGTGCAGGGTGTATGGAGTCAAATGTCCACGAATGGTGACAATCTTCATCTATTTGGTTTTCTTATAAAAAAAATGTCAAAATAAAGAGTTATTTTATAGTTGTGTAATCCTGTAACTTACGTAAAGTACGCAATGAAAATTCATATATATTATGTTAATTAAAAATTTCACATTGCACATGAGGTAAATTGATTACTATCGAAAATTGCGGGAAGTACGGAACTGCGAACAGATAAAGATATATAAGTAGAATTTATGTTGCGGCCATGAATTTCGCGTATTGCACAACTGCTTCATCCGGCTCCGGACTACGTTGTAAGTAATTACGAAATTTCGTTTAAATTAGAAGTGCAATGGCTGCTGAGCATGCCATTTATTAACATTACTAAAAATGTGTATGTAGAGCAAATAATTCTTAGAAGAAAATATTTAAATTTACATTAAACATGATTGTGCAACGAACGGAATTTAGCTTTATGTAAGTCATTGTATTAAATATCAAATGACGTAAGACTTGTAAACGGACGAGGATGTTTAATTGATTCGTAACGGACAATGTCTTTACTAGTTATAAGGATTTTGCTTTATTTAAATTTTGATATTTCAATAGACTTGAAGAGCGTCAAACTGAACACGATAGAAGGTATTAATGAAGACTTGTTATACGCTAAAATACTTAATATAAGTTGTTGAAAAGAGTCGAAAATTTGAACACGGAGACTATCGTTGTGGAATTCCGTGAGAGAAGCCTATGTCCAGCAGAGTGTGTATTGTCAAGTTAATTACAGTGATTACGGGAAACTCTGGAGTTTATAACGTTATGTCCCATAATTGGAACAGGGTTAGATCTTCAAAAAAGTATGAATAAACGCTTATTTATAAGTAAAGTAAGTTTGGTCTATTTTAGATCTTTTTTTTAATTCGACGACGCAAAGAGCGAGACTTCCACCTGATGGTAATTGATACATCTGCCTGCAATATCGTGGCAGAAGTTAGGATGGTTTACACTGCACCACTTTATGCTTGTCGTCTCGGGAAGTAATACATTGAGTCTTATTTCAATAGTTACTAATACCTTTCTATTAAAACTAATATTTCACACTACTGTATATACTTAGACGGTATTCGGCAAGAGAGAGCAAGTGTAACTGTCTTTATATTTATTGTCAGCGTTTAAATTGTATCAATCAATTACTCTGAAGGTTAAGCATGCATCTCTATGAAAAAATCCTTAAATATTATTTTTTTTTATGCGTGAGACAATATTTTAAAATTCAGCGTAGGCACAATTATATAGTTGGAAGACAAGGGGAATCGTGATCATGTCTATACACGAGCGAGGTCGCAGGAGTTCAAGTGCTGGGTCTCAGCCGGCATCACGACCTGACGAAAGCGCGTGGTACGACTTCCAAATGATACCGGCCATTCCGCTTTTTGCGCTTAACCTAGATTTCATTATTTGAATTATGGGAGCGCATAAAATATGTTTTTTACAAAAAAAATCGTAATTCGGTACGACAAAAGGCTAGCCGGTCCGTTATAGTTATGTTACATATTAAGGATTTTTTTTTCAGTCAATATAATTGAGCCGTAAACATTATAACAGCGACTCAAGTTGCAGAAATATAATAACATTATAGTAAGAAAATCTCACCAATAACATTAGTTAAGTAATTTCGTACTGTTGTAGCATTTTGAAACAAACCAAACACCACTGTTGTAGAAATTGTTTATAACCAGGTACAGATCAGAAACAGTTATCATACCAATATATTTATTACATTTCTTTATATCTCCTCACATGGATGGAGGGCAAATTGGATTTGTTATCGCCTTGAAAATTGGTTTAAAAAGCGTTGAAGCCGATATCACGCATATAAATAAACAAAATCAAAACTTCTCTGTGAAAAAGTACAAATATGTGCTAATGGTTTCGAATATTACCGATCTCAATTACCATCAGCCACTTTTATATTTATAATGACATATGAAAGTAATTACGCCTTATAACAATAGCTATATGCCAATAAATACCCTTCAAAATCGATCCAACCCTTTCAGTGGTTACACAGAAAAACTGATAGAGAAAACATAAAATTGTCACTTTATATTGATATTACAAATGTATTAAAATAATATTTATTCATTCGTTGATTTGTTGTCATATATTTTATATATGTAGGTGGCTTTGATTTCAAAGAATATTATCATCATGGAGCTGTTGCTGTGAAACCTAGAAAGTGATATCAAAGTTATTCATTAATGCTGCTCATCAATTACAGCTTAGATTCAAATGTCACTTTATACGAAGCAGTAACTAAGCGTTTATTTCCTATTTTTAAATTAATTATTTGCTTTTACGTTTGCGATACTTTTAAGTACTATTACATTAATAAGAGAGGATCAGGATCAGGTGGTTGGGTGAGGCCTATCTCCAGCTGTGAACGTCTGTCGGCTGATAATGAATGAATGATCAATAAGAGAGAGAGATGTTACGAGAGGTAAATTAGGGAAAGACATTATTATAGAAATGTATTTTTATTGCAATATAAAATGAGTATTAGTAGTATTTTAAATGAGCATTTTAGAGTCAAATTAAAATGCAAGACGTGCAAAGTTATCCTGTTTCGATAAAAGTTAACGTCGTTTAAATTATATTAGATTTAATCGAAGATCTTTCGAGTACATCGCAAACGGATTAAACACTAAAAAAAAAAACAGTTTTATCTTTTTCAACTCGTCCCCAATCAAAGACATAATGAATCGTAGGAAAGAGAGACAGCGGATGCGACCTGCGAGAGTACGTCGACCCGGCTGCCAACTATTTTCCGATCAACAAGAGAATGCTGCTGCTTTGTGATTGATAATTTTGCCACAGAAACTACTACATCTCTAATGAAACGTTCGTAATAAATTTAATAAATATTAAAAAAAAAATTGCCTCAATTTGATGGGGTACAGTCATATTAGAATTGTTCCATCAGCCTTAAACATTATCACAACGTTTACATCTCTACGTCTAAACAATATATACAAGAAGCTATTCTTATATTGATGAACGTAGATGTACGTAAATGTGGCGTAATGTTTTGTCCATTAACCTTTTATTAAATGCCTATTGTCCGTCTGGTGCGACACCTTTGATGTCCTCAAGGTCTAAAACAGTAACCGTCAGCTATACATTTGTTTAAGAAAACGTAAAGATTCTTACTTGACTTATTTCGATTTGAACGGCGCTATAACTAGTGAAATTATTGTGCTATTGTGTCAAGGCAACAAGCACCGGTTGAGGTCGTGTAAAAATCCTAGCAACGGCGTTATGGTTATGAGCAAGCATACCACACACCACGAGCTTTCCTTTCTATATCTAAATAATGGCTAATATAAAAAATATTGACCTTGGACCTATTGGACTTGACGAACGGGACGTTAACCTAATGGTAAGTGATACGCCTGCCCATAACAACGTGGCGCTAGTTAAGATAGTATACACTGCACCACGTTGCGCTCGTCGCCTTGAGTCATAGGATGTTAAATCTCAATACCCCAGTAATACCCTAGCTACAATGCCATTCAAACCGGATCACAGTAATATATGCACCGTACTGTATAGGGGAGAAATAGACGCTGGTACTAACCTAGGCGGTCTGCGGTAAAGGAGACCTACCACCAGTAAATTATTCAAAGAAACCCGTACTACTTGAACTTTCAGAAAAGATTTTATAACACAATGAAATAATTTACATATATTAATGGCTACTGTTAGTTTCGTATCATTACACGTAATTATAAAATTACTTATGTAACACAGCGTTCAATAATCGCAGTCTAATAAATAATTAAATATTATATTTATTAATAATAACAATAAAACAAAATTATATTAGAATTCTGAACGTAACTGTCAATACTAATAAATTGTTATCTACAATTGATGACGACCAATTGTATGTTATCAGTTATATCATAATGTAATCTTTAATAACGCGCATTATTGCAGCCCCGATATCGATTAAATATAAACTGTAAGATCTATTCGAATGGATTTTACCACCTCTACATGTATATATATATATTTTTTTTTTGTTAATCGCTTATCAAGAAACGCAGTTTGCTGCGCTCCAACGTTCAATAGTCAACGAGCGTTCCTCGACTACGCTACCGTTGCACAGAAAGACAAATGATCAAGAAACAAAGAAAAATAAAACCGGCTCTGCAAATTTTTTTTTTCGTTGTTAACGTGTTCCTCACTATTTGCGCTTAGTGCTACAATGTGATAAAGTATTTAACTGTGATTTCTAAACGTTAGTAATATATATAGTGAATTAAAATGATCGAGCTGGTGAAGGTGAATGATAGTATAAGAGTCAATGGGACTGTGAGGGATATAGGTGCGGACACGTTCGTGTGTAGGGTTCAGTACCTCAACGACTTGGACCCCTTCATCGAGTATAACGTTAGGGAACCAGCCAGACCTTTATACCACACGTTCAATACAACAATACCGCTGTCGTACCAAATTGCTGCCGTACATCGCTTATTGCAAGCACCGCATCGGGTAAGTGTTTCATTTTTTCTATTAAATTTTAACTGACGAGCAATACAACTGAAAAATAACATGTACGTTGTAATTTCATTACAGAATATTAAATTAGTCTTAATCAAGAAATATTAAACAAAACGTTTAACAGTTGAAAATGTAAACAATGATATACTCTGCATACTTTTTACTTACCAGCACAGCTGGAACAAACAAAATGTTATTAGTATAGGTCTTGCTTCGTGTATTATGTTTATTGTAATATAATCTTTATTATTAATAAGGAAATAAGTAAAATTTGACTAAAATGCATATAGTAACTTATTAAGAAGTTTTATAACGGCGTCGAGTTATGTTTGTATTAATTTTAAATATTTATTTACCGTTTGGATAGTCTCTATAAAGCTTTAATGTATTTATCTATTGCAAGGCGAATAACACGCTTGCTATAGTGATAGAGCTATGTAAAAGTTTTTAATTACACTTGTTTACATGCAAATGCAACAAGTAGTTTGAAAATTAAATATGAAGCAACAACTTTCGTTACTTTTCCTTAGTGAATTTTGATTACAAAAATCTTTATCTATTTCGCGGGCATCTGTATAAATGTAGCAGATGTAAATAACGTTACTAATGCGCTTACTCACCGCGGTATTCGGCTAAAATTATCTGTACTAAATATCTCTACCCCGCGCTCAGGTGAGAGGTTCTCCTCTGATATAACATTTGCATTTAATTGTTTCCGGGCTATAAGACCCGGTAGATTGCGAGAGATGATTTCTATCTGTCTGCAACAGTTTGTCTGTTTTCAAGATAAATATAAACTGTTAAGAGAAAACAATTTTTTATGTTTTATACACCGCCGAGGACTGGTTTTGCAAACATAGAATTCGCGGGCAAAAAGTAAGTCCAGACGGCGGACAAATACTCGATCGCCTTATAAATATTTGTATCGCACAAGCATCGACTATTAGACAGTGCACTTTTTATACTTGTTACAAACTTTTCAACGTTTTCTATACACAAAAAATACTTTTGAAAGTCACATTAGAAATTAAAAAAAAAAATTAGATCAAGAAAACTAATATGCCATAGGATTTTTATGGAGTCTTATTTTTATTTCCACTTCTATTAGATGATGCATTGTCATTATCTACTTTGTTGTAACTTACCATCGAATGAGGTTGTAATATACATATTTGTACAGAATTTAGAATGAATTTCTTATGTAATATTCGAAGATCTAAAGTTCAATACGCACAAATACAAAACAATTGAATTAACTATTAACAAAAGACTTGGTAAAGATAATTCCTAACGATAATTTCGTATGTTCAAATTATGAACCTGCGTGTTGTTAATTATGAACAAAGATGATGTACTGAATAATCTTTACGATAACAACTTATTTAGCGATGAAAAAGTGTTGTGCAAATATTTATACCGGTTCATGACGATAACGAATATATTAAATTCATTAGCATTAATGAAATATCTGTTACTTCATCCCCAATCAATTTTTAGTTGTAATCAACAAAGTATGCGGTCAAAGCGTTATCTGATTAAACTTCTTATCTGATGTCATAAGATTGTTTTCTTCTTGCGGATTAATAATTTATAAACTAGGTTTTTTTTTTATTAGAGAAAAATTACGAAAACAGTTTTATAATATACTATATATACTTCAGCGATACTCTTAAGGAGGTTACCAAAAACTTGATACATAAATACTACTCTCTCTCTAATTTATGATGACTAAATAAGTAATACAATATATTAATGTTTCAAACTTTTTAATGAAGTATGTCATAGTGCATGCATTATTTATTTTAATGTCATCTTGGTCTTCCTATGACAATATGGCTCAACCAAAAATAGTTTTGCTTGCTGACTGTTTTCATCGTGATGAAACTATAGTATAAGTGGGACGTGAAGAGAGATGCTGGCATGAGAGCTAGATTAGTCATTTTGCTAAGATGAGACTCACAGTTTACTATTGTGGTACTATTTCATACCAAGTATTTACTATGAAATAGTACCGCTGGTGTTTTAGTCGATCTGACAATTAAGAATACGGCTAAGGTAGCCAATAGAAAAAATAATTTTCTGTAGCCTTATGATTGCTGAATGTATAGTACAATTGAAACTATCATATTATTTTCGTAGAAGCTGGTTGAACTCAACAAACATGTATAGGAACTTTATGATGGAATGGTTTTAAAATCCCTCACCTGATAACAAGGGAACCCAACAGGAGGGTTTAATAAATTGAAATTATTTATCAACCGCAATGAACAAAGTATGTTTTAAATTTAACATTCATTATAAGTAAACTTTCTGTCATAGCGTTTTTGAATTTAATCGTATCCCGAGTGTACTTTACTTTATTAATTTTTTTTATGTGTAATTTCAATTAAAGTTAAAAATAATTGTACATCAGCTACTGGAGAAACTATTTTCAAGCTATGCTCCAGATTCCCACAATACCCTTTGCCCAAAAGTCACTGTCTACTGTGGCACCATGCCAACTACACACAGGTGCATTTGCTTTTAGAGAGCTTTGGAGATCATATGCACCGTGAAAACGAAAAACCTCTAAGTTTTATAATAATAATAACATTTAACAAATTAATTGTATTACGTTCCCTTTAAATATCTCTTTCTCAAGAAGCATAACAAAACTGTTCTGGTGGAAGATTAGGGACCTCCATGTTATAAGTCAAATCCGTTTTATGATATCTATTGATGTTTATCACCTCACAATGTACCTTAATAAAAACGTTTACCTGTATTTGTAACGAAATGAAAGAAAATGGAATGAACATTGATTACTTAGCAACGATTCCCTCTGTATTAATTAGACTATTATCATAGAAAATGACAGGGTGTAGTTGATTATTGGACCACTTTTTATAATCCTATATCTTATAAATCGTCACTAGATGGCTCTGATTTATATCAACTGCTAATATACTACACCACTTTATGATCAAAGTATTAACACAATCGATATAAACAAATTTGCACAAAAAACAATAGCCTTTACTATATTATTTTATTTTGACAATGATAATGAAAAACAATAACTGTATATTAATTATCTATACCGCCATCTGTTATTCAGTAATGGCGTTTTAGTTGCGAAATTTGCTGCTTAGTTACAATTAGTGTTATTCACATGTAGGTGGCATTAACACAACAATAAATATGATTGCTGAGATGCATACTAAAGTCCTAGTTAATGAGCGCTTAATTTCAGATTTTTAATATCGTAATTAAGTGCTTAATTGTTTTTTACAGCTTGATGATGTTACGTTGCAAGTGTTCAAGGACGGTGACTACGGACCATACCTAGACCTAGACTCAACCCTTGGCGAACAAGATGAAGAACTGGAAGGACTACAAGACAAGTAATTACATTTAGTTATTTATTTGTTAATTCATAGCAACCGCAGTCGTCCACTTCTAGTCCCGATACAGCTTTCTTTTCTTAAGGTATTAGATTACTTATCATAATAGACTTCATTCTTACTAGGCATATTACACATTATACTAAAGATTTTAATCGTCGATTATGCTTTATGTTTGCGCAATATAAAAAATCTCAATCTTTGTTCAAAAAAGCTTTCAGAACCCTGGAATGAAGTACAGAATAAGCTAATAAAATTAACTGTATATTAATAACGCGTCTCCTATTTGTTGTCGACATTGTAATATGGAAGTTGTAACATGACACTGTAACATGTAACAATGCCTTGGAGTTCTCAATCAAAAACGAATATGTGTACATATTATTAAGTTAAACAGATGGTCAATGTTGTGATATCGTAGTGATCAACTAGTTACTTGAAATTTTACTTCCAATTCGGTCTCATTAACGGCATCGCTTTGTAAAGACAAATACTTCTCATATAAGCGTAATATATTATAATAAAAATGTAAGAAATTATAACTTACTTCATCTAATTATTTTAAGAAGTTTTTTACTAATGTTAGAGGCCTATTTGCTTCTGGAATTATAGTATATTTTATATAAACGTAACGACCTTTTTCCAGTTTGTAAATTTTAAAATGCTTTGATTATAAAAAAAATGTACATATAAATTTTGTTTGTTGCGAGCATTTGTTTGTAAATGATGATTGACAAACTAATGTGATTGTGTAGAGGTCTTTAGAGGTCGCGGTTGGTACAGTAGTTTTCATAGTTAACCACAAATGAGATTTACAGTTTATATAATACAATATAACGCTCTCCTACGATATTATTGAGGACACTTCATAATTTCATATGGCTTTAATATATCATTTATTCCATCGTACAATGTGTTTAGTCTGAGGGAAAATATATATAATATTAACAAAAAAAAAAACTTATTATCACTCCCATATTACATATGTTTATTTGCTTAACTAATGTTAACCAGTAGTAATAAATTTAAATAGATTATGAAAGCATTAATACGATGAATGGAGATAGGTAGTCGATAATTTGCGGGCAACCTTGTTATGGTGGTGCCTTAAGGTCGTCGCACCATTAACCAAGTCACCCAAAATAGTCCGGTGCCGGATTCAGCACAAATGTGAATTTATTTAGGTTACCGTTACACGAGTAACCGGGTAAACATCTCTACGATCACATGCAAAATATATCCACCACCGAACTCGTTTTAGCCTAATTTTACATATACTGAAGCTCGATATGTGGCCGCTATCGTAATTATAACAATTTAACGGTATATCCGAATCCTTCTCTCAATAAATGTAAACGATATGAACGTTAAGTTAAACCAGATACTGTAAACTGTACTTTCTCCAATGACAATGTGGATAGTGTATGGTTAATATGATTTTACAGAATCGTCTTACAGTTGGTACTAATTTTGAGATTTTTGATACGAACCCAAAAATTAAAAATCTTTAGTTTTACAATTGAAATAAAAATTTTATATTTGTAGGCAGTCGACGTAAACAAAAAGATACATTTTCAACAAATGCTATTACAGCACTCGTTTAGAATTAAAGCCTAATTGCTCTGTCATAAATTCTTAATATTGTAATGTAATTTTACTAGGTATATCAACAATTTTCCAATAACGTGGAAAGTATAGAAAACTAAACTATTGGCAAGCGAAACCGTGAGCGTTCGCCATCATCGCTTTTCCCATCGAGCTACAATCCCAATGAAACTAAACGTTACACAAAAACAAAGAACAAAATTAAACAATGAAATAAAGAAGTGATTAGCACTTGTACGAGTGATCACGAGTGTTGTTATACATAGGCTGCTCTCTTAAACAGATATATCTATATACCTATACATACTGAAGACACGCTAAATGAAGTAGCGTGTATAAAAAATGTTATAATTTACTAATTATAAGTAGGTAGTTTTGTTTAATGTAATGTTAACGACGTTCGTATCTCGGGACCTCAGTTGAAACTTGACTGCGTTGGGAAACGGCGGCTCCCAACCTAAACAGTGCGCGTTATTCAATATTGAATAAAATCATTTAAACGATCCGTATCCCGGGACGTCACATCACATAGCATTCACTCTTATTGCAATTCAACGAAACATCCTGTACTAGATTGGAATCAATTGTGGGGAAAATGAATAGCGACGAGTTGACTCTCGAAGGCTTCAAACGACAGGGGGCAACGGTGAAAAGCGAACATAACAAGTGGTGCAATATTACCGCCAAAATAAAATTCAAAACAAGACAGGACTCACGTGACTCCGGTATAGCGGCTGATGAAGAAGAGGAAGCCTTTAGCGATACGGACATCACCCTGGATTCGGAAAATGATATGTCCGAGGAGGAATTCTTTGTGGATGCAATTGATGACAGTGATGAGTAAGATGCGATATATATCAAATGTTTTTTTTTTATAATTGAGTAACATGATTTTTTTTTGTTTCTTCACTTTATACAATATCTTCAGGTACGTTTCCTTTGTTTTAATTAAGTTGTATCCTCAGTTTATAATATAAATTCACGGTAACATAAGAGCCAGATTCGAATCTGCTACCTAGTGACAGTCACACCGTTGCGACTTCTAGTCGCAGCTATGGTGCATGTAACATTTATATTGAAAATAATATTTTTTATACGGCTTTTTAAGTCCAATTATTATCATATAAGACAGTGATGTCATATTAGTTACGTACATGAGTAAATATATATAATATATAATATATTTAATGTTTTGCTTAAAATAAATTGGACTAATTTTACTTCCATACAGGAATATTATTATTTAATAGCATTTTAATATAATATATTAAAAGACACATTTCTTTACATGTGTGTGTATGGATATTTTTTAACGTACTACGGCAAATATACGCACATGAACATATACGCACTCAAAACAGTTAATATATAAGGATTAAAAAAAAACAGCTTCAACTGTATACCGTGGGGGACACATTAAATTGACTGACACGAAGCACAACCGGTATTGCAACAGATTGGCCTGGGACCGCACCAACTCTGACTGGAGATACAAACGAATAAATAATAAAACTTAACAACTTTGCCAGAATCCGGTCCGAACCACTTAAATTCACATCTAATTCTCAATTATAATAGCAATAATAATTACTTTAATTGCTTTTAAAACGTTGTCAGGTTTAAGAATCATAGTGACTGGTAGTAGGTCTCTGTTGCCGGGGACCGTCTAGGTAGCCGTACCCGTACAACCACAGCGCCTATTTCTACTGCCAAACAGTAATCTGCAAACATTACCGTTTACCGGTTTGAAGGTCGCTGTAAGTAGTGTAAATACTAAGGTAACGACACTCAACATCTTATGTCTCAAGTTACTATGTTGCAGTATGTCTATCCCAACTAGCATCACGTTGTTATAGGCGGATGGTGCATAAGGTGAAGGTCCCGATCACGTCGTCGATAAATTGTATAAAAAAAAGATCTAACTACGATTAATTTCTACACGTCGGAAAAGTTTTCATTAATGTAGACAGTGACAAAACATTCAGAATATATGAGAAATATATATGAACAGCTTTTAGAAATCATTAAATTAATATCAACTGATATAGGATTTTTCGTCCCAGATGAAATCTGGGATCATTGGGAGGGAGCCAGTGGGTGACTAACGGCTGATGATAATGACGGTTAAAATTAAGCATGTTAATTTTTCGACGCTTATTTATTTACGTATAATATCTTTATATGAGATTTCCACCTATGTAGAGACTCATCAGGATGTGTCTGAAACCACATGGCTTAATGATTTGAAATTCGGTAAGAACAATCCTTATGCCGTGGATAGATCAGCTAAGAATGGATTTTACAGAATGTTACCCTCAGAAGGGTTTACGAGGGGCGGCGGTTTGCTGCCGGGTAGGAATATTTCTGACAAATTTCCAATCCAAATCTCAGGTCTATTTCTGTATTACGGTCAGCAGAGCGGATGAAGAATAGCTCGTTTATTATGACACGCGTAATAAAGAACTACGAAAGGGTATACACGTCGTCTCGAAGGGAGAATTGAATTTGCGTGTGTTAATTTACGCTGAAACTTGTGTATTATTTCGATCTTAATTTTTTTCGTTGTGAGAAGTATTGTTTTATCTATTTTTCTTGTTTTCAGCCGCAAAAATGCTCTTATTATACGAACGCAGCTCTCCGTACGAGTTCATGCTATCATTGGTAGGTTGTTAATATATTATTACATATACGAAGATTTCCGATGCACAGTTTTATTTCTATTACAGTGATATTATTAGTTTATTAATGCATATTAATGGATTGACTCCGTTTTAATAATTCCTAAAATAATTTTATGAGTCCATAATTAATACTATTTAAATATTTTTAGAGAGATTGCTCCATTCTCAAGGCCGAGAACTCCGAAGAGCTCTTTTCACACTTAAACAAATCCTCCAATCTGACAAAGATCTCGTCCATGAGTTCGTCGCAAATAAAGGTTTGGACTGCCTCATGCAGGTTGCCAACATGGCCGATCACAATTATCTCGACTATATCCTTAGAGCTCTTGGACAGGTTTGTACTTATTGATATTCTCTTAACTTACTGATTTCTAAAGACTACTTATCTAAATGATTGTTAATTTGTTTTAGATTCTTCTTTATGTGGACGGGATGCATGGTGTGATGACACACAAACGATGCATTCAATGGTTATATTCTTTAATATCCAGCAAGTTCAGGCATGTTGTGAAAACTGCTCTAAAACTTCTTCTAGTTTTTGTTGAATATACTGACAAAAACTGTCTTCTTCTTATCGATGCTATTAATATTGTTGATAACACTAACGGCAGACAACCGTGGTACAATGTTATGAAGATTCTTAAAGATTTTGATGCTTCTGATACTGAATTACTCATTTATGCCACTACTTTGATAAATAGATGTCTTAATAACGTACCCGACCGAGATTCCTATTACGATCAAGTAGATGCTTTGCAGGACCAAGGCATGGATGACATAATACAGCTGTATATGTCTAAACAAGGTACTGATTTAGATCTTTTGAGACAACTTCAAATTTTTGAAGCTGTACTTCTCTATGAGGATGGCGATGAAACTGGTACAGCACTAAAGTAAGTTGATTTTTTTTACTCATTTTAAAATGAAATATAATAACATTTTGATATTATTGACCTTTAATACCCCGTCTTTTTAATCACAGACAGCTAGATGACTCGGTGATAACTTCGGTAAGACGGAGAAGCCTTAATTTAAACACATCAGAGAGGCGAAAATCTAAAAAGCAACAATTGAAGGACAGAGGTATGAAAAATATATTTTCATAGCTTATTTTGTCATCTGTTGCTTGATTAACTTAGCAGTATTTTGCGCATGGTATGTATCTATTTTCTATATTTTAATTAAATAAAAAAAATCCTTTTTGCATTCGCATCAATTTTGTGGCATTTTACTAACTTTGACAGCCAAACAACCAGCCGCCAATCATACAGAGCCTGAAACTAAAATAAGCAATAACTTGCGCTCATCGTACCTACCATCAATAATTGATAACAAAGAAAATAAAGAATTAAGTACAGCTCTAAGAAGAAGAAGAGACCGGTACGCTAGACAGGCGCATCATATGCAGCAGCAAGAGTTATTGAAAAATTCCACGGACATCTACAATGGTCTCTTTGGTAACATTAACATGGACTATAAAAGTACCAATGGTTCTTACACCTGTTCTAATGGAAATTATTCAAACTCCATCGGTACTTACACAAAATCCAATGGAAATTACACGAACGGTAATACTTCACTAAATGGACAAATACCCTATAATTGTAACGGAAACAATGGCCACATAGATGAAGAAAAACCTTCATTAAGAGCTCCCAAGAGCTTAAATTTACCAGATGTACTGAAAAATGGTTTGTTTATTCACTAACCTACTAATTTTGAGCATTTTTACTGTCATGACTTCATTGCCTGTTTTTGTTTTAAAGAATAAGCATTTTCAACGTTATTTATTAATACCTTACCTATAAATATGTTTAACGTTATATACTTTTAAATAAACACAACATTACAAATTGCATCGTTTCCATTGTAGGCACTCAGAGGTATACGGTTGGCCTTAAACAAAGATTGCAGAATGGAACACTGGGGCACAGCGTTAATGCTGCTGATACTCTTTCTGTTATACGACAAAAGCAAGATGTCTCATCTGAAGTAAAAGAAGATAGAGGAATAATAATAAACAGAGAGCATAGTATTAAAGACATAGCACAAATGTTAACAAGCCCTTTAAGTCCCACTACAGAGGATAAGCAAGTGAAAGTTGCTGATATGGCGGGTATTGTATTAAAAGCCAAAGAGGAATTAGCCAAATCTCAATCGAAAGGTACCTAACTAATAAAAATTATTAACATGTAATTAAAAATATATTAATATATTATTTCACATAAAAATTAAAATACTTATTTCACAATTTTTTACAGAAATTGTAAAAAGCCCTAGTATCGAAAAAAGTCCCAAAGTACATGAAATTAAAGTATCTGAAAATGACTTGCATTGGGAGGAACTTAAAAAAGGTGGTCTTAATAGAGAATTCCACCTGTGCGATCTAGACTTTTCGGATTTAAGACATGATTCAGATGATGATGTGTCATCCCCGTCTATAAGCGGTGTGAGTGGTCCTCCGCCACCTCCGCCAAACATGTTTCCGCCTATGGGAATGCCACCTCCATTGCCAGGTTCACTTACACTACTGCCTAAAAATAATGTTCCAAATCCGCCGCGATCACTGCCCTTGGATTTACCAGTGGAATGTGATAATGGAACTATTAAAAAAAATAAAAAAACGGTCAAACTGTTCTGGCGAGAAATCCAAGAAAATCCGGTGCCACAAACGATTAGATCAAAAGTTGGAGGTTTCATCTGGGACGAATTACCAGAAATTGTTTTGGATACAACAATGTTGGAACACCTTTTCGAGTCAAGAACCAATGACTTAATAATCAAGGTATGTTATATGACAAAAAATATTCAACGAAGAAGTAGAGACTAGGGTGCCAAGTAAACAATTAAGTTCAGGTTGCAGAAAATGTTGTTATCTGTTGCTGTCTATGTGTACTAAATTAATACAATGTATCATAAATAATTTCCATTACTTACTTTACATAGGTATAAATATTGTAAATTAGTGTTGTACTTATGAAATAATTAATGCACTGTTTTTCTTTTCTCTTTTTCCCCACCGCATATCTTCTTCGTGTGCAACACCTCAACTACAGGAAGTAAGTAACATAGTTTTGTTTTTATTATTCACAAAAATAAAATATTAACATGTAAATATTTTAAAACATAAAATTTCTAATAGGTACAAGTGTTAACAAAATGTTTTATTATAGAAATTAATGGAGCCAAAGAGAAATCTCATATTAGACGCCAAACGTTCAAATGCGATTAATATAGCAATGAAGAAACTACCAACTCCGCAGACTATAAAAGCAGCGATTATGAAAATGGACGCTACAGTTATCGGAAGAGAAGGAATAGAGAAGCTGCTAACTATGCTCCCGACGGAAGAAGAAAAAGTTAAGATTCAGGAAGCACAGGTAATATAAATATTAAAATATAAAATTTGAACTCACTAGAAATCAGTTCAATTTATTTCTATTTACACTTAACGTAGAATTTTGAAGTAAATTGTTTATCTTTCATGTTTACTGTTTTATTCTTATTCGACGAAGCGATGAGACAAGCAAGACATTGACCCGGTGGTAAGTTATACACTTGCCCATAACAATGAGGCACTAATTAGGATGATATACACTGCACTCGTCGCCGTGAGATCGTTACAACAGTTTGCTAGCTACAACGCTCTTCAAACTGGATAAGATAAGCACAGTAATGATTGCACATTGCTGCTTGGGGCCAGAAATCGACGCTGCAGTAGTGCCTACCTAGAAGGTCTCCAGCAACGGGACCTACCACCAGTGAGAGTTTAGTACTAGGTTATTGAAGATAGCTTGCTCGCCTAATGGTTAGAGCGTACGGCTTTCATTCCGAAGGTCGCGGGTTCGATTCTCGGCATGTACCAATGACTTAATATTTAAGTTATATACATTTGTGAACTTTAGTTACAACAGCGAGATACAAACGGTGAAAGAAAACATCGCGAGGAAACCCGCACACTGACATCATCTTTGTGTTCGTGTGGTCCCAATAAAGTGGCAACAGGCTCGCCCTCTGTTACGTGGGACCTAATCTGTCCACATCTGGCGAAAAGTGGGTGTTTATTCACCTCAGCCTACCCCTACTGGAAAAAGGCGTGATAATATAGAATTTTTTTTTTATTGAAAATAGTAAAAGTTAAATTTAACAGCTAAACTAGATTGTATTCCTTCGCTTTTATTCATAAATGTGCATGCTTGTGTTATATGTAATTTTTGGTATTTCTAAACAAAGAACAGGTCAAAGTTTCCGATTTTCACTATATCATTATTTGTATCATTAATTTATCATTAATCCTTCATTATTCTATTCATTTGTTCACAGTACGCTAATCCTGATTTGCCACTCGGCAGCGCAGAACAATTCTTGCTCACTTTAGCCTCTATTAATGAATTGTCTTCTAGACTGAAGCTTTGGGTGTTTAAACTCGACTTTGATAATTTAGAGGTAAGTTATATATTTATTAACTTACAAATGCCTGAATAAAATTTTATGGTACACACAGGGAATTTAAAATAAACTGTATGAAGGCATACTTAAGCACATATTTCAAGTAACATTATAATTATTAAGTAAGAAATCTTTTAGTAGAATAATCATAATCATGAGTTAACATTAATACGTAAAATTACTTTAATGATTTATTGTGTTTTAGAAAGAGATCGCTGAACCTTTAATGGACCTAAAGCAAGGTATTGAACTATTGAAAGTCAACAAAACTTTTAAAGTTATATTGTCTACCCTAAGGTCTGTTGGTAGTTTCCTTAACGGGTGCCAAGTTAAAGGTTTCCGTTTAGAATATCTGTCTAAAGTTATGGAAGTTAAGGACACAGTTCACAAACATCCGTTGCTGTATCACATCTGCGAAATGATAATCGAAAAATTCCCCGATAGCACCGATTTCTTCAGCGAGGTAAGTTTCGTTTAGTAAGGTTCTTTTGTAGATTTGACTGATTAAGGATATAATCTTTTTAAAATGAGAAATCTAATAAAGAAGTTTCTATAATCACTCGCGACGAGAGACTAGCAGGATGTTCACCTTGTGGTATCTGATGCGTATGCATAGTAACGTGGCGCCAGTTAAGATGGTATTCATAGCACCTCGTTGCGGTTGTAGCCTTTGAGACAATATGTTGTAGTAACCCAGTAATTTTACTACCTACAGCCTCCTTGAAAACGGAACACAGTACTGTCTCGCGGCTGAAATAGGTGCCGTGGTGGTACCTATCTAGACGATCTCTGGCAACAGAATCCTACCACCTGTAACCAGCAGTCTGCGTAACATATTAAACAACAATGCTCATAATTTATATCTTTATTAACAGTAACATAATGTCCAAGTAACGCTGTTAATATTCGTCTTATCATTTTCAGGTGGGTCCGGTGATTCGGGCGTCGAAAGTAGATTTCGATATATTAAGTGCGAACCTTCAGAAGTTAGAAGCCGACTGCAAGGCATCCTGGGATCATATGAAACGCGTCGCAAAGCACGACAGTTCGCAAATATTCAAAACAAAAATCAACGAATTCTTAACCGACTCCGCAGAGAGGATTATATTGTTAGGGGTTATAAAGAAAAGGGTCATGAGCAGGTTGGTGTCGTTACTTTTACATTTAAGAGGTTTTAACGATACGTTTCAAAAGCGGCTTCATCTTCAATAACCATATACATATGTGTAGTAAATAACAGTAAAGTTTCCTCTGGGAACATAAAATCGGTGATAAGTTTTGATGTATTTTCTAAGATAATATTTTTTATGTATTTATAATAACTGGTTAAATATGAGATAACCTTATTCTGTAAACTAAAAAAAAATTAACTCATTTTCATAGTTACATGTTACATTTAATGTTGTGTGTGTTTTTTTTAGTTTTTAAAAAGTATGTACTTTATGTAATGCAATGCTCTGCTGTGCGATTTACTTTCATCTATAAGCTAAGCGATATTAGTATATTAATAAATTTTACTTTTTAATTAAAATTCAATTTGTTTTTTAACGTTATATTTATTCGAAATAATCAATAGTTGTATTCTTAAGTTATTTTTGAAACTAACCTGTTTTATACGTTTTACGCTAGCTTAATTGATTACGGTCATTCTTTTACAAGTATATACAAACATACATATATATCACGCCTCGTTCCCAGTGGGGTAGGCAGAGACCACCTCTCTCCACCTGCTACGATCCTGGCACACCTCTCTCGCTTCCTCCACTTTCATAAGCGTCTTCATGCACGCTCGTCTGTTGCGTGTGCTTTTGATCCGGCCTTTCTTTAGGACATCTCCGATTTGATCGGAATATGTCCGCCTAGGTCGACCTGCACCTATTTTTCCAATCATTCTTACCTTATATATTTCTTTCGTTAATCTTCAACAAGTATATAATATATATCTTTTACAAGTATAGAAGTAATATTCAAAATTTGCTAAAAAGCTTGACAAAGACATAGTCCCCTTTGCTTGTTACAGGTACAGTAAGTTCCTCCTATTCTTAGGAGTTCCACCAGGAGATTTATCAAAGACAAAGCCATCAGAATTCCTAAAGGTTATTGCTGAGTTTGCTTTAGAATACAGAACCACGAGGGAGAGGGTACTCCAACAATTGGAAAAGCGTGCTAATCACAGAGAGAGAAACAAAACTAGAGGAAAAATGATTATCGACGTAAGTGATGGATGGAGTAATGTTTTTTTATTTGAATCTTATAAACCTTTTAGTTATTATAAGTTTATGAAGGTTACTTACGCATAGTTTGAATAAAGATGATCAAACATATAAAATTTCGACAATAATATCAGTTTCGACAATAATAGATTTACGGAACCTTTGACGATACTAGCACAAAGATTTTTAATATAACGATAAATTACGGTGTAAGTTAAAACAATAGGTATAATGGTATATAATGTTTATAAACAATAAAAATACTGTTTAAGTTTCATGATTACAATAATTTCGTTTTCAATTAGTTAACCGACTACTAAAACAAAACTTCCGATTCGAATGATCAACCTCAATTTATCTCCTGCATCGACTTCTTCGAAGTCGTCCTAACTTATTGAAGTACTACAGCTTAAATATGATTAAAATAAAAAAAATCAGCATGCTAACGATTTTGACGATTCGTTATGTATTTCTTTCTCTGTTCCCCTTTATAATATTATATCTACTATTTATCATGGAAAAAATGTTATGGTCTGTTGCCAGAGAGCTTTAATTTCACGCAACACTACTTACAACCTACGTAGTTTATGTATACATCATTGTCCTTCAAAGGCGTTGTAAATTGTGAACCGATCAAGGTAATAATGAGGCGTGTGACAAGACGTCTAGCACGATAAGATGCAATGGTTATCACTAGCACCATATTATTACAAAAAAGGAGGTAGTTATTTGAACCGTGGGATGCAAAGAATACCCAAACATAGAACTAAACGATAACTACTTATAAAGACGTATTGAAATGTAATTAGCAATTACTAAGAGATAAAAACATGTAGCAATTGTTTAACCTAAAAATCTTTTAGCAAATTTTATTTTAGTATAAGTCTGAATAGAGAATTATATAAAAAGCCATTTCATGTATCAAAATTATAGCACGATTTCGGTATATGTTATCTATTATGCAGGTTGGAAACTATTCTAACAAGAACGGGGATCACGTAGCCGACTCTGCGCTGAAGGAACTGCTTAAAACTGACCCTGAAACCGACAACCTTACAGAGGGCAGGCGGAAGTCGCAACCTACTAACTGCAGAAAAAACTTAATCAAGTGAGATAAAAATTTTACTTTATTGCAGCAATATTTACTTAATTTCCATTTAATTATCTGTAAATTATGTTTAACACTTCAGCGGTGACTTGTCTGCGGACGATGAAATTATAGAAAGCCTCGTCCGCTCCGCCACGTCGAAGAGAAGAGTAGTTCCGCGAGAGAAGAGAAGAAATAGAATTTCATCCGATAAGAAATACTGTGAGTTAAATTTTTATATCTTAGGCAAGGCGAATTTGTTAATAAATAATTAACGCTTAGGCGAATAATTGAATTATTTCATACATTATATATAGTTTAATAATATTAAAGTTAAAATTGTGACTTTACAGTGGCATTAAATATAACTAACCTTACTAAAATAGTTCAACCGATCGTTTACTACTACTGAATATTATAAACAACCACAGCGCAAGACATGACATAATGCGAATTTATATTAATTGTAAACGTTGTCTATTCTTCATACTATTGGTCATAATTTATCATAAATTATAATTTCCTTGCAAATTTTTACCTTTACCTATGTTATTATATTTTACGTATTCCTTTTAACTCACAATTAAATTTTTTTTGCAGTCAATAGGACTCTAGACGGTCATCAATCCTGGCCCGGGCGGGAAAGTAATCCTGGGTAAGTTAAGAATAAAGCTTGGATACAATATAAACATCAACATACAAACCGCTTAAAACAAAAACCTCTTTTACGGCTTGTTATATATATTATTTATTCTACGAAGCGATGAAATGAGTACAATGTTCAACTGATCGTAAGTACCACGCCAGCCCATAGGAATGTGGCGCTAGTTAGGATGATATACACAGACACATAAGTTGTTAAGTCTCCGTCCAGTAACTACACTACAGCGCCTTTCAAACCGGAACACCGTTTTTTTTGAACAACGTTTGCACGCTACTGTTTGGCGGCAGAAATATGCAATGTGGTCACGGACACAGAGTCCTACAAGTAATAAAAAACATAGTATGGCAACAATTCAGCAATATAAATATTTTCACACATTCAAACGTAAATATGTCCTGTTCCGCGTTTTACTCGTATATAAATTAAAAAGAAAAACTTATAAGTAAGATTGTTTTTTATAATATTAAATTACTATAGAGCTATTTGAAGTTAAGAGTTGGATGATTAATAATTATCTCGTATTTTGGTACTGTTATTATTTTAATCTTTGACTTTATATTATTTATGTGTGATACATTGTTTTGTTCAATAAGTTAATGTTTACATTGAATGTGTATCTTTTATAAAAAAAATTAATAGATATCCTTCCCTAAGATTTACGTTGTTTTTTTAACTACCTATACATTATTACATTTCTAAGTTTATACTAACTGACTGATAATATATTAATTTTTCTCTTACAGGTCAACAACGAACATTCAACATAGATAGTCAATATTCGATGATAATATTTATTAATTTTATTTGAATCTCAATGGACCCCTAATGGGTGTTTTTTTCGAAATAATAAGTACCATATTGTAAGACAGTTTACGATCTAATCATATTTTCACCATAGATTAAGCGATATAATACAAAATAAAATAATTTCAATAAAAAAAAAATATTTTAAACTTATAATAAATATCATTTAACCATCACTATTTCAATACTTTTTTTTATCAATTATTTAAAATACATTTAATACAAAACCGTTTTAAATATTTATTCGCTTTTGTGTAAATAATGATAGATATACCAAAATTTCCTTATCAAAAATAAAAATATACGTAAGGTTACATGAATATACGTTTTTTTTTTTTATTACGTATTTATATTTATAACAACAATAAACAAAACTTTACCTAATTATTATGTAGCCAATTTGTATGTGGTGTGTTTAATTCCTTTGTTTATTGTAACTGTAAATATGTATGTATAAATAATATCTTTTTATCACTCACATTGTTTTTATTTATATAAGGTAACGTGCAGGATGTACGTCTGATGATGAGTGGATACGCACGGTTCATTGCGTGGCGCTTATTAGTATGTGTACACAACGTCACATTGTGGTCGTACCTGACACAAAAGATGTTAAGTTTAAATTTTACACAATCCAATGGAATTCTTACGACCATCACGTAGAATTATATTTTACAGCTTGATAACTATTCATTATGTTATTTGTACTGTATTTTATATTTGATTAAATTTAAAATGTGAGTTTTAATCAATATGGAGAACGCAGTACTAGATTTGTCTATACATGATCGAAACTGTAACGAGGAGATACGTAGAAGGTCAAATGTCGCTTACGTACACCGTATAAGCACCAAGATCAGTCGGACGATGGGGGAAGAGTTTTGAATGGAGGTTAAGTAGTCCAATGGCTAGGTGAATATCACAGAACATCGGATGCATGAGGATACGGACCGGCCGCACTGCAGATTAATTGAGAAGGTTTGTTCAATGAGGACAAGTCTGAAATTAATATTATCGTTTCAATGACAAGTAAATATAAAACAACGTAATGTATTGCAACTTTATTATAGTATATTGTATAAAATAATCACAAAAATAAGAGAAAGTGAAATACTAGGTTTTAGTTAAGTTTTACTGTATAGATATCATTGGTGTCATCGTTTACATTTCGCTATTAGATATCAAGTTTAATGGAAATAAAGATTTCTTTTCACCCATTAAACTTTTCTTTATCTACGAAATCTTTGATAAATACAATATATCCTATAATATTAATAACTAGTTAAAAATGCTTGTAGACTATTTTATTATTAAACAGCACATTAAACAATTAAATTATACAAATTAATAGAACTATTAACGGTTTTACAAATATCTTAGAAACAATGTAAAAATCCGTTTAATTTATAAAAATTCTATGAAAATAGTTCTATACTACTTAATTCATATCTAATCGTTAATCCAATTTCAATAGGCTACTTATCTATTGTATAAAAATTATTTCTTCAAACCTATTATTTTCTTTGTAGTCCCACTTTTTAATTTGCTGGAGTTTGCATGAAAGTAGTAAGTATTCTTAAACGCGGCTTATTTGTACGCACACTGTGTACATTTTAACAGTTCGAAGAACTGCACTCTTTACTATTTACGGTCTCATTATCACTAACATGTTTGCGATTGTCTCATAATCACATATAATCAACTTAACCGACCTTCATTTTTGGAAGAATTGCGTGACAGTGATTTTACAGTAACTTTCTTCAACCAAGTACAAAATATCGGTATTCACGTATTAAATTATGGTATAATTTTCAAAGTGTTTTATAGGCGAATGTTTCGATAAGTAATCATTAAAAATAACCATTAAACCTATATCCAAGTTATATAATTGCATTATAATGAATATGAATAAATATTAAAAAAAAAAAGGATTGGTTTTTATCTCCTTTCGTAACTCATAATGTGAATGTAAATAAAATAATGGATGACTGCACTTATACAGTAATGAAATTATTACTCTACTTTTACTTAAAAATATGTATAGAATAAATACTTTTTATTTTACTCTCAATAACAATTACACAACCTCTTGTTTTAATATTATGGGATATGTATTTTCATGTAATTATTTTGTACCTACTGGTTTCATTTTGGCTAGTTTTTTTATGTAATAGTATCCGAGTAGTCTTTCAAAATAAAAACGAATATCAAAAGAAGTCCCATTAAATACAAAACCAAAATTTTCACCGACAGATTAATGACAGCAAAAACCTTGAATCTTATTATTTGACTAGAGAGATTGATTGAGAGTTAAATTGAATGAGATGAATGAACCTTTGATGTACCGGACTAATCACGAGAATAGAAATGTATGAAAAACTGGTGGCAAGAAATAGGTATACAGTGAAAGAGGTATAGTAGTGACCTTATCTTATTTCAATAATTTAATAAACAACAGTTGGAAACCATTAAAAGATAAAGACGCCATGCAATTACTTTAAATTTCATAGGTTCATTAAAAAAAAGTAAGAGATTTAAATCGACCGAATTGAAAATTTAAAAATTTTATATAAGTAAAGGTTAAATAGAAAAGGTAATAAGAAGAAAACGAGGCCTGAAATTTTTTTGGCACTATTTTGCTGATTATTAGGTAGTAACGGTTCTTGTTTTATCATTTATATGATGCAGGATGAATTTCTTGAAAAATTTAAGTCAATAATCATTACAATAGCTCGTTATTTCATTTTGACCAAGCAGGTTGAATATTATAGAGTTAAAATAAAAAAAATCAGATTACTTTGAACTAAAAATGTTGTACACTACAATAATCACGGAAATAAAGAAAGCTAAAGTAATAAAAAAAAAAATGTTTTTGCATACATCATAAAATATATTTTTGGCGATCCAGTGTCTATCTGTATATATAGTCGTACATCAATTTCATAAAAATGGTATAAAAATGTTTGTATTTAATAAATTGTGACCATGTTTGTATATACCCACTTACATATGTTTATATTTATTCTATAAATATTCATAAATATATATTCTAAACTAAATTTGTATTACATTGCAATTACAAAACTATGAGATCTTTTGAAATTAAAAATAAAATCAATTCATATATTTATACTGTTTTAAATTTATAATTATTAAAATCATATTAAAAATTACAGGAGTGACTCATATGGCAAATTAAAAAAAATTCAATGGGGAATATGTATTAAAACTATATAAAAGTTAAATTATCCAACCGACTGAGCGCTTTTATACGTCCGCCATTTTGGCGCGCTTGATAGCGATGACGTCAAGCGCGCCAAAATGGCCGTTGCGGCTGTAAAGCAGCGCCACGAATTAATGAGGATCCTTGTAAAATATTGGAATTTATAGATTCTTTTGCAATTGATAATACAATGAAACAATGACGTTATATATAAAATTTTAAATGTAAATGGACTTTATTATTGCTTTTCTCTAATCACAAACATATTCCCTATTGATTCAATATTCCATGCATCCATTCATTAACCATGAACTTGTCAAAGCGAATGTCTTAAAGGCACGACAGTTGCGAGTCTAATAATAATTGTAAATAATTGTTTGATAAAACATTCATTCGTGCATTTTTATAACCATGAACAAAATCGTCTTACGTCTATCTCGAACTGTATGTATAAGGTACAGGTACAACCGATTAATAATGAAATGGAAATCAATGTAAAATTTTTGCTAATAACACTTAACACGCGTTATGTCACAGTTTTATTAACACAGATGTACACCAATTTCAGTAGATAATTCTTTTATTCCACTACTAAAATCGAAAATTAAATTGTCTAGTACCTTAATGTTAATACAACTATGGTCATACGTAATCATTCCCCAGTGTTATGTTGAAGTAAACCTAATGCGTTTAGGTAATATTATTGCACGGTACTTCATCAAATCTCTACATTTACATCAAAAAAAGGTAAAACTTCACTTACACAGTTCTCGGACGCATTACGATTACATTACAATTAAGTTACAGTTATTATTAAAACCCTAATTAATAAGATTGCAGGTACACGTGGAATTAACAACTGTAAACACAGTTTAACATTTATATCATTTCAAATTTAAAAACGAAATTAACAACACAACACATAGTGAACAGAATTTTATATAATATCGGACTAGCAGTACAAGTAAATATAATAGTAGTTAGTGCGGAAATCTTTTTGTACCCATTGAACTAATAATTTTTGTAAGCGCCATTGGCCAACAGGTCTTAGAATGGAACTACAGGCCTAAGTACCAAACTGCCGGTGACAGCTTAGTGGGAGTGGTTGGACACTTGATCTTATGACTGTTCAAATGAAATTTTATCGTCATCAAAATTTAAATTTGTAACAATGACTAAAATTTAATGAGTTATTTACAGCCATAATACAAGTGAAATAGTGAATAGATTTTACTTAGTTGGTGTGTCTTTACATTTCCACTCAACTTTACCGGCGCTGTTTGATACAAGGGTCTAAATTGTAAGGGTCCAGAAAGATTTGCGCTCGTCTTAAAATGAGATTTCATTTTTGAACAGACAACAAATGTGGCCAGAATTACCCTTATATATTTGCCTTGCTAGTTTTCATACAATTAGCGATCAATTAAACGGATCGTAATTAACTTTGCACCGATTTTTACTAATGTAATAAATACACTGTATTTGACTAACGGCTTACTTTATAATACAGCTTGATTTTCTTTAACAATGGAAGTCCACTCGTTCTGTAAAAATTTTTCGTAAAAAACACTTAAGCGGGCATGAGACGGTACATAAAGATGATTAAGGTCACACAAAACTTAAAACTATTTTTAGACCCCTTGCAAGAAGAGATCGCATCAGTTTAAGATAAAAAATTATCGCGCCTAATATTAAAAATAATATAATCTTAATAATAATCATTGATAACCCAGTGTCAACTTGTATCAAAGTCTTTAAGTTTGATGAATACGATTTTAAGCCAATTCTATGTTTTCCGTGAAGGATCCGTTGTCAGCACATGTTGCCTGTAATAGACGCTAAGCAACTTCGCAAGTAAGTTGGACAGGTTCGGGTTTCCATTTAAACTGGTCTGAAATATGAAATAAAAACTCAGTTCGCAATATAACTCCAAATCAAAAATAAAAGGACATAAATGCAAAAAAAATCTTATTTTGTAAATATAAATAATATTATTTACACGATGCTGAAACGATACGTGCACAACTGTAGTAACCTGTACAGTACTTACCCTGTTTGTGTCCTCTTGTACACGCGTAACCGTGTTAGGATTGAGGACACCGTTAAGCTGATCCATCAGCCACTGTAAAACAGATTCCTTTGTTAGTTTTTATATTTTAAATATCGTAAAACTCGTACATTGCTCTTAAAATGGTTTTCTTTTATGATATATGATTTACCTTATGTCTGTCCCCTGTACTCGTGGATGGTAGTAATCCACTTTCGGCGGCTTTCGATGTGTACTAAAATGATAAATGTATAAGCAATCTAGTTAGCAATACGTGCAACAGTAGTTTAGTTATTTATACACTAATAGGTGAGTTATATACGAACGTTAATTAAGTTAAATACAAAGCTTAGCAGTAGCAAAATTTATATACAGTTAATTATATTAATGTTGTCTTATATTATATATATTTTTTATTTTACTATTTATTACAGAAGAAACCGGTTCCGTTTCATAACTGGCAACAATTTTATGGCTCTCGATATTTACAAGCGAAACTATAAATTATTTATTAAAAAAATAAATAAAACAAACCTTTCGGTATGCTTTATATGTTTACCTATCTGCCATTGGAATTCGGTTAATGATCTTTACAGGAGATTACCGAACGAAAAGACGACAGAAAGCTAAAATAATTTAACTGGTCTTTGTGTTTACAAGATATGGCAAAGGATATTGTGTAAACATATAAATATTATTAAAAAAAACATTTTACAATAAGATTTAAATTACAATTTTGAAATTTCATACTAAAATTATATATGGATAATACCAATACCTGTTTTACATACATATCCTGGTTGAATTGATATCCGAAACATATTTTACAATGCTGTATTTCATGTTAAGGAGCATGTAATTGTGTATTATTTTAAACTAAACACAAATATAAAAATATTATAAACCGCCGAACTAAGAAGCAAATGACAGACCAATAAATAGTTCTAGTAATATAATATAAGTTATAAGAAAAAAAAAAACAACCACAGTTAGATGCATATAAACACTACGTTCTATTTACAGATGAGTGTAGATATTGGTTTTATTAAGGAAGAAATAAAGTGCGGATGGTATGCTAAACGCGGCCTCAGTAAAAAGAGGTAATAAGAGAATACATATTTAAGGAAGTAAATACAGACCTCCGAGTCAAAGGCAGAGTATTTAACTACCAAAATCCAGAATATAGACTATAAAAAGATTACTGTTCTAGTCATTTGATTTTTTTTTCGTCGCTTACAATTTTGCGATTAACAATCAAAATTCTATACAATGAAATGAATCGTCACAAATATCTATACAATTTTGTTTTATACACACGTCTGCAGATTTTTTTAAATCTTTCCTTGAAATTATTAAAATTGCTGTACATTTCAGAATTTGCTCCGCTAGAATATATTTTATATCTGAATATAGATATTTGATCAATTCATATCCAAACATCACATTGTAAATTTGTTAATAGGTTAGAAATTATATGCTAGTTCTAGCGAGAGACCATCTAACCAACCACCCAGGGTACCATCGCAGTTCCTATATCTGTCACTAAACAGTTCTACTACTACTAAACATTTTATTTCAAATTGTTACTGCAGTAATTAAAAGGTACAATCTTAAGTCTACGCTAACAAATGATTCGTGGTGATTTGTAAACATGTTAGCGTCTCATTTGTTACAGCGGTGGACGCCCTACACAATATCAACAGGATAATGTTACATAATGTATGCTGAAATATAGTAAACATAGTATAACTGCCCCCTACCCCTCCACCTAAAGGTTAGTGCTGACGGTGTACGAGGTGTTAATTATATTTACTAAAGTCCTTACCGTTGGTTTGAACAATGTCATTAAGGTTGCATACAGTCTTTCTCGCTTCTTATTCAAAGCCTCTAAATTTTTATGCGCCTCTAATTTAGCTTTCTTCAACTTTTCACATTTCTCTTTCATAAACTCTTTTCTAAAAAATATAAAAATAGCTTTTTAGAAATTCCGTTCATTCAATGCTCATATTTACTTTCGCTCATAATAAAATTTTCGCATATATAAATAGTTTTGAAAACACACTAATAAATATTATAGGTTTTGTATTTACATAACTATTTATCGAAGAGAAGAAATCATAATTAAGGGTTATTTTATAAATATTTTATTCGCCGCGTCCAAACAAACAAAAGTTATCAACTGTGGCTTGAGCAAATATTGCAAATGCAACATTATAAAACTTACGCAGAGTATTTATTACATATGTAATTTGACAATAATATAAAAAAAAATGCATAGCATTAAAATTAAGGAAAATTTAATAACTACATTTTTGTAATTGTGAAGGATAGTATTTATTTATTTCCCAAGCTGAATAGTATTTATTGTAATTCCGTGTTTTATATATTTTGGATGTAATTTTGGTAAGCGGGATTTATTATTGTTTTAATTTTGGTGTTAAAAATCAGCCTCTTCAAATTGATTCAAAAATATTTGATGAACTGATGTGTTACAATATTGAAATTATATATTTTTTTGTCTACATTTAACGTGGCAAATTTTACTTATTTACCAACAAAAAAGTTTTATTACGTGTAATTAAAATATTTTTAATCTCGCCATTTGTTACCGCGACGTTTCAGCAACATTTGACTATATAAATTTGTTTATTAAACTCCTGTAACATGATTAGAAGACTAAACATAACGAGACGACATACTTCCTTTTGCTTTTGTTTTCCTCATATTTCTGTCTTTTACACCTTAAGTCACATCCGGCAGACGGGTGGGGGCACAATTGCGCGCTCTTTTTCCAATCATTGGCGTCCTAACCCTGGCGCGGTACAGTCGTCTGCAATGCGCTTAGTCACAAGACAAACAGCGTGTCCCTTTTCCTTTATTTAAAATATTTGAGGTCATAAAGCAAATTTTAACAATTACATCCTAAGTGATGTGTAAGATAAAGAAACCGACTCGTTGATTGGAGGCTAAACATAGACCTTTATACGAAATCACTTACTGTTCCTAAGACAGTAGTAAACTTTTTACATAAGCTTAATAGTCTCTAGTTTTAAACACAGGTGCGTAACCATAAAAATCTCTTATTTGAAAAAAATCCTGGATGAACATAACGAATGCTTTGACCAGGCCGAATATTCCAAAATCTCATCCGATTTATTACAAATGGTAAGTGGACATAGAGTAAACATTATAGAACAAAGGAGAGATATCGAGACAGGTAAACTACTGGATCAGAGTGCTCTAGTACATCTTATAAAAATCATTCAAGAGTGCCTGATACGCTTCGCCAAAAAACCACTCTTAATTTATCCAAAAAACCAACTCCGGTCTCACCCAGCTTCATTTCGTCGATGTTCCTGCGACCAAATGCGACGGGTCCATGACACCAATTTTGAATCTAAAAGCCCTCAACCAATACGTCGTACACCTGCCTGGGTGACTGTGCGGAGGAGGACCAGCTGGCTACCGCTGCTGCCGATCTGCAGATCTATACAGACGGCAGCCGGTTAGAAGAGAAGGTGGGTCGTTCTGCGTAATGCGGGACGCCGTGGAGGTAACAAACAAAAAACTCAAGCTGGCCAACTTCTGCACGGTCTACCAGGCGGAGCTGCTGGCTTTAGTGAGAGCAAAAGGGTACGCGGCCGGCGGGTCGGCGTAGTCTTGGGCCATAATGTGCGATTCGAGGTCCGCCCTCCAAACTATCGCACAACCGGACACCCTCCATCCCCTTGCAATGCGTGTGAAAGAAAATATAAAAGAGGCTAAAGAGAAAAGGAAGGATGTAAGGTTGTTTTGGTTGAACGCGCACGCGGGGACGGAGGGTAACGAGAGGGCGGACCAGCTGGCCAAGTACGCGACCCTAAGAAGCAAAAGGAGACCAGAATACGAGGAGTGTCCTGTTTCGTTCGTCAAGCGTCAACTTCGATTGGATACAATTGACGAATGGAACAGGTGCTACGCTGAAGGCACGACGGCTTCGACAACGCGGATATTTTCCCGGACACCACCTTGGCTTACCGCGTAATCCGTCATGGAGCTAGACACGGTTCTGGTCCAAATGTTTACGGGGCAGCGGGGATTCTGCGAGTATCTGCATAGGTTTAAACTCGGGGGGAGTCCTTCGTGCATCTGTGACCCGGCGGTGGATCAAACCGTGGTGCATTTGATAGTTTGCTGTCCCGTATTTGAAAAGGAGCGCTTTGAATGTGAGTCAGCTGGGGAAGGTTATAAGCGCGGATAGTATCGCCTCTCTGATGAATGA
The DNA here is from genome assembly GCA_033220335.2 of Troides aeacus. Classification (NCBI taxonomy): domain Eukaryota; kingdom Metazoa; phylum Arthropoda; class Insecta; order Lepidoptera; family Papilionidae; genus Troides; species Troides aeacus. Next base: position 7,956,773 of record CM067268.1, on the reverse strand, counting down.
GGACAGCAGTCGGCTCACATTTTTAAACTTCAGTACAAAGGCAGTAAAAACCGCGATAGAAAGGAACAAAGAATAAGAACAAGAACAATATAGGAAACAATGTAATCTAGTAAATAAATAAATAGAAATGTGATAGAAATTACACCAAAGGATGTAAAGACAAACACCAAAGGAGATAAAGTATGTTAATGTTAAAATAGGAAATAAGAAAGAAAGAAAATAAATAGAGATAAGAAATGTAAAAAATATGAATTGTAAAGACAGATCGGATTGTCTTCACTTATTGTTATAGACGAATGAAAGGAAAGGAGGTAGAGTAAGAAAGGGAAAAAATAAATAATGTGAAAGAAAGAAGAAAGGATGAAAGAAGAAGGAAAGAAAGAAAGCAAGGAGAAGGAATGTGATTACTAAAACATATGAGAAATAAAAATAATAGGCATAAAGGGCCCTAGATTAGCCTAACTAGAGGAAGCGCTATAAAAAAAAATAAAAAAATACGTCGTACACTCATCTTAGTTTTGCTTAGTATCGATGTTTAAAGTCCCAGACTTTCTGATCGGATCGGATGTCCAAAATCGACATTTCACAAGCACACTTTCATTTACCGATAAAAAAAGTCACACAGCCACGCTTGCGACATATTTATCAAAAAGAAATGCTAAAAATTACTTATATTATGCAGTTCGGACTAAGTGTTTACTCATGGCACTTTTGCGTCAATAACTTAGTCAATTTTATTCCAGAAGGATTCAAGTTTGCGCGCTTACCACCAAAAAGAACCCCTTTGCCCATTACCCTTATTTTGAAAATTACCCCTTACGCCTTCGTCAAATATTGGTATCTTTTGTGTTAACACGTCAACTAGTGTTCAATACCTCGGTCATCTAGAAGAAAAAGCTAAAATGATGCAAAGAAGCTGAATATGCTCTGTAAAGTGGAGCAGTACTTCACTCCTGAACGCCGCTTGCTTTTTTAAAAGATGCAAGTTCAGCCTCACGTGGGATACTGTTCACACCTCTAGGTGGGCGCACCTCAGTACCAGCTTGTCCCATTTGACCGCATGCAAGAATGACTCCGCTCAACATCTTACGAAACTCAAGTCAACCTCACCTGCACCCCACTGAATAACAGACAAGGCTCTGACCACCCACCAACCCGCACTGGGCCAGCGTGGCGAGTTTACGGCCCAATTCCCCTCAATGAACTCCAACAAAAGACGGCCCAAGTGCCCGGCGGGACCGACAGCCGTGCCGATCATGATAGGGGTCGGCGAGGCATTGGTACCAGGGGTGCGAACAATCTCCGGGTGATGAAGATTTCTCGTCAAACGACCTTGGCTCTGGCAACCTATAATGCACGCACACTGCGAACCGAGGAAAAGCTGCTGGAACTGAAAGAAGAATTGAGCAGGATTCGCTGGAGCGTAGTAGGATTGTCTGAGATCCGAAGAGAAGGTGAGGATACTATGACTCCTAAGATCCGGTAATCTGCTTTATTTCCGGGAGGGCGAACAACTGTCCTAGGGCGGTGTCGGGTTCATGGTCCATAAGTCTCTCGTGAACAATGTTGTACACATCGGGAGTGTATCGAATAAAGTGCCGTACCTTATACTCAGAATCACCAAACGGTATTCGCTGAAGGTCAAACAGGTATACGCGCCAATTTCGACGCACCTCCATGAGGAACTGGAAGTAATGTATGAGGACATCTCTCGGGCAATGCATTCTTGGAGTACTCATTACACCATTGTCATGGGAGATTTCAATGCAAGGCTAGGCAAACGTTGCGGTGAGGAGTTGAAAGTAGGGCACTTTGGTGAAGGAATCTGGAACTACCGCGGTGACGCGGTGGCCGACTTCTTCGAGAAGTAAGGTCTATACATGATGAACTCCTTTTTCAGAAAACAGCAGCATCGGAAATGGACCTGGAAGAGACCGGACGGTACCACAAAAAATGATATCGACTTCGTCCTATCGACAAAAACTCGAACATTTAATGATGTCTCAGTGATCAACTCATTCAACACAGGAAGTGATCACCGAATGGTAAAAGGCACATTAAATCTAATAGTGGAGTTCGAGAAATATCGACTTATAAAATCCAGGCTCCGCCCAGATACCGCCGATATCAAAAACTCTGAGAAATTTCAATTCGAATTACAAAATCGTTTCGCATGCCTAGAGAGCTGAGGACACTTGAGCACGTGGACACTTATAATGACAGGTTATTGGAAACTGTCCGTTCGGTGGGATCCAGCTTCTTTAAACCTAGCCGAATCAAAAGAGGTAAAAGGATCTCTGAGCCGATTCTCAAGCTTATGGAGGAAAGACGTGAGATGGTTCTGCAGTTTTAGGAAAACGCTTTTCGCTATCGGCTGCTCAACAAGCAAATTTCTAAGTCACGGACTCGCGACTTGCGCCGATTTAATACAAATTGTATTAAAGAGGCAATTGAGCGTAATCAAGGCTCCAAAGTTTTCGCCAGAGTTTCTGCTGTTGGGCAGAGCATGGTGAGTAAGTTGAAGACTGGGGATAGCAGAATCATTACCTCCAGTATGGCTCTAAAACAGCTGAACAATAAGACGCCGGGTGATGATAGAATTACAGCTGAGCTTCTGAAAGCAGGCGGGCTTGCAGGCGGCAATTGTTGCAGTCGTTGTACGAAAACGCCATCATGTGAGTCTGTCTTCAGGACCATTTCTTGAATCCCATCCCAGCAGTGAGGTGTCAGGCAAAGCGACGTCATATCGCTTAAACTGTTCACAACTGCGCTGGAAGACGTACTTTTGGACTGGGAAGGACTTGTCATCAATATAAACGACGAGTACATGGCTCACCTTTGATATCGTAGTCATGGCTGAGACCCTGGAAGACCTTGGCAGAATGCTTAATGACCTCTGTAAAGCATCTCGATGCGTGGGCCTTAATATCAATATGGAGAAGACAAAAGTTATGTCAAATGCCCATATTGTACCCACTGAAAGTTGACGAATATATTTACCTGGGACTAATAGTTCAGCTTGGTAAGTTCAACATTCAGAATGAGGTCAATCGACGACTCCAACTCGGCTGGGCAGCGTTCGGAAGGCTACGCAGCATATGACTACCGCAGTCTCTAAAGACAAAGGTCTTTAAATCGTGCGTGTTGCCAGTGATGACTTATGGCACCGAGACGTGCCCGCTTACAGTGGACCGCGTGAAAAGGCTTCAAGTAGCACAGAGAGCAATGGAAAGGGTTATGCTCAGGGTTTCCTCGCGTGATCGAATCACAAATGAGGAGATCCGCAGGAGAAGTAAGGTCACCGAAATAGTCCAAAAGATTGCTAGCTTCAAATGGCAATGGGCAGGACACACCGCTCGAAGGACTGAAAGCCGATGGGGCACTAAGGTCCTCGAATGGCGACCGCGTACCGGTAGACGTAGAGTTGGCAGGCCCCCCACTAGGTGGTCAGACGATCTGGTAAAGGCTGCGGGAAGCAGCTGGATACGGGTAGCGCACAATTGATCGATGTGGAGATCTTTGGGGGAGGCCTACTAGTGGACGTCTATCGGCTAATAATGACGATGAAACAACGGCGAGCGTCTCGAGTTGTTAACGACCAAGTTCTTTCCTTGACCCATCGGCCTTGCGAAAAGACATCGCGTCTCTTTGCATTTTTTATTAAATATAGCACGAGTGTTCCGAGGAATTGTTCGGAATTATTTCTGCCGCTAATATCCACAAGCGTAATAGACGACACAACACCAAGTTCCATCTTCACCACTTGAATGATTGGCAATCGTCCACTATGCGTATGCGCAACTTTTTACCGCACACTACTACTTTGTGGAATCAGTTGTCGTCAGCGGTATTTCCGAACCAATACGACATGGGGCCTTCAAGAAAAAGAGCATATTAATTCCATAAAGGTCGGCAACGCAGCCGCGAACCCGCTGGTGTTCCGACTGTCGAGGGGGTCAATCAAGTCAAATCACGTTCCATCAGGTGAACTGTTCGGTCGTATGCTCACCCTTACAAAAAAAAATTACAATGGATAGCGCAATTCCTGAGAAACGAATTTTTGTTACTAGCACCTTAGGATCAACAGATACTGAAATGGCATGTTATTAACACTGTAGATTTGCTAATGTAGACTGTCTAATTTAATTACATTTTGTATTGTTTAATCAGAACTCTATGTACTAGAAGTAATGATGTTTAACATAAAATGTAAATTTGTCCTTGACCTTATAAAAATAGGTAAGAAGTATTATTCTCTTTCACCTACATTTCTAATACCTCCTGCGTCACATTTGCGCCCTCCACCAGGCGATAATAAATCTCATTATGCTTAGGCTTCGAATCAAATAAGTGGTTTAATATGTGCTTTATTGGTAGGTAAACCACGTAAAATTTATTATCGTTGTATTGTAGTTGAATAAAGAGGTTGAAAGACAAGAGGTTGAAAGACAAGAGGTTTAAGGCACTGAACAAAAACTAACCTTTTGTGACATCCAACAAGTTATACGTCGCATCTTTGGCAAAGAAAAAGAGAAAACTGAAATAAACGATCACTCACTTTTAATGTAAATCATGACGACACACCCAACTCATTTACGTCTACATTCATGGACAATAGGGAATGTGCTTATAATTAAAATACAAGAAAATATTTTTTTTGCTGACATATTTTTAGACAAGAAAAAAATTGTAAAAGTACGAATGCTAATATTTCAAGTTAATAGAAATAAAAGCAATAGCTTAATTTTTATGTTGACGTTTTAGCTGTTGCGATGACAGCAGACCATGCGAGCCAATTATTTTAAAATTTTACAGTACCTTTTAAAAGATTAAAATGTTTTTACTGTTGTATAAATATTTGAAACAAAATTAATGCCTATTCCCAATTATCCATAACGCGCAGCAAATTACTATTATATCTTAGGTTTGTCTGCAATTGCCCATTACTCGATCTCAATATTACAAGCAACAATGATGCGGTGGATGATGAAGCGTGCTCACCAAGAATACTCTAACTCTCAAATGTGGACTGATGGAACACCAATGCTGTGTCTGAAGTTTTACAATTTGAGTGTAAATCAACGAAGCAATTTCGAAAAATACGTATCATCTCATTATACAAACTCAACAAAACGTGACCCTGGAATCGAACCAGGGATTTCCGTGTTCCAAGTGAAGATCCATTGCGTGTAACCAAGAATTAAACTAAAACTTCATATCAATAGAAGTAAATTGTGCTTTTGATGTGAATGAAATTTGTGCGAATGATACTACTATACCATGAAACGACAGATAGAGCAGGAGATTCAACAAGCATTTAATATTATATTAATTATATGGTGCTACATAAGATTAGTTAGTCTCATCTTTTAGCCCATGATAAACAAGACCACTATAGAAAGCGATTTTAGATTATGACTATTCTTCATGTTGGATAGATACAAACAATATCGATAAAAATACTTGGCATGAGTAAAGACTGTAGTTACAATGCAGTATACACAAGTAAAACCTCGAACGAAAACTACCTAAAAAGCTATCGATATAACAAATTATCAGTGCTGCATCTCAAATAATAATATAGTTTGTGTCTCTTATGACCAACAACAAACTCTTAGTACACAGAGATAACAATTGGTCTCCAATTTAATATCGTAGAAAAATAACGACGTCTTCAAATTGCGGTGATCACAAATATTATGTAATTTTGTACCCAATTGTTGCCATTTATAATAGAAATGTATCTTCGTCTGATATGAACTACTTACTATTAAAAAATACTTAGCTCTAAATGAGATCGCATACATTAAGCATTTCATTGCATAGCATACGAAAAGCAATATGGATTAATAATCGAAGCCCATTTTGTTAAAATAAATAAAAATATTACAAGATGGAAAATGTAAACCTCCGACAATTCGTAATTTCTGGAGAATGTTGATAACCGTTTCTCTTCAGGACTTAGATCTGGAGTTGAACTGTGGACAGCTGAAGTTATATCATCATATGAGTACAACAATCGCGCAGCAAAAGCATAATAACATCACCTGTTATTATATATTTTACGTCTAAGAACACACATTTCAAACATTACGCCTCAGCACGGTAATATTTTAAAAAGTATAAATTAAAATATTTACGTTTGTAAAATAATTCTGACACTTAAATGTCTAACTTTTGTCAATTAAAATATTAAAAGTTACATGCTCCATTGACAGAGAATTCATAGATTATTCTATCTTAACATATTGTTGACCGGTGACATTTAAAAAACATTGATTATAATCACATAGTAAAATTCGATTTAAAATCTGCATGTCAAGGTATTTAGTAATTGTAGCAATTTAAAAAGCTACAAACACTTAAATGATCAAAATTAGTAATAACACAGTCCCTGTGTTAAGTTGTCGATCAACAGCATGTTATCAATTTAATAAGAATGATAAAAAAGACTTAACCATTTAAGGTTTCTATGGAAACCTTAAATGGTTTACATTCAATTACTTATAGTATCTTTCAATGAACCATAAAATTATTCTTATAGCTAATTTTTTTGTAATTTAATTTTTTTTCATTATACTTAATATTGCTTTAATTTGTTTACGTTAAAATTTTAACGTCTTTTTTACCACTCAAATTATAAGACAAATAAAAACAGGAAATATTGCGAGTTCATTCAGAACGTCATGTTTGGTTTTCAATGTTACCTTACTTTTACAGTATTCAATTATCTTCTTTTACCTTTTAATTTAAATGAATTGTACGGATTTTATCGGATTTATTTATCAGATTTTCCCGATAATGAAATAAATAAATGCGATAAAATCCCTAAAATTTAGTTTAATTAAATATCTACTTTGCCCGTAAACATATAACCATTCAAATATTTTGACATACTTAATAATTTAGGTTTATATGAAATAATAGCGGGACCGGAAAGTAATGTCGTTTCTGCGCATGCCAATACTTGATTGTCATTTGTCAGCTCATTGTTTTGTTCAGAGGCGTACCAAAGACATTGTGAGGTTATAGTGATTTCTTTACTTATAGACAATTGAATTACAATTTTTTTTTGTAATTTTGGGTAAAATGGCCAGCCAAATACCAGAAGAGGTACACATCCGGCATTGCATGCTCTTTGAGTTTCGCAAGGGAAATAACGCAACAGTTGCTACCAAAAACATTTGCGATGTTTATCCAAATGCACTGGACATTCGTAAATGCCAAAGGTGGTTTTCCAAGTTCAAATCGGGTAATTTTGATCTTTCCGACTCGTATCGATCAGGAAGACCATCAGCGTTAGACAACGACGTGTTAAGGGCGGAAGTGGAAGCAATTCCGTGTCAGACGATCGAGGAATTGTCAAACAGTCTCAACAAACCTTGGTCGACCATCCAAGAACATTTGAAGCAGATTGGAAAAGTAAGCAGAGCAGGTGTTTGGGTCCCGCATAATCTGTCCGAACAGAATAATAAGGCTAACCGATCAATCACATGCAACTTATTGCTTCAACGACACAACACAGAAGCGTTTTTTGATCGCTTGATCACAGGAGATGAGAAATGGGTCCTGTATGATAACCCAAAACGCAAAAGGCAGTGGCTCTCTCCAAATGAAATCCCTCGGAGTACTGCTAAGCCAGGTTTACACCCCAAAAAAGCGCTTTTGTGTGTTTGGTGGAGTATTCGCGGCATTGTTCATTTTGAATTACTGAAACCTGGAGAAACTGTTACTGCAGACCTCTACAGCGAACAATTGCAGCGAGTCAATCAATCTTTAATTGAAAAGTGGCCAGCGATTGTCAACCGAAAAGGCGTCATTCTCCAACATGACAATGCAAGACCGCACTGCGCAAGGCGAACTCTAGAAAAAATTAATGAATTGGGGTGGGAGGTGCTGCCTCATCCACCATATTCGCCCGATGTTGCACCATCGGATTTCCACTTATTCCGAGCGCTGCAACACTTTTTAAGTGGCAAAACATTTGCAAATTTGGATGATATCCAAAATGCCATCTCTAGATATTTTGCCGAAAAACCAATTAATTTTTATCGATCAGGGATTGAAAATTTACTCACTAGATGGCAAAAGGTTATTGACAATGATGGCGAATACATCATTGATTAAAAATTAAGACTCGTTAAAAATGTATGTGTTTGTATTTAGCGTAAGAAAACGACATTACTTTCCGGTCCACCTAATACATCACGCAATTGATTACAATTTTTAACTCGCTTTATACACACATGTAACCTAAAAATATTTCAAAATTATTACATTAACTAACCAGCAATCGCATTTCACAGAAATATATCAATTAAATATTAACTATAAAGGTTAAAATGTGATGATTGTTCGCCATGCTTATGTGAAATTATGCATTTTACACTTTTTTCAAAATGGTGACTAGAAATGGTTTAATATTAATATGTATTATTTAATTCGAACGATCATTCGACGATACTAATTCACTTGACCATAAACAGGTAGCTTTAAAGGAATGTACACTCAAGAGAAACATATTATAATTACACTTTACAAATATTCACTAAAATTGCTTGATAATATGATTGCTTTTTAACATTATATAATAAATTAATTTTAAATATTGTTTAATGTTAAATGTCTTTGTTTAATAAATAGATTTATTAATGTTGGTCTATAAAGCTGTATAGTATAGGTCTAACAGGACCTGAGAGCAAAAAGGGAAAAATTTAATTGATGCTACATGCAATACTGGGGAAATTGGAATATAGTTTTGATAGTTTTTTTCCTTATAGCGGCTGATTCTGTGTGTGACACATGCAAATATAAACATTTATCCAATGATTAAGGATACTTTTTGAAAATCTAACTGTGGCGAATGTGAAGTTCGATATTTAGACGAAAGCTCCAATTACTCTGTTCATGGGTTTATTAATTAATTATAGGCTATCAGAACTTGAAAATGGTTCCAAATACTGCACATCCATACAAAAGTCTTCATCGGAAGAGTAAGACGCAATATTTATGATAAACCTTTCCTCCCGCATCTCAATTAATCGATCTTGTTCTATGAACTGATTTTCAATTTTTATTACATGTTCACAAGATTTTCGCCATTCATCGATCCCTATTTGAGCGAAAGTTTCTTCTGTTTAAGATTATATATCACTTGCGACCTGCATATTGACGTTTTTAATCAACCAAACGTTTTTTTAAAGTTAATTAACTAAAGTATCAAGATGTGTTATTCCTACTAACCAGTCAACGCTTACACATGGCTCAATATCGATGATTGTGTTTGTTCAGCTCCTTGTTCATCAAGTATTCTTTGATAAACATTGAAAACAATATATCTTTTGCTTGCGATCGAAGAGGTTTCTTCGAAATTTTCACCACTTTTTAAGGAAATTTGAAACCAAACCATAAACAATTCCTCGAAATTTCAGTTGACAGATGACATTTTTTTTGTTGCCATATGAAAATTGCTATTTTAAAGCTTTTTTTTGCCATCAGATCCTGATAGAGCTATAGGTACTTGTACAGTACAGTTACTGTATAGGCACTTGCACCCAATTAAAAGTTGAGTACCTGCATTGATATTAAATAATTCATATACATTAACTAAATAACATGTAAATTAACAATAAAAAAAAAAAACATAAACTTCTCAAACCTTAATTCCAAATATTCACAATTTCTGCATCTTTTTGAAATTGTTTCAGGTACAGGAGGTTCAATATCATGTGATGTGCTGGGATCTGCAAACAGAGTTCTTATTAAATATTATGCTAAACACAGGAAACACATACTTTATTGTAAACCTAAAAATAACCCTCAAATATAAAAGGACAAAATATATCATAATAAATATAAATTTTTGTTATGTAAGGACATTTTGCCAAATTTTTGAAATAAAATTGATGCTGATGGAACAACAACAGAAAATAATATTTAAAACACAAAAACTTGAAGAAATAATAAATTAAAATCATATTAACAAGAAATTTGAAGTGCTTAGAGTTCACATATTAAGTGAGGAAAAGTAAATTAAATTCTTAAAATAAAGAAATATAATTAATACATACAATTTTCAATACTTTCCCGGTCTCTTTTTAATGTCTGTGAAAATGTTCTAGCTTGTATTTTGTTGGCAGGTACACAACTACTGACTGGTGGTGGTCGCTTAACACTGCAACAGAATAAGTAAATTAGAAAATAATATGAAAAGAAATATTTGCCCAAAAATATTAAATACTTGCCGGAATCGTATAGGTTGTGAAGGAACTTTGAATATAGATGGCATAGTGCTCGACGAACCTAGAAGAAAAAAAGTTTGTTAATGACATATTTAAAATTTTAAAACAACTTTGCAGTAATAGTCACAAGTTATGATTCAACCAGTTGTTTGAAATAAAATTGAGCAATAATAATCTCACCTTCGGGTGGTGGAGGTGGTGGAGGAGGTAATATATTAACTTTTTTATGATGAGCCAACGTATGGGGCGGTAATTCAGCAGTTCTATAAAAGTGTTGTTCTTCAAAAACTGTAGCATGAACATATTTACAATTAGGAAGTGTACACACAGTATTTTGAAAATTCTTACAGAATGTATAAACACCAACTAGTTGTGATATATCACATTTATGGCTGAACCTGCAAGACCCTTCTCGTATGCAATTTCCTCTTATAAAATCTCGGCACATTGGTCTAGTTTTTTCTGTGTCATCAATATCATTTGTTTTATAATCATCTAAGCCTACTTGATTTAAAACATCAGATGTTTCTTCTTTAGAGTTTTTATATTCTATGTCTTCTTTCATTTTCTTTAATACTAAATTCATATTAGATGGATTATCTGGAGGAGGTGGATCCAAAGGTAATGGTGGTTGAACTTCTGGTTTCACTTTTTCTTGTTTACCAATTTGACAAACAGACTCAGATGAGGTAGAAGGTGTTGCACGATTTGTATTTTCATCGTGCTTAGACCTAATAATTTTTTTCATTTTATTACAACGATTGGGTGATATTTTCCACACGTCTCCAAAACTGAAAAAAAAATTCGGATATATATTAAAAAAAAACAGGGTGGGTCGGTCTGTGCGCAAAGCCAACAACCGTCGATCACGTGACAACATCTCCACAGAACAACACGCAATACAATGCATACTACATTCTATATATTTTATATTATATTTACAATTATTAAAAATATATATTTTATATATTTTTAATAATTGTTTGAACAGACACGCCCACTTACACATCCGACCTTGATCCGAACAACGTATGAGTTAAACCACGCCCACAAGCTAAACAATCGCACACGTTAGGTTTCCGTCACTTCGAGTAACAGGACTTTGTTCAAATGGCTCTTACCGTCACCGATTTATAAGACGTTGTCACGTCAAATTGATACAATGAAAAATTAACACTAGTAACAACAACGGTTGCTAGCGAAACTATTCGTTAAAGTTTAAAAACCAACATAAATTATGAAATTCCTAATGGTTTTAATCTCGCAATGTAGTTTCTAGCTCGAAATATTATTTTTTCCTTTTACTAGGTAACGCTGACCAATAGATTTTTAAAAAATATTCAGTCTACGTAATATTATTTTTAAATTAAAGAAAACAGTTACAAAAACAAACTAACCTGCATGCGTATTCTTCATTCACTTGGGTTATGCGTGAAACAGACACGTCGTTGATTAAAATGTTATATATAGGCAGCAATAATTAATATTAAACAATGTCTGGTACTAGGAAGTTTTAAAAGTAATATTTAAAATGCACCAAAACAACGGCACTTAAGTGATTGTTCCAATTTCGACAAAATGGCCGACGAAGTCAGTATGGCCACCTTCCTTCCATTAAAGTTTTACCGCGATAACACAAGAACAGCTGATAATGACATCTATAAACCATAAACATTATAAGATATTTTTAGCGATAAACGGACGAGAGGTGTAAGACGTTCGTGGTTGGGCTTGAGTTTGTCTATGATATATAAATTCGTCTAGTAATCAGGCTTCATAAATATTTCTACTAACTGAAATAGTCGAATAAAGAAGTAACAAATGTATTAATGGTCCTCAACGTTCATAACATTAGCTATCAATATTTTAATTCTATGTTTTTTTTTTTCAATAAAAAGAAAGAAATATATTATTTCCCAAACATTAAAAAATTCAGATAAAACCTTTTAAATAAATTTTAGCATTTGTGGTATGATAATGTTTTATCGAATTTAAATTTTATGGTCAACTAAGTATAGTTTTCTGTCTATATCATAAAAATAATTACAGGAGTTTGTTTCACAATATGTAATATTTTCTATAAATGTGTAGGCTACTTACCTACTCGCACCGCCTATGAAAATTGTCGATGGTAACACGTCAGAGGGATGTCAGTGGTGACGTCTCAGTCACGGAAAAATGAAAGTTAATGACATGTATATAAGGGTACTGAAATAAACAATACGCATAATCGAAGAAGTTTGATTATGCCAACTATACCTCACACTCCTAACATAATACTGAACTTTTGGTAGACTAAATGTCAAAACTTGAAACTTATTAACAATGTAAAAGGTTAAATAGAAAATACAGGACTTCCATTATTAACATAAAATTACTATCTTTTGTATCACTAACAGAAGATCTATATTTCTTCCATCTTTTGGACATCGTTTGTTTATTTCATTGTTAAGTATTAGGTTAAAAATGTATATTGTTGCCGGCAGCAATTTATTTATGCAGTGGATAATAAAAAAACCTGTTTTAGATAAATTCGAGGTAATGGAAGATAATAAAAGTCTTACAACCGAATTGTACGATTTCAACATTAGGTATGCCAAATTAGTGAATATTTGTTGGTCATATAATATATTTCAATGCGAAAATAACTTTTTCATTACTGGATTTTGGAATGATAAGGATGTTATAAAAAAGATAAATGTTTTCAAAGATGCTGAATTAAAACCGTCGGATTTATTAGCTGCTGGTAACGATTTTACTATATACACTGTAAATACAAAAGAATCTATAATATGTGTGCTGAGTTTGAAGGAAGGAATGGAAGTATTCCATCTGAATCTTAACATAGCGTATCAGACGGTGAAACCAAACGATTTAAAAATTGTTAAGATGATTGCATCTAATAATGCAATAATTTTTTTAACAAATGGTGGTTATTTATTTTCTGGATTACCCCCACTATATTTGGATACAAGTTATTGTGTTGGAAGTGTCTGTGACATAGATTGTGGGTATGATCACTATATACTTCTTACAGATGCTGGTTTTGTTTACACTTGGGGCAGTGGTCAGTGAGTATTGAGCAATGCATTGCCATAAAAATTAATACTTGAGAAACCTAGAAGCTTATTATGTATTATCTTATTATATATATATTTCTATTGTGTTAAATATTTGTCAAAAGTATATTGTTATATATAGTAATATATTCTCTATTAAATATAATACATTTACTACAATAATATACTAATTATTAAGCCATCCTCAAAAAACTCTTTTAGTGTCTCCTTAATCCATTTATGTATAACATGTTGTATGACTAAAATTTTTAAATTATCACCTTAATTGTTTTTCAAATCAAAGATGATAATCACTGAATACAAGATCTGAAGAATAAGGTGGGTGTGGAAGTAATTCCCATCATAAATCATTTAAAACCCTTAGTTTTTCTTGAGGTGCCTAAGCAGATTTCTAGGCCATTTTTTGCCTGTTGTAATATTCTCGATAATAAATTTGTATAATATTCTGTATTCATTTTAGTACTTTTGCAAGATAGTCCCTTCTCGATACTGAAAATCTTAATTTATTACCCAGAGCTGTGGAACCTTCCCTCTTTTTTAACAAAGGAATAAATTGTGTTAATATGTTTAATAATTGTCATAAATCATATTTAAGGTGCAAATAATTTTTTTATGTATAAAGTGTAGCCAAAACTTTGAAATATTTAAAGATATATCTTATTTATTACAGAAGACTGCAATTAGGTCATGGTGATATAGAATATGTTAAAGAACCTAAACAAGTTGAAGCTTTGGCAGGACTAAAGATTTGTAAGATAGCTGCTGGTGGTTTTCATTCTATGGCTTTAAGTGAATTTGGTGATGTATATGTTTGGGGATGGAATGATGAAGGCCAACTTGGAATTACTCCAGAAAATAGAAATGATAATAGTGTTGATGAACTTTTTTACTATCCACTGCCAAAACTACTTGACATTTATAATGAGCAAGGAAGATATGTTAATATAAATATAATAGAAATAGCTTGTGGATCAAAGCATTCGGTAATTAAGTTGGAGGATAACACAGTGTGGGCTACTGGATATAATAAATATGGGCAACTTGGAATTTCACCAGAACAATGTCAGTCAGTAAAATATTTCAGAAAAGTGCAAAAGTTTGATTTTGATTTTAAGATTATGTGTGGCACATGGTCTACAGTGTTAGAAAAGAAATGTAGTACAAGTGTAGAATAATTTTTAAGAGTTGTTTTGCTAAATATATGTATTTTAATCAAAAAAGTTCGACTATATTTAAGTTATTTATTTTAAAGTATTGTTGAAGGTGTGATACATTATGAGGAATTATATTTGTTGGTTATATTTTAAAATTATTATTGTAAACAATACATAAATAAAAATGAAACAAGAAACATTACAATATGCCTTTTAATATTAGCTACAAATTCAATCCCTGTTTGTGCTGATAATTAAGTATAACTGTATATAAATAACTACTAAAATCTGGGCGGCTTATTTCAATTCTAATACAATAATATTTTTTATCAAACAGTATGAGCATAGAGCAACAAAATATATTTCTGTTCCAAATTAAAATTAATATGTCAAGCACCAACATTAGAACAGATTTTATCACTATTTCACACTATACGTAAACTTCTCCTCTCTTAGAGCCATTAGGTTTTCGAGTAAATTCTAACGGAGTTCCTGTACTACTATTACTATGCTCACTATCACGGTCTGATAAAGTAACCTCTGTGACAATGGCCCGAAGAGGTGGTGGAGTTGAAGTTGTTCCTGTAACTCTTTCAGTTCGAGGTGTCGAAGGAGCTGACTGACTTACTAATGCTAACTGAGATACACCCATGGATGAAAGCGTTACAGAAGAAACGACTGGTGCTGCTGCTAACATTGGTGCTAAACCGGATGAAGTAAGTGCGGGTGACAGAACTGCTTGTGCCAGCGCAGTGGTGCCCGGTTGACCAGCATGTAGCGTATTATTAACTGATCCACTATCTAACTCTTGTATAGGCGACAAAACCAGAGCACCCAGTACAGGCACTTCGTTTTGATAGCCTTGATGAGCCATTATCACTCCCATATTCTGCATTCCCATAGCTAGCCGATTTTCGCGGTCCATCACCTCTTTGGTAACATCGGGAGTTGGCATTCGAGGTCTGTTGCGAAGGGTTATAGGTATAGCAGACCCGTTACTTTTTTGGCCCCCTGAAAGTATATAACATGTTTTAATAACTATGCAATCATTGAAACTCTTTTTAAGTGTATTATACATTAAAAAACATGTAAATGTGTATTCCAATTAGTCAATAATCTCTGTGTATACTTGAATACTAACAACAATGGAACGATACAAACACAATGTAGCACAAATTTGACACCATCTTTACTTTGCACAATTTCAAAATTTCACAAAGTTAAATTTGTGCACAGCAATAATTATAAAAAATAGGTATCGGTAAAATCTAGAATAAATTTACCATGTCTTGAGTTTTGTCTATGTTGACCACGACCAGATTTACGTCCTACTAATCTTTCATACAAAGACATTTTATGATGAGGTGGCGGTGGTGATATAGGCTGTCCAGCCTCGGGACTTGAATAAACGACTGAATTGTGGCGATTCCTGCCGAATAAGCCTCCTGAAGAATATGCAGTAGAAGCCGAACGCACAGATCCCATTCTCGAAATTTGTCTTTGAAACCAGTTTTTTCTTCTTTCAACCAATGGTGTATCAACGCTTTCCTGAAATGAAACATTTCTTTATATAAATTTCAAAATTGAAACATTTGTAATTAGTGTGAAAATTTAACAAAATCGTTTGTGTAAGTACATGTTGAGAAAAGGTTGTATGATGTTTAAAAATTAAACGAAAACAATTGTAAATAGTGAAATCGCAGGTTAAAACTAAAATATTATTTATTCTTACGTAATCAGCATAAGTTTCATCGTGACTCTTCCTTGTTGTTTGAACATTTGCGTACACTGCATCCTCGGCCTTAACTTTATAATGATCAGCGGAACAAGGAGGCTCATGGCGTCGGTAGTGCTCTGAGGCTACTGTGTACGGTAAATCTTTTGGGACCACCTCTTCCCAGTACTGATCTTTTAGAAGTTCTGGATGTTCTTCGTGCATTTCATCTACGATCATGTAGGCTGCCTAGAAACAATCCATTTATAATGTCTTACCGCTTATGCACGTAGACGTTTATTTATGTTCATTTAGATAAAAAATCGTATGTACCAAATAATTTACAAGTATATTTTTTTAAATTGAATTAAAAAAATATATGTTATAGATCTGAATCTTTATAATTAGTAAACTAAAATGATTAAGTTTTAGCGGTAAACATTAACATATGTCTTGAGTGCTATCGAGAATTTTAAAGGTATAAGATTTGCTGTGCAATGAATTATTTACATATCAAAGATTACATTTAAAATATTTTCTGTCTTTCTGATTTAACATTTATGTTTTTGTGAGTTATTAGTTTAAGATAATAGTATAATTTATTTGAAACCAAAAGTAAGGCCAGTTGCACCACAAAGAGAACACTGGACAGGTGACACTTACGAACCTTAATGTGTCTGTCGATAAGCCAGTTCAATTCAATGTCGTCGTCGTCCTCGCCAAAGGGGTTAATAAGAACTTCGGCCACCTTCAACCAGCCAACGTAGAAGCAGAACTATAATGAAACAGGTATTTATCATTTTGTAACCAACAACAAATGCAATTACTTCGTTATTCACTAGTGGATTTTGTCATGTCGTTTAAGTACTCGAAAGAAGCGTATTGAATCCTAGACAATTTTTTTTTTTTTTATTGTTAGTTATATGTAAAATAATATATCAAATTTAACTCTTAATAAGAGCAATAAAGTCTTTATTGGCTTTTAATTTTTTTTATGTTTATTAAAATAATAACGCTGATAAAATTTAAACAAGTATAACTATTGCTTTTTTTTATTATTTATTATATCAAGTTATCCCTGATATTATTATTCAGGGCTTTACATTATCCTAATGTTTACAACATTCTCACACAACATTTACATTTATAACATCTATTATAGGCTATATACATTTTTTTCTAACATACCGATATATTTTTTTTTTATACATTATATCTATACTTATACTATCTAATTATATAGTATTCACAAAATACACAGAATATTATTGTGCACATATGCATAAAGTGACATTTACTTATCCTTATTTCTATTATTTACTATCTTACATATATTTATGGAATAATTTATAAACTTACTACTAAATAATAAATTTTTTACTATTTCCGGTAGACCGGCTGTATCTATTATTAAGCCTGTCTCCTGCTCAAAATCATACCTCAGGCATCTATGTATCGAACACTCCGTCAGCAAATGAAGAACCGTTTCTTCCACGGCGTCATTGCATTTGCACCACGGGGTCTCCCGACACATGAAACGGTTCAAATATTGGGAAAATCCACCGTGACCAGTGAATATCTGGGTTAACTGCCCTGTGGGCCAGACTTTCCTTATTAACTGATATGCCTATGCTGCGTTCGGGAAAAATAACTTAGTGACGGACGCGGTGCTACCCTCGCTATATCGGGTGCTCCATCTCGCAACTGAGGCATCTCGAAGCAAACGTTTAACATACGATACCGGGCACTGATCGTATCCGCTTCCTTCGGCTGTTAAGAGCGGCCAGCTTGGCTAATTCATCAGCACGCTCATTACCAGGAACGCCCGCGTGGGCTTTGACCCAGAACAAAGACACGTCTTTGCTCTGGGTAGAAGCCCTCTGCAGAATCTCTCTGGCCACTACGGCAAGAGGATGGAGCGAGCCATGATTCGTAACAGTATCGAGCGCGGCTTTACAGTCACTGTACAAACCATAGCTCGCCTCTGTCCTCCTGATAACTATTTTAGTTGCCTCACATATGGCCAGGAGTTCGGCCTGGTAGACTGTGTAGTACGCGGACAGACATAGCTTCCGGTTTTGGATCTCGGCCTCGCCTTTCAATATGGAAAGTGAGGCTCCAACCTTTCCCTCAAGCTTATTGACGTCGGTGTATATCTTCACCACCTGCGAGTTTTGCTCATGAATAGAGTTTTGGTCTACCAAGCATATAACTATTGCTTACAGTAATATTTATATTTTGACTCATGCGCAGGCCTTACCTGTAAAGCCGTAAATAGAGGGAAGTACACGTCAGGCTCGTATTTAGATGTACTGCCAGGTGCTGGTGGAACAAGCTGACGCCCCATGAGTGCAGCCACAAAGTACGTATAGAGAGCTAAAGTTACAACCTGGAAGCAGATAAGAAATATTCTTAATAACATTTTTATGAAATATATTAAAACAAGGGTGAAATTTAGTTCACAAGAAATTAACTTTAATAACATGGAACAATTGATTATTTTTATTTAAGCGGTTTAGACATAAATAGATTTCAAAAAAATCATTTGGTCTAAAACCAGAAAGTTCTCTAAATATTTTAGTTTTAAAATATGTTTTATTATTTTTGAAATAAGACCATTTAAGGAACTATGAGCTCAGCAGATAACTAAGGTCACGTATAACAGTAAAGGCGTGTGAGTCCTCATATTTTGTTGTTGAGAGCATTATGATCTAGGCTGTTGAAGAAACATTACACATTTTCTGATCTCATCAACAGTCACGTACTGCTTTATTTCTATCTTTTCAAATTACACCTAAAACCTATTTTCATACCGTGGATGGTAAATATGTATATAGCATAAGATCAACTGATCTGATTACAATGCGGTTTTCCTTAATGTTCATTTTCAATGAAGGTTGTTATCTGATCTACTTGTAGTTCTTAAGGAAATCATCATACGGAATAATGGCATAAACACTTATTAATATATCAGTTGATAATCCATAGTTTGACAGAATTTTAAAAGGAAATGAAAAATAAGTTAATTGCAAACCCTGTTTGTAGCTTTAAAAGCTGTTAACTAAATTAAAAACGTATGTTTTTCATTATTAGTAACGATGCATAAATTTACAGGTCATTTTTCATCAAGTCACCATGTACTATTCTATCCATTCCAACCAGTCCGGTACAAAATAAAAAAATAATTCCAGCTGACAATATACATTTATAAGTAAGTCTTAGCATATCTTAAAATCTGTACGGCATACTATTTATAACGTAGGTTAGGATATACTCTAAATATAGTTAAGGATAATCTATGACATTTATTCACAATGATAACTTAGCTATTGTTTGATATATTTGCCAATGTACTGCCCGACAAATGTTTACATATTACCATACAGATATATAGGGACAGTGTACGTTTGTGCAAAATTAACAAGAAACGTCATCATAGAGCTATTACAGAACAGCATACAAGTATCACACAAACCGGTCCGATTATGATGAACTTGACAGCCGCTCAATCGTACTGACAATAAAATACAAGAATATAGTTGTACACGTCAATACAATATGGAAAATTAATGTTTATCGCTAGGAACGTTCGCGGTCGATTAGTAACGGATTTGAGAATCATGTGCACAAGAAAAATATTATCCACGTACCATTAGACACACTACGAAGGCAACGATATTGATAAATACGCATGAGAATAACATTGTTTCTCTAATTCAAAGAACTATACATAATACTGCTTATACTTTTAAAATGAAAGATTCAATCACTGTTACAACTTGAACTTACAACAAATAATCAACGCTAGAAATATTATGAAAACAATTGTAGACTATACAAAATAAACTGACATTGTTTTACTATCGAAACCTATATTTACATACTAGTATGTATTTATTAATTACTATACTTGAGTGAGTGATAAATAAAATACGTGAAAATCGTATGCAGCGAGTGCATGAGCGCCGGCGGCTAAGCTGCGGGCTGCTTCCTCTGGACCTTCAGGTTTAAGAAGCGGCCACTTTATATGAGATAAAGCACGGCCACTCTCAAGAAGTACTAGATTACCAGTAACTGAAGGTACCAGTTAGTTTCTCGAGACTACCACACCCGTCTGAATAGGTTGGTGTGGAGTACTCCTGCCCAGGGGAAAGTGCGAGTGCGAGTGAGAGTGAAAGTAACATCGGTTAAGCATCTAAACCGACGGCAACCGCATCGACGACAAGGTCGGTGCGGCGTTCTGCGTTATGCGGAGGGAGAACGCGGTTGCCAAAAAGAAACTCAAGTTAGACAACTTCTGCACAGTATACCAGGCAGAACTGCTGGCATTAGCGGAACCGATAGGGTACGCGGCCAGCGAGTCGGCGCAATCTTACTCCGTACTTAGCAACTTGAAGTCCGCCCTCAAAACTGTCGCAATGTAATGAAAGCAAAAGAAAAAAGTAAGAACGTTAGACTGTATTGGGTGAAAGTGCACGCGGGCATGGAGGGAAATGAAAGGGCGATCCAACTGGCCAAGGAAGTGGCCCACAAAGGGTAAAAGACGACCAGAGTATGAGGATAGCCCCATTTATTCGTCAAGCGACAGCTTAGGCTGAAAACGCTTGACGAATGGAATAGGAGGTAGGTGAAAGGTACGACGGCTTCGACAACGCGGATATTTATCTTGAACGTGGTATCCGCCTATCGGATGCTCCGCCGACTGGAGCTGGATGCGGTTTTGGTCCAAATGTACACGTGGCACAGGAGATTCTCCGAGTACCTGCACATGTTCAAGGAGAGTCCCTCGTGGCTTTGTAACCCAGCTTTGGACCAGACCGTAGTGCACATTGTTACGTCCTGTCCCGTATACGGAAGAAAGTGTTTAGACTGCGAAATGTAGTGAAGAAGGCAGCTAAAGGGGGGAAGTCATTGGCTCTCAGATGAGTGAAAACGACAGTCGTTAAGTGTTCCCTTTCAGGACGACCATAACAGACACAATAAATAAAAAAAAATCTAGAAAAAAACTCTGTGATACTAGAATAATTATAGCCAAGTAAGCAAAACTATTGTAATCAGTAAGTAAGCAAGAAAAAGAAGGAAATGTACAAAACTGAATACAGAAAAAGCTCTATGTGTTTAGAACTTTTTCAGTCCGGAAGACAAGTATGAGGCAACGGTGTTCGTTTGAGAGAGAGGAATGAGAGAAGGAATTGGAATGGAGAATAATAGAGATATGAAGTTTGAAAGATGAGCAGAGCATCAAAGAGTAGAGAGTATAAAAAACGAGTATGAGTAAGAAAAAGAGCTAGAAAACACTGATGGTAAATATAATGTATACTATAGGTCCTGACCCACCACACGCAGGAACGATAAAAAAACTGCATTGGGCCAGCGTGATGGGAAATGAACCAAGTCAATATGAAGCCCCTATAAACGACGGCCCCTGGTGCTCGGCGATGCGTGCAGCGCAGAGCCAATCCATATGGGGATCTTTGGGGGAGGCCTACGTCCAGCGGTGGACGTACATCGGGTGATGATGATGGTTACGTAGTATTTTATATAAACAAATGTGCCAAAATCAGAAACCTCATCATTTCGTACAGTACTCATATTTTATACAATTACATTGCTTTTTATTTCTACATTAACTTTGCTAGAATCCACTTCACGTAGTAATCATTATTAAACTAAGTAAAGTATCCTTGACGGATTCTGCGAAGTTTATAAAAAAAGTACTTGTATAATAATTAACTTGCACGATTACCATTGACTTATTTTCATCCATGTACCTTTGTTTAAAACAAACTTTTATTATTAAATGTTGATGTAATATTGAAGTCCCTAATTGTTTATGTTTCTTGTTTAACCGAAAATATAATAAATGATAGGTGGTAATAAATTAAGCTTATTATTCAGACCTCTCCAGATTGAGGAAGGAGCGGTCCCTTACATGTTGTTCAGGAGTCAGCACACTGCATGGAGGAAGTGTTATGAGTTAAAAAGCTTTGTTACTGGCCTGGGTATAGACGAGCGGTACGCACACTGTGTCGTACCCGATAAGTGCGCCAAGCCGTCTTCGTATGTCCGACAGTTCCACTAGCAACGTTTGAACAATGTGATCGCTTGTAATTAAGCCTTCCTTGCGTGCCCTATTGATAATATTCGTCGCCCATACCAATGGCATCCAATATTTCGACATCGGGCTCTTGCCGTCCATCTTTTCGAATACTTTCCTTTCACTCTCAAGCATAAGACCTGAAAGTAAAATTTATACAAAACTCTTGATTTCCGCTTTTGTTTTTGCATTCAGAGTTGTCGTTTGTAATGTATACTCACCGGAATCTACGACGTGTTGCCAGGTCGGAAATCTACGCTTTACTCGAAGTGACACTCTTTGCAAAGTGATGACGTAGGCTAAGATCGCATACCTTACTATGTTCCTTCTCATTAGACGTCCAGTCTCATCCTGCGAACAACCAATATTATTTATATAAATATATACATTTTATGTAGTCAATTATTTTATTACATTTCGCAGAGGCATAACAATTGAGACAAATGTGTAATAATAATTTTACATTGATAACATTTACTTCAGTAATTTCGCGCTAGCTCGCTAAACAAAAAAAATTAAATAGCACATTAGAATAAGCACAAATTTTAAATGTTTTTATATGATAGTAACATTACATATTGTCTGATTTGGTGGCCGTTTACTTCCAATATTTATATATAAATTCAAAATCCTTTATATTATGAAATATTTTAGTTAAGAAAGAGATGTTTTTTTTTTATAGGAAGTTTGCGCCAACGAGCGAACAGTTCACCTGGCTGAAAGTAATCACTGACGCCAATGGACAGTCGCCTAGTCTTCATACCTATAAAAAGATGGAGGTTGTCATTTCGTTGTGTTGTTTTTCATTTTTAAAAAAGTCATTGCACAAATCCAATCCAATAAAATATTGTATATTATAGTTAAAGCAGAGAAATTTAAAATTTTAAGGCATTTTACTATTATTTTTTATATATATTTATTAATTTAGCTTTATTTGTATATGGTGTTATGATTACTTGATTACTGACAGTATTTGGACAGTTTCTTTTTATAATCGTTATATTATTATATTACTTACTATTTTTGTTATTAATATTTTATAATTCCATTTACGTCGACTCTATCTGAAGTACGGGGGAATCTTAATGTAAAAAATACTAATATATATAGTTTTACTTCTATATCAGCAAGGCAGTCTTGCTCTCAGCAATTTTAAACGTGTCTCTGATTTAATCTATTAGTGGTAAATTCTTTAAAATAAGTCTAGGTAGGCGCATGATCTATGCTGAGACAATAAACTGCAGCCATGACCACTGTAACGGTAATAAAGTGTACTAATAAAATTTTGGTTTAATAAATCATGATACATAGAGAATTATATAAACTCAAAGATGTTTATGCACACTCAGAGATGTATTACATTCAAATGAAAATCCTCGATGATTTTGCATTTGAAAGGATGGTTAGGATAATGTTTTATTAGTAAGACTTAACCTAAAATGGAACGTAGATTAGAAACAAGTACATTTTTTTAATAAAAAATTTTTGTGTCATTCAATTTTCTTTTTATAAAATTTATTTCTCGTTCTACCTAGTAAAATAATCGTGTAAGCGTAACCTTGTTTTTGGCCTACTGTATATGTCACACTTGTATAAATAAAATTCAACCAATAATTCTAAAGAAATATATTATAGTATAATAGTTAGCATATATTTTATTTGCTCGAACGCAATTTGATCTTTACCTTTCTACATTTCAAACGTATTAAATATACTCGCATACCACTTATTAAAGACATGTTGAATGTCTTTTGATCTTACAAATAAAGAAACCATGTGTCTCTCTGTTGGATTCTTCGTCGACTGTTTGATACTTGTATTATCCGCACAGGAGCGGTTGTCTTTCTTTTTCTTTTCTGCCCTCCTATTAATCCTCCATCCCCTATCGCGATCCCATCAACTTATATTTTCGGAGCAAATTAACCCTATGCCTTCTCTCTACTTATTATAATTGATTAACATTACTGTTGCTTTGGATATTATAATATAATATAAACAACGGCCATACTTTAAAGACTCAACATTATGTTTCTATAAGCACTGTTTTTGCAAAATAAAGTATTAGTGCTAAAGATTTGATTTTCAGCGACCGTTTGTTCAGATGCAACATTATTAACTCAAATCAAAAACTATGTTTTCCTAGGGTTAACATAAATTTTAACTACATTCATAAATTAGAAAAGTTCAAAGGCTACATTAAAATTGCTTTCATCTATCCGCTGACAAAGTTATCAGCGCGCGAAATTCTCTTTACTGCAATATGAAAGGAAAGTTAAATGTTTCATAATTTCAAAAGAGTTTTAAAATTTTATTTCTATTGGTCAATGTTAATAGAGACTAAAAGCTGATATTTATAATATTATTCCATCGACTATTCACTATATTTTAAAGACAATGTTAAATTGGAATTAGTTCATAATCTTAACACATTTAAAGATATATTATACTACACGTACAGTATTAACTACATAATTATAATAACATTACTAATTACACCGTAAAAACATAGTTAATCAGCGAGGTTATAATAACCGTTACAAATGTAAATACCCTATTTCGATATCGTCTGTTATTGGCAGACGAATTACTTACCATCAGATGAGTGTCCTACTGGTCTTAGTTTTTAGTCGTATTAATTTTTTTTATATGAAAGTGCCCTATGCTGAACTGTCTCTAATACTATTAAATATTTTATCTGCTTATTGATTATACACAGCAGGAATAATTACTAATCGAAATTTTCTAAAAGTATTATTCTATTTACTAGAGATCTTAGAAAATGTTTTATATCAAAGCATTGAAAGGTATTACCTATTTTCAATTGACTATTTATACAGAAATGCTTTTGAATCATTAGGTTGCATTTTTATTGATCGTGAACCAACACTAAATCTAGTACATATTTTAAACGACACCAAGTTATATTTATTATCCACTGCAGCTCAATTAAGCATTGTAATATAAAAATAAGGTTTTATTCAAGACACGATATTTTCATCTATTTAACGTTTCAAATGCGACGGCGATATTATGGAAATAAATAGCGGTAAGAACTGGTCATTAAAATCGATTACTCACGGATATAATTTCAATGTATTGTTTTTTTTTACGTATGCACGTGGTTATCAAACTAGAAGATTCAGATCCAAGTAACTAAGCAACAACGATGACAACTTTTTTAATGAAACAAGTTTAAAAGGATGCTGCTTTTACCGAATGTTATGATGTTTGTTACTAGTTAAATCAATAAAGCACACTCTAAATCGATATCATTTCATCCGAAAATTGTATGTATGCTCTATTTTTGTTCACGAATTTGTATATATATTTGTGTAAAAGTAAAAATAAAACAGTTAACCAGTGCGTTGATGGATAGACGACAGGCGAATACGCCGTTATAAACTAGTAAACACTTTCTGCCTGAAGGAAAATTAACAGTACGTTCAAATGTTAGCAACAAACAATTTCTCATCTAGAGTTTAGATGCAATTACATTTCTACTATGTAGCTAATGTCAAATATTGTTTACGATTGGAACAGTCTGTTACGGTGATTGTAAATAGAGCGAGTGAAACTCAATAAATAACAAAACCGCCGGGACATGTACTGTATTGAGTAAAGTATGATTACATTCGAGTCGGCGGATGTTTGCCTCCGCGCCACTCATTGTTTCTTTTTCTTGGCGTGAAAAGAGAAGACAAAAGGCTGATATTTATCAATTTAACCTCACCTTTACAATGACTTTTAATTTTGAATCGCAGCCGCTGCCGTCGACACTTGAATAATGAAAAGTTTTCCGACTTGTTGATCGCAAACGTGTAAAAATATTACGTAATTAATGTCAAAGTAAATAAAAACGGATATGGTTCGGATGAATGGTTAAGCGATATGCACAATATAGATTATTCATTGAATAAAACTCAAAAGAAATTTGTCATAAAAACCCTTTTTCTTTTTACTCAAAAATAAAATTATATACCTTTAACAGTCCCTGTTCAGTGTTCAAAATGCCTTTGAAATTTAATAAATGGCGATATGTATGAAACTATAAACCCTAGATAATATAAAATTAATCAGGATAAACTGCTTGCTACTTCTTATAACCAACAATAAAAATATCTTATTAGGGCTGCAAACTAAATAAATATCCGTCGAAACTAAATTTCAATGCTTAATGCTGTCAAGGCAACATTACACTGCAGAAAATTAAAGTTAGTCACGAAACGTTTGACAAGTAGGTAATTAAAATTTACAAGATTTATAAAAAAATTATAAATAATGATCTTGCCTTTTCCTTATAGCTAAGTTATTAATTTTACGATTGAGTTAAACCAGTAACTGAGATGTAACATTTGTGTGTAAAGTTATTTCTGTATACAACACTATATTGTATATAAAATATCAGTTTTATTCGTTAAGGCTAACAAGTTTTTTGTAACGCCTATTTGTGTTCACTATTTAGACCTGATTTTCTTTTTTATTATATTCGATCGGTGTACTGTACTGTACACGGCGAAGCGCACAGTTATTGCAACAATATCACAACAAAGATCGTCATATCACGAGTCACTTCATCATATCCTACATTACTTTGTTCTATTGCATGTTTTGAATGATTTTTCTTGCGCACCGCCTTATAAAACTTGATTTAGTCAGTCATATTTATAACAGCTGGACTATCCCGGACGAGTACGTTTTACCTCCCGTAACCATATTATCGCTTAACAGAATTAAAAATCACAGTTAAGTATGAAACAAAAAAATCTTTACCCTTCTTTCCAATTGGGCTTCAATAGAAAATGGAAATGTAAAATATATAACTTGTTTGAATTACATATTAACTAACGATAAAATTATAACTTAATATAGCATTAAGTATAGGTTACAACTAATTTCAATCATAAATTTTATCTATACTCGCTGAATATACTGTTCCGTGTTGAGAGTCAAGTAAATACATAATATAAGAATGTAAGTAATAAAAAAAAAATTAGTGACACTGTATTCTTTGTTAATAATTAACGTTAAGTATTAAAAGAACTACAGCAATGTATATAACTTGTATATACATAAATCTTTTTAACTTAGATTAATTTTGTTGTTACCTTTAATAACTTGATGATTAATTAACAGATATGATTTTGTTTCTTAACTGATCTATGTCGATGATCACTATTTTCTTATTAAAAATATGGAAAGAACAAGATGATATAGTATATTTTTAGATAAAAGACGTTTCTGATAAAGGGGTAGTCTAAAATCAATTTCAAAGCCAAATTATTTTCAAACTAGGTTCATGAAATTGGAAAACTTCGGCTGCGGATCAACCGTCTCTGCTGTGAATGACATATTCTATACTGAAGCTTATCTAGGATCTTCAAATTGGAAAACTTAGCCCGCAGAGCCATCAAATACTTTATTTATGGCACTAATATTGTGGTCTTGTCTTTCTAACGACGTTAACTGGGGTCTGTGATTTTACAGTTATTGTTCCATTGCTTAAAAAAATAAATAGTTATCGTAGGATAAATAAACAAAAGGAATTATCTAGACGAATAAGTTTTAGATATATATTATTAAACCAAACTGAAAGGACATCCGTTTATTGTTTTTTATTCGTAAGAAAAATTAAGAAAATAGTTTTAATAAAGAAATATTCATGATGACAAAATTGAAACTACGCTATTAAATCGACATTTTCCTCACAATAATTGAATGTAATAACATACGCACCAATACAGACAGGCAGATAGACCACAAATGTACACTAATGCATAAAATTTATGTAAAAACAGTTTAATCATAAGAGAACAATGGAGGCAGTGATTCGCAGAGATGGTTAAGTTTTTATTACAAATGGCAACAAATAATAAATTCAAGGGCACAGTGAATGATTACAACAATTATTGTTATAATTAATTCCTTTATTAACATACTTTACCTTGTATGTGTTTCCCGAACAGATTTGAATTCACGGCAAATTACTCACCACCTAAAAAGATTCACTTTTGGAGAATAACAATTCTATTACTTACTCGCCTTGCAATTAGCTACACAAACGCATCAATCACAATGTATCGTCAACATGTCGAGAATGGTCACCACTGTTTTTATACCTACAGTTAGTGCATAAAGTTTATATACACATCATAGCTTATACACCTACCGACATGAAGGTATTTGAAGATACTTTAAGATCAGAATTAATTATTTAACATGAAATGGAATTGACGTTACAAATAATTACTTGGAGTAAACTTTCATATGCAGTACTTTCTTTTATCAGAGTCTATTTATTGTACCTGAAAAAAGTACATCTATGATATACCAATTTCCAAAAAACCGATTACTCAAGTCACTCACCTAGCCTTGCTACTTGTTTTTTATAATTTTGGTTAATACATATATAATATAATATACGTAGACGTTTACTGCACACCATTTTAATAATGAAAAACTAGAAATGAAATCTTTTTAAATTTTTTAAATAGTTATTCACTTAATCACTGACTTTGATTGCACTTAACGTATTAATTAAAGGAAATAGTTAATTATTCAAATATATCTATATATTTATATATGCTATAATCAGGTTTAACAATGCCTTTATTTATTAAACACGTACAGAGCATTATACTAAAAACTGATATTTATTTTGTATGACATTTACGTTAAATAAACAGGAGCTTTTAGTTTTACTTGTACATTTGTTAAGATTTAATATCTTTATTAAAAGTCACGGTCTTTCGCAGATGCTAGAGCGGATTAACTTCGCCGATGCAGTTTTTGAGTTGTTAACAACTTGTTAACAAGTTGCTTCACGAAACTGTTTTATACAGAAAATTACAAAATAACTAATGTATCGTTCCCGATCCGTAGAAGCGCAAAGCGTTGCTGTTACCTCTTCTGAACTCTATTATAACAATATATCAATCTACTGTTACTTAATTGTGGTTTTTATGTTACCTAAATATCTTATGGATCATATATTATTACGTACGACTATCTTATACAACTCAATGCTTCATAAAATACAAACATTTCTACTCAAAAGATGAAATTTCTATTGCTACTTTGATGTTTTATTCGAACTTTTTTATTGTAAATTATTATGTGTATATAAAATATTGTAAATATGGAATTTATAGAACACCTGGTCTTTGATCCTACGTCTTATAACTTTCAATCCCTACACACAACCAAAAGTTTTACGGTCATTGTTTTTTTAACACCAAAACCTTCTATTTATTACCTTTAAGAAAAGTATAGAAATGATCGTGTGTGTCTTTCTTTATATATAGATTATTCTGAAAAGTATAAAAATGCATGACCTCGGCTTAATGTATAACAAAGCATGATTTTATAATGTTAAATGTAAACGCTGCGTTGTGGTAGTTATACATAGATAAACAATTTAATACTTGTCTTTTCTTTACTTTACTAACCGCTCCAGGTATTCCGGCAGAAATGAAGAGGGCGAGTGTATCAGGCCAAGGAAGGAGTTTGTACTGCTCCCACCACCGCTTCACCACGAGGCTTACGTAGAAACCCAAAACGAAGGACATTGGTATTGACTCGCTCTGTGCACCGAAGTATTGTCGGACTTTCTCGAATATCCTGCAAAAAAATCGACATCAATGCTAACTACTGAAATTAAAAGTATAATTGCTATCCACATAACAATTATTCGTTTTATGCGCGCCTATTACGGAAGGCTGCACAAGAATGCAATGTGAGTTATGCAATGTTGCGATTCTTTACAAAAAAGACTCGTTTTTTTTTTTAATTTCAAGTATCTTCACATATAAAACAGCTTTTTATACATTGTATGTAGTCTAATGAGCTTCTATTGCCAAAAAGTAATCTTAAAGAATTAATAAAAGCTATTGAACAAAGAGATTAAACAACTACCAAAAACTAGTGAGATTTTAAACAAAAGGTAATTTTGTTTTAATCTTCAAATATACAACTAATCTAATAGACTGTTTAAACACGATAAAGAACTTTTGCGTTGATTGCAATAACACATGCCTAAGTAGTATACATGTGATTGCGTGTTTGTTTTCATTTGTAACGTTCCATACTAAAGGGTAAAAAGCGAATACAATTTCCAATAAGGATTTCATTTAAAATTCGATTAATTTCTTTAGGTGCTTTGGAGACGATATAACCTGACCTTTTTCCCTCGAATGGCATGAAAAATTTCATAGCAATTTCTGTGATTGCGTGCAACTGTTCGCCCTGATCAAACTCTTTTAAGTAAGAATTCTTAAGTTAAAAGCAAAATTGAGGTATGTTTTTGAAAGGAAAAATGTCAACATAATATTTCACTTGTACTGAACAAATTTTAATAGGAGAAAATATATGATATTATGCTCTAAAAAGTCAATCTTGCAACTTTTTCACGTCACCTTTCAGTAACTATTTCTATGTATTACAGTTCCGTTAAATCACAAAAAAGATATTTATAAGTCGACATTCCATAATAATTATTAAATACATTAGTTAGTCTTCTTTAAGGTTTTTCCGGGGAAAAATATCGTTATTAAAAATTTTGTAACAAGGTTATTTAATGCATAAATTAACAACCGGATATAAATAGTGCTCTTACAGCGCCTATTCACACATTTGCTTTAAGGAAAATCAAAAACAACAGGTTTTTTTTTTTTTGGGAACGCTGATCTCTGAGCTGTTATCGTAATTAACGATGGTATTTCGTTACAGAGTTAAAAACTGACGTCAAAATTTTCTTCTGCCTACTCACAAGTTGTAAACTAACAATATAATTTTATAAAAAACAAGGAACAGTGTAATAGAGTAATAGAATTTTACACAGCAACAGGTACATAGCAATTTTTGAGTTGTTTTGAATTGCAAATTTCGGAACAGTGGAAGAGAAATATTGTGCTACAATAATTAATACACGTCTAATCATCTATCTAATTATATATACTACAACAATTATCTTACGCATTTTAATACGATTAAGCAACAACATCAGTAAGACGCTTATCTCATTACAAATGCTCATAGAAACGAAAAGCTAGATAGGATGTTTATGATCATTAAGATACGTTACCATAGTAATTTCGCTAGCTATTAAAGCTACTCTCTAAATAAATGTTAGGTTACATCTTAATATTGCTTCGTTACTGTAAAATATGTTTATTCAAGTCATAGAGGTTTTTTAGTTGAAAATATTTTTTTAATATAATAATGCAGATCCTGCATTATTTAAATTGTTAGTACTATGATTTGCAAGAAGTTGGTATTTGGATCTCCGGCATAAATCTGATGACTCTTGGAACGAGTTTGAAAGAGGCTGAATATGGAATTAGCTTGTAGTTAAAACTAATGATAATGGTTTTAAATTTTTTATTAATGTTATCCCTCAATGCTCTCTCGGCATGGAGATCCTTGAGGGAGGCCTAAGCTCAGCAGCGATGTTACGACAGAGACTTAGGAACATGTTGATTAAAACAATTTAAAAACACTATAGTTTTTTCCGCTGCGTTAAAAAACAAATTTGTTATGTGTGGGATTATTTTGATTAAATAATATTCTTCATTGAACACAATAACATTTAGTAGTTTATCGATTCGAAGAAACTTACCAAAGGTATAATTATGTGTTACGTAAATTAATGGTTATTTCTTTAATTATTTCTTATGTTCACGCGAATAGTATCCATTTGGTAAATCTAAAGTTTACTAGATTTATATGAAAATTGTTTGTGGACATATTCAAAAAGCTATTAATTTTCATATTTATTAAACTAATTGATTGTTTAGTTTGAAGAATCATCATAGGTAAGTATGTTCATTGTCAGTCGATTAATTTTAATTTAATAACGGTAAAAAAAACAAGTTTCATAAAATAGAAAAGCCGCAAGGACTACTGGCCATGGCAAGTTGTTCCTAAACAACATACGACTGTTTCTATGTAGATATGACGAATTTAGTTTTTTCTTTCTTCTTTCATAATTATGCCGCTAAAACGAAAAAGACCGAACTGTACCACTATCATTTAAAAGTAACAAAGATGAAGCTCCTATAGCATCGTATAGCAACGTAGAGTTATATAAAATAAATACAAGTGTTGACGCTTGTTGGCAACTTAGAACTCTCAAACTGCCGGCGATAGCATAATACAAATTTTGTGAATAAACATGTATTGAAACTATCGACAAAAAACAATGAAAAAACTTAGAACATTCTAAGTTTATTTATAGCCTGAACACTGAAATGAACGATTTCTCCTCGTACAAATAAGCGTTATTGCGTCGCGTAGATGTTAACAGGTATATTAATTCAGAAAATTTATACAACAGCTCTTATCTTCAAAAGGAAAACCCGTCATTTGAGCTGAAGTCACCAATGTAATGTACGTTTGGAAGAGATGAGTGGTTTTTTTTTCAACTTTTCCTTACATTTACCAATATAATACATATTATTTACCTGTTTCCTTCCACACCAATAAAAGAAATAATACTTTTGGTTACATAAACTCCGTAATTAATGACGGCACTACAAAGATAGCCGTAAGCTCAAAACGTATTCCACAACGCAAAATAGTATTCCACAGGGCATGTATACAAATCTATTGAATGGTACGCAAATGATATCAGTTAAATATCAAAATAACATTATAAGCATTCAAATAACTACGTAAATTACAAATAAATGCGGAAGACAAAGTTTTGAACACATCTTAGAAAATCAAATGGCTTTTAAGTTCGATCTCTTAAATATTGAATGGTATTTCCGGAAGTAAAATAGCCGTTTTGCAGTAATAAAGTTGTTAAGAAACCTGGATTGAAATCCTTAATTCTGAGGTTAAATGTATCATAAAAGAACCTCCACTACTATTTATTAGTTTTCTTATCAGCCAAGATAATTAAACTACGTTTTATGCTTAATGAAACCATAATTAATATGTGTTTTAAAATTTATTACTCAATTTCAGTAATTTGAATGCTAGCGATTTCGTATGACCTAAGTATTAAACATTTTTCTCAGCCATGTGGTATTACCGATGCTGTCTTCAACATAAATATGTGGCAGGATGAGACTTTGTTGATAGTATCATCATCATGTTTATCATCTGTATATTATTGCCCTTTAATTTGTTTCTTTACTAAATTATCACATTCTAATATTGTGGAATTTTTAAGGTAGCAAAAGTAGATTTAATTTACCTTTGTTGTTGCTCGGTAAGTGCAAAGCGGTACAATAAATTGATCGTGTAGTAAAGTGTGAGATATGCAAGTAGCTCGCGCCACACTAGTTTGTACACGCTGCCTCTCCATCTGCGAACAAAATTAACTGGTTTATAGTAACTTGTAATTTATTCAGAATAAAAGACGAGTATTTATTTAACTTATAAAGATATAAGGAATTCCCGCAGCTTTTATGTATCTCATAAAAAGTATTAAGTGAAAAGAAGTTGCTTGTTCGGTGTTAGTTTTTGTTGTCTTTCCACAAACGTACTATTACATTTCACTGTCGCAACAACAAAGCAATTTTAGAATTAAACTAGTTTCATACTAAAAATAACGTTTTTGTGTAAAGCTCGATTATTATCAGTACGAAAAAAATATATAATACCTCATAAAATTTGTAACCTTTGTGAGCATATGAAACTAACAAAAAGTAAATTAATAATTAAAAGGATGCTCCCTGTTTCCCTTGTTCTCAAATTTATATTATATTATTAAAAAAACAAACTTTTAATTTATATTTATTTTTATATAGAGATAATAAAAAATAACTTAGTTTGAATAGATTCACCAATTATTGTTTGAAAATATGTAAGACAGCAGTAGGCTGATGATTATAAATCATTTTATCACAATCAAAAATCATGATTTTGTAAATATATTTCCTCAATTAACAGAGGAATTATATTTATAAAAGCCCACTGCTGGACGTAAAGAAACTATTCATTTTCCTTGAAATAATATAGAGGTAACTTACTCTAGCGCCGGTACGAGTTTCCCCGGATGTCGCCTTATACGGACAATAGAGGCTTTGGAACAAGTTATTTTGTTTAAAAAAAATAAATTTCTAACTGTGATACTAGAAATTTAATTTTGCATAAAGAAAAGTTAAATTTATGTTCGTAGTGGTTATATCATTAATATTTATATCGCTTAAAAATAGTTTTTTAAATGAGAAATTCCGACAAAAATGTTTACACTATAACCTTTATCCATTTTAATATTTTAACATGTCAACTTTGTGATAAAGCTTTCATTTTAAAATTAAATTTGTATCAAAGCGAAAAAAAAAAAACTAACACTCCTTTGTCTTGAACGGGTTAAACCTTTATTTTAATTCTAAGCTATATCTTTCATTATTATATGATAGCTACAACACTATTACAGCCATGATACAGTAAAGTTTGTATTGCTTCGAAAAGACGTAGTCGTGCTGGGTAGATGACCTCCACACTTTTCTTTTTTTTTTATTTAACGTATCGATGCACGTAAAAAACAAACGAGTAACAGTAGCTTAGTGACACGTCTGCCCATTGCAATAAAACGCTAGTTAAGATGCATACACAGAACTACATTGCGTTTGTCGCCTTGAGATACGGATTGAACTATAATATGTTCGAAATTTTCTTCAAACAGTAGCGATATGAAAGACTAATTATTTATATCGCAATTACAAAAATTTATCATTAAATTAACCGAAAGCAACTGTAGTAATGGTAACTACTGGTAGTAAATCTTTGTCGCTGGAGACGGTCTAGATAGGTACGAACGCAGTACCTATTTCTGCCGCGAAAGAGTAGTGTGCAAACATTATTGTGTTCCGGTTTAAAGAGCGCTGTAGGTATTGTATTTACAGGGATAACGAGACTTAAAATCTTACGTCACAAGGCGGTGAGCACAACATGGTGCAATGATAACATCCTAAATAGCACCACGTTGTTATGGGCAGGCGTATCACTTAAGTCGCACTCGTCTCGACTCGTCGCTTTGTTGAATAAAAAAAAAAAACAATTTTCCACAGCTCGCACACAGAGATACCAGTATACCTTGGATATATTGACTAATTCTTTCAGGTTTGTTTAGTAAACTAAACAGAATCGACACGTTAATAGAATATCTAACGTAGTTCTTTCAACAAATGTTAATCAGAACAATGACGTAAAACAAATTGCCTAATTCGCTTAGTTGAAAGATAATGAAATAATTCAAATAAACAAACTTCTTTTTTTGTCGAAAATAAAAGTTGAATACAAATAAAAGGATAACAGATCTATGAAATTCAAAAAATATATTTATTTTTTGTATATATGTATTGCGTACAACCATTTCTAAATCAATCCCCGTCTAATTTCCATGTCGATTCGTTCACTAGTTTTAACGTGATAACCGAACAAACCAAACCAATTTTGATGATATATATATTCTTTTTTCTCCTGCTCTTTTTCCAGCTATGTGGGGTCGGCACAGTACTTCTCTTCCAAATCCCTCTATCAGCCGTCATATCCGAATTCACACTCTTCTTGCACATATCGTCTTTCACACAATCCATCCACACTTTCTTAGGTCTTCCTCTACCCTTTTCTACCCTTATTCTACTCTTCCACTTTCATTCTCATTACTTTCTTTGTTATATGTCCTTCATCCCTCCGCATAACATGCCCGTACCACGCTAACCTCTTGCTCCTCAATTTCTTTGTCATTGGAGCAACTTTCAGACTTCCTCTAATATACTCATTCTTAATTTTATCCATCCTTGTCACACCGCACACCGCACACCCATCTTATCTATTCTAAATTTTGTATATATATATATATATATATATATATATATATATAATTTAAATTCGGATGAGTGGATTAGAAGTTACTCGCAGTACGATGCGTATGTAATGTCTGCTAAATACTGTATGTAAGTAGTTATTTACAATTGATAAACATAATATATAAGAAAGTATATAAAAAGCCTTTTTCATTATATAGACAGTGTTCTTTCAGAGATTAACAATCTAAAACAATTTATAAAATGGTTAAGTAAATACATATTACGCTACTAATTAACGTGTATTAGAAACAAGCCAAAAATTATTAGCTTTTAAAATCTTTCCGAGAATACACGGCGAGAGGGCAATAATTGCCTAACGAGGAAGTGAAGGTTGATAAAGAAAGCGATTTGATTTCCGCCTTGCCAATCGTTCTTTCGGCCAGAACCAATCACGTTTTGATAACCGTGAAGTATCTACAAAATATATCAAAAATTGTCGTAAGGGTTTTGATCTTTTCATTGAGCGTAATTACTTCCATATTCTTAATAGAATTCGTACAAATGATAAGTTGCTTTAATATTTCGGTTACGCAAATCTAATTGAAATATGCTCTTTTATATTGGACTAATTAATTATAACTTATAAATAAAAATTTCGTCTTTATGTATCACAAAAAAAGAAACCCAATTGCTTATAATTTGATTTTTCTTATATCATACAACAACACGTGTTTATTTTCTTCTCTAAATTCCATAGTCAACCTAAATTTATAAAACAAGTATTCCCGGACCCGAACATCCCTAACTTTAGAAACGATTGTCATCCGTTAGTATTAAAATTATACCCTTGAAATCTGAATACTTGTTAGCAAATGTTATTCAAGTATGCGGCATACTTGACTATAAAACAAATAAAAGATACGTAACGAGTATTTTTAACACGCCCAAAAGTTCGTGGTGGTCTTAAGATGGACGTTAACTTTACTTAATTTGATTTTTCAAATGAACGACAATACGCATTAGATAAGTGTTATTAGCTTACTTACGTAACCTCATAAACGTCGCGTACATAAGTTTATGCTAAGATTGTTTTTGTTACGTGTTTAACATAACTCCATGTCTAGACACAATATAGTAAATACAGTTTTGAAATACGAAATCCAAAGACTACCAATAAGTAATAAGAGTAAATAAAATCTTTCAACTAATAAAATATTAAGTAATACTTAACTGTTTTGGATTAAAAAATTACTTGACTGGTTATATAATCAGTCAG
This sequence comes from Troides aeacus, assembly GCA_033220335.2. Classification (NCBI taxonomy): domain Eukaryota; kingdom Metazoa; phylum Arthropoda; class Insecta; order Lepidoptera; family Papilionidae; genus Troides; species Troides aeacus. The sequence continues at coordinate 7,919,451 of CM067268.1, read as the reverse complement.
TATCCTTAATCTATTATACATATATAACAATACATGAAATATTTGCATTTATTTCTATCTTACATCAACGTACTCGCCGAATTCTAGTTACGGTCGAGGTAGTTCAGTTTGTTATAATTACAACAACATTCCTAATAAAGACGGACAGTAGCAATTTTTATCAAAAATGCAAATTTTAACTGTGAATATTACAATTTTGTTTTAAATACTATAAAATATAAAATGATTTTAGTATAAGTTTTTACGTAAAATGAAAGTTCCCTTTATGTTTCATGTACCAAATAAAACGTATAATTCACTTGAGCTTTAGAATCAATGAATGAGTCGAGTGGTTTACCTTTGCTTGAGGTTAAAACCTCACAAGAACTAATCTTAAACACGATATAGAGATTGAAATATTAGGACTATAATTATGGTTATTTATTTATTATTTAAACGAACACAATTTCACAAAATGTTAAATGGTAATAAGGCCGAAGACGAAAGCGTACTTGCCTAGAATTCCGTCTCTTATATGTTGACAACCGGAACACGGAAGTGCCATTATGGAATTCAAATTTACAGTATGAGAGTAACTATTAATGTGGGTTTAAGACAAGGCTACCACCATATTAACTGCTGGTGTTGTTCTGGAGCTGTACCACGGATTTCTATGTACAATATAAAGGTAAAGTATATAGCATTTCAAATGTCTAACATCATACGTCTACTGGTTACAACCAAGTTAAAAAGTAAAGAATATGCTACCTGGCATACTTTTACAGAATATAATGAAACTATAATGAACATCCCCTATTTCCTGTTTGCCAGCAAAAATTATTTGGCGTCATGAATATGCAAAATTTCTGATAAACAAAGTACTTTTATTAGTCGTCTACACTCGTATAGTATTCATCATCATCAGCCGATAGACGTCCACTGCTAGATATTGGCCACGCCAAAAGATCTCCACATCGATTTATCCCACGTTGCCCGCATCCAGCGGCTTCCCACGACTCTTAACAGATCGTCAGTCCACCTTGTGGAACCGTATAACAATGCTTAGCTCCAAATGGAAGCTGCTGGGACAGTAAAATTTGCTTTATCTTGCGAGAAAGCCTAAAAAAATTGTGATAATTTTGAAAATTGGTATAAACCAATTATCTTACTTAAAATACAGTTTATAAAAACTGTATTTTAAATATTAATTATAAGTTATATTCCATCCCATAATGAAACGGTTTCTACACAAACCAACATATTTCTAAATCTACAGTTCTCGAGATTTGGCGGTGAAAACGAGAAGCAACTCATTATGTTATTTTAATTAAAAACTTTATATCTGCAACAAATACGATTATCGGTGCTCTCCTACAGTGTATTAATAAAGGTCCTGGAATCTCCTATAGACTGCTACGAGAAAGTGAACGAACCTAGACGAAAGTTACTGTATATTACTGTCATACATTTACAAATAATGATCTTGTAAAAATTTCATCCGTACTATCTAGCAACGAATACCACATTCTGACACAGATACAGAAAATCGAAAAGAATTTAAATTCTGCTGGTGTTTAATATTCAATAAGCAAAATTTGAATAGTAACACTCTCTATTACATAAAATTTTCCTTTCCACCATACAAAATTATCAAAAAAACCTAATATTAAAAAAACATGTATAAACAAAGTTCTATAACTTGGAAAAAGATTGTGCGTTATTCATTTGTCTAAAAACTTACCTCTATATTATCCCAGAAGCTATCGGGAAAAGAAATATACTTTGGATTTTTTATTTTGATGATATTATTTTTTTTTATATTTATATTGTCACGCCTTTTTCCCAGTGGGGGTAGACAGAGGTGAATAAACACACACTTTTTACCAGATGTGGTCAGATTAGGTCCCATGTAACAGGGAGCGAGTCTGAATCTTATTATTTCTGTATGGATTTCACATATTTCGTGTTTTCATACGAAAAAGATATATTTTAAACTAACGAATATTTAATCCATTTTAATGAAACCCATATAATATAATTCATTAATAAAATTTAGTAATATTCACTAACATTTAAGGCACGTTTGTTTACCTTATGACTAATTCAAAATAATACCAAAAAATACTTGCAGTACATATTACGACATTATGAGGTCACATTTAAGGAAGGATTCCCAGATACTTATTGCTTGGAGAACGGGCGTTCCTTAAACTCAAAAACTATTGTACTCATAGCATTAACTACCATTGCAATACTGGTCATTTTAATTGTTGCATACATATATAAATGAAGAGACCGATGGTAGACACAATAGACCCAACGAGTATGTAAAAGGAAAACTTAACAACTTCGAAACAATACTAACTTATAGTACCGTTTAAAGGCGTTAGTCAAGACATGGAAATACCATATGGTAATGATTTTTAGTCTAATCTTACAATTATACATTATATTCATTTACCTTATCGATTAACTACAAAAAAACTAAGATTATACTTTATATATAGTAAAATTTATTGACAGAAAATCGTACATTACTACTTTGCTTTTGTTAAATAACTAGCAGTTCCAGCGTATTTTCGAAATTATATAATTTAATAGTTGTACAGAGCGCCATACCACCATATACATTCAATTTATCACTTTTGCAACAATTTATTAAGTAAATTGATTTTTCAAGAGAAGTATTATCCTTCGTTTGAAATTGTTTTATATGACATACTATATTACAAACCGTACTAACTCTTAATAGCAGCGACTTTATATAAAACTTTTTGACAGTCGACATATCTTTTGTAAGATAGCTTAATTATTAAAAGTTCAATTACAACTTAGTTGCAGGTTAAAAATAATTATTATAATAAAGCAAATATAATTACGGGTAGATAGAGAAATTTTCCTTCAACGTTCTAAAAAATTTTTGAGCATATCGCGTGTTCCTAAAGTTAGTAAACACTTACAAAGTGTTGTATAAACATTCAACTTGCGAGGATTAAAGCTATTATTGAGAAATCTGTAGTTTTGTATTGTTTGATGTTAAAGAGAGATTCGTAGTACATTCAACTGAAATTATTATTTGACACAAAGACCTACAATATTTCAATATGACTTGTTACATCTACCGTCATTTGAAAATGAACAAAATAAATAATGGGTACAAGATGTAGCGGTATCTCATCTACGAAGAATTCTAATTTGATTCTTGTTTGCGATTGGACCAATGACTGTAAGAGTAAATATATAAATTGACCTTTATACGATACATGTAAAAAAAATTGGTTTATTCGCCGAACGTACATAAGGCCACGTAGTCAATGACACAATCATTTCATGAACTTAAATACTCCAGTATGCAACAGTGTATTTTCATACTAAATTATAATATTTCCTAATGTCTTTCTGTAATTACTATGTAAATAGTTACGTTTATTTGTGCATTAATTGCTTTATGCATGCGTCACAATTTACTTTCGCCACATTTCGTTGTCAGGGCCAAGTAAGCAACCAACAGTGGCTCACTTGGAGCAATTACATTCATCACCTTTGCGATGACGCTTACAAGGCCGCTAAATGTTTCAATCTCAGTCCTTTGCCGTGTCTGCGATAACAAAGCAGTGAACTTTTAATAATATAAAATAAACATTCGACGACAGTAACGAGTAATGTATTACAAACTAAACAAAAGCCAATCAGTTGACAATAGCAGTAGGTGCTATTGTCGTCGCATATTATGTGGGCACTGAATATAGGCGCACGGGTTGCGATTTCGTCATATAGGCGGACGCTAAGAACAGCTGTTTGGGCTTTGACCGACCCATCGTAGCCAATGTCGGGCCAGTCCTCGGCGCGACGGCCTCGCTCACCACTGCACAACTTACTTGCAAAGGATCCGCCAGAAACAACCGAAACTGCTGCCATTTGGAACTTCACCGGCGTAGGAAATAGTCATTTTGAGAGTAGCTTTACAACTATGAAATTAATATATATTTATCCACACACACGTTTGACGTGAGCTTGAAAAGAAACACACGCGGAAAATTAAATACGTTTTAGAAAGTAATAAAAAGTTTGTTAACGTTAATTACTGAGGAAGACGAAAAGACAGTATTATACAGAAGTGATGCACTATTATTTAGTTACATTATGGTTTTCTTTTCTGCACTCGGCGTCCCACTGATCGTTTTTGTAATACATAAAGGAAAGCGCGCACGAGAGCACTGTGCACAGAGTAGCGGCCACTGTTACTGATGAATGATACTTGTTTGGTATGTTGCTCAAGTGAATTAGTTTTTTGACGCGCGTGGCGCGGGCGCAGTTAACTTGACTCTGTTGCGCCGTTAAATAAATATTCCCGCTAGATGGCGCTGTAAGCATAAAGTTAAACTATCGTATAAATAACAATTATCGTTTTAAAATTTAATAGCAGTTACTATTACAGAGGATAGAAATGAATAGAAGAAAAATATTTTTTGCTTCCTCTCCACCTAAAGAGATAAGGTGAAACAGGATTAAACAACGTAATAACTGTTAATATAATCTTCCTAACTTTGAAAAATTTCAATCATTTACCATTTTATGTATATAAATTATAGCATTTATTTTTTTATCATGTACGCTGCTACACGATGGGAACGAACATCTGATAGTAATTGATATGCCTGTCTACATGAAAGTAATGCTAATTAGTATGTTTACACTGCAACACTTTATATTCGTCGCTTTTGAACGTGTATTGTTAAGTTTTATGTATATATTAGTCTGGATATAAACAGTCGCGGCTACTGCGATCTGCTATCGTGTAACAAATCTTGATGTTTTTTAATTCTTAAATAATGAAATTATTTCTTTGTCAATCATTAATTCAATATATGCTAAGCGACGTCTCGCGGAATACGTCAAAAGCACGTGATCGCTTTTATGCAAATAGATGGCGCGTTCTACTAATGTCAAGATGACATTAACAAAAACAATCGATCTCCTTATTACTTCATCTAATTTGAAACCTGTTTTTTTTTATTTCATTAATATACCTCAAGATTGTCTTACGTACAATGTTAAATCTGCTTAGCTTGGGAAATCTAATAATTTTCAATAGTGTCGTTCTGTTGAAAAAATAAACAATCATATGTTTATTCAAACGACAAGGCACTTATGAAATGTGAACATAATTTCCAGCGATATTCCTACACTAAATGTAAGCTTTGATATGATTAATATGACATTGCGCTTGTCCTTATTACAAGTGCTCTACTTCTTCCATTTGAAAAGAATCTGTAAATGGCCCACGACGTCAAAACATTAAGTTTTTCCTTACTTATCTATTTAAAGAGCAGCTTCTTCATTTACGTGGTTTACTATAATTGAACTTACTATTGTTGAATCAGTTTAATATTTAAGACATATTTAATTTTTGGTAATTGATAAATTAGTAACAAAGGTGAAAGATAAAATTATAGAATAAACATACTTTCATGACAACAGTTCGTTTACTTTCTTTTTAGATATTTAAAAGCCAAATCTATTGACCACTTAGTTTGAGAAAAGAAGGGAACGTATGATTTCCCTAAAAGAAGGCAACGCGGCCGCGACCTGATGGACGTGGCCTGACAGACGTCAGTCTCTTTAATAAAAACTTAGTCACAATAATATTTATTGTTCAAGTGAATGATAAACTGAGACCTTACATTAGTACCTATTGCAAAGGAGCAATTGCGAGCGTCGTAGTTGTACACAGATTGCGGATCTACGCACTTTGATATGTAGGCGTAGTGTTGTATTGTACTGACATGGAAACCTATAGACAAAACTTTCCGGTTGTCGTAACATGATTTTTATACTATAAGGTCAATATATCATTAAGAAAACCCATGCCTTTTAAACGTACAATGCTAATTTAAACTTTGTAACTAAACTAACATCTCTTGTTATTTACATAACAAGAACCGAATGTGATAGTGTATTATACGCACACCCTCTCCAACTAGTGAAGATACATTACTTAGGGTTAATTAATAGGAGAACGACAATAACAAGACGTATTATTATTAGGCGGTTTGTTTATCTTCAATTTTAATTCGAACACGATGAACCTTGTCATAGGGACATTGATTTTTGAACTCCTTCTAGGTGAATCTTGCAGACGTTAATGTTTTTAGTTTTTATAAAATGGATTAATACACATCATTAAGCGTCATGACACTTTGTAGCACGGTAACAATTCGCGCTAACTGGTGTCAACTAGTAACGCATGACATTTATCATCCGTATATATATATCTCTCGTTCTATCCTTTCGTTGTCTTAACACTTACATTTAGAAATCAAGTCAAAATACGATGATAAAAAGAAAATCTAAAGAATAAAATAAAGGCAAAACATTTATTAATTTTTATTGTACTTATATATTATATTGTATTATATATGATACAAATGAAACGCAAACTTTTCGTGGTAAAGTTGATTATTATTCCAAAATTTGGAAGGTTTTTTTCCTCTTCTTCGTCGATATCACTCTTGACAAAGTAGTCGTGGTAATCATTTCTTCAGGTGACGGTCGCAAGGTTAACAAAACGTCGCCATTCTTCTCTGATGGCTGCCTTCCTATTGCATTCATATAGTGGTAACGATGATGAGCCATTTACTGCTGCCTTTATCTGGTTAGTCCATCTCATAGGCGTTCTTCCTCGTGGCGTGATGCTCTCAACTTTTCCCTGTACCACAAATCACTCAATAACTATCTCAATTCGGCACATGTAAACAAAAAAGAGAAGGTGTAAGTTGCAATAAAAGGCCTACTGAGAGAAATTGTACATCTAAATATGTAGTTATTTTCACGTGCATAAATCAATAAATAAAATCAAGATACTGATGACGATAATTTGTGTAGGAAAATTTGTTTAAGTAATATATCCATATATTGAACTTAACAATAATTAATATATTAATATATTAACCTGGGAATTACATAGAACATCTTAAGTTTTACATTGGATTATCTTGCAAATAAATAAAAATAAATGTCGTTGTCATTGGTTTTATTATGTTCTGTAATTTAAAAGTAATGTCCATCAATTCATATAGATTTGCTGTATTGCATTACATCACACGGTGTAATATAAGACGACGCCGATCGCGTACCATTAAATTGGTTCACTTAATATTTAACGTACGTGCTTTACACGTATATATAAGTATGCACTTTGTGGATTCATAAATGTCCAATGCCTTCCGTCTAAACAATAAACTCTTCATTTACATTCATAAATATTTCATTAATTATTTAACACCTGATTGTGTACTAACTCGTCAAAATGAGAATAAAACTTATCAAGTTACAAATATATTCATTTAAAATTAGGGTAACCGTATTATAACAGCCCCGATGTTCGCGGCGGTATATTATTTTTTTCTTAGTACTCACGTACTTTCTCGTTTTTTACTCTATTAACGTAATTGACTTCATAACACGTTAAATTATATAATTCAAATTTAGCCTTAAAGTATACTATCGTAATTTTTCCACCCTTTCTATTATTGTTCATAATGGTACTTAAAAGTAATTTTTATTCAAAAATATCATACCATGGTAAACGTTCTATCTCAAAATAAGCCTATACTCGGTGGGTATTTATAGATTATAAAGCCTTCATGCCAACAACACTGCCTATTTGTGTTATCTAACAGTGTGCAAATATTACTATAAGTTGAATAAAGCGATTAAGATACACTCGTTACATCTTATATCTTCCAGCCACTGGCTCATTGTAGTGCAGCGTGAATTATCGTTGGCATGAACAGCTACATACCATCAGAAGAAAACATTACACTTCTTGTCATGTTTTTTTTTTTCAATTAAGAGACAAGATGAGCCTGACATGCACATGATGGCAAGTGATACCCCCCCCCCCCCCATAACAAACTAGCTCTAGTTAGTATGGTATAAACAGCACCAGCTACCACTAGTAATATATGTAAGAAATATATCAAATATATTCATAATATAAATAAAAAATTAAGGAATATAAATAAAAAAAATAATGTCCTCTCTATTTGACAACGTTTATTTACGATAAAACACATTTATTTATTCATTATTTTATACCAATTTATTGTTCCATTGTTCACCTTGACATTTTTTACTCCATGAAAATTTTAACTTACCGCATATAATAAATTTTTAACAAAAGCAGAACCGAAAAAAGTACTAATGATCTGTGAAAAACTTAATAAATGATCAAGATAATATACTAACAAAGTGTAAGAAACAAATTGAATACCCCCTCATTTTTGACTATTTAATAAATTCATGATTGATAATAATATTTAACTTATAGCAATTAACATTTGTTTTCACGAGCTTATCAATTGGCAGCTTGTTGCACATTTTAACCCTTGTTCATTGTACTTAAGTTTTCTACTGGACAGTAAATTTTCTTAAACTCTTCACCCATATTCACCACAGACTTAAAAATTCGTTACAAGATGATATTTACAATCCTCTTTTATTAAATTCCTTCATTTAACCAAATATCACATATAAATCTCATTCTCAGGCTCATACAAATATTCATATAGAAATAATTTTTATATTCTGAATCACAAGAGATAACTTTTTTAATTCACTAGAAAAATTGCTTTTAATTACCACAGTTTAATTATACAAATTATTAGAGTACTCACCGTATAGAGCTTATGCTTATATCATTAAAATTCTGTTAAAAATTTACAGTCCCAATAAAACTTTGAACTATTTTGTTATTAGATAAAAAAATATTAAAAAGCTTTTCATAGAATCTATTAAGATAAAGTGTACTATTTATATTGCTTTTGATTTAATAATTTTAGTTATTTACAGTAAAAGGTGTGGAATGGAATAACAAATTATTATTCATAGAAGTAACAAGAGGGGAGGGAGAAATTATTATTTAACGGCATTCTTTGTTATCATATAAAATAGGATATATTATTTTATATGATAACAATGAATGTGGTTTTAGTAAACACAAACAATTTATAATATAAAATGATTACATTTATAATTCACTAATGTTATGTAAAAATTTAACATTATGGAACTTTTTATTCAAAATATCATCAAAAAAAATTGTACACATAAATGATTGCCCCAAAAAATTGTAAATTAAGTTAGGATAAAAGGGGTAAAATATCAGTAGTAACAGTATAATAGCTTTGTGATCAACCCAGCATTCTTATCACAATAAAATTAAACATTATTGATCAATTAAGTAGGTCTATCTAATAAATGTTCAATTTCATTAATGCAACTAACTAAACAACTGTTCTGTAGCTTTTTCCAATTCCCAATTAAAAGTTGACAAAGCAACTCTCGCAATATGTTCTTCAATACCCATGTCAGTCAACATTAGCACCTTTTGATCTAATTCTAAAATTGAGTTTGGACCACCTGCATAAACATTTGTCCAATGTTTTGCTGTTAAATTAAAAAGTTGGGGTGTGTCTCTATACTGTTTAGCGACTACAGCATCCTGCGGATCATTTGGTTCTGCAGCAGAAAGCAAAGCTTGTATAGACAAGAGAACTGTACGTAGAGTTAATGCAGCAGCCCATTGGTCTTTCAAGATATCTAAACAGATTGCACCAGTCACAGATGATACATTGGGATGCCAAATCTTCGTCAAAAATCGTATCTGGATACAAACACAAATTCAATTAATTCTCTGTTACAAAAACAATTCAATTTAAAAATGGTATTATACCTTAGGTGGATTGAAAGGGTATGTCTCTGGCACTTTTATCTCAAGTAGAAATGTTCCTCCTTCATACGGTGTATCTGATGGACCAGTAATTTGGCCCTTCAATTCTGTCCAACTATCATTGACCAACTCTAGTTTTAATGCCCCTCCTGCTACCTACAAATTTATACTTTACATAAAAACTTTATTAATTACTATATGTACACTACTATAAAATTGCCAGCAAATATATATTTTTAAAATAAATATTAATGAATATTTATTTTTAGGCTTTTAGTTAGTACTACAAGTATTTCAAATTAGTAGTCAATCCAACTAATCTAAAACTGATATTCTGTACCCCTGTACCATCCATGTCAAAAGAAATATAAATATAAAAATATTATAGATAGGTCCAGGTAATCATTATTATATAGAGATATGACGTGCCTAGAGTCAAGACAACGTCAACACACCATAATTACAGTTTACTTTAACAACAGGAGGAATTATTTTATATTAGTTTTCATAATACCTTCATTGTTAAGTTAACAAAATTTTGGCCGAAACAGTTGTAATACATACAAATCTTTAATTACAAAAGAAATAATATGCAGACAGAGTCACAAGCATTGGTGAATGATATAAAAAAACATGCTGAATCATGCGTGATGAAAAGTAAATTAATTAACCCTTAAATAATTTCAGAAATGTAGAAGATACTTTAATGGTTAAATAATGACTAAAATAGGTTAATGTTTTATAAGAAGTGCAATCAGTGTAGTATAGTCATATCTTAGGTAAAAAATATTCGTCCAGAGATACAATTGTTCATCTCACCTCTTCACTTTTCATAACCTCCTTGAATTCTCTTTTAATACGTTTAGCAGCTATATTAGCCATTACTGTAACTTTTTACTTATTTGTACAAAAGGAAAAAGAAAAGAGATAACAGAATTTTGTTTGCAACTTCAAATTATACTTTCGCCTCTATAACAGCATTTACGTTAAGACAAGTTAACCAAGGTCAACCGACTGAATGAGAGAATGAAAGAAGTCCGAACTAAATGTTGCCAGTATTTATTATTTCAGCTAATAAAATTCACCTGCAAAAAAACCGCTTAGATGCTTCAAAGGGTCAAAAGCGTGCCTGAAAAAGTTTTATTTAAGGAAAACGTTAAAAGCTTTACAAAAAATGTACTAAATCACTATATATTTGTATTAGACATAGGAGTAAAAATATTATAATGTAAACGATTTTAAACAACCGCACCTAGTTGCAAGTTCGACAAAAAATATTAATTTCAACTTAACTATACAATAAGAATTGTTCCAAATGAATACAATAGCATAATTATAAAAAAAGTTCTTTTAAAATTTTATTTTATGAAATATAATACAATTTGATTAAATAGAAAATCGGATTTTAAAAATGATGCATGTACTTTACTTACATACTTTTAATTTTCTTGACACCTCTTATAACATATGCTGTTATTCAGTAAATACTGTTTATTTTTGAAAAATATCTGTATTAAAATTTAGATGTTACCATAGACATACTTTTGTAGTTGTCTACGAGACCCGTCGTCCTACGGACACATTCAGAGTATACTGACTGCACTCAACTTCAAGAGCTAGTCACGAACGGATAATTACAAGTGTTAAATAATATTATTTTATTATATTACATTTATATTCATAATTATAACTGAACATTGCCGCAAAATCATACCTTTGTTAATACTGTTACTGTGTATTGTCATGAAGTGTTAAACTTGTTGTGTGATTGCAAATGATATGAGAAGTGTAAGGACAGAGATATGTTAATTTATTCCCTGTTTCACCGGGTTTCTTCTACGTACCTGGTGGTTGAAGGTGCGTAACTTGAAGACATATTATTTTTCTACTTTTATTACACTTAAGTATATTTTAAATAAAATATGTTAATAATAATGGTTCTCTTTGTTTGCTGTACACTTGCGCAAACAAATTTATTCCTATGTCTACTTTCAATTATATATCCAGTTTTGAATCTCGCTGTTTTAGTTTGGGTGTTTAGTTTAATAACGAAATTGTTACCTTTGTTTGATATATTATATTTTTTTTAGATGACCTAAATTAATAAAATAAATTACAACAATGTTATATCTGTAACAAATAATTGGTTTTAAATATAGCTAATTCATTATATTAAATATTTTGTTAAATGGCAGGCTTTTGGCAAGAATTTTTTTTTTTATTATATTAATAACAATTGGAATAAAGGATCAAATGAATTGTGCTGACAACCATTTTACAGTTACACTTTTCTTATTTCATTGCTAATGATAGGTAATCTACATCTGAAATTAATATTTAACTAATAAGATTTTATGAAAACCCATAACCACTATGAACTAGTGAATTTGAAGTAAAGTTATCTAATAATAATTGTAAAATATATGATTCAGAATTATGAGGCATTAAGCATCACTTGAAAAGAATTATACTTATTTAATATATTGTAAATAAAAAGATTCATCAGAAATTTCAACTGCTGGTTTCTTGTAATATCTTCCACAATGTATAGTTTTGTGCTTTTTGAATAACTGAGAAATTTATGTTTAACAATTATTTAGTGTGGACTCTAAAACTAAATGCATGCTATTTTTCTTTTCTGTTTAAAGTATCATTTCATCTTCTTAGTTTCCCACTCTTGAAAGAGTGGTTGTGGTGTTGGCTTGATAAACAATATATTAATAAATTAAAATTGGAATGTTTGATTAACACTTCCTACCTTTTGTTAAAACTATGATCTCAATTAAAATAAATTTAATATTCACTTAGTGTTGTTTTTAATTTTTAAATGGCATCAAGAAGTGGAAGATACCAACTTTGTGTATTATTTTATCCATTTTTTAAATGAAATTTATCATAATTTTAATATTTTTAATAATTAATAGAAGTTCATCTAGTTTTAATGGTTCTAGTTAATCTAAAATAATTTTACTGTATTGGTTGGAATGTAAAAATTAATTTAAACATGTTAACAAATTCAGGTGAAACTTTATTTTTCCTGAAATTTAATTATTTACATGGCGATATTTACATCAATTTTTGTTTAATGAATTAATATATTAGAAAATTTTGTATTTCAAAAATTGTTAGAGCTTTTTATAGTAATTTTTTATATATTTTTCGTATAGCAGGAAATAAAAATAATACATCAATTGTTTTTGTTTGTACATTTAGCTTCTACATTGAAATTATTAAAACATTATCTATTTTTTTTCTTGATTATGTTTGGTATAAAATACTAAAAAGGTTTTTTTCTTCATACATAGTCATAAGTTTTTTTTTTAATTTACTCTGTCGTACAGAATAACTCTGTTTTTATATTTCTTGCAACAAAAGGTAAGGCTAAGAGGAACGAGCCCTGAAGCAGTGCTAGTTACGTTCAGAGAGGTCATAGAAGTGTTTGTTATAGAAGGCTTTTCTAACAGCTTTCACAATTTTTCTCCTGTACTTTTTACTCTTTTCTAGCATCATTAAATGATGTTTATTTTATTTTAGAGTTGCGGTATCAGACATGGTGAAGTGAGCGTGGTTATTCGGCGAGATGGTGGTGCAAGTCGTAACATTGCTGCTGCTCGTCGGAGCCATGCATTTATATGCACTGGAGATATGTAAGTAAAGAGAAAAAAAAACTTTAAAATTTGTTTTAATAATTTTTTTCTTAAAATTTATATTAACAGTCAGATTTTGAGACGGTTGTAAAATTCTGCTATTAAAGATTTATCGTGCGTACGTAGAGTAAAATTCATGTATAAACTAAGAATTCACACTCTGGTCGCTCGAAACTCTGTATCTGTGTCATTTCGGTTTCATTACCTTTTTTATTTTAAATATTTGATAATAAAAAGACTAAGAAATTGTGGTTCAGTTACGATCCAACGCCTAGCTACGGATATAAATAAAAATTGCTTTTACGTGAAAAATTCACTTGAATCAATCAGAAATTTAGTTTATAATGTTACTGCCTATTGAAGTTAAAAAGCGCGAGCTGTCCTACCAATAAAACAAGGGCGTGAATACAAAAGTCCTAATTTCGTAATTTATTGAGTTAAAGTCCCGTGCTATTAACAGTTTTAAAAGGAAGTCCTCAAATATTCCTGTGCACTCAACTAACTTAACACTTAAATAGCTGGCTGCCTGCGAACCACCGCTCGCCAATAATTATGTTATTGCTTATATTTTAGTATATATTAGTCTTGGCTTTGCGTTTAAGCTATGCGTTTATTTTACCCGCGTATGGTGTTTTAAAAGCAAAAATTTGTTTTCTTCAATACATTTACAGGCGGTACTAATATCATATTTCTTAATTTTTCCTGCCCTCTGCATCACAAGATTTTCTACTTTATATTGGAATCTTATTTTAATAGATATTCCTTAATTTATTGCAAGATTACAATTACAACAAAGTAATACAATAACGTACGTAACTATAACAATGTAGTTTATTAATCCTTCTGGTACAAGCTCTATTTTACAGTCTCTGTCTTTCCATACGTTTCCTGTAAAAGATTGCTTTAATCGATTAGGATGCCGATTGTGGACGCCATACTAATATCGTTATATATTTTAAAAAGTAAAATAAGCTTTTTCTAATATCATGTTTGATCTACATATAAGAATTTTTACGTTATATAAAATATATAATGCTTTATTAATTAACCTCTTATTTAATTTAGAGATAAGTTTCGTATAATTTTAGCACCAAAAATTTTAACTAAGTTTGGGGAAAATGTGTAATAATGAAGGATTTTGATGTTATTTACCTGTCTAGTTTGCATTTTCGCCCGTATGCTAGTCTCGCACGTACGAACGCTGTGAATTGTTTACCGTTGGATGTCCCTGTGGCAGACTCTTGGGACACGCCACTGTTTCTCATGTAAGTTTGGTAGAGTTCGGCTCAAATGGCTTTGTAACTGCGGCCCAAGCCCATCGCATAGGTGGTTAGTTATTACTGAAGCTTCTCGAGCTTATTTCACATGCACCTAATTTTATAACATACTCTGAACGTTGTTTATCTATTTCACACGTTAAACCGTATGTTTGGACATACGTTGTTCTAAATTAAGCCAATGGATCAAGTTGGTTGGTAGTAATGTTTGTGACTAAGAATTTATAAATATTTTCTATGTAACGAAGAAGTAAAATTAGCTCTACTTTTTTTATTATTCCACGAAGCGACGAGACTAGTGAGAGATCCACCTGATGTTAATTGGTACGCCCGTCCGCAATTTTCGTGACGTTAGTTAGGATGTTATATACTGCGCCACCATAGCGCCTGTCGCCTCGAGACATCAGATGTTAAGTTTCGGAACCCCAGTAATTTCACTAGCCACAGCGCCCTTCAAACCGGAGCACGGCAATGTTTGCACACTATTGTTTGACGAAATAGAACAGAAATAGAGGCTGCGGCAGCACCTACCTAGACAGTCTCCAGCAAAAGGACTTAACCTCCCCTGGGAGATATTGATCAATATTACCTTCATACATTTATAGTTAATGTTGCAACTTTACCACAACTTTATATTTCAATGTTTGAGAGCAAATCGTTTATATAATTCTTCTTTACGTATATAACCTCACGATGCTTTTTGAATGCTTTTGTTAACGTTCTTTATATAAAAGTGCTCTCCGCTTAAAAATAGATATACAAAACCCTAAAAGGATACGAAATGATATATTTATGAGCGCGGCATTAGCTTTTTCAAGGCGGTAAAAATACTTGCGTACATCTAATTTGAAATGACGGGACGAGGAGTCGCGTCAGGTCCATCTATCTGTATGTGGTTATTTGCATATATTAGTTCTGTGCTTTATTTGCATTCTATTTATATTTAACTTTTCCTTTATTAATAATTAGTTAATAACAACAAGACGTCTAAGGAAAAAATTTAATTTATTAGAGAGCTCTGTTATCTATCAGTAATTGATAGATAGGTAATTATAAGTTGTAAAGCAAAATATTGTAATATTGCCTCAACTTTGCGCAGAAATTTTATTGTTCAGAAAAATAAAACAAAAAATATCTTTTTACGTAATAATACCTGAAAAAAATATTAATCGCTTATTTCATTACTCTTTGCAATGGTAATGTTAGAAGTTAGTTTTACTGCTCCCAGCATTGTAATATTAGAGGGACCGGAAAGTAATGTCGTTTCCTTACGCTAAATACAAACACATACATTTTTAACGAGTCTTTATTTTTAATCAATGATGTATTCCCCATCATTGTCAATAACCTTTTGCCATCTAGTGAGTAAATTTTCAATCCCTGATCGATAAAAATTAATTGGTTTTTCGGCAAAATATCTAGAGATGGCATTTTGGATATCATCCAAATTTGCAAATGTTTTGCCACTTAAAAAGTGTTGCAGCGCTCGGAATAAGTGGAAATCCGATGGTGCAACATCGGGCGAATATGGTGGATGAGGCAGCACCTCCCACCCCAATTCATTAATTTTTTCTAGAGTTCGCCTTGCGCAGTGCGGTCTTGCATTGTCATGTTGGAGAATGACGCCTTTTCGGTTGACAATCGCTGGCCACTTTTCAATTAAAGATTGATTGACTCGCTGCAATTGTTCGCTGTAGAGGTCTGCAGTAACAGTTTCTCCAGGTTTCAGTAATTCAAAATGAACAATGCCGCGAATACTCCACCAAACACACAAAAGCGCTTTTTTGGGGTGTAAACCTGGCTTAGCAGTACTCCGAGGGATTTCATTTGGAGAGAGCCACTGCCTTTTGCGTTTTGGGTTATCATACAGGACCCATTTCTCATCTCCTGTGATCAAGCGATCAAAAAACGCTTCTGTGTTGTGTCGTTGAAGCAATAAGTTGCATGTGATTGATCGGTTAGCCTTATTCTGTTCGGACAGATTATGCGGGACCCAAACACCTGCTCTGCTTACTTTTCCAATCTGCTTCAAATGTTCTTGGATGGTCGACCAAGGTTTGTTGAGACTGTTTGACAATTCCTCGATCGTCTGACACGGATTTGCTTCCACTTCCGCCCTTAACACGTCGTTGTCTAACGCTGATGGTCTTCCTGATTGATACGAGTCGGAAAGATCAAAATTACCCGATTTGAACTTGGAAAACCACCTTTGGCATTTACGAATGTCCAGTGCATTTGGATAAACATCGCAAATGTTTTTGGTAGCAACTGTTGCGTTATTTCCCTTGCGAAACTCAAAGAGCATGCAATGCCGGATGTGTACCTCTTCTGGTATTTGGCTGGCCATTTTACCCAAAATTACAAAAAAAAATTGTAATTCAATTGTCTATAAGTAAAGAAATCACTATAACCTCACAATGTCTTTGGTACGCCTCTGAACAAAACAATGAGCTGACAAATGACAATCAAGTATTGGCATGCGCAGAAACGACATTACTTTCCGGTCCCCCTATTATAATAAATATGTCTAGTCAGTTATTACTGTTATCTTTATATTAATTTGCAACTATTCGCCAAATCGCACAGTTATGGAAAACATTAAATTGGACGTGTTAATGTTATTTATATATTAAAAATTCGTTGTGTGGTTTATGTTTATTTATAAATAAATTTCGCAAATGTATACAGTACGGAAAATTCTAATGTAAAGCGTGTTAGGTAGGTTCGTAAGCGCGAATAGGTAGCGCAGCGTTACTGTTCAAACGATTTTCAATGCAAATTTCTCGAGTCGAACCTGTACGGTACATTCTCGGCAAATACAGAAGCCCGCACCCGCAGTCCCACAACGGCCTTGCATTCCACATACCTAACAAAGAGCTAAGTGTAAAAGCCCAAGTCTCCCCGTCCGTCTGTGTATGGACGTCCTTAATATTTAATTACAAACTTCTCGGCTCCCGCTCCGGCGGACGCCGCCACGCCTCGATGAAGTTATACGAAGAATTATAAATTTCATGAGCTTTCATTTATAGTCGAGCTTCATGAGGATATATATTAGCTTGAGTGGGAGTGACACTCACAGTAATATTGTGCACGGTATTTTAACTTCCCCACTGCTTATCGTAAAAGAAGTTGACTTACAATCGTATTCAAAAAGTTTATGTATACGTTCAATATATGAAATAAAAAATGTTTTGCTGAATTGCACAAACACTTACAAGTTTTTTTATATTTAAATATTTGGGTACGTAAATAGAATTTTTAAGTCTAGTACAATATTATATGTACCTGTTTCGGGTAATTTATTAAAAACAAACCAGTTGAAACAAAAATCACTGTTTTGTAAATAAAACTTCATTTTGTTGAACATATTTATTTACTGCCCATATAGGTTAAATTTATGTTTATACAGGTTACATAGAGAACATTTGAAGTGGCATAAAAAATCCTCTTATATATATGGCATAGATATAAATAATATAATTATCAGCCGACAGACGGCTACTGTTAGGCATAGAACTCCCTCAAGGAACTCCACATCGAACGATCTTGTGCTTCTCGCAACCTTCACCAGTTCGTCGGACAATCTGGTAAGAGGCCTGCCAACACTACTCTTCCGGTACGCGGTTGCCATCCGAGGTCCTTAGTGCCCTTCGGCTCTCAGTCCTTCGAGCGATGTGTGTGTATGATGATGTGTGAAATAAATTAAAATATTGATTAATTTGTACTTGATATAAGGCATTAGGAATAAAGTACGTGTGTACACGCAGTTGGATCCGTTACAGTGACCAATTACGTTAATGGTCGATGATTTTAAAAATGAAAACGGAATCTATAACCGCATCTTTAAGAAAAGTTTATATTGGTTAAAGAATACTTGATAAGCAAGCTGGAACTCTAAAGCAGAATAAATAATTATAAAATACGCTGCTCGCGCAGTCTCCGCAAATATCTTTAATCATACATCTATCTGTAACGTGTGCTGGTGCCGTCACATTTTACGTTCTGCCGCTCGCTCAATATTGATTTCGAGAAAAAGAATAAAAAGCCTCGCTGCGGCTACTAAAAATGTGTGCCCGATCGAAATCGCCTGGAGCATATTTTATAACAGCGTTTCTTTATGTTTCAACAGAACCAATGGCCCGCTTTCATGGTTATATTCCATTGTATGAAATTAACCTTATAATTATTGGGTGTTATTACTATTGTATATTATCATAAACTATTGTCGCTTTACTAAATAATGAGATAAGAAACATGATCGGATCCGTAATCGAAGCGCATTTGTAGTGAACACAGCCGAATCTGTCGCCTGAACTACAAAATGTTAATGCCCTCGTATATTCGTACAATATAAGTAATTAAAACAATAATTTTAACGATATCACGCAAAGCGGTTTTCGCCATGCTGTGTAACGGTGACATTGTAGGTTGGCGTGTATAACGCGCGCCTAACTTGTAGCTAGTTAACTAATATGTTTCGTGGAGCAACCGGGCGCTCCTGAAAATTTATGCGAACGGCAGCCAATATTGTGGGCGATTTAAGCTAACATTCAATCGTTTTATGCTAAAAAGAATACTGCCTTTTGTGTATGACTTTGAATGAGCAGCGAGTCGCCACAGCGCTGTTTATTATTCATTAGATGACTACATGTCACGCAAGAGCACAGGCACGCACAAGTACAGCGTTTCTTAAACTTAATATAAATTCATTATAAACTATTCAATCTCTTCCTCAACAGATTTATGCTCACTTCCACGTTACCGTGATTTTCATATTCATAACTTCCATATATCACAGTGATCTTTACACTAACCTTAAGTAGCAGACAAATATATATTAAGGTACTATTAGCGCCTTTCATCTGCTAATTGCTTGTATCTTCCTTATTGTCTTTTTCTTGTATTTGTCTTTGTAAACAGCACAAATTACACGATATTTGAAACGGTTAGTAAAAACTATAAAACTTGTATATATATTTATACGTATAATAAATAAAATAACTATGTAAATATGTACATATTTCCATAGTAATTTTAATATATATATGCTATATAAATTATATTATGTCCCCATTTATTCCCCAAATATTCCAACGTGCGAGGCCTTTTAAATACAATAGTAGAAAACAAGACAGTCTTATCTGCACACGACCATCTCTAACCTGAAAGATGACGTGCTAATGATAGTAAAATATATGTGATAGGATCTATCTACAGTAACGTACCCAAGAATAATTTTTACTTTAGATTTTAAAATTATTGTTCGCACTTTAACGGAATTACTATTTTAGTACGCCAGGTCAACTAAGGCAAGACGGAGTTTACATAATATTCATCGGCTGTACGAGCTCTGATTATTATCAATCTGCCTTTGCTTCCATATATTACGCTGCGGACTGTGACTCAGTGAATATAAATTAAGAGAGTTATTGAATTGTTCTTTGTACTCAGAGCGAATGATTTCTTATGCGAATTGAGTGTAAAGATCACCATTTTATGATATTTTTGTAATAATTGTTAACTATAAGAAGAATTGTGAGTTGTTCACTCTTCATCGTAATCTCGTCTACAACTAATTAATACCTCTTAAAATTTATTCTCGTAATTTGTAGTATAATATTATTTATTTAAGAGGTCTTAAGACGTCTGAAGTTTAGTTTGAAGAAGGCACCTTATGATGATGATGAAAACATTTTGCCTTCGCTATCATAATTTACAAGAGAGTATTATACGCCTGCGACTAAAAACTTAATTTTCCTCTTGAGTTATTAATGAACTTCGATATAAACCGGTCTGAAAATTGAAATAATTCTCGTTTTTATAATTTTGTTAATAGATTTTTTGTTGTAAAAGTAGCCTAAGTTATGATTTATAACATCAGGTATAAGTACGCTAGTAAAAGCTCATCGAAATAGGCCCAGCCGTTACCCGAGATTACCCGGAACATACAGATAAACATTCTTACAAGATTCATAGATTTGCTGAACGAAAATGGGGTCGAGAATTAATTGCAATGTATTTAACAACGAACGCTTTCATATTTAACTTTATTACCAGCTTGCGGTTGAGAAACATTTTAAATTAGATTTTCGTCTAAGAGGCATGCAGCTCATCGCCCTCGCTTGAATGATTGATAGACGATGGCCGTCCTCTCGTATACGAGCGAAGAGCAATTTCGTCGGATAAAAATTTAGGATATGCAATGCTGTTCACTAAAGTTTCCGGTTTATTAAAAAAGTAAATAGTAATTTTAACATTATCATTCATGAAAGTCTAAGTCGTAAGCTGCTAATATTACCGAAGGTCTTTAAAACTTCAACTTTGTTCCTTTGTGAAATAAATATTTAATCAAGAAGATATTTTATGGTGTTTACGACATGCACATGCGAAAGGAAGTTATTTGTTTATTATTTTGTATGTACGCTATCAGCAAAGATTTTGTATGATGAATGCGAAGTAAACCGACCCGCCCGAGTAAGTAACTGGGACCATACGGCATTCCGGCTGGCGACACAGAAGTTATCAAACTACAGTATAGCACCAGGCGCCAATTAAGTGAAGCGTTGTTTTCTATATAAATATGTGTATATAACCGTTTCTTGTTTGTTCTCGCACATGCCTACCGCACGCGATAACATTTGATAGATTGACTAATGAACGACCCTTACGGAATTCATAATTTTACACGCCCAATGAGAAATTTGCCTGCTGACTTTACCTTTAAGTCGAAATATATTTTATATTTCCTTTTCCCCCTTGTTAAGTATTTTAATCATGTAGCGATAAGTTTATTGTTTTTGTTGCTCATTGTACTCTGTTTTGAGAGCTTAACTAGGTAAGGTTCCACTTTAGCGTTTCTTAACGTAAAATGTGTATTTTTCGAAATTCAATCAGTATACGCTTTTCCAATGCCAAACTCATTTAGTTTCACTAAAGTATTTCAATTGTTTATTTATGAATATTATTATAACATTTTCTGATACAAAGTACGATAACTAGCAAAGTTTTTATCAAAAGTACTTTAACTATAAACGACATCGTTGACTTTATTGTTGAAATACTCAGTTTATACGTCTTTCTATCTGAAAGAGTGTCAGTTTAAAAAATATTGATATTGTTGCTAGTTATATTTTATTCGAATAACAATATTAAATGTATTCGCCGTGATCAAACCCGCACTTGTCTTGTAAAATGTGAATTCACATTTTGACGTGAAGGGGATGCTATTGTATTGTGGTACTCTCTATTCTTCTCACGAGTGCTGTGAGATACCTCTAAAGGATTTATTATTCTTTTTTAACGACTGTGCTCTCTCTCTGTCTCTAGTGAGTGGTGAGTTTTTCACGCTCACATAACAGAAACGGATATAGTCAAAATTTATTTAAAGTAAGTTCACGGTAAACCTTTATTGGTTGAAGGTGATGATAAAATTCAGTCTCTAACACCATCACCATTGTTCGGTGCCTTCAAAGAAAATATTAATTTTCTATACCGTCAAAATTTGGATAATATTGTAATCGGACATTGATATATAAAGAAACAAAAATTTATTACATAATTTTAATGTTTTTGGTAACATTTTCCATTTTCTTAGAATTAATATAATATATTTGCAAAAAATATATATATGGGTGGACTTAATGTTATTGAGCATTCACACACAATCCACAGAGTTAACCAAAAAAATGTATGATTAATGCCATATAATGCCTATATATGGACATCATTTTATAAATATTTATAAATTTACTTCATATTCAATGTCTCCATAATATGCAACATTTGCATGTTTTCATTAAAGGCCATTTTAATTTGAGTTTTAGTAGACACTGGGCTTCCGAGTCCTGATGATTTCTGTAGTCAGACGTAATAGCAGTATTGAAGTCTTGAGTATCTCCGTCAGGTGTTGTATCTGTATCATGTGAAAGTGTCGCTAGTCTCATTGCTTCGTTGAATAAAAAAAATATATATAATTTTTAATGCGCGGATAGCGGAGGAATATATTGTACATTACATATAAAAAAAAAGACTAACTTAATCTTTAACTTCTTTCAAAGATGATTTATTATACGTAAATTATATATAGATATTGGTGCCCCAAATGTATTTATAATTATAGGTGTTTCATTTGATTAAAATTTCCATAGCGCTGCCGCATTAGTAGCTCGGCGGAAATGGAGTCGGACCCGACTCCGTGACTGTCGGCGACTAGGTTTTGCGTTATGTTTTCTAATGTACCTAAGATGATATGCATTCACCATTACTGATCCATCGAATACCGACAATTTCAACATTGTATCCATTAGTTAAAAATAAAAGTAATTTTTAACCGCACTGATCGTTCCGTGTTTTGATATATCTTCTATTATATTAAAAGATAATCTCATTGACTTGGCTTATGTATTAATGTATACGCTTATAGGATTTGTTTTCTTTTTATAATAAAGATTCATAACTATTCCGTTCTTGTGCTTTTAATAGGGGTGGGTGTAAAGAAATTTCTACAATTTGCTTTCAGTTTAAATATATATTTTTAAACCTTTTATTTCCATACTTATTCAGCAAGTGTATGAACTATTAGTTTCGTCGAATAAAGTATTTACGGTGGTTTCGTGTCGATGGTAATTATTATCGCTGTAATTATAATGTCCGTCGGGCGGCGTCGTCCGAACACGCTTTGGCAAGTAAGTACTCGTGTGCAGGTACAAATCAATTTTAAACAGAAATACTGTACGGATGCTTCGTGAATATTCTTTAATCTGAATCGTGAACAAATTGGATCTGCCTAGTTTGCTTCTCATTCGGTAATCGTTATGCGTAACATGATTTTTCTGGCGTATTCTATGTCCGTTAAATATTTCATTTTACAATAAAATATATTAAACTACATGATTAGACAAAGATAAAAGACAATTTTATATGTATTTTCTTTTTATTTGTAGTTAAAAACTTCTTGTTTCAGAATCGTCGAATTACATTCTGCAAATGATTTCAATGTAAAATTGTTATTTTTAGATTTTGAAGGTTAATTATGCTATTTGCGAAGTAATGCAGTTTTAACAAGATTAATATCGATGAATATTCTTTTCAGCTCAATGTATCGCTCCCCTCGGTATAGAAAATAGAATAATTCCTGACAAGGACCTTACTGCCAGCTCTTCATTCAACGACGGCAACGTGGGACCCCAGAATGGAAGGTAAAATTTTCAACTGTACAGTTTGTTATAATAGAAATTCGGGCATCGTAATACAAATTGTAGAACCATCTCTATTTAGTTAATTTACGAAATAGGAATTAAATATTTTTTTTAGAAACCATTTGAAAACCGCATTAATGCTCATTTCTATGCGCTATCCTAACGCTTATACGTGATTTTTTTCCGTTATTACTTATAAGAAATTCTCATTTATATTAGGTTGGGGAAAAAGAAATCCATTATTTTTTCGGTAGATGGCTGTAGTGATAAATTTCTCGTAAAGTATCGATCAAACAGTTTCAGATTTATGCTCGTTGGAAAGGTGACATTTCGCAGTAAAAAAATTCTTTTGCTGTTTTTTGTTTGGTGCATTCAATTGTGAGTTACAGGGTGTTAAAAATGGAAGTGAACAAGGAGAAAATTCGGTACATTTTACAGTTTTTCTTTAACAAAGGCGAAAATGCAAGCCAGGCGGCTAAAATTGTGAATGGTGTTTATGGACCCGATAATGTAACAGCCAATTATGTGCCATTTTGGTTTCCTAGATTCCGTTCAGGAATTTTTGATGTTAAAGATGCACCTCGCACAGGTAGGCCGGTCGCCGAAAATGTCCATAAAATCGGAGAAATGATCGAAGTTGACCGGCATGTTAGCAGTCGTAACATCGCCCAGGAGCTAAAAATTGACCACAAAACAGTTTTAAACCATTTACACAAAGCTGGATTCAAAAAGAAGCTCGAGGTTTGGGTGCCACACCAATTAACAGAAAAAACCATGATAGATCGAATTTCCATCCTCGAAGCCTTGGCCAAACGGAATGAGATAGACCCATTTCTTAAACGGATGGTGACTGGAGATGAGAAATGGATCACATACGATAACCCTGTGCGAAAACGATCTTGGTCAAAGAGCGGTGAAGCACCTCAAACGGTGGCCAAACCAGGACTAACGGCCAGGAAGGTTCTGCTGTGCATTTGGTGAGATTGGAAGGGGATTATTTATTATGAGTTGTTTCCATATGGCCAAGCCCTAAATTCTGATCTCTACTGTCAACAACTGGACCGTTTGAAGATAGCAATTGACCAGAAACGGCCAGAATTGGCCAACAGGAGAGCTGTCGTGTTCCATCAGGACAACGCTAGGCCACACACGTCTACAGTGACTCGCCAGAAACTTCGGGAGCTTGGTTGGGAAGTTTTAATGCATCCGCCATACAGTCCGGACTTGGCACCAAGCGATTACCATCTTTTTCTTGCGTTACAAAATTTATTTAGTGATAAAAAATTGGGATCTAGGGAAGATTGTGAAAATCGGCTACTAGAGTTTTTTACAAATAGAGACCAGGACTTCTACGAGAGAGGCATTATGAAGTTACCTTTAAAATGGCAACAAATCATAGAACAAAACGGTGCATATTTGACCCAAATCGGACAATCCGAAGCATGTTAAATAAAGTCCTGAAATTCATATAAAAATAATGGATTTCTTTTTCCCCAACCTATTATCTAGTTTATACGCTTTATTTAGTATATTACATGAATTTACTGGATCTACTGCCGTTGTAGTATCTTCAATTCACAGGCATATCAAAAATAATTCCATATTGGAATAAATAGTGCCGTTCCTCTTATTTCTAAGTATTATATTGTATATTCACTATGATTTATTTGGGCATAAATAAATAAATAAATTAATAATTAAATAGAGTATCACCAAATTGACAAAGAGTCTTTCCTTAATAGGACTGCTTTTATTTTTTTAGGTAGTATATTAAAAAATACTTATATTCGCCTTAGTTGTATAAAACTTAAAAAAATCTGTTGGAAATGTTACGGTTAATATAATATAATTTAGACAGCTATTCACATGGCCGTACAGTACCGATGAAGTTGGGGATGCAATTGGCATCGGGGTTTTTTTTAAAAAAAAAATATCCAACTTGTCATGGACGGAAAGCAATCTTTGCAAGGTAAAAAGGGTCCAAGTCGTTAGTTCTGTATATCAGAGACCAACTTCAATTTCCTACAAAGTATACTTATATTGTATGTTTTCGCAACCTTATTTACTGTGCTTTTTGATAAAATTTGATAGTTCGTTTGATTAGAAGTTATTGTTTGTAAAATGTGTCTAAGGTATAGAAAAAGGTAAATAGCCTCCATAGTCCGTGCGGGTTTTTTTGTAACAAATTTAGCGGTTATATCAAAAATGTATACATTTCCGCTTAGCAGTTTAAAAGAAAATAGCGCTATGCGGGGGTTGACCTATAATAATTAAATATCAGACATTTGCACACTCATATCGCTTATTAACAGTCGTTAATATATTATCCTTTCTTCATCAAAATCATAAGGCTTTATTATTCCACTGCTGAATACAGGCTTTACCCAATACATTCCTCCTAATGCGTATTTATGATGTATCAGTACATATCTATAATAAAGCGTTATTGTATATTAATTACAACTCATGCAAATTTTACTTATGCAATACAAATGGGCCACCTTTTAATTAAGATTTGAGTTGAATGTATTTACATAAAAATATTATTTCAATATAAAACATGCTTTACTGTACTAGACAATGACTCATCCTAATAGCATGGAATTTTATAATTCTAAAAATGCTTAATAATTATTTCATATAAATTAATGAAGCTGAATGCCTAATGAACAAGTCCATGTTACCATGTTAAGTTAAGCCGGCTTGTTGATTCTCTGAAATACCTTTCGAATCGTGAACAAACAGTGCCCGTGTTGGTGAAAGCTCATCGAAGATGCACCGTCGGATTAAATTACACTTCCGTTATATGTAGTTCGAATTCGTAGTACCTGTTAGATAGATCTTACCTTCATCTAGAATTATATATTTAAGACCTCATTAATTCCACTGTATAGTAAATTTCGCGGGATGTTCAAACATTTTCCTAGAGTCTTGTTGATATTTCGCAAATGTGGAGGTTCTCGGTATTTGCTTATTTCACATCTCTGTTGGCACGACCGAGGGATGAAACAGCGAATGGTAAATATCAGTGAATGTTAAACGTTTATGAAAAATGTCTTTGTTGTCATCGCTTTTTGAACACGGAACGTATAAGCTACTCTGACTCGTAGCGATTACATGGCTAGTTCATGGAATGTTATTAAAGTTTTTAACTCGGTGCTCAATGCGCTCAAACTTTGTTTATTTGCAAAGTTGTAAAATTAATAACACAGCAAAATTTTGATGCGCTCTCAACAATTTGTCCAGTTTGCTAAAACATTTTCCGTCATTCAACAACTTTTACCAGCTGGAGTATAAGGTGAATTTTCCACGTGAAATGATAAATATTCGGATGAGTTTGAGTTTTTCCTTTTTTTTTTATACTATATTGTCGTGAATGTGAACAACGGTTATTTCTGCCGTTTTGCAATGTTTAATGTATTTTGACTTTAATTACGATGTTGCTATTGAAATTATAATACAGGGTAATACAAAACATGACACATTTGAGGACATTCACCGAATTGTGTATCGTCAGCGCGATTGCGATTCTTTTATCAGAAGCCGTAGCACTAGTCTTGTATCGAAAATGGGCTGAAACTTAATCTCTATTTCACATAGTTAAGTAACAATGAGGCTTAACTTTGAAGCAAGCTTGGTCCGAAAACTCTGAGAGTTGTATGTTGTTGTGCGCAATCTAAATGCTCCATGGCCCTATGAAATTAGTTTCAAATTGAAACTGAATACTTCTCGAGTTCTCGCCGCGCCCGTGCGTCTGTTGATACCAGCATCCCCTGTTTTTGATTTTGTTTGCTGGTTTTTTATTAAGTAAAGTAAAGTATTTTTTATGAAACTATCATTTCATTTAGCTGTACTAACATGATGGAGCATAAAAAATGCTAATAAACCGTTTTAATGAACTGATTTTTTTTAATCAGGATTGATTTTTTCCGTCCCATCATCAAAGTTCAGTACTATCGTCTGTCTTCGTTTTCGGAAGCGGTCTTCTAACACCCAGTATAAGGACGGTAGCGTGCCAGGCGGGTTCAAAACAATCTTATCACTATCCAAATTTCATAATATGTGGGACCGTAATCGAACCGTAGACTTCCGTGTTACATAGCATACAAAACATTAACGTCTACATATATATGACATCAGAAAATGTTATATGTACGTAGTCCAGTATAGATTTTTATTTTAATGGAAATCCAAATCCTATATAACGGGCTCGTTAATTAATTGCTGAAACCTACCTACCAGTAGTGATGGTATGGCGATGTTATTAAATCAATCCCTTTGTCCCTTTGTTACATGCACACGGTTTGACATGCATCGTTTCATTATATTAATGATTTTAGCTCAATTAAAACTCAACCCCAATTTAATTATGACCGATAATTGAAATGGAAAATTACGAATTTGCACTGAGTGCTTAACGCATATTTTAAGTTATGGAGCTCAAATGATGAAATGATGCTGCAATTGTTCTTAGTTATATTATGTACCTATTATATATTTTAACTTTTTATAAATAATGTATCTACGTGAGTGGCTGGGTGGCAACCTAAAATCGATGTCTTTGACTTTAACGATCGACTACAAATTTTATGGCTTCAAACGCACGGAAGAACTTGGATGTAATTGCTACTAACTCAGCCAATTGTTAATCGAGTGGAACCTTAACATCGATTTATTCCTTGACACGCTTAACTTTACATATAATCCATACCATTTCAAAAATAAGATATACATCTACTAACACATACTATGATCCAAAGAGCTTTAAATTTACGGGATTTGGCTTTTACGTGAAGGTGAATGTACCTGAAATTCCTAACATTCCATCCGTCGGTTCGCAGCCCCATGTATAAGAACTTTCTCGCAAAATATTTCAGAGACATAATATCCCTCTGAAATATATTTTAAAAAGCATAAATATTTGTATCACCTCTTTATCATATTATCCTCTCTTCTCAATGTTTATTTATGGAGAAGTAAGTTCTGTTTTGCAATAGAAGTAGCGTATTTCAGTACTTCCTTTTAGTTTTGGTATATAGTCATCATGTATTTTCACCATTTGTGGCGTATACTGTTTATAAACATTTCTCGTAACAATAAAAAATATTAATTAGATAGATAAAATAAGCTTCAAATGAAAAGGTTCCTCTTTTAATAATTTTGTTTGATTAAATGAAAAGATTACGTTTTAGTATTTTTTTTGTGGATGACTTTCTTGCTCAATATGATTACAAGTCACAATTTTAATTTACTTAGATACTCAAAAGAAGAAAATTATGGTGCTATCAATGAAAGGAAATATGTCTTTGTGGATCTTCTATAAGAAAACCAATAAAGGTTAAATGAAATATTAAGTTTGAAAATCTATCTGTTCGGGATATTTCACAACTGTGCTAGATCAAAACGATAACTTATTAAAATTTGAACTAAAATGAAGATGTGAAGATTTGTTTATAATGATTTTTTGTTATATTCATATCTTAATTTCAATTGTTATTAATAATAGTAACTTTATTTTTTGTAGACGCTTGTTGCGATGTCTGATTAAGAAAAACAGATCACGTTAAGCTTCTGAAAGCAGTAATTTTGTCTAATAAATTCATAATAATGGATATACTCACTCCATCAAAAAAGCAATAAATTTAACAGATTTAATTTTATGTTAGATTAATAGTAATTAGCATGTTTAATATATATTTTGATATATAAAAATGCATGCATACAAAGATGAATATTTGGTTGCAATAAATGACATGTCAGTATATTTATAGCGCATTTCATAAATGTAGATGTAGTGAGGTTATATAAAAGAAAGGGTATTCCTCTTTTCAAAATATGCGTCGGCGGAATGTCGCCTCAAAGGATCGCACATAGAGCGATATCAATTACGAAAGCGGCTTCTTGACGCATCATTGAAAACTATGATGCTTCAGTCTCGCGCCAATAAGCCTTAATGGCCGGACATCTATGTATTTGATTGGGCAAAACGATATAGGCGCGTTGTATGATAAGTGAATGCACTTTGAAAGTAAAAAAAAATTGTTTTTGTTTTATAAAGTTGAAAACTTTTAGATACATTATTGAATTTATTTTCATAATACCCATAGAGGCTTTATCGAAGCGATAAATCATAAAGTGTATTAATTAATAAAATTTGTTCACAAGGTTAAACCAAGAAATTAAAGGTGGTGCATGGTGTCCAAAGTCCCAGATAACAACTGAAACAACGGAATGGTTAGAAGTAGACTTGCACTCTGTCCACGTGGTGACCGGTGTCGGCACCCAAGGACGATTTGGAAATGGTCAGGGCCAGGAGTACGCGGAAGCGTATGTGCTTGAATATTGGCGTCCCAGGCTTGGCAAGTGGGTGCGTTACAGAGGCAACGATGGCCAAGAGGTATTTATTATTTATTTTATTTAAGAGGTATATATCGTAATTTTGTATATTTTCACCGTAGCTTGATTGGACCATTTAACTACGCATTTCAAACTTACGCAATGACTATAGCACCTGTGTTGCAACGTGGTTTCATTTAATCACAGCGAAGGAAAGAAAACTTTTCAAACCCTTTACATTGTTATTTTATTAGGACTGAGTTTTTTTCGGTACATTAATCTACTTAGTTACATAAGTAGTTGTTTAAATAAATTGCACATGATATTATTCTTCATCAAAGCTATTATCGACTTTGAACCGTATATCGTCTGCTATCTAACTAGCAGTTGCGAACTGAAAATTTCAATACGTACTTAAACAAATATAATGTGATCATATTGCTTGATAGGAAATTAATACATTACAAACAAACAAATCCGGGGTAAATTAGAGAAATTCAAATAAATTATCATTATTAGTTTGTTTGTATATTTTAAGAAGCCGGTGAATGTTACTCGGGCATACGCTTTAATGTAAAAAGTTTCGACTCGGCTGAACAAGCCTTGCAAAAGCTACGCAACTTGAGAATAACTTTGTGGCTGTTTAAGGCTTGAGTTGGGAAATAAAAACTTTTCTTTCACAATTGTACCTCGAACCCACCGCGTTTCGAAATTAAAATGAAAACTCTTTATCGGAAATGAAGCCTTGGTGCTCGATTCCTCATAGCAACAACATATTTTTAATTCTCCGCTGATGAAATGAACGGCTTCGATTATTTGTACTAATTTTGTGTAAGTACAATTGTATGTGTTCCAATTTTTTTTGGAAACAATGGCTTAACTTTCAACATTTTTATACAGATACTATCGGGAAATACAAACACATACCTAGAAAAGAAAAACCATTTGCAACCACCGGTCTGGGCGTCTAAAATTCGCTTCATTCCTTATAGCTCGCATCGGCGCACCGTTTGTATGAGGGTCGAATTGTATGGCTGCTATTGGAGTGGTAAGTAATTATTTCCGATGTTAGTAATTTATATTAAATTTTACTTTTAATTTGTGCACTTCATTCGTGAAAACAGTTAAATAAATTTCATAAAGGTGCTATAATTACAAGTAAAACTCCGAGGGCACCGCGAAATGTTAACTGTAACGCAAAAGCGTTATACGTCTGTTATTATTTATCGGTTATCTATAAATATTCAATTATAGGAATATCATTAACAAACATGTCATTACATTTGTACAATATTTCATATACAAATCGAACGTTTGATGTAAACTTATATCAAACGTTCCCGATACCAGCTTTTTTTATTCAAATATCTAAAAGTAGTGAAAGCTAACAAGTTAAAGTTATCTGTTACATTTCGATCGACTCCTTTTGTACTAATTCTATATTATCTACTAGATACGAAATAAAAATAAATCGAAACAGATAAATAGCACGACTGGTTGCCTTCTTACTAACATCCATATTGCATATATGTGAGTCGCCACATTTTTTGTTTCACTGGTGACGCGATGTTAAAAAAATATATTTTATAATTTAGCCTTCTAGGTCGCCTTAATTTGCGGCACAAACAACATACACAAAGGTATTAAAGGTACAAAAGTAATTGTGGTAACGTAATTGTGGTACGCATGATATTTTTTAATTTAATCCTACAGGTCGTATCAAGTAAACTAAGCTTAGGTGACGCTTTTAATGTAAACTTTTTAATAACAATATATTAAATATTTTTAAGATAATTATCTATACTTTCGTTATTGTATGAAGTACATGATACATATTTTTTTCTATTGGTTGTTACTTAAGACAACGGTCCTTTTTAATGTTTGACATTAACAAAGAACAAAATCAATATAATTGTTTATATAAATACGTTCATAAGTTGATTTTCGTATATATCTTCTACATTTTCATATGACAACTGTTTAATAAAAATTACATGTACTCGTAATAAAATATAACGTAGGGTGTATGTCGTTATATCTTAAGCACGAATTTACACAAAGAACAACATACTCTATCACGCAATGGCATTATTATGGACGTTATCTGGTCACGTTATGTTTTAAAATGAAGTGTATACCGCCAAGTAATGTTTCATATTTCTATAGAAAGTAGTAAAAAATCAACAAGCGCCTGTGAAAACATAGACGTACGATTAAAAAGGCCGCAATTTGCCGCTTTTTACGTTAATAATGGCTCGCATGCCGCGACTATGGACTACCGACAGTTACTTTCTTGGAATTGCCCGCACATTAACATTAAATTAAAAATACTATAAAAAATTTAATGCGTTTATGTAATATTTGCGTAAGTTATTATATATTTTTTAAATTTATTCATAGTGTAACACACGCTGACACAAATATAAGGATTGTGCAGACAAAACGGGCTTGAACCTCAAAAAAAGGTTCATTCCAGTGAATTCTAGCTAAGGATAAATAATATTAAAAACAAAAACTGTGTAGAAGGGTTATTTATATATAAACGAATAAAAAACGTGGTTTTTTTTCCAAAAAATTGATTTATATATAGAAGTGAGGACTTACTTCATAAATATGAAAACTAGAACGGAAAACTACGTTTATCGTTAAGCTGGTATGGAAGTTTTGATTATGTAACAAAGAACAGATAAATACCATATAATATAACAGAATCAGTACAGTGAATCATCAGCAACAATTAATAATATTTTATATATAATAAATGATGAAACAATCGGTGTACACACATAGACAATGTTTATACAATTTACTCGGCCGTATACGAATTTGTAAAAGCACCGGCGAGGTGTCGGCTCCATTGTACAAACGTGTTAAGAATTATAAATAAATACGTATTGTGTTCTTTTATAATTAATTATTCAGCACGAAGGAAGCTTTTACTCTAGTTTAGGGTTGCCATAAAGATAAGTAGGCCGATCGGTGCTCAAATCCTGTGGCGGACTTCTACAGGCTTAAGATAATGTAACGATCATAGAAGTTCAACAGTATTTATAATACAATAAAAACATGCTTACTTGAAAATTAATAAACAGAATTGTTTTTATTCATATGATTATACATTAGCACTGTCATTCTATTAATAGTTCATCCGATTAATAAGTTACGATAAGTAATATAATCCATAATTTTCACATTGTTTACGATCCCACCAATATCTTTTCCTATTCATATGATGACTACACACTATGTATATATTTATAATTAAAGTCTCACATGACCACGTACCTAAGCTAAATGCAGGAAACTTCCGGCGACCAAAAGCATTTTTATAGCTTATTTGCTATTTGACAACCCTGAATCACTATAATTCGAAGTAAGTGCAAATACGGCCTTTGATGTTGGACAGGATCCTTTAAAAATTGCTCTTGTACTCTGTTCAGGTTTGTTAATTCTTCGGTGCAATTTAAAATGTACTTGAAATTTGCATCCGTTTCCTGTGTTTTCTTTATGTATTATTCTAGACAATTTCAATTATTTGCAAATACTTACTCATAACGTAGCTTATTATTTAGGTATGATATGTAAGTATTGTGTATCAATGTTCTTTTTCTTAACTACACCAAGTTTGACGGGAAGTATTATACTTCCGCTCCAATCAAAATGATACACATATTCATAAAAATGTGGTATTGAATACGATATTCTGCACTGAACTGTGTTCGCCGCTTTGAGACATAATTTCAAGTTTAGTTACTCCCATAATGAAACTAGCAACAGTGCTCTAACACAGGAGATTTGTAGTGTTTCCCTATAATAAAAAAACTTGTACTAATCTACTTGGACACTCACACTCCGGTAACGCAGAGACCCACAGTCCTGATCAACTTAGCTGTATTTATTTACTGCTGGCGATGGAAATAGTAATTTTTCTGTAATTTCTATGTTTACTCATCAAATATACATTTCATCCATTTAACCAGATAATTGCTGCACGCTTTTATCGTAATTTTATTTATTACACAAATGTACATTGTATTATTTGTTAACAGTGGGAATAGTTTCATATTCGATGTCGAAAGGAGATAAGCGTTCAAACGGAATAGAATTGACCGATGTCATTTACGATGGTCAATGGGGAGACGAGCTTAGAGGTGGCTTGGGTCAGTTGGTAGATGGGCAGTACGGTGGCGATGAGATTCGCGAGGCGGCCCGAAATTCAGCGTGGGTCGGTTGGAAGAAGGAGGCTAGACCTAATCCACCAGTTATAACCTTCGAATTTGATAAAGTTCGAGAATTCAGCACTGTGCACCTTTATTGCAACAACAGATACATGCGTGATGTTCAGGTAAAAATACGATATTTTTTATTAACTTTTTCTACGTTGTTTTAATACTGTATATTTATTTAATCTCTATTAGCTTCAAGTGGATGGTTACTACCGATTCACCACTTATGATATAGTTGAATCAGCATCAGAGGTTAAATTATAAAATAGTTATTGGCGGATACATTCTTTGTTTCATATTTATATGTGTATTAAATTATAATCCAATTTTTGGATGGTGTATAATAATGTAATGAACAAAAAATAAACTAATGTAGTAATATAGGACTCTGTTGCTGGGATCAATCTTTGTAGGTATCACCGCAGCTCATGTTTCTGCTGTCAAACACAGTATTGTGCAAATATTACTGTATTTCCGTTTTAAAGACGCTAAAGCAGTGAAATAACTGCGGTAACCCTTTACCATGTTAACTCCCTAGTTAAAATGTGTTTCAAAGGAATGAACACAATGTGATGCAATGCTCATCATCCTAACTAGCGCCTTATTGTTATGAGCGGACGTATCATTTACCTTCCGATTAACGGCCTGTTCGTCTCCAAGCTTCGTCAAGTAAAAAAAAATTGGGAACATCTATTTTTTTTGTATATTGATATTCAAGGAAAATATTTAGAAGGTTATACCACAATGTTATTTAAGCTGTTTGATTTGCAATCATAGAAAAGTAATTTAGTTAATGATAACAATGAAATGCTTTCAGATTTTCTCCGAAGCCATAATTTCATTTTCGATCGGTGGCCGCCATTTTCAAAACGACCCCATCCGCTACACGTACGTCGAGAACAGTATAGTCGAGAGCTCGCGCAACGTCAGCATAAAACTGCATCATCGTATCGGGAAGTGGGTACGAATTGAACTGCGTTTTGCGGCCAACTGGATACTAATTAGCGAAGTGGTATTTGATTCAGGTGAAATGGATTTTTTTTTTGTCATTATTTTGTATTTTATTAACGCCAGTAGCTTTTCCCGCAGTCATACGGAGAACATTCAAATTAAAAATATCTGATAAACCACAAATATTAATTCGTATTACGATCATTACTTGTTCGATGTTATGTTAAAGGACAATGATTATCAGATTAACAATGAATTATTAATTTACATGTATTAACAAAGCACTTATTATAAATATTAAATTCATATGCAACAATGAAGGTTTTTGGCATGTTCTCAGATGTCGCTCAAGGTAATTACATGCCTGAAAGTCAAACACCAGATGAAAAGGATAAATCGAAAACGAACACAAATAAAGATTTGCCAATATCAACTGCACACCAAGAGGATCCGCTGTATATGGCTATAGTAGTGGGGGTGTTAACAGCTCTTGTAATACTCTTAGGGGTAGCTGTGTTTCTCATAGTTCACAGACATAAGCACAGAAAGTGCTTCGCGTCCCCATTGGCTAAATCAACGATTTCTCAGAACCGGACGGTCACGGATACTTACAACCCGTGCAGCACTTCAGTGCTACCTGAACATAAAATGGTATTGGATTGCGCTTTAGATGTTAAGTCTGACGAATATCAGGAGCCATATCAGGCGCTCAAATGTGCGCCGTACTTTAGTTACAGTACTGTTCTGTTCGAGATGAAAGATTTTGCGAAGGATTCTAATATGGCGCTCTCAGGTAAAAAAGGCTGCATTTCGGTGATATGATTTTGGTTATAAAATAAGATTATTACAACGTTTAACAAAAATAGAGATAATGTGATCAAAAACTGGAGTAACAAGAGTTAACATTTTGTCTCAAGGCGACAACCGTATTGCGGTAAAGCTTATAACTTAGTGCTTTCCAATTTATTTTTTGCTATGCCTCACCTTAGCCTTTCTAAAATTCTACGCCCCCTTTTGCAACAAACACAATTTTTAATAATAGAAAAAAATATTGTTTAAGAATTTGCAATCATCTGAAATTGCTGCAATTGTTTATCTAGCTTAGCGTGGAGCGAAATAGAGCTGAGTTAAACTCGTGTCGAATCCATTTTCGAATTGCCCTTTAAAAATCAAATTGCCACACTATAGGGCGTGGGTTCCACGTTGGGAAACACTGTTATAACCCCAACTAGACCTACATTTTTGTAGATAAGCCTGCCACTTAGGTACTCGTGTGAATGTCGTGCTCGTTGTCTTTGCTTTGTCGAATAAAAGAGTAACGTAAGTTATTCATTGAGCCTATATTCCACGTCATTCTATCGTAATAGTCGACTTTACGATTTATGCAGATAGTTCAAATTACGACTATGCTGTGCCAGAGCTTAGTTGTGCGCCGTTGTTGACGAAGCGGCGGCTCGCGGACAGCCTCTCCGGTCGCGTCACCGATCCTATCAGCGAGCGCGACCTCGAGCTTGGACTCGGCGCCCGACGCTCCGCACCTGCCTCTATACGTTCCAAGCACGGCGCCAGGGTGAGTTATGCATAACAATATACATAAGTGTGCAAAAACTCTCTGTAAGCTTTTAACCGGTGAGAGACCCGTATAAATCTTTGTTGGTCATATACCTTTGTTGCTAGAGATCGTCTAAGTTGGTACTACCGCAGCGTCCGTTTCTGTCGCGAAACAATAACGTGAATATATTACTGTGGTCTAATTTAAAGAATGTTACAGCTGGTTAAAATTATTGTAGTATCAAAAAATCTCTAATAATGTATTTATTCCGCAGTCACCAAGTCAGCATGAGGTATTACTCGATCTCAAAAGACGACTTGAATTAACCAATGTCATCGAGTTCCCGCGTCACAGACTCAGAATGATCTCGAAGTTAGCAGAGGGAGCTTTTGGCACGGTAAATAAAACAAAAATATCTTATTTACTTGCAAATAACGGTCCAAGGTATATAATTCATAGATACCCTCCCCCCTACCCTTTAACTTTGGGCTTCAATCATTTAGTGTAAATATGTATTTAAATATATATATTGATTTAGTTTACTTTTAACTTCATTCATAGCGCAGTGATGAACAGTTGCCTAATAACTCGGAGTATCCTCTTTCGATGTCTGGACCAGTTTTGTTGTTGGTAACGTTTTTTTCTAACCAGCCTGGCTATTCACTGTTATCATGTTATAAATCTGACACTATAATACTGTACTGAACACTGATAAGTCGCGGCTATCAACATATAAGTCATAGTTTTCTTCACTTCTAATCACTTCAGCAATAATGGTTCAGTTTTAGCCAATTGTAGACATAAGATTCACACGAAACTACGAACAATGACTGTGAAAGTAACCGCTTAATTTTGTTTGTTTTATTAGATTAGAGTGAGTATTTAATTATAACTTGTGACTTAATGCTCGCCATATTAATGTGTTAGTTTATTGATATATATTGTTATAATCACTAGGTGTATGTAGCGGAGGCAGACGGAGTACCCGAGTACAATGGATCAGTAACGTCGGAGAAGCGGCTTGTAGCAGTGAAATTCATAGCCCACGACGCTTCGCCAAAGGAGAGGTATTTCATGTACGACATACTTGTATATATATTTTTATCTCTTCTCTTTATCTCTCTTATCTTTCAAGCTTTCTTATGTATAAACGTTCTGAAATAGTCTCGGTATAAGTTGTTTACGATAGGAGATACATTCGAATATATAAGTACGTCAGGGAAAAACGGTCTGCAAATGCATAATGGCACAGACTGTTTTATTCGAGCCCAGTTAGGTTTAAGTTTCTGATGAAAAGACTTACCAACAAGTAGTAGCAAGAACAAAGTTACTTTATTTACATTCCGGTACCACCATAAAGCCTATTTCTGCTGCCAAACAATAGTATACAAATATTACTGTATTTTAATTTGTAAGGTGTTGTAGCTAGTGAATTTATAGGTGCAGTGAGTTAGATCATCACAACTTGCGCTCTATTATTTTGGCCAAGCGTCTCACTAATCATCAGGTGACATCCTGCTCGTTTCGCTTTGTTAAAAAAAAAATTTTACAAAGTTCAGTACAGTTCCCTAACTTGTAATACTTATGTGTTGAAAGGTTAACGCAAATTTCTTTCTTATTTTGTATCAAATCAATGATATTTAATACTTTTTATTTACTATAAATTGTATTTAAAGAAATATAATACTTTCTGCTCCTTCTGGGATAGAGAGTATTAGCTCAGTAGTGATTTGTTATTGAATAGGAAACTGAATATACGTTATTTATTACCAAAACATTTTTTCTTATAGGCATTTCTTTTTACTAAAAAGTAGTTTAATACTTTTAAAGATCTATATTAAATCGTCTTCTCGTTACTATACTATACGTCAATTACTTTTTAATCTACAGGGAGGAGTTTGAACGCGACGTGCGCATTTTAGCTGCCCTGTCATCCCCATATTTAGCGAGGGTACTGGGCGCGTGCCGGACACCACCGCTGGCGGTCATTTTGGAATACCTGGAGCTGGGCGATTTATGTGCTTTTCTGAGGACCACTCCCCCACCATCAACATCGATCTTACTACATATCGCCACACAAATCGCAGCGGGAATGCAGTACTTGGAATCATTGAACTTCGTGCATAGAGATTTAGCTACGAGGTTGGTTTTCGTATTATATGTACTTCGAAAATAAATAAAACTATTGAAAGTTGATGATCATCATTTCATGTTATTTATATATCGCTGAACATAAAACAAGTGATATAACAGTTAGAGTAGCAGTTAGAATATTCTAAGCCGTGTCCGACATATATTGAAATAGTGACCCGTATTAAAGTCAAAGTACAAGACTTAAGAATAGATTAGGATCGAATTGGATTTCTCAATCTGATCGCCAAACTTTAGTTTGAAAAGGATACCTCATGATGATGATGACAAGACTTAAGATTTTCTCCATGTAAAAGCTAACTAAGCATTAAATTTTCAGGAACTGTCTCATCGGTAAAGGATACCAGATAAAGATAAGCGATTTCGGTACGGACAACGAGTCTTACGCTGGCGACTATTATAAAGTAGATGGCAGGGTGCCTATGCCCCTGCGCTGGGCCGCTTGGGAGTCATTGCTACGCGGCCATTACACCACCAAGAGCGATGTATGGGCTTTTGCGGTCACCCTACATGAAGTGTTCACGTTATGCAGAAGAAGGCCATATGAACATCTTACCGATAATGAGGTCAGTCTCTTATCAGTGTCATGAATCGATACGTCATCGTTAGACGATTGAATGAGGCGATGTAGTGACGATTCGGATACCGGTGGTATAAACGTACCGTCCGAACCGTTATTTAAGTGTTTATCGGGATATAAATAATTACATTATTCAAGTTAAACAATAAAAGGCCTGAGAATCGACACATTTAATAATATGTGTAATAATAGAATCATGCTTCCCCGTTATTTTCTTTTTTAAAGTTACAATGTAATAACTATTTATCTTTGATTTAAGTATTTATATATAATATTCGTTTAGTTCGTTATGAGCTCCGTAAAATGTTCTCGTTTTAAAACCTTGGACGTGACGGGTCTAACAAGTTCTGTGATGATCCGCCCATTAACTCCGGAAAGCGTTTGTGCACAAGTATTTTTATAAGTATAGGAATATTATGTAGTACTAGTAAAACTAATTGGTTTTATTACAGGTGCTGGAGAATCTGTCACACCTGCAAGCTGATGACGGTTTGTTCGAGTGTATAGACCGATCGCCGGGACTTCCTCGCGACCTATACGAGCTGATGTGCGAGTGCTGGCGTCGGGATGAGCTGGAGCGGCCAGCGTTCGCTGAGATACACCTGTTCTTACAGAGGAAAAGCCTGAATTATCCGACCACGTGATCCCGGCGCGGCGCATGCGCGCTTTACCCGGGTATTGCTTACTAGCAGACTGCCCGGAGCGAAGGTAAAGATTACTGCGAACGTTGCAGTTGCATCACACAAGACCACGGTGACTATCAAGTAACCAGGTTTTAAGAACATCTATTGAATAAGGCGTCCCGACAGGAGCCTTATTTACAAATCTAATTTTGATGGAATGTGACTATCAAGACATACATTTGTACAATTTTGTATATTTCTGTTCTATAACCTTATTGCTTAAATATCTTTAACTGAAAAGAGTAGGTGACTAGATTAGATTTCTTAATCTAGCCACCAATCGATATTTTAAGAATATATCATTTGAAGCAACCTTAAATTTGGAAATTCACTTGCAAATCGTGTTTAGTGAGTGATACAAATTATATCGATAGATTTAGTGATTTTCGTAGAATCTTCCCAGTTATATATTTCATACAAGTCTAAGTAAACGTTTACGCATATCAATATTAATTAGTCTATACTATAAAACAAAAAAAATTTTTTTTTTCTTCTTACAATTGTAACAATGTATGTATTTATAGTCACGAAGGAAATCAATGTTAAGTGAAGCAACGACAACGTACTATAAAGCATTAAGTAATACTTTACTTTTGTTCCGGAAGATTGCTGCATCTGAATATACAATGGCGACATCAGACCGACGGAACTAATAACTAATGTATTAATTACGATAATTATAGTAATCGACGTGAAAATATTTCAAATTGATCTTATGATTCGCGAATACCTTATATAATATGTAACATAGATAAATAACCATGTCTAATATTGGTGTATTAATTATTTATCAGACAATACGAATTATGCTTAAGAAACCAATTATAAATAACCCTCTTATACTGTGATCTTATCCGTTTATCAGCATGTTGATTGTGATTGGTGGATGTCACACGTTTACTAGAATTGTTCTAGCAACACGTCACTTTTGTCACGATGTTCTCCTTCGCCGGAAGCAAGAGTTCAGTGGAAATTAAAGGTGCACCTCTTCGAGACCTACAATCACACTTCCGCCTTACAGACAAGCTATCACGGCATCGAAACCGATGAATGTACGCAGTAACATGGGGATGAAATTAAAAAAGAGATAAACATATAACAATATATCATATTATGTGAAATTAGTCAATTTAAAATGATTATTTATGCAATGGATGACCCCTTTACACGTAATACATAAGAAACAAATATATATATTAATGTAGTTATTTACTTCCAATAGTGTATTAGAATAAAAATGTCGAACTTATATTACCGTTGTAATATATATGTATATGTTCGTGCGATATCAATGTTTCATAAATATCTTAATTAAGTTATTCCATATGTACAATAATAGCATATATAATATAACGAATGTAGATATAAAGTTTTGTCCGTAACGTTGTTGTTATTTCAACAGTTTAATGGACGATCAGTTTTAATAGGTGAACAAGGTGGCTTGGCGAAGATCGATGAAGATTCATGGTAATCGTTATTGGTCGCGCTGGAAATCAAATGGGGAGCTCTAAGTTTAGCAGTGGACGATATTGGGCTGATGAATGATGATGATATGATTATACGGCACGAATCTATTGTTTGCACAGATTTTAGTAAGGTTTAAGTATGTTTTTAAGACATGTCGTGGACGTACCATTACTACACTGATATCATCGTTGTCATTAAGAGTTGTTTCATTATATTTTCACGTCGAGTTTAGGAAAGTAGTTTTTAATATATGCTCTTTCATTCCCTCCCCCTTTCCGACGCCTCCCTTCGGCTTTCCAGCGTAGTTTGCGTGCATGCGTGTGAGTAGTTCAATCAATTGTTGCCTCCGTAAGGTCTGATGTCGAAAACATTTATGAGCAGCTTAATATAACGACCTGCTCCCATTTAGCACTATGCGGCATTATCGCAACTGATCTCTTATACAGACTGATTTATTCATGATTAAATTATAGATGGATGATAGAATGCAGTGTGAACATATGCGGTGTCTGACATTATGTTATAACTTACCTTTCGTTGAGTAGTTAGAGTATTTCTGATATTACGAAGTTGTTCTTCGCGAAATTAAAGTTCGAGATTTATTTAAGAGGCTTGTTAATTTAGTGTATTGATTATGTAGGCAAGGTGAAACTACAGCGTGAACCGCTGGATATATGAACAGTTATGTAACGCAGAGTTCA
This sequence comes from Troides aeacus, assembly GCA_033220335.2. NCBI lineage: Eukaryota > Metazoa > Arthropoda > Insecta > Lepidoptera > Papilionidae > Troides > Troides aeacus. Next base: position 7,876,971 of record CM067268.1, on the reverse strand, counting down.
GCTACTATTGGTAATGAGCGTTATTGAATTATAGTTAGGCACGCAGTTTTCTGCGTTGTTTAGGCCGTGTGAGCTGCGTATGATAGCCATGCGGCTTGTTCTTCCCACACTTCTCCCATATCTGCAACTAATATCGACTTATTTAGGTAGAGTTACCGTAATCAATAGTGATTTATTTTCTTATATCAATCTTCAATGTATTCATATACAAATAGGCTGTATGTCTATTAGAGATAGGTCCGATTGAATAGAATGAATTATTAAAAAAAAATTATAAATCGATATTAGAGGTATTGTAAGATAGTTGAGAATCGTCTATTTTCTGTAGTTTGCTAATTGTTGGAGTTAGAATTGAATGATATTTCGACAATACAATGCGCGGGACAGGGCAGTGCACAGTTCTGTGTGTGTCGCAGGTAAACTTTTCACATATTTAGAAGCGCCGGATGTCTCTTAAACACGAGCACCAGCTTATTTATTATATATATATATATTTATGTATATCACTAGTTCTTATTCTCTCTGTTGTGGACCGAAACGAAAGGCTTAATTTAAAGAGCCTAATTATTTTAGCACTAAATGTAGATTTAAGCGAGCAAGTATGTTTGCAACGTAGAAATGTTTGATTCACTTAGTGTTATATGACGGAACCAATGGTCTAGAGTAAACGGACATTTAGAGGTGTGATTATATAGTTAATAGGGTGACTATAATAATAATAAATATGCATTCACTTTTTTATGAATTTGGCCTTATTTTCTTATTGTACTGTTTACCTTCTAATGTAATGTTGTTAATGAATATCGAATGCCTGGAACTAATATGTATAACTTTAGTCAATATAATATTAGGGCACTTAAAATAATAATGTACAATAAAACACCCTCTCTGCCTTAGTGTTGCTATTATTCTTACCCCCTAATGCTATTAATGAAATATCATTTTAGAACAAATAAATTATCTATCTTGTAAATAAAAATTCTTATGGCTGATGTAAAATATTGATGTGTGCACTATGGAGAACTTTAATTCCTAACAATGGTCCAAACTTCACTCGCTTTTTATTTGTACTATACGATTATACAATTTCTATTTAGATAAATAATAATAATGATTAGTCTAGATATACGCTTTAATTTTATTTTATTATTGTAAAACGTGTAATTGTCGAAGTGCTTAATTTTCATAATCAGTTTTATGAAAAAAAAAAGATTAATACCAAATGCAGTATTTTTATTTTAGAGTCTACGTCTTTTTATCCAAATAAAAGCAACAATCTGATTGCGAAGTAATTATTTAAATAAATAACCCCACTCTCCCCTTTATTGGTGTTTTTCCATAACTGATTAAAACAAAGGAAAAAGAAAAAACCTTAAAATCTTAACAGGGTTTATGAATCATCTTTAAAGGAGTGTTTTTTAATTAAAAATTGTCAAATATTGACTAAGACAGTAACATTAAAATGTACATAAAGTTAAGAAAGTAATAAAGGAAGCCAGATGATTAAGAATGATAAGGTATGTACAGAAAATGTATAAGTTTTCTTGCTACGTTCACCTGGTGGTAAGTGATGCGTTCGCGCATATGAATGTGGTGCTTGGGATAGTATGGACTGCACCACATTACGACCATTAGTTTGTGATAACAAAACTGTCCATTAGCTACATGCTCCTTAAAATGTAACACAGTAATGTTTGTACACTGTTGTTTACCTGCAGACACATGCGCTTCGGTGACTTTTTTTTAATTAACGAAGCTACAAGACGGATGGGACGTCCACCTGATGGTAAGTGCTTGTCCATAACAACATGGCGCTAGTTAAGAAAGTAAACACTGCACCATATGCGCTGGTCGCCTTGCGACATAGGATATTAAGTATCGTTACTCCAGTGATTTTACTATTTACAACTCGCTTTAATCCGGAAAACAGTAATATTTGCCCTCTACTGTTTGGCGGCAGTAATAGGAGCTGCAGTGAGTGGTACCTACGTAGACAGTATCTGGCAACAGATATCTACCACTAATCTAATCGTATTCAGAATATAATTCGTATAAGTATCAAAAATTATGTGAAATGGTAATGTACTGGTGTTGGGAGATGTTTATAAAATTTGTTTCAACTAAACCAACACTAAACGTATTATTAAAAAAAAAAACTTCTGCAAGAAGTCGTGCCTGCATCGTCCCCTATGACAAACAATTTCTTAAGATAACATCGTATGTGATATATGTAAATAGTTATTTTTCCACAGACCACCTCCGAAGGTTCTATGTATTAGTACCAGTTATAATTTCGATCTGCTTCACTCACCATATACAAAGATGTAGTGTACTTCCTCGCCAGTGTTCGTAATTTAATTACTGATGTATTCGGGTTCATTTATGAAAACTTACAACAACGCTATTTTACGAAAAAAAAAACAGAAAAGTCTGGGCCCAGCTCTGTGTTTTGAATGTTCGTCTTATTTATAAACTTTCATCTTATCGCCTACTTTCAAAATATCAACATCCTTTATCGCATAAAATTTCCACATCAGCGAGAGCTAGATTTTAGTGCTCACACCACTAGTATTCACAAAAATGAGACGTTGTGTGGTGACACTTGTGTGCTTGCTGCAGTGCACCATCTCTGTCAAAGTCAAAGTAGTCTTACATTCAGAACAAGAAGACTCTAGAGTTGAAGAAGAGGAACCCCTTCGAACGGAGTCATGGACTAAGAGAAGAGAAGTAACACTTCTACCCTTCATTAAAAATTCTCGACACCTTGAAGAAAAACCGGTAGAATACGAAGAGGAAAAAGTTACGACTGAGAAGTCTACCAGACAGTTGCACCCTAATGAAATGATATTTCCGTTGATTTATCGGCAGGCTCACATAAATAGTATGTTTAAATTTGGTGATAACTGGTACACTTGGTCTACGGAGAAACGAACTGATGGTTCAAAAGCGACTAATTATTATATTTGTTACGATGAGCCAAAACACTGCGACGAAGTAGGTTGGGTAAGTAAAAAGATTATGCTCTTTCAGACAATTAGACAACTTTGCGAGACCTGGGCTGCGTGAAGATGTAAAAGCCAAATAGTATAGCAGCTCCAAACTTCGACAATGCAACTGCGAGATGTAAAATTGCAACCTTTTTTTGAATCTATGATTCAGAAATTATAACAATTTTTCTTAGAATCGTATGAATATAACAAGATGAAGAAAAAAAAAATAATGACATCGATAATAATATAAATCTCCAAGATAAACTTTGATCACATAATTTACGTTAATTATTATTTACCTAATTTGTTATAAATGCTAAGTTAATAGAAATATATTTATTATAACAGGAACGTACGGATGGTGCACCGAAATGCGCGTTTCAAATAGATTCCTTATTACCCGAAGATCGCGCATGCATTAACAGCTTCGGCATAGAACCCCACGGTAATGGAATTTGCGACGGTGGAGAACAGATGAAGGTTGCTACATTATTCACAAAACTTTAATAATATAAATATTTTCACATTCACCGTTATATATTCACATATATTAATATATATGTTTTTTTAATATTGACATTTTTTCAAGGTGAGCGAAATGGTCCGAGCTTGCGGTCCACGGATACGTTCGCTTTGGCGATTTTTCCGCGTTGGACGTCGTCCTCCTAATGCGGCGAAACCAGCCGATGTAAACTCTCTAATTTGTGAAGATGAGGAGGAATGCTTTATCACCATAGAATACCGGGTCAGTGATTAGCATGTAAATTATTTTTTTAAAGACTATCTGAATGTATGCTCATATTTCTTTTGATAAAATAATAAAGTTTGATAAGTTTTAATAATTTTTGTTACAGATACATCACGACAGAATTACCTTTTCTTTGCATGAACCTACACGGGGCCAGACATTTAAGAGCGCTTTAAAACGTGAAATACAGACTGAAGATGAAAATAAAGTCGCTACGGTGACGGAATCCCAACCCCGTACATTGCGCAGAGGAAAAAAGATAATAAAAGTAAGAAAAGAGGAAACCAACCAAAAGGTAAAGTTTCATTCAAGACCGAAAATTAAACCTACTGAAGGTAAAGGCGTTGTTAAAGAACACAATGACTCTTCATACACAAATCGAAGATCTGTTAAGAACAAAATCAAAGTCAGAGAAGATATATCTGAAGACGTATCAGAGTAATATTTCTATCTCCTAAGACGAAATATGTTTTCTTAGCTATGTTTGTGCCGATTATAAAGTAGTGCTATGGACATGTATAAGTAAAAAACATCTTCGAAATTTATTTCTAAGAATAATTTGGTAGAAATTATCTAATTATAAATATGATTCCGATATGCGTATAGAAACAAGGTGCTGCGTGTCAGCTTTAAAAAAATTGTCATCACAAATTCTTGTATGGATAAATTTGTCCACGAAAAATCACCAGTGCATAGAACAACACAGCCTGGAGCTGGCCTTCTTCCAAGGGTACAACGATCTTTAGTTATTAATATTCATTGGCCGACAGCAATCTTATGACCATGCTCACATTGTAGACTTTTTGTACGATATTGTAATAAATTAATGACTATCATATACTAAACATACATTTTATATAATGGCAGGATGATATGGGCTCAGCTAGTTATTTATATGAAAATGTGTAATAAGATATATGCATATTACTCTAATAAGTCGAAAATATTTCATAATTCGAATATCCTTAGTACTTAAATCTCCTTGCATGCATACTTCTTATTACCCTAGCCATACTTTATACCGGATGTGTTATGTTAGAAATAAAACCAATGGAGTAATTTCAATAATGTATTCAATTAGAAGTACTTGAAGCTTATATTAAAGGGTAAAATCTTTAAGGATTTACTGAGGGTTATTACTTGTTCTTATTTTTGGCCTTGGCCTGTTTAGATGATTTCTGACAATTATTGAATTTCTGGGCATAGTTAAATTTATTATAATTAACGTTTTTGTAGTTGAAATGGGTTTCATCAGTTTTGAATTTATTTTTTAAAGCATTTGGAGAGCTGGTATTAACCTTTGATGCATCGCTAGTCTCCTTAGAAGTGCCTGGATGTTCAAAATTCTTCTTGAAAGTTGATGATTTATTCTTCACTGCTTCTTTTGCAATACCGGACCCTGAAGGTTTTTCCATTTTTGAAGCCTTAATTGTTTTATCTTTCACAACATCAGCCATACTTCGTGTTGCATCAGTTTTTTGTTCTTGCTGACTCATGAGTGTATTATTTGTCATTGAATTATTTTCTTTATTAATCTCAACAATTTCGGCCTCTTTCTTCTTGAATTCTTTAACCTCCTCTATCTGCGAATTTGGCAATATATACAATATTTTATTATTGAATTATTACAATTATCATAAAATGTATTTAATTTTGTGTTTCATATTATGCATTTGTTATATACAATGAAGTATTATATTAATAAAAAAAATAAGCCTCCAATAGAGCACCCTCAATTCCGAACACCTCGATTACCACGCTGAGAAGACAAATCTGTAACGACTAATGATACAGAGAAAAGACAAAACTAATCGCAATCGATGAAAGCAAAAGAAAAGCCGCAACAAGCAAAGATTGCATTTATTAATATGTGACTGGTCTAGTTAATGAGACCTTTGATGAAGATGAATTTCTTTCACCTATGTAAAAATCAAGACTGTATTACCAAGAACGAACGGCGAAAAAATATTGAGAACGACTTGTGGCGACTGGAGTGGATATTCCACACAGAAATAGAGACTATTGTCCCCATTTCTTAGCGGGATGTTTTATGACGCGACAGAGGCAAAGGAGATGTACAATAGAAGACCAATCATGTAATCAAATCTTGATGGAGTAAGTTTCACAAAGTGGCCTATTGAAAGTGAACAATTCAATGTCATCAGCAGCGGTGACATTGATACGACAAACTACCTAAATCGCGTACATTTATTTAGACTTGGTGTAGGCTAAGAGAGTTGAGCATAATGGATGCCTATGTATATATGGGATTGACCTGCACATGACAGGTTTAGACTGAGCTAAGCTGGATGATCATAAGTCGGTCACCTGTGCGAGTTCGCGATATTTCTTGAATCTCTCATAGGGTGGAACGAATAGCTTCGCATCTGCATTCAGTGCCTGTAAATATGATTTATTAACAACGCTATACTAAATGTTAGAAGACCGCCCCGAAAACGAAGATAGACGATAGTACTAATGACACCTTTGATGATAGGACGGAAAAAAATCGGCCCTGATTAAGAAAAGTCGTATTTTTAAAACGTTTTATTACTATTATTTATGCTTCATCATGTTAGTACAGCTAAATAAAACAATAGTTCCATAAAAAATACGTTACTAAAAAAAAAAGCAATGAAACAAAATCAAAATGGCTGTCGCACGGAACAACAAACGCCCAGGCGCGCAATTTAAATGCTCCGTGGCCCTATGAAATCAGTTTCAAATAACATCAAATATTTCTCGATTTTATTCCATTCCATCATCAAAGATGTCATTAGTACAATCGTCTACATGCGTTTTCCAAAGCGGTCTCCTAACACCTACTACTAGGTTGATCAGAAATAATAAATCGCTTAGTATCTGAAAAAGTGCCGATGAGAACACTTGAGTACGAACATTGCACCATAGATATTAGCCTCTGCTACAGCTGGGAACTCTCGAGTCTAAATCTGAAATCATAAATAAAATTTGTGAAAAATAATGTGTATACGTACCGCATTGCGCTTAGGATCACCTTTGGACGGTTTCTTAAACGATTTAATGTCTGTATTATATGACTTCCCATTTTTATTTGAGCCATGTTTTTTTTGAGCAATAGTTGTGGTTTCACTGCAATAATTAAATAGAGAAATACAAAAGATGAAACATGATATCAATATAAAGACAACTGCTGATTGCCTAGTTTTAACGTGTTCTCAAAAGGACGCTGTTATGTATTTTTTTTTTATTTCACAAGATGAGCAGAATGTTCATTTGATGACAAGTGTGCGTTTGCTAACAATGTGGTGCTAGTTAGTATGTATTATAAACCAATAAGCTTATCACTTTGAGACATAAGAGGTGGGACATGTCTCACTATGTCATTACTAGCTAGAACACTTTAAACCGTAACACAGCAATGTTTGCATACTACTGTTTAGCGACAGAAATAGGAAATGCAGCAGTACCTAGTCTGTCTCCAGCAATAGAGACCTACAACCTGTACAGGATATGATCACTAAGTCGCTATACCTTATCATCTGTAACAGTAAATAAAGGTTTTTATATCTGACACATCACCAGAAATATAGCATCCGTGGACCAATATGTAACTATATTATTTTTCGTGGACACAATTGTTCCAGTTGGTTTAATTCATCTATGATACTCCAGATGTATCCGTCTTCACATGAAACAAATATAACTATAGTTATAATGATTTATGAAGTGAAGTTTTATTTGTGCAATTGCTTAACACTTTAATATAACAGCGCAACCTTAAATTGCGCATAAATATAACTTCCAATTCTGTTAATAGAATTTGACTACACACCTATTTTAAGACGGTTTAAGACTATGTGTTCTCAAAGCTATTACAACAAGTGTAAAAAGAAGTATTGAAAAAATGCACTACTCAGTACCGTACTGTTATGGAAAGAATTTAAATTACCTATACTCTGTAAATTGTATTCTATCATGGACCTTAGAAGGAATTGGCTCAGGTTCCACTATGTCTGGAATATCCTCCGGCATTGGATACAATTGTGGTTTCAGAGGCAATCCGCGGCACTAAAATTCAATAAATATAATTAATTACCGACACTAAGTGAAATTATAATAATTTATATTTATATAAAAAAGAAAACTCGTATTGCACCCACTTACAGTTAGCATCAGTTGGATTAATTCGATAACATTCTGTTTGACAAATGGTGGCACAGGCTTACAGCATTCATGTAGATCTGACACCGAACAAGGAAGTCGCTCCGCGAGCGCTATGAGCATGTGATTCGGCAAAAGATATCTAAAAGTTTTAACATATTACAGTTAATAGCAAACAATTTTTTTTCAATAACAAATCATATTATATGTGTCTATAATGTGATTTGTTATTGATGAGCTTCTTAGGATTCATATCCTTGACAAATAAAAAGCTTTACCAGTAATCATTACTCTATTAACAAATTAACATTGATCTTCAAAATAGAATGTGTAAAGTGATGTTTGCAAACTACCACCTGATACCATCTTGGTTATCTATCTCTAAGGACTGCTTCTACCTGACTACTGAGAGACCTGTCCAGAGTAGATTTACCATATATAAAAAGGTTATTTTTTCCAAGAAAACTTGATATTATTAATAATTAATATATAAATTTATTATTATATAATTATACATAAATTATTAATAATAAGGAGGGAATTGCCATATTCGCCACGTTTGGCAGGCGGCTTGGCGATCGCAGTTACGGAGGCCCTATCGTGAAACGCTGCTGCCCGTCTCACGTCCGGGATTTCCCACCGCTTCCTTGGATGGCTATACCGCCATCGTTCGGTTGACTGATTGCATTTGATGAAGTGTAAATGTACTCAATAATTAATATATAAATTTAAAGTGATAACTATGCAACGAAAATCATCATTATCGTGTCAACCGATGGACATCCACTACTGGACATAGGTCTCTTGTGAAGTGTTGCAAATCAATTAGACAAAGAAAATTTCTGTGGTTTTACTCACTCCAAACTTTCGTCCAACTTACGCGCCTGTGTATCGCGCCACTTGTAAAGCATTTTAAATGCAACTAACTGCTGGGTGTCAAATTTTTTCTTAGATCGGAGGTAAAGATCCAAGTAGGTTGTATCATCAAAATATTCTTTGTTATAAGTCTGCAAAATTAAGATTATCTTTATTTTATTTTTATACCAACCCAACGATCATATGAAAATCACTTAGAAGGAAAGTGTTATAAAAAATTTATCCATTCATACAGCTTCACAAATGTGCCGGCCTTGTTCAAATACGGAAAGCAAGAGAACTTTATTATCGCCACTAGCCCATAGAAGCTCATTCTTCATCATTCTCCAAATGTACAGCAGATAATGAGTGTCAGAGCGTGCATAGTTAATCATTTCCTCAGGTAATGGCCTAATACGCCAGTCGGCCAACTGGTATCTGCAATGTTTTTAAAATTAATTAATTGCTTGGTTAAATCATTACAAACATATTTTGATTAATGCTAGATTTTGGTAGTAATAAATATTTTAATGAAATTATGTGAATATTTACTACAATTCCATATTACTTCGTTCATAATGAAAACAGTACAATATGCTTATACAGAGAGATATAATAATAGGTAATATGAATTTTAATGAGAAAACTAAAATTATAAATATCTGATTAAAGCACAGACTAAAGACGCAATTTTTTTATCGAAAAATAGGTATATATTTATTTATATATAAATAGGCATATATATATATACTTAGGCACAAGTTAATGTTAAAATAATCAGACCTTAAATTAAAAATGTCCAAACATGCAGAAATTTTAATAATTCATTCTAGTTTTTGCAAACAAAAATAGTCAAAAATCTTCACCTTTTATCCACATTTATTCCACAGTAATGCTCCAGGAGGCCTTTTAATGACCGATCTGGCATGTTAAGGGTTTTGGCTGCTTCATAAGTGTCGAATAAACCCACGATATAAACACCAAAATCTCGTTGCAGCCACAACACATCCATTTTTGCACCATGTAGTACCTAGAATATATAAATAACATCATTAATACTTAACTACAGATAAACACTTAGCCAAATGTACTCATCTATAAGACAAATAGGGTTAAGTCTACTTTTGATTGCTCATTAAATGTCATTACAAAGTAATTTTTCCTCTTCATAAGATCCAATCCATTCATCCAACCAATTACGCTCTTTGTGAAGATCTTCAGGAGAGGCATATTGTCTAGCAGAGGATGTCTTTCAGATGATAATGATAAATCTCCATTTATTCCGTAAATAGACATAAACGAATAAGTGGCTATATTTACTTTAATTTTTCTTGGATCCGTGAAAGACAAGTTCAACTTGTGTAGGTGTTCACGGACTGCTAACGCGTCTATAATGAAGTCTCCACCAGAAGTCGAGATTTGTATCAAGCATGTAATGCCTGAAAACAAAGGAAAATACTTTAGTATATATATTTAGTATTTCCTAGTTACCATTCAAATATAAGAATTAAAATCGCATAAGCAAGACATAATTGAAACTACTAACATAATTAGCAACTTTAAAGTTATTTTGTCAAATTAGCAGTTTTTATAACATTTAAAAATATACAATCAATTCATAATAAAACAAATTTTCATATTAACGTAAATAAGTATAGTTTTTCAAATCAATGTGATGTTCAATTCTAACTACTATTCGCCTTTGCTTAATGCAATGCTTGTGTTTACATATTAAAAAAAAAAAAATCAGATTATCTGTCGCTAGATATCAACAGTATTAAGACAAGACAGTTTATTAAAACTTCCGATTGTTGGTGATTCCCAAAAATATGCATAAATTAGTTTTATTTTTATTTCAAAAAGAGAATAAGTAAAAATAAGAACAAGTACAATTTTAACATATTTAATAATTAAGATCTCTCATTATTTTGATGTTACAGGAGTATTTTTTTGCCGGAGACCACTTAGCTACCACAGCAGCGGTTTCTCTCATCAGACATTACTATGTTTCGAATAAACGACCGCTGTAGCTAGTATAATATATTAGGCTAATATGAGTTAATATCACGTCTCAGATGATGCGCTCAACTTCGTGCAGTGTTTTACATTCCAACTAGCGCCGCATTGTTATAGCTGAGCGTACAACTTACCATTACGTGAACGTCCAGAACGTGTCATAAAAAAAAATATGCATTACAATGCAACATCCGCCGCTAATGAACAATAATTTATAAAGACATTTGAAAAATTCAAAAAAATATTTTATATATCGCAACGGAATTTTTATTACTTGCAATATTACAAAGAGAATAGCAAAGAATTTAGTACATTCAACCGCATATACAGTCGAACAATTCAATGGATAAAAATAGAATGTCCCCACACATTAAACCTTTTAGAACCAATACAGTGAATGAAGAGTGAATGTGGAGCTTGATGGAGCAATTTAGAGATAGACGGCAATTGACCACTTGAGCATCTGAGCAATTGGCAGTCCATTTACTTCCGTACAATTTAAAAGCAAAATATCTACACAAAACAACAAATGTAAAAAACAAAAAGAGTATTATATTTGAACCATACTCTTTTTTCACTGTCGATCGTTAGGCTGCTTGCACTATTATAACATATCCTAGATAGTTACAAATTGACAGTTTACTTAAAGTCAACTATGAAGAGATTACCCCCATACATGTGGTAGTTAGAGCGCATTAAGTCGCAAGAGCAAATCAATTACAGAATAATCCACTCAGGTGGAATGTTATGAACAGCCCTATTCTCTATATGAGCGCGATGGGACATGGTCACCACGGGGGCTTAATATGAATTTGTAAAACTTCACATATAAATTTCTAATCGTAACATAAATTTGAACACTTGTGCCATCAATTTCCAGAGCAGCCAGAGCGCCTACCAGTTCCAATAGTGTTTAAGAAAAAGTAAAATTAAATGTTATATATACAAAAATCCCTTACATAATATATATGTGATGTAAAAAACCTGGTACAAAGAAATGATCTGTGAAAATAAACATGGAAAATACATGTTTGTTTGTATTTACTCGTGTAAATAAATCATTACTTCATACAGAACACCTATGCCTGTGCAGTTCAGTAATGAGTGTGTTAATTAAAAAACATACCTTGAAAAGTTCTCAAGGAATGATGTTCCACATCAACTGCTAACTCATTGACCACATTAAGATGGTTAACAAGTACGTCGACCTGAGACTCCGTATCTATATAAGTAAAGGGAGTATATTCAAAAGATTTTGGAAATCTCGGTGATGTTCGATCACCAAAGATAAATGATGGTGGATGATACATATTCAACTCCGTTTTATATGGGTGCTCATACCTGAAATTTTATAATAAAGCTACAATTAATGGTAATGTAAACAAAACTGTACCTGAAAAGAATGTGAAACAAAGATTGATCATTGTTCAAACAAATTTTTTTAATCATGAGGATGTTCATCTGGTTTGTAAGTAAAATCTTTCTCATAACAAAGTATGTCCACAACATCATAGTGTGCAATCTAAAATTGATTATCTTTTTTATTATCAAAGAAGACATCATTAAAAGATACTCTGATTTTGGGGGACAGACAAGGTTATATAGGATTTGTACCCATTAATGCCACCTCAGTGGTCAATCTCAATGCATCACAGAAACCCAAGATCTCATACAAAAAACACTGGTACCTCCCAGTTCTGTAACTAAGCACATCCCAGGGCGAGCTGCAACTTTCCCCCTATTAACCTTGATTTGCTATGACAAATACAAAACCATTATGTACGGGTGGCCCGCCCTGGACTCTACTAGAGAGATATCTGTTAAACAGTAATAAAATAATCTAAATAGCTCTGTTTATTTAAAATGTGGCAATGTTTGATAACTAAATTAAGCATTACAAAGGTGTCTAAATGAATATCAGCAAATGAGATTTTTCATTAGAAGTTTATTTCATTGCATATTAACTATTTTTTATGTTATTTCTTATTTTGACTAATGTATCAAACAAGATATTAAAACATGTACTGTACTTACCCAACAATTTTCCCTTTCATATTGTAGAGAATATTCAATGCAAGTGGTTTGATACTGTTCGGCTTATCGGATATTTTAGGTACCCAAATATTATAGGAATTGTCCACCTGATCTTTAAAAGCTTTTTGTGGATGTGGGATGTTTGCATCTGCTGGTGGCACACCCTACATATGAGGTAAAACTTTAGAATTGATGGTATGAATATATAATATAAATAAATATGATATAATGACAATTTATTAATCAATGTATAAATGACTACTAGCTACTTTTACTACTCCATTAATGTTAATGGTTACTAATATAAACATAACAAAATAAAGAAACAACTACATTAGAGAATTAAATTTCCTAACCTGTGTCTTTGTTGGTGCTATATTCTGTGTGGACTCATTGGTAATGTTCTCACATTCATCATTACTGGCCTCTATTATGTTGCTTATACTTTCCATATTAATATTTATCTTTTCTAAAATACTATCATTCACTTGGACAATTTTTTCCACATTATATTCATTGTCATTGCTGTTAAGATTATTAAATGAAAATTAAATAATACTGTACCAAGTAGTTTGAATTATTGATCTTAAAACAAATTATAAAAAAATCCTTGTTTGGAATAACTTCTACCCTATGCCTAGAGAAAATTAATTATATTATTCAGTAGACACCTTTCCTTTTCTACAAACTAACTAAAGAAAAGACATTAAGATATAATACATAAATTATCACTTAATAATATAATACATACAAATATATCTATACTACACATATAACAATACTAAAGTAGGTATGATAATTAAAGATGACAAAAATGAAAATTTGACTTACACTTTTAATTCTGCATCAGTCTGCTCAGTTTGTAATATCATATTCTTTTTGTTCACCACACTTTCTCTTAACTGAAAAGTTACAGAAATGAAATCGGCAGATGTTTTACACATATTTGCAGATTGTCCGGTAGGAAATTTATTTGATATTCTTACTGTTTTAGATAGTATTTCATAGCCTCTCTGCAATAAAATTTTTTGAATCATTGTAACAATTTCTTATATCTATCTGGCTATGTTTAATACGACCCAATTGTTCCCTAACATTTTGAGTGTTTTACAGCGCTTATGAAGGTAGTCATGACCTTGAGACATGTGGAATGAATGATACAAGAAGTTTGAAGTGATAGATGTACTGATGAAATAATAACTTTCTTTATTGTATATGGAAATTAATAAACAAAACATTACATCGATATAAAATAAAATGTATCATAAGCAGTCATAATGCTCTGAAAGTAATCTTTTTCAGACAACTCAATGAAAAAGAAGTTACAACCTGTGTAAAAAGGAAAGAAAGTAGTGTACTAGACAATAGAACATACTAAGTCATAACAATAGGAAAAAGCAGCGTAAACCTTATGATAGTATTCTTTTAAGAGTCTTTTGAATGAAAATGAACAACAAAAATGTAAATGAACAACTGTGATGATAAAAAACGTTTGTAAAAAGAAGACGAGTGCACAGGGACATAAAGATAAAGGATTGTTGACAAGCAAGGTGGACAGATATGGATTTTAAAAAAAAAAAATTGATTTGTTAGGTAATGGTATAAGAGGGAATTATATAGTATGTCATATAGAGTAAATATTCCAGCTTTAGGATGCAAGTATTCCAACGAATGCTGATATGTAGCCACTTGGGTTTTCTTCAAAATTCTGAAATGTGATCATATTTTTAAAGCCCAAATATTAAAATATACATCAAGATAAAAAACATAAAGTAGAAAATTCGCAAGCGCAACTTTAATGGCTATAGGATGAAAATTGTAAAGTCTGCACAAGGATCTTACACTTGCATATATCTTACTATTTAGCTAATTAACCTGTGGTATCCATGACAGATTTATACAGTCTATGTAAATACCTAAGTTCTTCACCTTGGCACTATATGGAACTAGATTATCATTGACAATTAGAGATGGTAAACTAGGACTATTAATTTAAGATAGTAATTTACAATTAGTAGTAATAGTAATTTACCAATGATTATTTAACACTGGCTTATGTTTCACCAGGTTACTGTACAAACAATACCATTTACAACATTCCAAAATACAGGAGAGATCAGAATTAATAGTTTGGATAAACCTGATAAAGTTCACAAAAAGATCTGAGTATAAATTTGAATCTTGTCAGAACACCCAATGGTGTCAGTTTGTTTACATTGATTTAAGAGTGAGCTTACTGTGTCCTAAATTAGACATTAGGATAGTAGTTTCCTAACAAAGATGATTTGTAAGACTTTAGGATTAAAAAAAAATAATCAAAAAACATCATGAATGGGTACTACTACTAGGTTGGGAAAGCATTATTAATAAAATAAAATTAAAGACACCATAAGGTCATTCCATTGAAATGGCCACTCTGAAAATAGCAATGTGGAACATTAATGGGTTTCTTAAACACAAGTTTGACATACAAGCCCTATTGGAACTTAAAAATATTGATGTACTTCTTGTAACCGAGGCACACCTAATACCAAATTACAATACGACTATGCCAAATTACATCATATATTCGACATCCCACCCAGATGGAACGGCACATGCAGGTACTGCGGTAGTAATAAGAAAAGATATTAAGCATGTGGTTCTTCCAGAGTATAAAACAGAACCAATACAAGCGACTACAGTTATGGTGCAAGATAAACGTGGATCTATAACATTATCGGCTGTATATTGTCCACCAAAGCACACCTTGAAGGAACAAGCTTTTTCAAACTACTTCAAAACCCTTGGATATAGATTCATGTGTGGAGGTGACTGGAATGCTAAAAATGTTTACTGGGGATCAAGGCTCACTTTACCTAGAGGTCGAGAAATGAAAAGAAGTATAGATATAAACAATCTGTGTATACTAAGTACAGGACAACCATCCTATTGGCTCACAGATTCAAATAAAATGCCAGATCTATTAGACTTCTTTGTTTATAAAGGTTTGTCGAATCACTACCTAAGTGTGCAGACTTCCCTAGACAGCAGCTCAGACCACACGCCAGTAATAGCCATGATAAGTACAACCATAATTGAAAGACCAACGAAAGAGTGACTTCATACCAAAAACACTAACTGGGATGCAGAATACAGTACCTTAAAGATATTGAGGAGGAAACATTACAGAATAAATTGGCGTATCTAAAACCTCAGGCTAAAAATGAGTACTCGCTCTGGAACGCAGTAACGAGTAGCAAATGGCCCCTAGGGCTGCACATTATCCCATCAAAAGAAGTGACGACACATGGGCCAAAACTGACAAAGAAAAGTTGAGGCATTTGGACGGTTCTTGCATGAGTTCCTCACCCCAAATGGCAGTGATGCACAGATCAAACAAGAAATACAAGAATATCTATAAACCGATTTGCAGCTATGTCTACCAATGCAAAGCTGCTTACCTCGCGAAATCCATAGAGAAATTAAAGACCTGGAATTAAATAAGGCTCCTGGTTTTTGCCTAATAACAGCTGAAATACTACGACAACTTCCTAAAGTAGCTCTAGTTGGTATTACAATGTTTTTTAATTCCATTATTAGAATTGGCCATGTCCCAATGATATGGAAAACATCAGAAATAATAATGATCCCTAAACCCGGTAAACCCCCACATCTTGTATCTTCTTATCGACCTATTAGTTTATTACCGACCTTGGCGAAGTTATTTGAAAAGATTCTTTTAAGAAGGCTAACACTAGTAATTATCGATAAGGATGTCATCCCACAACATCAATTTGGTTTTAAAACTGGCCATTCTACTGTAGAACAAGTTCACCGTGTAGTCGACGAAATAAGAGAAGCTCTCGAGAAGAAGCAGTACTGCTCTGCTGTCTTCTTAGATGTGAAAAAGGCATTTAACAAGGTTTGGCATTTGGGCCTGTTCTTAAAATAAAGAAACATGTTCCACACAACTTCTACTTTCTTCTAAAATCTTACCTGGAAGACAGAATGTTTAGTCAGAATCAACAACACCTACTCAACCTTCCAAGACATCAAAGCTGGGGTGCCACAAGGTTCCATAGTGGGTCCCACTCTATATCTCATATACACTATAGATATACCTTCAACAGATAGCACATTAACCGCTACATTCGCCGATGACACTGCTGCACTCTCTAACCATGAGAATCCCAATGTGTCGTCCCTGGTGCTACAGAATCACTTAAACAAAATACATAAGTGGATGAAGATGTGGCGTACTAAATCCAGTCTAGACAAATCAGTGCATGTCACATTTAGTTTGCGAAAGGATAACTGTCCCCAATTAAATTCGGAAACGATGTTTTGCCCCACCAAGATTCTGCAAAATATCTAGGCATACATCTTGACAGGAAGCAAAGGTGGATCACTCATATTAAAAAGAAACGGGACGAATTAAATATGCGGCTTCGAAACCTAAACTGGCTGATAGGTAGAAGATCTTATGTCACCATGGAAAACAAACTACTCATATATAAAACTATAATCAAGCCAGTTTGGACATACGGCCTTGAGTTATGGGGATCAGCAAAAAACTCAAATGTGGAGATCATACAAAGATTCCAGAACAAAGCACTGAGAATAATAACAAACGCACCCCTGTTTATCAAAACAAGTGAACTGCACGAACACACAAAGATGAGAACTGTGAAGGAAGAATTTGAACACAGAGCAAAATCCTACAAAGCCCGTATAAAAGCTCATACAAATCCCCTTGCAACAGCATTATATAAACCAATAAATGTAAGAAGGCTCAAGCGGCAACACATCTGGGATCTTGTTGATTAACAAGTTCTAACTCAATACGACACGGCTTCCTCGCTGGAGGAACAGTGCTCTCCTACCAATGAACTTCTACAACATATCTGTTAAGGGCTTGCTAAGTCGATCACAGGATTAAAGAAGAAAAAAAAAAAAACAAAAGGTCATTCTGCAAATGTAGGACTGACATTTTCACCAACAGTTAAGTGTTCCTTAAAGAGTTAAAGGACCCTTTAAATTAAAATTTCAAACAGAGCCTGTAAGACTCTGCTAATTTAAGAGACAGTTATTATTTGGTAGTCACCCATGCTAGGTATATCTAGTTAAATGAATAATTTTGTAAAATTACAGGAATCATTTTATGCATTAGATATACATTATTACAAGTTTGTCTAACATAACTTAATATGGGGTTCCCTTATGGTTAAAGAAACTTAACTGACTGTTTAGGTGTAATCAGGGAAAACAGGCATTAGTTTACACTTACAACAACTTAAGTCCTATTATGTAAATAAGAGCTATAAAGCACTCAAACTGTGGTAATTAAGAGTTGCGCCAATGTGTTAAATGCTATAAAATTTAGTATGGTAAAATCATTGATTAAAATGGGGAAAGATAGAGATAACAGCAAGAATATCCATGTACAAATAAATTGTTACGGATAATAAATATCCCAAAACCGATAACCCAGATCAGTTGCATGCAATGAGAAAAGCAAAACATTCACCTCATGTTAACAAAAACAGCTGCCCATAATAATTTGGCACTAATTAATATGATATTCACAGTACATTATGCACATTGCCTTGAGACAAAATGTTGTCATGTTACCCAGGTAATTTTACTAGTTACAACACCCTTCCAATCATAGTACTGTATGCACAATAGTGTGCACTACGGCACCACCTAATTTTGCTGCCAAACTTGTTTGGCGGGAAAAATAGGTGTTGATGTACCGCCTATTTTTGCTGTCAAACAATAGTTTGACAGCAAAAATAGGTTCTTCTGTGCTATCTTTCCAGACGGCACTAATACTTTTTCGATTCGCTTTAACAAAATGAATAAAGGTATACAAACATCGTAATAATTTAAATGCTAGGCCCAACACCAACAGTTATAATTATTAGTTTATTTTCTTGTTCCTGGTGATAAGCGTTGTTCCGTTTTGAATCCTTTATAAATTAACCCTGTCCAATGATGTCTGATGTGAAGATACATTACCTATACTTTGTTCTTACAATTTGTATTGCTAGGACAACTTAATAACGATAAATACACGTGCTCTCGTAATGGAGACCTTAATAGTAAAAAACGTAACAATGTACCTTTGTCACTGAAGCGAAATTCGGATGGAACTCCGGAGCATCAGGATTGAGTAAAGAATGCATTTTTTAATCTAATGCTTTACGTTTTTCATGAAATTTGAGAAAACATAAATGATCGTTAACTTTAACGTGCAAAAGATCAGCAGCAAAGAATGAAGGAATTATACTAAACCATAAAGTGTAATGCACAGATCAATAATGTAATAAAGAAATCATCGTGAACGAATGATACAGATTTCATTCAGTTGTATTTATTGCTAGTACTATTAAGATGCTAATTGTGGTGTATTAAAACTAATATAAAAATGCAATATTCAATATATTTAATTTTAAAGTTTTTATGTATACAGCATAAATTAAATTTAAAGGCGATGTTTTTATACATTTTCTATAATAATAATCAAGAGTAAAAATTCATAATTTGAATGTCTATGTTTGAACGCATCGTACGTTTTGACATTTGAATTTGACAGATATTTGTCAAGGGGTAGTTTTCGTGGGGTGAAAGAGGGTGAGACGGTGGAGAGTTATAATATAGACATGTATTTATTGTAAGGTATGGTGTCGCGTCACGTCGGTCCTTGTTCGAAATCTGTGTAGTGCGATTGCGCGTTCTGACGGCAAATGTACGCAGCTGCAGCAACCAAGCGTTGTATGAGTTAGCAAAGGACGGAGAATAATTTCATCGAGCGAATATATACGGGGTATGTTAAACGCTGTCGATATTTTGTGGGACAAGCGAGGATCTCGCTGGATTATATAGTTATACAAATAATTTATTTGTATGTATTTCGTTTATATCTGATTTTTTTGTTGTCGCCGTCCATCACATGATACATTTCGCAATTAAACGATAGCTTTTTTGACATGACTTTAGAAGACCCTTTTTACGTCGTCAAAGAGTAAGTGCATATTTATAGTTGTGGTAGGTGCAATAATCCGAGTTAAAACATGCAATAAATAAATCAAAATAGCAATTTTTATTACATATTTGTAGCTGATTTACTTTAAAATATAAAATATTTTTCGTTTTTACCATGTTTCTTGTGTTGTCCTAAATATTTATTATTGCTGTTGAGTAACATGAATTACTTATTCTTTTAAGTGTTCTTTTAACTTATGTCTTCTAATTTTGTATGGGTACCAACTCTAGGTGTTTTAAATTATCATATGTTCACAGTGAGGTGTTTAAGGCATTAAATAAAACACGTGGGCTATATTTACGCTGGCAAGAAATATCAAAGTCTCCAACAATTCCTAATAGTCCTGAAGTAGAATGGACTTCCACAGAGTTGAGGAATGCCCTCCGTAGCATTGAATGGGATCTAGAGGACTTAGAAGATACTATCAATATCCTTTATAAATATAATAAAACATTTTTAGTACATTTTTAAAAAAAAAAGTGTCATTATTGTATTGTCTGTCTGATGACAAATTGGAGATACTAATATATTATTCTAACTGAATTACACTAATTTAAAAAGAATATACATAACATTATAATAAAAATCAAAGATTTGTAATATTATAGATAATTAATTAATATTTAAATCCTTTGTTATTTTTATAAACATAAAATTTTATTTAGGCAATCTAGAATGATAATTTGGCAGAGGTCTATATCTATCGGCTGATTATGAAACTAGTTTAGTTTCAAATTTACATTACTACATATCTTCAATAAATACCATAAGTTCTAAAGAATTGGTGAGGTACCCATTAGTTTTGTCAATCTTATTGGCAAACTACAGTTTGAAGAGAGTGTCGCATGATGATGACATACCTTCAATGTATTTGAATGGGAACTAAGATTTCCTAAAACTAAGCTAAATCTAATCAAAAATAATGAAACATTAGAATTAAGATTGCTTTTTAAAAAAATTTTTTACTTATTAGGTTGTATTCTTTTATTTTTGTTTTAAGAAAGTATGATGAAGGTATTAATTTTTTTACAACTGTTGTTCTTTAAGCACAATTTATGTTTTATATTAGTATTTTCATAAATTTTTAACAATGTATTAAATATAAAAAATGTCAGTGTCAAAGCATCATTGGTCTTAAAATACTTGGAATGAAGTGTAAATGATTTTAATTAAATATCTGACAATGAATATTTTAATTGAGACTATAAAGAATGCTTATTAACATCATTATCATCAGCTAACTGAAGTCCACTGCAGGATGTGTTTTCTGCAAAATTTTACACATCAAAAGGTGCTTTCCGCAGTCCAGTAATATATGTCTGTCTCTGTTATATACAAAAGTACATATTATTTTGATCTACAAATTTAGTATAAATTTGAATAATTGTATATGTAAAACATGTTTTAATTAGTTTTCTTAAAATTTAAACGTATTGTTGAAAAGAACTCTTCCAAGTTTAAGATTGATAATAAGGAGATATTTGATAGAAGGACTTTTATTGAAGCAACTAAACAGGAAGTAAAGGTATCAAAATGAATTATAACTTATATTATTGAAAAGTTTTACATACAGTAAAATTCTTTATTTTTTGGGTTTATCAAATGGTTATTCCTATACTGGCTTTTTTTAGGTAATGAAAGGAAAGATGAGTTTAAACAGAAATCGTGATAATGATGGCACAGCACGGGAGCCTCTTCTTGGAGAGGAGAGTCCAATGCATTTTGGTAACTCCTGGACATCAACTCCAAAGTATTCTAAATATTCTAAATTAGCAAATCAGACAGATAGTCCAAATAGATTTGACATGTATGACAGTGATATCATATCGATGCAAGAGAAGATGCTGATGAATCAAGATGATCAATTAAATGTGATCAGTAACTCTGTGGGATCTCTTAAAACCGTTTCGAAGCAAATCGGCATTGAGCTTGATGAGCAAGCTGTGTATGTGAAGTTTTTATTGTTAATACTATTTAACTAAAACTACAGAGCTATAAAATTTATTTACATGTTTAATAATAAATATAATTCATATATCTTGCTTTATTAAAAATATTGGTACCTCCATTTTTAGAATGCTGGATGATCTCAACACAGAACTTGAAAATGCTGATTCCAAGTTGGACTCTACAATAAAGAAAGTTGCAAAAGTCTTGCACATGAGTAATGGTAAGTTTTATGTATACAACTGTAAACATAGGGGAAAATGTAGGGAAGGGGAGAAGTATGATATATGATACTTTAGTAAAACGAATTTTCTCTTTTGTCTAATACAGCCCTATCTAAACAATATCTTTTCGTGTTGTGGAGAAATCTTTGAAAATCATATTATTGGGAAAAGTAGGGTACGTGGCGAGATTTTTAGCTCTAAAACTCTCGGCATCTCACTCAGCAATCAAATAGATCCAAAGACCTGTGTTCGAAATTCAATGCAGTTTTTACATCTTTATGCTATGCGTGAACTGGGAAGTACTTCATGCAGTATCTACAATTATGACGGGTATTAACTCAAAGGCTGGAGAACTCGTAGCTATCGTTCTCTTCAGATTCGTGAATATGACTAAATCTAAACCACCTTTTTATCCAAAGAATTTAAGTATACATTTAAACCGATAACTCTTATTTCAGATCGAAGACAATGGTTGGCGATCGGTGTTCTACTGGGATTGGTATTGGTAATATTGATACTGTTTATCATAATTTGAATCAATGATATTGGTACATACATCATCACAATGACCTTGTGATAACGAGCGATCAATCGTTTTATTTTCTTTTAATTACGAAATTTGACTAGTCGGTAATAAATGTCTGTGCAAATAAGGAAGATCATCTTAAGAATGTAGGTATTGTAAATCGCAGCATTATCTATTCCTAATTGTTAGTGAACATTGGTTGACTATTTTTTTTTAATTTATCGATATGATATCATCTGTATAATTGATGTCAGTTATGATATTAATTTTATGTCAAAGAAAATAAAGTCATTAAACAAGTGCGTAATTTAACATCTTAGTGGTAGTGTCATGGTGTAGGTGACATTTAAGCATATTTTATTATAACTATATTTAGTTAAGGAATTTTAATTATGATCATTCTTATATAATCCGTGTTGTATTGTACAAACAGTTATAATGCTTTTTTTAATTAAACATTACTACTGTGGACTCTTCTTCTTGTTAGGATATAGGGAAACTATATGCGCTTATATCACTGCCACCGACTAAGTCACCATTGTTTTCTTCACTTAAATATGGGAACACTTTTTTGCTGAAACAACCATTTTTAAGTCAGCAGTTGTTACCTACTAGTAAATTCTCTAAATGCGTTATCTGCGCACGATGCTGTTTCCCCTGCAAAGACGTGCGAACTTATGTTTTACTTCCTTGTTTATGTAATAGTTAAGTAGCGAATATCTATCTATATCTACGTCTTCGTCGTTTCCCGTCGATTGCAGGGTGAGATCGACATATGTGGCAGGTTATATTCCTACCGCCTTTTTATTCCGCTGATATGTTCTGCTCCAGTAGCGCTTAACCATAAGCACTAATTTAGTCATGGAAGACATACTTCCTTTGTTTAGCAGTCTCAGTAATATGAGATTGCAATTTCCTCTCCATATTTCAATCCAGTGTAGTTATTTAATGTAATATATCATATTCCGTTGGCACACATGTTTATTTTTAAGAACATATAAACAGTTTCGTAGCTCGATCGCTCCAAACTGCACAGGTAATACTGGAGACTTAATTGGTATTTCTAGATATAAAAACATTTCTCTAACGCCCAGAGTGCAATATAGCTTTTTCTCTCTAGATACCAAGTATCACTGAAATCGACATCACATGATTTTCAGATCATTATAATTTAATATCCTTCAATATTATTATACAAGTGATTTCTAAACTACTAGTAGTAATTATTTTATGTGTTCTATATAATTAATTACAATACATAAAGTAGGGACGAATCTAGCTACTGTAAATTAAGTAAGATGATTCGATGATGTGAGGATCAATATAGGTAAGCATACAGTCATCCTTACCTAGGGTAATTTTTGAAGAAAATGCAAATAAGATAGTACAGGTGAATCGGTTGGTAGAATTGACACAAACTATTTAATGGACAAATTAATAACGCATTGTACTACTAAAGATTTAACTTTAATTTCAGTTTGAAGAGGGCATCTGATGATGATGATTACAATCATCAGTACACTACTAAACTTTTGTTAATGCTACTTGTAATTTATAAAATTCCTAATTATTTTATTCTATTCTAGTTGCATAAAAATATATACTTTCTAATGTAATTGTATTGTAAGGAGGTAAAAGAAATATTCAAAATATATTACCACTGTAAAACCATAAACGAAAAATTAATATCTTTTAACTTATCTTATTGTGGCCAAACATTATTACTATGTAAAATATAAACAATATATAACACTAGAAAAAAGTTATTAGTATGTAAATATCGTTATCATTCCTCTTCTGAGCTACCAGATTGCATCTTGTCATATATTTCTGGTAGGTAGTCGTATTCTTCTTTATTTATGTCTTGATAAAAAGATTTCTTCATAAGTCCCCAGTCCATATGGTATTCCGGAACAAAAAGACTAGAACATGTAGTAGTTTAAAAAATAACCTATAATTATGAAAGTGCAAAGCGGGAAAAGGAAAGAGGAACAAAAAATCAGTTATGATTAAATATACTTTAAAAAAAAACATGGCAAAGCCTAAATGCATCAATAAATTTTGTGCTTTCTATTTGGTCTTCTCAGATATTTTCAAATTTACATTATTGATGGTATGGCCTATGTCCCCCAGTGGACGTCTATAGGCTGATGATGATGACTTATAGTTCTACGCTATTATTTACTGTATATTACATGATTGTTTTGTTTTAGAACAAGCTGATTATTGAGAGGAATTGTGAGACTATTGGGATTTTTTTTAGTTCATCGAAGCAGGTGCACGATTGTGGCAACACTACTTACTTTTCACATTAAATTATTTCCAAAATCTTACCATGGAAATAGATATAAAGTTGGCCGACAAGCACTGGATTAGTTGTAATAATGGTTGGATTTTTTGATATTTAAGTTAATTTAAACTTGTGTACTATTTTTTATTGGTTTTCTAAACGTCCACAGTGGTATCTCATGACAATATTTCATTAATTTTTATAGCTATTGCATTTGTCGGGCAAATATGTTTCTATTACTCTGTCTTCATTAGAATTGATGTTGCTATTGTTTTTATAACACATTTGTGTAGTAAATTATTGATGCTTTAATTTATTAAATAGAATTGATGTTGAACAAGTGTTTTATTATCTATATGCCCTTTTATTAATCGTTTATATCGCTGTATGAAACATATATAATGTCTTTATGAAAGATGTAATGTCTATAAAGTAATAATAAATGTGTTAGAGTAATTTAAGTGACACGGTTGCTAGAGACTATATTTAGTAGTCGGACGTCAGCGGAGGCTAAGTAGTCTTTGGAAGTGTTTTGATATATTTTTATGATATATTTTAAACATTTTCCTTTATTGTATGACATAGCTACAGGTAACTAATAATATAGTATCAAAAATTTATCATTATCTATTTATGCTGGTGTACTGCAAGTAACAAAAAAAAATTAATAGGAATCTTTAGTTTTCATAAAAGATTTTTCGATTATTAAAGTTCCCTTTGGGATTACTAATTAAAGCCCAAAAGATTAGAGTTTAAGATCTATGTCGTAGATAATCACTACACTCAGAATCCTTTTGGATTTTGTTGCTGATCTTAATCAATTCGATAATAGAAAGAATTTACAAGAGAAGTAAGCAACTTGCCAGCTATCACGTATTGCTATAACACGTCTATCACGTCTTACAATTGTTACTAACGTGACCGTCTGTCCATTTCTTAGGTGCTTTAAACCTGCGAGCATATTTTAACGTGCCTTTCCGCTTAGATGCGGAAAACCGAACTATTACAAGGTATGTAACTACGACGTAGAAAATATGGAAAGAAATATAATAAAGTTATTACCTGCTCACACAATTGAAGTAGCTTTGAAGAAAAGCACTTTTGAATACGTGTATAATGTTACTGTAACCAGTGCAATTACTCCACTGCGCATCTGGTGCCATTAGCATTCCGGCTGCTTTCCCCCGGCATACGAGGGGTGCTCCGTACATGCCCTTAGTAATGATAATAAAAAATAAATATGATAATAGAAAATAGATTGTAATTTTAATGGTCAGGTAGTATGAGTATTCCAGATACAGTACATACATATAGTCAATCTATGGAAATACAAATCTAAGATTTAGAAAGAATTCTTTTTTTCCATTTACGCAGTTCCAGTTATGATAATATGAGCATGCATAAATACATATATAACACGCCTCATTCCCAGTGGTGTAGGCAGAGACTCTCTCCACTTGCTACGATCCTAGCACACTTCTCTCGCTTCCTCCGTTTTCATGAGCGTCTTCATGCATGCTCGTCGGTTGCGAGTACTCTTGGCCCGGCTTTTCTTTAGGGCATTGATGGATGATTGGTATACGTCCGCCTAAGTCGACCTGCACCGATTTTTTCAATCATTCTTACCTTGTATACCTCTTTCGTTAATCTTCTTTCATCCATTCTTTATACATGGGTGAACTACCCCGAACCATAAAGAAAATGAGCATAACATAATTAATTATCGACTGTTAAAAACATCACAATGAAATAACTGTTACATTAGTAGTAGATAAAGTAGAACTTACATGACATGGCTGGGCAATTCTATCAGGCTGAAAGAATAAGTATTGCCTATATAACATTTTATAACTTAGTGCCTTATCAGTGAAATATGAACAGTCGGTACAAGTTTTCATAATATTCCGATTTGAGGAAAACATTTAATATTTAATTGGCGATTTTTCGGCAACGCTGCACGATTTATTGCATACATCAATGAAAATTTAAATTTATAATTAAAAGTCACAACGTTAAATTATTAAATACACATATGAAACGACCCAGGAAAGAAATTACTGAAGAATCATTATTATGATAGTTGTCACCCAGGAACTAAATGACCTTTTACTGTAAGAATATTTATTATTTATCTTTACATAATATAATAACATGAACAGTTTATACTAATTATCACCGCAACCTGATGATGAATTAATATCGCGTATCGATTTTTATAGTTTTTGTTAGCGTAATGGTAGATTACAAATTTCAATCAATTAACTTTATACAAGTTACTAATTTAGGTCTTACAATTTCAGTTAAATCAGTGAAAATTTAATTCAAAGCGGCCTAAGTGTTTCCGTGGTTACTAAGAATGAACAGATAAAAAACAATTTATCCCTTTGTAATTGGTCCACGTAAACATTCACATACATTAAATAAAATGTTATACTTTCATATTACGGACGGTTCATATCTATATATTTGTGTGCATCATATATGTGTTAATAGATGTATAAATATGTAGATAACACTTACGTCTCTCACGCACATGTAAGCACCCTTGTCGGTGTAACCAGTAAAACCAAGATTAATAAGAGCATTCTCATATTTTACTGCCAATGTATCGCACCATAGATGTTTTATGGCTAAGTTCATAAATTGTACACGTAAATTTTTCTGCAGTAAAAACCTTTTCTTTGGATAAATTTTATCCTGAAAAAGAAAAGATTCTGATAACCAAGTAATACTGTTTACTTCGTTTTCAGATTACCAATCAAAATTACTACTATAGTGATGGTTATAAGTGGAAATCTTTGGGGGAGGCCTTTGTCCAGCAGTGGACGTCTTCCGGCTGATTGACTTGACGGTTATAATTAATTTACCTTTCGTTATACTTATATAAGTCATCGACAACCTTATAGAAACTGTTGTATTGTTTTCAAAGAATAAGTCATTACGTGAACGACGCTGAATGCAATATATAATTTATATCTATAAAATTATGAACGGATCTATTAAATGTAGCGGTATGGTCAAGAGCTTGTTATACTGTACCCAACCAACCTCCTAGACATTCCATCAAGGATATACTTTTTATTCCTTTTTGCGAAGGTGATATAGGCTTAAACTCACCCACAACAATACTGTATTGAGAACTAACTAAAATGTACCAATCTGATCCTGGCGTCGACATACTGTCACACACCCTTCTCGTTTTAAAAAATAATTATTTTCTATTAATTCCGCCGGAAAAGTAAGTAAATATACGTATTGTTGTTTATAAATATATTAATATTGTGTATTCCTTTGTTTAATTATTTTATGTTTTTTGTTATGAAGCTATTTTATTTTATTTTAATTTAAGCTCTGCATAATTCATGTTTTTGTTTATGTCAATATATATTTGTTATGTTACATAGCATTTAAATTGAATTTGAATTTAAATGGCATGTATATCGGCCCATTATTACATTTTTTTTTATACATATTTTTAAATCTATAAATAAATTGTGTATAATCTAGAATATTTCCAAAATTCGTTTTCGTTTAAGTTTCTTTTCTTTCGTGCAAATTTTATTCAAAAATAACTAAATTATGAATCTTTCACCACATGCCACTAGATTTCTAAAAATATATTGAGCAACATCAGAAAAACTAAAACTCAAGTGCATTAACATCGGCAGATGTCGGTGCTTTACGCTAGTTTCACCCCACAGGCAGGGGTTTATTTTGTTATTATGCCACAATATAAATATATTAATAAATCATGGTAAATCATGAAATCATTCATTTTCTTTTGAAAGAGATATATTACCCCTCTATAGAAGAAATGCCATCCAAATATAGCACACTCTTCGTGTAAAATAAAAGATTCATGCCTATCGAAGTCCACTTCAATACCATGTGTTGGAACCTCAGCCAATACATCGGGCACTTGCCGTTTGAGCAACAGAATCGCTGGTGATCTCTGCATCAGATATCCACGATTGACCGAAGCGTTAGCCCCTAAAAATAAAGGTTAAAATAAACTTTTATCATTTATAAAATTTGCATGAATTAATTACCATTTCACGTTGTAAAGTGATAGACATTCAACAAGAAGCTTTCAATTACATAAAACAGCTGTCTTTAATTAGTATCAGGTAACGTAAAAGGGATTAATAATTAGTCTGCGATGCGGCTTGCAAAGGAGAGACTAATTAGACCTTTTACAAAAATCTGGGTCTATTGTTAGAATCGGCTTGAATTTTACTAATCCCGTTCGATCAAGCAGTTTTTGTATACAAATCACATTGTTTCATGTTAGACCGTACACATAAACGTTTCGCTATAATGCTTCATGACGATGACTAAAAAAAGACATTTCTTGTTATCTATTTTTGGTTATGATGTAAGGGCACATTTAATCCTCTTTCATCTTTCAATATCCTTCGACAGGTTTTAAATTATTCTCAAATTAGAAAAATAAATTGAGTATAAAAGAGATTTCCACATCTGTAGTTACTCACCACAATATCTTTGGAACCATAAGGCCTAGAGACAGACATTTGGTGAGAATATTTTTTTATCGAGTATAGGTCAGCTAAAAATGGAGCTACGAAATATTATCTCCAAAAGAGGTTGCAGGGGTGTTACGGGCTGCAGACCCGGCGGGGAACAGGTAATAATATATATAGCCGAGAATTCCAAAATAAATGAATGACATATCAAAGCCAACTCTAGACTACATATATCCAAATTATAGTGACTAGTAATTGTCAGTCAGTAAGCCAACTTTATTATCATCGCGTCAAAATATAAAAATTTGTAAATGTCTTTATAAATATCTATATACATAAAAGTAAGTATTAATCGATTCACGTTTGAAGCTAAATTTTCATTTTATTTCTTAACATTCAACGACAATTTTGCACTTTTGTTTGTTTTATGTGTACCTTAAGGAAGAATATTTAAAAAATTATTTCGCATTTCTTAATTAAACGGATACCATTGTATCCCGGCTGTGTAGCGTTTAGATTTTTTTTATCGTTAAAATATTATTTGTGTGCTATGCTTTATGGAAGCTGCCGTTGAAACGCGTTTGTTGAAGCGCACTGTGCGCTGCGTCGCAATGAAGTGCGTGAATTATTTCAATGTAATCATTTTAATTTTAGCACAAACTATCAAATAATTTATATGGCGAAATGTCAAAAAAAGGATTAGCATGATGGCAGAGAACAATTATAATTGTTCTCTCATAATATATATATGTAGAAAGAGAGATGGAGATATTTATGGAGATCCGCATAAGAGCTAAGGTCACCGATATTGCCTAAAAGATTGTTACACTTATCTTGTGGTGGGCAAGACACATTACTCGAAGTATTGACGGCCGATGGGGCAGTAAAGTTGTTGAGTGGCGGCCGCATACCGGTAGACATAGTGTT
This sequence comes from Troides aeacus, assembly GCA_033220335.2. NCBI lineage: Eukaryota > Metazoa > Arthropoda > Insecta > Lepidoptera > Papilionidae > Troides > Troides aeacus. The sequence goes on along the minus strand of CM067268.1, from coordinate 7,846,757 downwards.
GGGAGGTCCCCCACAAGGTGAAACGAAAATCTGGTGAGTCGCGGAAAACCGCTGGATGCGGGCAACGCGAGACCGATCGATGTGACTATCTTTGGGTGAGGCCTAAATCTAGCAGTGGATGTCTATCGGCATCAGCCGATAGATATATACATCAGTATATATCTAAATATATATATAGTTTGAATTGAATTAACCTATTGAATCGTCGTAGGTCATTTCAAATGAACGCCAATTAGCTTGATGTTCGGCTATGCGTATCGAGTTGTTGCCTTGCGCATTACATACCATATATCTAGAGTACATAAAAGATAAAAAAATAATATAAAACATATTACATACATTTAGGAATTAAAATCTTCGAGACTTGCACCCGTATGCCACGTCTCGGATGCCTGTAAGTAGTCGTCGCGATCACATTAATCGGGCGCGTGTCTTTAGAGACAGTTACAGGGTGAGTAACACAAACTGCCGCCGTAATTACTGCACTCCTTGACACTAAGGTACCGACGCACAAACCTCGGTAGCGCGACAGGAAGTAGACCTGTAAAAGGGTGATTAATGTTAAAACGTAAAAATATTACGTCCTTTGAGCTTAATATGTTAATGGAAAGCGAGTAATTAAATACTTACTATAAAAGGTACAGATCGTTCCCGAGGTGGGAATGGGCTTCCACTCTTCGTTAATGATACATACGTCACTGAAATCAATCATTATTAAGAATGTGTGATCATGTACCTCTGTTTTAATTTTATTTCAGATTCAAAATAATCGCAAAAGTTATATAATTTATTTAGTTTATCTAAAAAAAATCTTATCTTTACATACATTCAATAATATCGAATGATTTTGTAAGAAATTTACGAAAAATGTCCCTTTGGCCTGTCTCTATAAATAATGCAAATATCATACTAGCAAAATAATTAAAATTAAACAAACATGGTCAAAACCGCTATAATTGCCTGTATAATCTACCTAGTTTGTATATATTTATAAACACAATTTAATTGTTATAAATATTGATAGTTAGTAATAGTTACCCAGCAAAAAGAGTGACGTTATTTTCTTCATTGTGTTCACGACAAAAAGGTAGAACAGCGTGTAACAAGCTTTGCAATTTAATTAACAAGTTGCAACGGATCGTAAATCATCTTAACATTATTACTCCAGTAATATTTTGTGACAAAATACTCTGCGAAAAATGAAAATTGATTAATATTATTTCATCAATTATACAATGAAAATTAAACAATAGCAGTGAACAGTAAGAATTCGTTTTTATTTGCGATGTAACCTATATAGAGGACTATGAACCTAGAATTATCTTCTACTTTACAAATAGTATGATTTTGAATCACGTTTATAAAATCTATTTATAATATTTTTTTTGTAAAATTGTAATTCTAACAATAAATAACAATGATAGTATTATCTTGTTTTAGTGTACGGTTACTTCCTGTTTTCTGTATAATTATAAATTGTCATCGTGCCGCAGTGGCTAATCACTAATTTTGTAATACTATTATCCCTAGTTCGATTCCCAAGCCGCATATTCTAGGCTTTAGTTGGCAAAACTCTAGTTTTTCGGAAGCCGTTTGGCTAGCTACTACACTTATATTGTAAATCATTTGCCATAGCATCAATATTATGTTTCGGCTGTCAATATCAACGACCTCGTTGTCACTTAATAACGTATGAAATTGAGATCAAGTGTTAATACATGTGTTGCTATAACTGTTTAAATATATGAGTAGAGTTTTACTTTGAATTAAGTTTTCTGTTGCAACGCTTCCTCGCGATTCCTTTGATTAAAATTTTAAATGCGTTTTGTTGTTGGCAGTCTTTGCAAGAGCTGGCGACATCCTTTTTGAAGTTACCTTTCATACTCTTGACGTCAGTACACAACCCGAGCTCTGTATTCTACAAGCCCGTGTATTTGTATGTAGTTGTGTGCTCCCGACCTTTCAGCGTTTGAAGCTTTTGCTTTTTTTCTCTCAAAACTTTTCAACGCGTCAAAAAAGGGTTTCAGTACAGATCGTAACTTTAGATGGCATCCGTATAAAAGAAGTGTAGTTATTCACAAGCACACTGTAAAATTTTTTGCAAACTGAAATGTGATGCATTTCGGTTGATGAATGAAATGAATATTGACTTTTTTAACACTGTGAATATTAAAGAATATTTAAAAGAAATAATATAATGCATATGGTCAACGAATCTATGTGGTCATCTTAGTAAACAATTAATACAGATTTTAAATAATTCATTAGTGTTGTTTGAATAATGGTAATTCTTGGATACAAATACTTTTTTTGGTCCGTTATTCATGTAAATTACTGTTAGGGGTAAATTACATTAAACTACATCAAATTATAAATAAAAATAAGATCGTCATGAATTTTTTAACTTACCAAATTATTTCTTTTTTTATTTTAAAGAAGCGATGAGACGAACATGACGTTAACCTGATGGTAAGTGATACGCTTGCCCATAACAATGTAGTGCTAGGTAGAATGGTATGTACTGCACCACATGGCACTCGCCGACTTGACACACAAGATGTTAAGTCTCATTACCCCACCAATACACTAGGTATAGCCTCTTCAAACCGGAACACAATAATATTTGCACAACACTGTACCTAGACGGTCTCCGGCAAGAGACGAGTATTTAAAGAAAGACGGGTATTTGATAATACAGAAAGGATTTGATTCCTACTTAAAATGAATAACTTTTTACGTCTTTAAATTTGTTTCTTTCCTTCATTGACATTCGAAGAACAATAATACATTATACTTTATAATTTTATTGGTTTTATTTAAGTACCTGTTTAAAAATATAAAAAAAAATTGCAGTGCTTTATTATAACAAATAGATATAGCACAAAATATTAGAATAGTGCCGCCTACAAGAGGCACCGCAATCCTCTAACTGAAAGAAAGCTAAAAGGGGTTAAAAATAAAACAAATAGGCTATGTAGACATTCTAGAGCAGTATAAAACCTGTGGTTCAGATTAAAATTTTACTGGGTGGCGAAAAAAGGCGAAATGTTACTGCTACGTTTAAAGAAGTATTGAATAAGAGGCCCACTAAAGCTTGTAACGTCATAGATCTAGTAGTTTTTTTTTTTACAATTAAAGCGACGAAACCAGCAGGATGTCCACGTGATGGTAAGTGATACGCCCGCCCATAACGACGTGGCTGTACATAGGATGTTATACACTGCACCACATTGCGCACGGCGCATAAGAGCTAAAATGTTGGACCTCTTTACGCCAGTAATTACACTAGCTACAATGCACTTCAAACCGGAATACAGTAATGTTTATTGCTTGGCGCCAGAAATAGGAAATTAAGTAAAATTAAAATAGGAGTATTACTTACCTTTCTATTTGCACTTATAAACATGCCACAATATACAGTCTGTCCTTTTATAATAAAAACAACTGTCATAACTAACATCCATAAAAATATATTTCTTTTTTTTTTATAGTAAACATAACTACATTATATGGATAAATGGAATTTCCGTTTATTAATCATGCCTTGTTAAATGCAATTACCGATATTATTTTCGCGCAATAGCAACATTTTCACAACGTATTGTTACTGTGCATTCGTTGAAATGCATGGAAACGTTACAGACGAGTACGTTCCGGATATGCGAAGTAAATTTATGAAATTTAACACGTTAATGCATCACGAATTTCATTTTGTAATGAATACATTAAGTTTTATAGTATAAAATAATCTGCAGTCATATTCGGAAGCCTTTATATCACATGCGCAAGTAAAGTTTTTATGACATCATCATCAACCGATAGACTTCCACTACAGCACATAGGTCTACCCCAAAGATCTCCACATCGATCGCTCCTGCGCTACCCGCATTCAGAAGCTACCCGCGACGTTCGTGGGTAGAGGTTCATATGGGTTGATACGAGCCATTAGTCATTTTTATGTATTTAAATAAATATGTATTCGTCAATATTGTTATTAATTCAGCAGACTTAGTAGGAGATTGGTTGGATTGATTTCTGGATTAAGCAATAAATACTAATTTACTAAGTATATACATATATATACAAGTTACTAATTATGGTACTAAGGTTTATACTTTTAATTATTATACATAGTTACATTAGTTAATACGAATGCTCGGTCACACAACATTGGAATATCACAATATGAATAAAACTACTTCGAATACAAATGCAATGCATTTTTAATATATTCTGATATCATAACAACAATTTATTTTATTGAAATTGTTAATATTAGCCTCGAATGGAAATTAGGAAAAATAGATATAGACATAATAGAGCACTACTCTCGATTTAGTTGCTATCTGAAAAAAAAATGCAAAAGTCGTTTGGTGAAGGAAATTCTGCTTTACCCGGAAAAAGTAATAAATCTTGTTTGACTGCAGATAGTGAGATTTGGCGCGCTGGGCGGTGCCCGGCGGGTGGGGAACCGGTGTGGCACTGTGCAGTGCACACTGGTGCTGTACCAGTCCCGGGTGTAAGGGACAGATCAATAGCTTAGCGTCCTCTCCGGGAGTCGTCTCGAGCGTCGCGCACTCGCGCACCGCCCGTCGGCCGGCCAACACGCTGCTCCCTCTGACACTCAATATACGAACATGGAGGTAAGAATATATTTAGCCATTCTAATTTAGTATAATTCATTCACAATACATTATTCGAATAGCACTACTAAATACTACACCATAATGCATATGAATATGTTATTTAGAACAACATTTAGCATAATATCCCATCTTATGACCAATTAATTAAGGAAGAAAATGTTTAACCTCTGCTTATAATATTGTATATCTATTGTCTGCAGCAGCTTTTAGTTAAAAAACATATGTGATACACAGGATCCAAGCTGTCTATATCATTAACAACGTTATAGTTTAACTTTATTTTAAAAAGCGGAAATAGATTATTTAACATAAAATTACGTAAATTTATACATTTGCAAGCTTACGAACAATGTTAATTGTTATTGTAAATTTTGTTAAATTAGTTGAACTACATATCCTCGCAGCAGCAGTGAACACGGTTGAAAGAATTTCATTTCTGTGTGATCTCTTGTCAATAATGCCTGTTTCGGTAACTTATGCAATTTATCCCGTCTCACTCTAACTCGCTAGTAGTTAATAGATCTACCATATGTAGGTATTTTTATGGGACTTTTTGTGGAATGCAGCCTCTACGAGCTTTTTTTTGTCTTACTGAAGTAAATCAATACTCGCGCCTCGGTAAAGTAATAGAGATGCAAACCAGTGTTGTGTTACGTATAAAGGCACCTTTGTGGTTTTTGATGCTTCATATATTGAAAGGTGTTTATTTGAATCATATGCCAGGGATATAATCATGTATTATCACTTAACATGAAGATAGTCATTGCGCTGATTAACTTAGTAATAAAATTTTGAAGACAAATATAATTTTTAATTTTAATATAACAAAGAAATGGAAAGAATTCAATACAGGCGACCGCAGAGTGTAAAATACAACTTTGATATGGTATATTTATACTAAAGTATGTTCTCAATATTCTCATCATCCATACAAAAACAGCTTTTTTATATGAATGTTTATAGGACAGGCGTAAAAAAAATTTTTTTTGTTGTTTGGTCTATTCTCTTTGTTCCGGGTGATTAACGAAACGCGAATTGCGGGTATATAAAATGCCTTACATTATTTTTGTTTCGTAAAAATTACTTTTTTAAATACGTTATCGCGTACATTAATAGAAAAAATTAAGGAATACGAATTCAGTTTAATAAATTTCACTGGCACTTGTGGCAATGATAAAATATTAAATAAATATACAGCGTCTAACGGGTTGAACTAGATGGAGATAAGTGTGGTGACCAGCGCGTGGCGTTGAGTTTATTTTAGTAACTAGTCTGTAACAACGAAACAAAGTCATTGACTGGGTCGATATCGTCGTAGATCATGTTGTTATTAATATGCAATAGCGACAACTTGTTACACGATAATATAACTAAGATAATAATTATTACATGTCAATTAACACGAATGACAAAAGTTTAATATTTATTATGGAAATGTGAGTAAGATTAATGATAAAAAAATATATATTTTAATAGATGTATAAATAATCAAACGCTGTTAATAAAATATTATTGTAGCTTATGCGATTTTATTATCAGTTAAGGTATTTTGCAAAGCGAATATATACATAGAAAAATATTTTAACCGAAACCTAATATCTCAAGCTTCAGGGCAATGAGCTCCATAGTCATACCACTGGTCTTCTAGTATTGGAAATGGGTTATAATTGTTCATCACGTTGCAAATGCCTATTAAAAAGTAACAACACAAGAAGTAGGTCAGCAAGTTTTCTTGTGATTATTACCAACATTTGTCATTTAGCACATTTAACATAGTTTCCCCAATTTTGAAAGAAGTTGTCGTAGAATCATTATCAAAATTGTAGACCATCACGTTTATCAGTGGATATCAATAAGCTGAAACGAATGATAACGTATCTCTTACCATCAAATGAACGTACAACTAGTCATTATGAAAATGATACTATATAAGAATTGAGCTTGCGTCTTTCTTACTATACACAAATAAATTTTGTTTGTATGTTTAGTATGTACTAACAGTCTTCATAATAATTGATCAAAAATATGTAAGTAGATTGTAGGTCTATGCTTGCTTGTGGTAGGTCCCTTTTGACGGACAATGGGATCCACTAAGCTGTAGGAACTATAATAACACTAGGGATGGGATAAATGTTTCGAAAACGTTATGGAAAATACAAACTTAAATATTACCTGCTCTTTTTCTAAATTAAGATATATTAAATAAAAAAAAATGGTTTACCTTATATATGTAAGCCGTACAACATGTTTCATAGAAATGTTTATTTCTACACGCATTACTATGGAATATTGGTTACTGAGAGTATAAAACAATTTTTTTTGTTGACATGAAACTATCTAAATAAAATATAATTTTTGAGTTATTACAATTGATCGAGTACATTCCCTTCTGTCCAACGACCAAGTTACGTCTCAAGTTAAGTAGAGAACTAATATATGAGTTTTCATGTATCGTGTACTTTTTTTTGTAATGTTCATCTAATAGTTTCTGCAATGCGCCTCATTAAAATTTTGTTTTAGGTCAAACGTTACTGGTGGATGGTTTCCGGTTTGATACTGGTTTCGTTGGCCATAGCCTCGGGCGCCGGTGAAGTTTATGATGAAAGTGACCACGAGATGCTCGTCCGCAACGAAAGGGGTGCTAAAAACAGAGGTTAGGATTTTTTTTTTAAAAAAAATATAGATTATCATCACATCTACAGTTCCAGCGATAATCACCGCTTTGCCGTGTGTACTTGCCTTTACTTTTTATTTAATTGCAGGATATTCATTTTAAGTTTCAGCTTAAGATTTCATGGATAAGGATACCTAAAGAATTAAAATTTTTATTATAAAGAAATATTTTTAATAATAGTTATGAGTTTAAAAATATTTAAGGTCACTTCTATTCTTATACTATCCAGCTATTACAGAATATTATATTATAAATTTCTTATGGATGATTTATTTTTATACAACAGGTAAAGTTGAACTTAATGTTATGACATAAGGCTTCTATTGTTCATTGTTGTATTGTATTCAATAGTTGACCTCCAGTGACAGAGAATATATGGAGTTGGTACATATAAAAAAATAATAGAAATCGTAACGTATCCGATCCGATATATTTCCTAGTCCCTTTTTCCATATCCCCAGTCATATTTAATTACATTGTAAATTAATATTAAATCTTTCTTAGCATATGATATAAACAGCACGATTTATATTCCACGTTCTTTCGCAAGACATAAAAAACAAACTGTTTAGCCTCACCCTTGGTAGATGCTGCATGTTCTGGGATGCTGTCGCTGCATTCGTCACGTTGTGATGAATTTCTTTAACTGAAAGCTCCAGCTCACTGAGGTTCAAACACATTACACGAGTACATTACCTCGAGTTATGTAGCGCATAATACATTTACATTTATAAACTGCCATTGTGTAAGTGTAGTAGTAGTAGTAGTACATACCGTACGTACCGATATTCATTGCTGCTGCTACTACATACTTGTAGCAGGAATGAATCGGTTAAATTGGTATGGTTAGAAAATGGTTTTACTGACAATCTAGTTTAAATTGTCAGTAGAACAATTTCCGTGATTCCATCTTGATAGGTGGTAGGTCTCTTCACCGCCGCAGGACGTGCTTAAAACGTTAGTAATATAGATAGCAGTAGTGTACAAACCTTGTGTTTCGATTTTAAGAAACAGTGGAATTATATATGCGTATACTTGAGTAACGAGACAACGTTTTACTTGTCGAGACGAGCACAATGTATATTTGAACATCCTTTTATGAGCGTCTTATTGTTTTGGACAAAATATGTCATTGCCTGAAAGTCCTGATAGAGTATATGAATCTAAGTAATACGTATTAAATTGTAGTTGTCAGACGTTGGGATTATAACTTTAAAATAATTGCTATAAACATTGTCATTTTACAAGATATTTTGTTTAATCTATCATTGCAAACATGTATTTTTTTATTTTGTTCAGAGTCTTGTCGTTACGTTCGGGGCGCGTGGTCCGAATGTGATTCTAAAACCAACATTCGTTCAAGGACCTTGACTTTGAAAAAGGGTGACCTATCTAATTGCGAGCGCACTAAAACGATTCAAAAGAAATGTAAAAAAGGTAATTATAATGTATTTGTCTTATCGATAACTGAAGATGAGTAGTAAATACATCCTACACTGTTCTCTACTGTACTGGCTTTGATTTAAGTACTTATCGGAGGAAAATAAATTACTTGTTAATAAATTACAAAAAAGTATTTAAGTGATTTTATTCAATATGTGTATGTTACATAAAGTAAATAATCATATAACAAAAGGTACCTTGTAATGGGACAGTCGGACTGATTGTCGCATTTGACGCAATTTTTATACCAACATTTGCAAAATTTGTTGCATTGGAAAATATAAATATTCGAAATATCATAGTTACTTCAATTGCCAATCTTATGATAACCAGAATAAAAAACAAATTAAAACCGAACTTAGGTACAAATGGATTATTACCCTTATTCGTTAAATTGTCAAACCGTCATCCAATATTTTGTTATTAATTCGTTTCGTTCATAGCATGTCGCTACGAAAAATCTTCTTGGAGTGAATGCAGCTCCAACGGCGAGATGTCTAGGACCGACATGTTGAAGGCCAACAGTGACCCTACTTGCGATCAAAGCCGGCGCATCACTAAAAAATGCAACAAAAACAAACAAGTCAAATCCTCCAAATCCAAGGGTAAGAAAATCTATACGAAATATGGCAGGCCATCCATTCCTTATGTATAAATAAAGTATGGAACATAATGTTTTCAAGCACAAGCGACTTCAAATATTAAAGTTTCTTCAATATAATAAAAGTTTTTCTTCGACAAATACATTGTTTTATTTTGAATAATTAATTATTATGATAGGAATTCAGGTGTTATAACAATTTAGGCTGTAACAAAAATGTAGCTGTTTAATTAGTAAGTAGAATGCATTCACATTTTACAGTAACGTGCTCTTTTTAGTATTATATATATAGTATTATATAGTTTCTAGTATTCTCACATTTATGTATGATTAAGTACTGACAACAATAAAGTATTATTAACTATAAAAAACGATACAAGTATGAGTAACTAACTAATAGTTAGGAAGTTCGTATATTGACAAACTATCCAGTAAGTAATATAGCAACCAATTTCCTTAATAATTTCAGTGAAATGATTGATAAAGTCAAAACATTATTAGTACTAAATTTTAGTTGTAATTATTATAATAATTTGTAATAAATACAATATTTCAAAATTAATAAGATCATCATGTTGTCTTTAATGTTAATTAATTAGATAATTGTTTAAATGAAATAATATTTACGAAGCTTGTAATAAAAAAATGAATTTGTTGCTTTAAGTTAAATATGAAATATAAGTTGTTATTTTATTTCTGTTTGATAGAAATCTGGATTATTACTAAAAATTAAAGATAAATTCTGTTATATATATATATGTATGTATGTATAGTATGGCAAATTTTTGGAGAGGGCATGTTATACTTTTGAAGAAATTTATAGCACTGTTTAATAAAACATAGTATCTACACCTGCAACAAAATTTGCTGTTTGTATAATAATCGATTTTATAATTAATTAGAATATTTGTAACTTCCAGGTCGCAGAAATCGACAGTAAAGCGTAGACGAGGGTTACCTCTTTTTTCGATTATTATAACGTTTAAATGTTTTCTCGTGAATTAAAATTTATGTCATAGTGCCAAAATAGCACCACTAAGAATATGTTTCAAGAGTTTTTTGTATTATAAGCATTTATTAGTAAGACGGTAACAATACAAATAACTTTTAAAATATTTTATCGCTAGATTTGCAATGCATTGCAATGCAATGCGCTTAGCTGCATCTTTATTTTGTCATTATAGATAAGTAAAATGTTTGATATTAAATAAATAATTGACTTACTTAGATGTTTTTTTTCTTTCCTTCCGAATTTGAGATGAATATGTAAATCAAAAATTGAAAAGCTGAATAAATTGTTTTTAAACTGTATATGTACTTTGGTCATAATAAAAACACGAAAAAGACGTACGTATGTGGTAAGTTATATCCGTGCTAATTACTGGTATATTTGCGCACGAATACAAACAATGAGCGGCAAGCTTAAATGTTTACGCACATTGTTAATTCCTCTGAGGTTATATGACTCGTTACTGCAGTAATTTCATGAATACAAAAAGTCCCAGCTGCGACTCGATACCTTCTCCACAAGAATAAAAATTACTCTAAGCGGTAATAAATATAAGGATTTAACTTTAAATTTTCAATAAAAATAATACACGAACGAAAAATTTATCAGGATGCAGTCTGTAGAAAGAGACATTCGCACAGTAATTTTTTTTTGAAGCTCATATATTCAGTTCTGGTATCTTGATCAGAAACAGCCTAGATGTCCTATTTTATAATGAAGGAATAAAAGTAAAATCTTGAACATGTAAGATAAACAAAAATTCTGTTGAGCCTCGAGTAATGACGATGAGTAATGACCTCAAAGACCGATAAGAAATTAAAAGAAAACAAAACAATATATTTTAATTGCTATCGTTTATTAAACATGTTTGTTTGTAATAAAATTCGATGTTAATTATTTAAATCTTATCAATCGTTTCGAAATCTTAATGCACCTATATTTAAAACGTCTCCCATTGTATATGACAAGATTTAAATATAAAATCATCAAATTTTATATAATAATACATGTGTAGTGAAAAATTTAATAAATATTATCTTAAGCCTAGAATAAATATACTATAACATAGTTATATAAAAGTGATAACAAAAATTTTAAACAGAGTTCGGGATGGCCGCCCTGTAAATTTTATTCTAATTTTTACTATCCGCGAACTATGAACAAATAATATTGTTCTGAAATATCACAGGTATTTAAGTAATGTTTGAAGATGCGTTCAGTAACGTCACTTGAATAGTTGTTTTGCGTAATGCCATATCCTGAAGAAGTACTCGTCGCGTCGCAACAGCGAGCCACGCGCATAGGATCTGATGTCAGCGTCCATGTTGTGTTCACGTAGCCACGAGGTGGTCGTCTGGGTGCTGAAGGATGTGGGCTCCGTTGCCTCCGTGTGCTCACCGGGTTCTTCATCGGCGTATGAGTCTAGGATACATAAATATTTTACCTTTATTGTAGTGATATTTACACTATTTATAAATGTTATCGGCTCCGTGGAAATGCAAGAAAAACCGTAACTGTTATAATTATTCTTTATGCAGGTAAAGATAAAAATATACTTCAATAATTTGTCTCTCACTCATTCAACATGTAATGTAAAATGTAATAAAGTTAAAGGTAATCGCTTCAAGTCTACAAATATAGGTTTAACTCATCACTTAAATGATTTAATAATTATAAAATATTTCGCCTATTAATGTACACAGTTGGACACGGTCCCGAAAAGGGCCGGTAACTATACTCGCATACGCCATGCGTAATCTGGCCTTGCGACTTATAAAACAAAACAAGTTTTGTTAGCAGTAAAAATAGAAATGTTTTGATTTTGAAAATTGAATGATCTATTTGTATTTAAAATTTAAAATGTTAATATATTAATATATAATTACCTTCTCCAGGTATAACTTTAAAGGGCTCATCAGATTCAAGTGGTTCGCTGACACCTATTTCGTTACGAGCGTATATTCTTATAATGTATGTGTGGTTTTCACTTAGATCTTTAATGTTAAATTTCAATGTACGGTTGTCTACTTTGCCAACTTCCATCCACATAGTCTTGGTCACATCGCGAATAGCTATGTTATAGCCTAATAGGGGGGCGCCACCATCCCATTCTGGCGTGCCCCAGGATGTCATTACAATGTTATTACCCACTGTTCTTACTTCAAGTGGTCCAGTGGGCGGTGAGGGTACAGCTGTAAATAAAAATTTATATTTATATTAGAGAAATTTAACGTAGTCGTGCTTCATACATATATATTTAATTCTTAAGCAAGTAATGTTCTCATATTGTTATTTATTATATTTAACGTCTTTTTTAAATACTTACTCGCATGTTCTTCTAAATGAACAAATTGTGATTGTGTGGGTAAACTAATTCCTATTGCATTTTCCGCCGATATTCTGAACATTAAATCATCTTTTTCTCTAATATTTTCAATACAATGTTCGAAAACTGATCCGTTTACGGTTATTACTTTAGTCCATGACTTCTTTTTAATAGTAGTATATTCTATGATGTAGTCTGAAAAATGGTTACACAATAAATAAATAATTTTATATTATCATTAGTTATGCCGGTAATAATAAATTTGAATTGATAAGTTTTTTGTTAATTAAACCATGTAATAATAATTTTCACAACCATCCTTAAAATTTAATACTACAATGGCAAATTAATGTTAAGAACTTAAATTTGTCACTACAGTGATACCAACACATTAACTAATTCTAAGCTATTTTCTTAAATGAAATATATATTTCTTTTAAAAAAAACTTTTTGGTCATATTAAGGCAACTGCGGTCTTAAACAATTAATGGGGTAGTCTATGAATATGTTAAGAATATATAAAAATATCGGGCGCATCACTACCAAGTTGTAATCGAAGTGTGCGAATGCGTTTTTAGACTTAAACACTCAAAGTTCGCCATTGAAAACACATAAACACTTGGACATAATGAAATCTAAATTTTATTTAAAACTTTTTTTCTGAAGATACTGAAGTAGCTCCAAGATGTACAGAAGCTAATGCAAAAAAAAAATCAAGAAAATGTATTCACTTGTTATCGCGCTGCCGCCATCGCTTATTGGCGCCGTCCATTGAAGAGTAACTGATCTAGATGTAATTTCTCGTACGACAACATTTTGTGGTGATGATGGAGCAGCTGGAATAGGGATAAATTATTTTGTGGATAGTTGTAATATATGTCACTGAGTTCAAAATTTGTTGATTTGGTATTTTCATAATTTTTTTTAGCAATAACCTATATCTATCTATATACATATAAAAGATTTCCATATATTTAGAGAATTATCGTGATATCTCTGGAACCATAAGGCCTATAGATGAAATTAGGTAGAAATTTTCTTTTTACTGAGTATAGGTGACCAATGCGGGCGGAGAAGAGCTAGTTTTGTATATACTTACATAAAGTTTTTTCAAGTGTGATTTCTTGTTCAGGACAATATGGTAAACTGACACCAATGTCATTACGAGCAAATATTCTAAATTTGTATGGTACATTATTAAACAATTTTTCTATTCTTGCTGATGTGTCAGTTACAGTAGCTACGTTTTGCCACATTTTTTCGTCTTCTTTTAATTCTACATAATAGTCGAGAATTGCTGAACCACCATTTCGTTCTGATGGGAACCAAGTTATTGTTACAGAATCATTTGTAGCGCCGTAAATGCCTAGAGGACCCATAGGAGGCGAAGGAACATCTGCGATAAACAAAAACAATTTCGATGTATTTTTTACCACTTATACTTAAGTTTTTAATAATATTATTAACTAATTTTCAATGTTATAGGTATATGGTATAGACCACAGAATATAGTAATAAATAAAAGTTTACAGGTGGTAGGTTTCTGTTGCAAGAGCCTGTCTAGATAGGCTACCAATCCAACCCAAGACCAACCAAACTTCTATTTCTTCCTTTTCTCTACTGATTTGTAGCCCTTGGTAGTCGTTTTAATTCCTACAGCTCATCGGATACTGAACTCGTGGACCTGGGACTATGGCCTGCCGTCAAATATTATAGTAGTGTGGATTTTCTTTAAACCGGAACACAGGAACGTGTTCGATTTAAAGGAATATCGTTATTATAGACAGGCGTTTCACTTGCCATCAGGTGAACGTTTCACACGTCGCGTTCCTTCGACGGATAAAAAAAAATAACTATATCTAACAAAGAATTATGTTAGTTCACTGCTTACCTAAAGCTGTTTTTATTATAATGGGTTCACTATCTAAACAGTCTGAAGAACCTATAGGATTTACAGCCTTTATCCGGAATATATATTTTTTATTTTCGTTGAGTTTTTGTACACAATATGATGTACAATCTTTATCTACTTCTGCAACTTTAACCCATTGCTCGATTTCAGATTCATAATTTTCTATTGCATATTTTGTTAACTCTAGACCACCATTGTCCAACGGTGGATTCCATTCGATTGTGATTGATTCTTTGCTTATTTCTTTCATCAAAATAGGTCCTATAGGTTTGGTTGGAACATCTAAAAGTTAAATGATATTTTGATATGATTTAAGTAAAATCTGGACAGATAGTTAATTTTTTTATATATGAACAATTAGTGTTAAAATATCTATGTCAATGTTACTAATTACTTAACAAATATACATACCATACACATTAAGAATAACATCTGTGGAGGTAGAACCTGCTTTATTGCTTGCTTTAATTGTATAGTTTGCGCTGTGTATCCGTTGAACTTTAGGGATGGTAATGACGTTAACGTTATCGTTCATAGTTATTTGGATATCATTCGATTTATCAATTTTGTTACCGTTAGCGTACCAATTAATTTTTGGTCTAGGTATACCTTCAATGATGGCTGTTACAGACCATTTGTCATTAATTTTTAGTTTTTGATTTATTTCCAAATCGCGGATGTTTATCGCAGGTTTCTGTTGAACTTCCAAGAGACATGATGTTTCTATAATACCATAAACATTGGCTGCGGAACAAGTGTACTTTCCTTCAGTTAGTGCCGTTGCTGTTACGACTAAAATTGCTACTCTGTTATTGTATGAAGTTCTTTTTGTGCTTATTACTTTGCCATCTTTCAACCATGTAACTTTTGGCTGAGGTGTGCCTCCAAATATACAAATTAATTCAACATCTTCGTTGGGTTTTCCAATTACATCCTTCAAAGGTTTCTCTATAGTAGGAGGTTCATTTTTCGAGATTTTCTTTATTTCGATGAATTCTGTGTATTCTGATGATTCACTTACTCCTACATTATTAACTGCAAATACTCGGAACCGATACAATTTTTCTGATTTTAAATTTTTAACATGACATTGTGTTTTGGTAACATTTTCAATCGATATCCATCTGCAAGAAGACGTAACAAATTTAAATTATGCGTTGTTTAAATTTTTAGTATGATAATAAGAAGATCAAAGAAAAGCGACAGTTCCCGACGATTAATTTTATCATAGCGTATGAATTCTGAAAATATTACGAAAAAAATATTACAAATTATCTCCAATAGAGTTCTCTTGCTATGTTAGTACTAAATTGGTGGTAAAATCTAATCGTAACGTACATAATCGTAAAGAATAAATATATTTCATTTGGTTTATAGTACTCTAAACATTTCATCTTTTATACTCTCTATCTGATACAATACATAAATACACTAGCAAGACCAGTGCTTGGTATAGCAAGTAATATGTTTTTAATAAATGTGTTTATTTTTAATAAAGCAGCGGATCCTTATATACGAAAACGTTAATTTCCGTAATTATTCGATGGCTTATTACAAAATGTAGTATTATTTATTTTTTTGTTAGTGGGCACGTGATTATGTTGCTAAGTACCAACTTTATTATATTTAATCAATTGGTAACAGTTGGTATTCAAATTACGAAAATGTGTTTGAGTTAGTCAGTTTCTTGTAGCTTGTCAACAGATAGCTCTGTTGCAAAAATGTTGTAAAAAATAAGTTATTAAAATTACAGAAAAAAAAAATATAAATCTCACTCTGATGTGTGCTGCTCCTGATATTCAACAATGTAGAAATTAATATTTGAAAATCCGTTATTTTCTGGCTCACTCCAAGTGATATTAATAGAATTATCATCTACATCTAAGATTCTAGGTTTGCCGGGTGTTGACGGAATGTCTGTAATTTTACAGAAAATTAGTATAAAAAATCAAAATTGTTTATTAAAAATATTATAAGTTAAAATATTATTTACCTATAACAATGACATTAATATACACTTCTGTCTCGCCGCAGTTGTTTTCTAAACGAAGTTTATAAGTACCTGCATCTGAGTATTCAACTTTTTTTATGGTAAGACTTGCTGATTTAGAATCTAAGTATGGTTTTGTGCGTTTAGATTGTTTTATAATTTTTGAATTTATTATCCATTCGTCATTAGGTTTGGGAGAAGCCTCATAATTTACACAAATCGTGAGATCATTTCCTCGCTTTATTTTATATTCTTTAATGATGTCCAGAATTTTTGGTGAAAATTCTACAACTAAAAATATAAATATGAAATGCATAAGTTAATTATTCATTATTATTTATCAAAAATTTCTTGCTACCCTATACTTACCCTCTACTTTTAATTTTGTGGAGCACACTGCATCAAATAATATACACGAATATTCACCCTGGTCCTCTTCTAAACATTTTCTAATAATAAGAGTACGTTTTTTGCCATCAGTTATCAATGTAAACTTTTCTGTCTCTTCTATTAAATTTTTACGTTTCAACCAGGATACAGTATAGTTTTCATCTGGTATTTCTACAGTTAAATAAGCATCTGCATATGCAGGAACTACTATTACTTCTGGAAGACGCGTTGTAAAATCTATTGCTGGTGTTTCGACGAAAAGAGACGCTGTGCATTTGTCATTCCCGACTACGCATGTGTAATTACCGCTATCGTTATCTTCACAATTATAAATCTTTAATTTTTGTTTCTTACCGTCTATTGTTAGTTGAATATGATTTGAAAAATGTATTTCTTCATCATTTTTATACCATTGTACCAGAGCATCACCTTTTGTCAGTTCTATTTCAAAAGTCGCTTTAAACCCTTTATTAACTTTTTGGTTCTGAAGTCGCGATATTATTTCTGGTGGTAATTCAACTACTGTGACTTCAGCGGTACAAGAATCATTACGTAATATACAAGTGTATTCACCTTCGTCATGGACTGAAGTGTTTCTAATAAGTAATTTTCTCACGTTACCACGTTTTTCGAATTCATACTTATTCTTTTTAGGTTTGATAATTTTTCCGTCTTTTGCCCAAGTTACATCGGCAGTTTCTGAATTTATTTCTACTTCTAATATAGCAATATCTTTTTCTTTAACTTCAAAGTCCTGCAATTTCCGTAAAAATTCTGGAGTTGTTTCATGTACAACTAAATCGGTACTAGTTTCCTGGTCTTTGACAACACACTTTATTTTTCCCGTATCAGTAAGTTTTGTCTTCTTAATTTTTAATCTATGTAATCTGGATTCCTGGATTATTTCTCTATGATCCATTCCACTCAATTCGATATTATTGTGGTACCATTTCGTAGAGACGGTGTGAGAAGTTTCACATTCCAAAAGAACAAGTTTCCCCTCTTCCACTTCATACGAATTTCTTAAATTTTTAATAAATGTTACTTTGTCAACGTCAATTGTTACTCGTGCACCGTGAGAAGCTTTACCTGCACTATTAGAAGCCACACATTTGTAATCACCTGAATCGATTTCAGAGTCTACATTTTTTATAACTAAATCAATATTTTCACCGTCAAATGTCTGGGTAATAGAGTCTGAAGGTGTTATTATCTTATTATTTCTATACCATGTGATAGTAGGTACAGGATTTCCTGTCACTTTAGCACTTAATTTTACAGATTCTTTTTCTTTTACAGTAATTTCTTGGAATCTATGTATAAATAATGGAGGTTCGGCGTCTTCTTCGGTAGGTTCTAAATAAAAAAAAAACTACAATTAATACGATAAATGTGCAGGAAAATAGTAAATTATCAAATTTCAAAAGAACTAAGTAAGCAAGTAAAAATTTATAATCATACTACAATTTCACAAAGGAAACGTATTAGTTAATTGTAATAACAAAAATTATTTTTGAGATATAATTTTGTCTAATTTAAATTAAAGTTTATATCTCATTATTGCTAGATTGTATTAAAATTAATTCTATAAATCTTTAAAAATAGTATACAACTTACCTTCTATCGTAACAACAGCACTAGTTTTAGTAGAACCCTCAATATTTTTAGCTTTTAATGTATAGATACCATCGTGGAACCCTTTTTTAGAATTTATTACTGTGATACTGTATGTATCTCCATCAGATTTAGTAATTTCAGATGTTAATGGTGTATTGTTTCTTAACCAAGTTACTTTTGGTTCTGGATTGCCGACAACTTGAACAGAAAGCATAAAACTTTCTCCTTCTCTTATTGTAATATTTTTTAAAGGTTCTATTACTTGTGGTTTTTCTCTTTCACCAGTTTTAATTTTTAGTACAATAGGCAAACTAGCTTCACCTTCTCTGTTCACTGCAATCACTGTGTATGTACCTTCCTGTTGTTTTTGTACATTAGATATTTTTAATACACTACAATACATGTGCATATCAGATTCTGTAGCAATAGAAATATTATCGTTTGGATATACTTCTTCACCTTTAAACAACCATACTATTTCCGGTTCTGGAATAGCCACTAGTCTGCATTCTAAAAATATTTGTGATCCCTCTTCAATGTATTGAGCCTTAGGTCTTTTGGAAAATGTAGGAGGAATACCTTCTAAAATATCTGCCAGAGAAGACTCTCTTGAAAGGCTTTTTCGTGATAAAACAGTCATTTCTGAACCATGGTCAGAAAGCGGAGCATCTACAGTCAACTCTGTGGTACTGGATGCAAATCCTGCAGCGTTTTTGGCTACACAGGTAAATGTTCCTGCATCTTCCGGAAAAACTTCACGAATAATTAAAGTAGCTACGTTATCATCGTCATAATAAATTTGAAAATCTTGCGAAGGTTTGATAATAGCTGTTTGCCTAAACCATGTTATTTGTGGTCTAGGGTATCCTTCTACTTGGCATTCAAATTGCACTGTTGATCCATCTGGCGTGTGCTTAGGACGTAATTTTTCTACAAAAATTGGTGCTATCGCTTGTTCTTCAGACGCAGGTTCTAGAAAAAATTGAGTCCAGATATATAAAGAAATTGCAAGTGTAAAAACTCAATTTTTAAATGTATTTATCTTATCACTTACTTTCAAATACAGGAAGCTTATCAATTTTTTCATTTAGCTTCTTTTGCAAATACAAAGTATAGTTTGCTTCATCCATTAGATATTGAGCAGGTACCCAACCCTTTTCTTCAGTTAGATGTTTACGAACGAACCACCAGTCCTGATTTGTAGTTTCTATAAAAACAATTAATTTTAAATATTACAGTGGAAAAATAAATATTATCAGATCATTTCGACTTAATGTATTTATAATTGTTACCTATGTATATTTTATTTTGATCTTTGCCAGAATTATCTTAATTAATAAGAGAGAAAATTCAATAAAAAATTTTAAACGAAAATTATTTTAATAAATAGAAATTTCAAAAATAATGGTTATTCATATTTGATAAATTTAAAATTTTTAATGCATGGTAATATTAAAGCACTCGAGATTATGTATATTATATATAATTTTTTTGTTAAATAAATATATATACAATTTAATCATTATGTTCTAAATTATTACTTATTATATAAGTAATATTCATTTTCATCAACAGTAAATTACAACCGTATGTAGACGAAGTTTGTCACTAATATTTTATAATTTATATAATATTTGTTCGGTCATGTAAGTAATGTTTTCGAGTATAAAAAATAGGTATTTATAATTTTCTACATATAAGGCAACGTAATTTGGTAAAGATTAAATTTCCTTGTATCAGTTTTTGAGTTGGAAACTTTATTTGGAATTAAAAGGCCTTTACGCAGAGCGAGTATCGCCGTCTATTGAAAAAAAGAAACTTTTAATCATAGCGGCGATCCCAACGCACGCACCGTTACGGACGCGTACTAAAATGAACTTTTATTAATGATTATCCGTCGTTGTAATTGTTGAACTGTACATAGAATCACTTAATGAATAGTCTACAATCAGTAGCTATTGGAAAAAATGAGAGGATCCAGTTAGATGGTGCAGACTTGAAACAATTTGAGTTAAGCCACATGACAAGTGCTACTGGTTTCCATGTAAGTCTACCACTCATTTACTGTTTCTACATACTTTTATGATTCGTTCGATCCAGATTTTTCTTTACTAGGTTGTGTTTTGCGGTATTACGTACCCCTTTTACATACACACGTATTTAAATTTCGCTTTGTCATTCACCATCTTTCTTTCAAAAATGATTTCAAATCCAAACGTCAGCAATCCCTAACGTGGCGTTATCATAGAGTACATTTGGATGAATTGTTATTGTATAACTTGGTAGGTTATATTTTTATCACTTTAAGCAAGGAATTAGGCTACCAGATACTTATAATTAGTAGACATCCCATTACTAAATTTGACTAAGATTCCAAACGCTGACTACAGTAGTTAATTTTGTTAATATGTCCGTTTCATCTCATACCTTCTACATCAATATAATAAGGTAAGAGGTAGGTTTCTTAGATACTGTAACTGTAGCGAAGAAGGTCATAAAAAGAAATAAGTCATAACAACTATGTATATATCTTTAATTTAACTTTTCTATCTATGTATCTATTTATAATATATCTCTTTTCTTTTGTTTTTTGCATATGCAATTTAAAGCAGAAAGACGTAGAAAATACACGCACGAGTCGCCGTTCTACCCTCCATGACACGCTTATTCATGATCGTCGAAATTTGCTTAAACTATCGCATACAGAATATCTTGGCGAACTGACTCGTTGACATGCGTTCATCGTTCTATGTCAATCGCTGGTCCACAACAAAAATGCCTAAACCAAAGCGAAAAAGTATAGAAATTTACTTCTTCTTGTTATAACGAAGCCACATAATTTAATTACATTAACTCTTATAAAAGAGGATAATTATTCAGATGCATTCAATATTTTAAGATGCCGATATGATAACAAACGCATATTGGCATCACAAAAAACTAGTGAACATTGAAGAGAATACGTCGCGATCAGCTGTATACATGCGCGATGTACTTAATGTTTATTCCAAAACTATCAAAGCGCTCGAAGTTATAGAGTTTCCGGTTGACGAATGGAACAATATTTTGTTGACAATATTATTTCGTAACATTTCTGTCTATACGCGAACTGTCTTTAAGCAACACCGTTGAAATACTAAAGATAAACATTTTAATTATGTTTTTACAAGGCGAAATTTCGGCGGAACAGAAAATTACGGTTTTAAATACGCAATCAACGAGTGACGATCGGTCGGCCGAGTAGTAACAAGCGTATTTTTTCGCTCCGTTAAATAATTGTTAAAAAAGTGTTCCTAGATCTTCACAATTAGTTATTTTATATATTACAATCATTATATACGTAAAAGTTTGTAAATTTGTGCCATTATTGTGAAGTTTTGACCGAAACTGTATAACGTTTATTCATATACCTGCACAGTGCCCGTGTCCGTCGACGCAGCCAAGGCGGTAGTTGTCGCTTGCGGTGAAACTTATAATTCGTGCCGTATTCATAGTGCGATTGCAATTAACATATTTATTAAAATAAATAAATATGTCAACAAAAAGCTTTTTTTGTGCCGGATGTTTAAAAATTATTGAGAACAAGCCATTGCTGAGCTGTTCTACGTGCAAACAAAATTATGACCTCACGTGTGCCAATGTACCTGAGCAAAGGTTTAAGAATTTAATGACAGCTGCGAAGAAAAAGACATGGAAATGTGCGACCTGCGTCAACAGGCAGCCAAAAACGATAACGCGAACACACCGGTCCACCCCGCCGCGGGGGTGACAATCCGACGTGGAGCAGCAATGGTAAGCCCGCCGGTACACAGTGAAGACACATCTCCACCTCACAAATCGGATGCCAGTGTGAGGTCATCGGAATCATTTCAACTCTCTGATATCCATCTCCTTGTTACGGAAATGCGAGAATTTAGAGATGAAATGTCAGCTACACGACGGCAATTTAGTCTGTTAAACGAAACTATTAACAGTCTGAAATTGAGGATGGACAATTGCGAAGGTTCTATAACAGAAATGTCAGTGCGCGTGGATTCTCTAGAGACTAAATTTACTGAATTCTCCTTATCGAGATCCAATGACACCGCCGTAGTAGATTCTATTCAACAATTAAAAAATGAGTACAATGATAGGGACCAAGACCTGTTATCGAATGATATTGAGATATCTTGCATTCCGGAAGAAAAAGTTGAAAACCCTATACACATTACTCTCACTTTGGGTAACGAACTTGGTGTAACACTAAGAGAGGAAGATCTCGTGAGCTGTAGACGCGTAGGACCTTTGTTCGACTCATTACAGACAGCCTCTAGCACTAAAGCCAATCCTCGCCCCTTGGTGATTCGCTTCGCACGTCGCTCCATTCGAGACCAGGAAGGCACGTGAGCTGTCAAAGCAATTCATCTGGCGTTTTACCTGGACCGCTGATGGCAAAATATATGTTCGTGGACACGCAACTCCTGACGCTTAACGTCAGCGTATCAGATGTGAAAATGATTTTTTGCGTGTTTTTGGCGCGAATAACGTTGGTGCTTGTCCATTCTGAAGCGCCTGGCAGTACTTTGTCGGGACGATCGCAAGCCGTACAATTGACTAGAAGCGATGGCTCTATCGCATTCTCTAATCCAAGGATCGTTAAACGAGAAGTTCCTCAAGGCTCAATTCTTGGTCCCCTACTTTTTATTTTATACGCTGCAGATCTTGCAAAAGTTATCTATAATTGTGAATTCCATTGCTATGCTGATGACGTCCAACTTTACATTTCGGCAAAACCATTAGCTATCGGTAATGCTGTTCTTAAAATGAATGAAGACCTCGATCGTATTGCTAAATGGTCACGCAGAAACTCTCTACTTCTAAATCCTTTAAAATCGATATATATGGTTCTTGGAAACAAACTTCATCGTAACACAATTTTAGCTAAAAATATTAAGATTGTAATTGAGGGAAAAGAAATAGGCTTTACAGATGAAGCCAGGAATCTAGGTTAATCTTAATTAACCTTTGATGGTTATTTACGTTTTGAAAAACACGTTAATAATGTGGCCAGAAATTGTTTTTATCGTTTAAAAGTCTTGTATAAAATCCGTCATCTTCTTTGCATTAAAACTCGTATTCACTTATCCGAATCCTTAATTCTCTCAAAATTAAATTACGGCGATATTGTTTATGGATCTCGTGTTCTTTCTAGGACACGCCGAATAATTCAACGCGTGCAAAATGCTTGCTATCGATTCTGTTTCGACGTTCCAGCTCGTAGTCATATGTCTCCACATCTTTATAAATCGTCCATGCTTAACATGGAATCGTGTAGGCAATTACACTTAGCTTCTCTTTTATTCGAGATCTTAAAATATAAGACACCAGAATATCTATATTCTCAAAATAAGTTTTCTCCTCACCAAGACAGATTAAACGCAAGAAGTGCGCGTACCTATCTCTCCTATTATAAGCATAAAACTGTATCATTTACGGGCAGTTTTCGACATCAGGCCAGCAAGTGTTGGAATAATATACCTCCGTCTATGACGCAATGTAACTCTGTTTTCAATATTAAAAAATATTTTAAACAATTTTTATTACAAAATCAAAACAAAAACATTTGACAGTGGCTTATAATTCAAATCTATAGTTAGCACTTTTGACTATGTCATTAGCAACATATTTATTTACATGAATCTATTGCAATTACAATTATAAAGATTTATGGTTACCAATAGGAGCAACATATCTCCAACGCGATCGAGCCGCGGGCGGTAGCTAAAAATCAGTGTTCCACCTCCAGTAGGTGAATAATCCAATGAGCTACAGCCTTTTGTATCATTGTAGCACACACGCAGGCACACTCTCATGTCTATACTATTCTGTGTGTTGATGTAGTTCATGCAGTTGATAACAAAATTTCTTGTTTGTATATATATATGTGTGTGTTACATTTTTTGGCTACAATAAATAATTTATCTATCTATCTATCAATGAAATAAAACAATTTATGTAATAATAAGGGTCATATAAATATGAATATAAGTCAAATTACTCTTTCGCAAGTTTTCGTTGCAACCATAGTTCCATCTCAAAACCTTATGTTACCACCTGTTATGATCTTCATTAAAGTATCAAGATACTTATGCCCTTATTAAACGTTTAGGTTCGTCCGCACAAAATACATTAACATTCGTGAAATCAAATAAAGTATATAATAACTACTTATGTCCCGGGTACGATTTGAAAAGTTGTAAATCAAATTTTAATGTCAGAAGTGCAGTAAGAATATTTATTACTAGTTATTATTAGTTATTACTAGTCAAAAAGGGAGCTTCGGAATAAGTTATCGCCTCGTTCGCTCCTACGGAGCAGTGCGGCCCATCTCATATTCATAATCCTTCGACAATCAATGACGTTCGTAAAACTTTAGATATTCGACCGCACAGTTTTATTCTCGACATGCTTAGCTGACATTTATTTCGGAGGCAATAGTTTACTAAAACGCGTTGGGAAGTTATTCTCTATCTTCCTCCCTCACAGCCGATATATCACTCACTGTTGGAGCGGGTCGGTAATACGGTCGGCATTCATGCAGTCTTAACCATCAAATGTGTAACCTTCCAAAGAGAGTGGCGCTCGAGGCCTTGACGCGAACGCAGCGAAATTCGTAAGCTCCGCGCTCAAAAAATCGTTGTTTTGGACAAAGTGCTCAAAAATACGTGTGTGGCATATCAAAATAAGCGCGCTGATCTCACGAGATGAACTGTGCAAAAATCGCGGAAATCGGCTCAGCGGTTAAACCGGAAACGGCAAAAAAGTGATACAAAAAAAATTATTCCGGAAGTGAGTGTTCTAGGTTAGTGGTGTTTGATTCAGTGCCACCAGTGTGTAGGTGGTGAAAAGTGGATTAAAAAGGTACATCGCGCGAGAAAATCGGACTAGGGGGACACAGAAAAAACGAAAAATAAGATTTTAAAAACTACCCCCCTAAACATAAGGAAGATCTCTCTCGCTAACCAAGGCGACGATCCCTCACGCCTTGGTGTCTCCGGAACCAGAGCACTCTGGACTTAGCATCGGAGCCAAGGAAGGGGAACCTTGCTCCTGAGGAGGTCGGCGAGAGGCGGTGCGGATTTCGACGGGCGGGGAACTAAAATGTTCTAACACCCCCGGAGGTCCCGGGGGTCGCAGGTGGGTCTTAATAGCTGCACAACACTGAAATATTAAAACTTAAAACTGGTACAACACTTTAGGATAAGAAAATTTGGAAAATTGTAAACAAAAAATTTAAATCGAAAATTTACAGGGGGGGGAAAAAGTTTGTAAAAAGCCCAGGGGGCTGTTCAGTGTTGGGTAGAGGGGAACCCACAGTCTGAAACTGCTCCTCCGGGACCGAGATCTGTTCCGGGGGTTTTGGAAGTTGGTAAAAACCCGCAAGGCGAAACTGCCTTTTACCGTCAAAATACGGCGGTATCTGTAAATAACCGATTGCGCGCCAGGTCGACGACGCAAAACACTCAGACTCTGACTCCAGGGCAATAGCAGGATAACTAGGGGAATTAGGTAAAGTATAAAAATAATCCAAAGATTAGTTTTAAGTTAGTTTAAATTAGACAAATACCGCTTCCCCTAGTATAAGAAAATAGTAATATAACAAAAAGAAAACGTTGCCGCAAATAACTGTACAGGCGCGTTAAATAGCCTGAATAAAAAGAATAGCAACAAATACTACTTACCGAAAAATCTCTTGTAGGCGCTGAGTATTTGCATGTATTTATTGTATATTGCCGTGGAGTCAGAGTAGGAGTTAGATATAAGATAGAATACTCCTCTATTGCACTAGTTTAAGGTAGTATAGCAAGATCGTGTGGTTTTTTGACCCACGAACTTAGGTTAAGCCCTTTTGCATTAGAGTTAAGTATATTGTTGCTATTGCAATTAGCTTTAAGTTTTATAAATTGACATCGGCCCTATTGCCTTAGGTATAAGAAATTGATATTGCCCTATTGCACTAGGTATTAAGTTTTTAGGGTACTGACGAGTTCCCCTGCGTCCCTCTCCCCTCGAAATGATCCGCACTCCTCCGCGGAAGTTGGACGCAGGCGACGTGACCCTGCCTAGTGAGGCAGGGGACACAATGAGGAGGAGTGTGTCGCCTCCCGTGGACGTCCCTAGAGGGGGCAGCGTCCGAAGAAGCGTAGGGGAGTGGGAGGTCGAAATAATAATAAGGAACAAAATGTAAAATACTAATAAAGACAAAACAAAATTGAAACAAAAACCAAAAACCAAAGATAGAATAGAATAATGAATATACAAAAATGTAAACCAAATTGTAAAATAAACAGTAGATAATAAAAAACAGAAATAGACAAATGAAAAGATTGGAACAAAGTTGGATGATTTATTTCAGGAAAAGGACAGAAAGGAAAGAAGGAAATGGAATGGAGAGTGAAAGAAAAGAGAAGGAGAACAAAAAAGGAAGAAAGATAAGTTTAGAGCGAAAAATGACAGTATGAAAGAGGGGAAAGAGGAAAAATCGTAAAAAATTAAATAGATGTTAAGTGACGTGAAATAAAGGCCCTGATCCGCTATACGCAAGGGAATGAGTAAAAAAAAAAGTAGATGTCGATAACATTTGAGTAAACGCAAAAAAAGGTAAATTTATAAAAAAATTATCGATTTCATAAAGTCAAAGAAGAAAAATAATTGCCGAACCGATCGACAAGTTGTGTTATGAGAAAAGTGTACAATGAGTATAAATTTGTATAGTCTTATATATCCCTTGTCACATAGAGTATTAATTTAGTATTATTATTATTATTAAATAATTGTCTGTTTGTCAATGGTGTAAAATTAGCCTCCGTAGGTTGTCTAATATGAGTATTCGTTTATTTTTATTTTTTTATATTATCACGCCTTTTTCCCAGTAGGGGTAGGCAGAGGTGAATGAAGAACACCCACATTTCGCCAGATGTGGTCAGATTAGGTCCAGTGTAACAGGAGGCGAGTCTGTTACCACTTTATTGGGACCACCCCACACACACACAAAGATGATATCAGTGTGCGGGTTTCCTCACGATGTTTTCCTTCACCGTCTGTATCTCGCTGTTGTAACTAAAGTTCACAAATGTACATACCTTAAATATTAAGTCATTGGTACATGCCGAGGTTTGAACCCGCGACCTTCAGAATGAAAGCCGCACGCTCTAACCATTAGGCCAGCGAGCCAGTATTCGTTTAGATAATTAATATTTCTGAAATCTTTGTAAAATGAAACAATGGTTTGATACGACTTTGTAGCGCGCAGTTGGGAGTCATGCGGACTGAAACCGGAGTTCGATGGCCCATTTCCAGATATAGTTAATGCAATACAGTGGATTGAAGGTAGGATCTTAAAACAAAGTAGTATAAGCTTTATTATTTTGTATCAAGGTTCTAGATACCCCATACTGAGCATCGGTGCGTTCCGTAGGAGATCCCGGAACCCCTTCTAATGCACTGAAGGAGACCACCGAGGGGGTTTTAGTGGGTAGAAGCCCCACATAATCTTGTCTTCCCCCCAGAAACAAGGTATCTTTTAAGAATTCCCCTGCGAGAAAAAAAAATAAAAGGTACCCCATACTATTGTTAGTGTTAACGGAATCGCTTTTACTTCATTAGAATTTGAAAGGTTTCATACTATTAACTGCATCATCCACGTGAAGTTACCGACATACTCTACAAATAATGGCCAAATGGAAAACTTTGTACAATATATAAAAAAGCAATTTAAATTTGCAAGTCAGCACGGGTTGTATGTAACTGTTAACTACCGCAAATGTAAATACTGTCACAAAATTCTTCTTCGCTAAATTAGTTGTTGGCGGTAAAAGCGGTGTCTTGGCAGCTTAAGAGAGGACGAGACAGTGTACCAGCGGCGATACACGCAATGACACGCGATTTGTTATTAGAAAACGGTGTTAGTACCGCAATACCAAAATAAAAAATTGATCCTTTTACCTAATATGTATAAGCGTTCTCCCTCAACAAGGTTTATAGCATCTTCTGTTTCTGCTACATAAGAGTATACAGCAAAAACGGTATCGCCTCTTCGAACGATGACTGGAGCTTCTAAAAAAAATTAATAAGGAAAATATATTATCGTACATTAATAAATAAACATGATGATTTCATTTTGTATTTATATAAATTATTCATAACGTTGTTATGCCCACAATACAAAATAAAACTGATGTCGATAATGTGCGATTAATCAGTTCCAGCAATGTACGCACAGTACATTATCTAACAACTAATGTTACTCCAGCGGTTAAAACTTTTAAACAGTAATCCATTAATCTCATTCCTATGGTTCATATATATATATATATATATATATATATATATGTGTGTGTGTGTGTATTTAAACTAGTAATAGCGGGATTAATATTATATCACATTATATAATAGAGAGACTGGAGTAAATTGGTACTTTTATTTAATGGACATACGATGAACACAGACAACCCTATATGTCTGTGAACCAATTAAACAATTATTCAATTACCTGATAAAATGCCAGATATCAATTTAAATATTATTATTAACGTAAGTTACAGTTAGTTATTTTTTAAAGAAATGTTAAAAAAAAATATTTATGAGAAAAAGAAAATACTTGAAATTTTATTTACCTGGAAATTCTTGTTCTCTAGCTATACTCATCGATACATCTGCTTCTAAAAATATATTGTTTAATTTAGTTGTATTCGTTGCCAACATGTAAATATTTAATATAATGTGTAACACACATAGATAAGTGAATAATAAGACAGAAAGTTTGAAAATTTTTTATTTTGAATTTGTCTTATAATGAATTTTGGATTAAGACAAATTATTAGATTTTTCCGTGTTACCAATAGATTTATGTTCCAAATTTTTATAAGAATTTAAACGTACCTTGTATTTCCAGGAGCTTTCTGGATGTCCGTTTAGCGGGAACTGTAAGATGTTCTTCTTCATACTGATTGTCCCTTGTTGATTTAGGTTTAAATTCAACACTTAATTCTTCCACTTCGCTTACTTCATACGTAGGTTTTTTGTTTTTACGTTTAATGACCATTTCAATGTTTTTCTCTGACTCATCATCACTAATTGTTACTTCATCTATATTACTATTATCTTCGATTTCTTTAAAATATTTAATAGAAGTTTCAGCAGATCCTTCAACTTGAGTAAGTTCTTTTTTGGGTTTAATTTTGACTTTACTTGTTAAGGTAGTCTCTTCAATAGGACTCTTTTCTGTTTTAGTTTTTACATCAAATGTAATTCCTTCTTCATCATTTATAGTGTACTTAGGTTTATGATCTAATTTTATGTTTACGTCTTCTGAAATTTCTGGAACTATATTAGTAGTAACGGACTTAAAAATCTTTGATGTTATTTCATCTTCGTTTATTTGTTTATATTCTTTAGGCTTTTTCAAAGAAAAAGTAACCTCTGTTGTTTTATCGTCATCTGTATTATTTTCTATTACTTCAGTTATTTGTGGATGATCGATTTCTTCATAAAATTTAATAAAAGCCTCGTCAGCTTCCTCGACTAATGTCGTTGGACGTTGTTGTTTCAATTTTACTTTACTTGACATTGAAATTTCTTCTTCTGCATAAGAATCCAAATGAATACTGAATTCTTGTTCAACATCCTCTTTAGTTTTTACAGTTTTTGGTCTAAATGTCACTATTTCTGGCTCTGCTTCTTCGGGTAAGTCGCTAGATAATTTCGGAACAGGTTTCAACTTCTTTTTAATGATTACTTCATCAGTTATGTCTTCTATCTTTTTATTGCCAAGTTTTTTTGGTGTAATAACAAATTGTTCAGGTTCATCAAAAATTTGTAGATTTTCATCACTTTTAGGTAAATTTTGTTCAGTTACTGACTCGGATTTAGTCTTGATGTTTTCTTTTATATCCTCCGAATCGAATCTAACTTTTTCCAAAGTAGACTTTTCAATATCAGGTAGTTTTTTTGCTTCTACGATTGTCTTTTTATGTTTTATTGCTTCTTTCACATTACGTGATAGTATACCATTTTGACGAATGCTCCCAATTGAGCTTATAATAGGTTTTATAATTTCTGGAGGCCATTCAGTAACGTGGTTGATTCGACTTTTTAATTGGAATTTTGGCAAAATTATTGATGAAGTATCTTGTTTAATTGGAGTCACAGTTTTCTTTAGTTTAAGTTTTTTAAATTGAGGAGCTTCAAAACTTTCAATAAATTGTGGTTTACTTGGCTCAAAAATTTTTCTTTCTATTTTAAGAGGTATTTTTAAAGGTTTCTCTTTTACTTTTAATAACTCTTCTTTCGGTTCAGTCGGCCACACATCTATATTTTCCGATTCTTTTTTAAGCTGTTGCGTTTCCGTTGTAATTAGTGGTACATCTTTTCCATCATTATTCACACTTCTTTCATTAATTGTATATTCCATCTTATCAGGTTTTTCTAAGTCATATTTTTCTACACCTGGAAGTGGTTGAACTTTAGCTGGCTTACGTTTAAGTTTTACTGCCTCTTTTACGTTACGTGATAGTTCACCGTTTTGTTTTATAATACCTAAATTAGTAATAATTAACTTTAGTTCTTTTGGTGGCCAATCTTCGATTATTTTAATACGGCTTTTTAGTTGAAATTTCGGCAGTATAACAGATGAATTTGGCTCTGTTTTAGGTTTAATAATGGATTTCTTTAACTTGACTTTCATTAGAGGTAAGTTTTCGGTTGTCTGAGCGTATTGTGCCATTTTTACGTTCACTCGCTCTATTTTTATTGGAATTAATTCTTTAGCTTTTGGTTTTTCTTCCGCTTCATATTCTGTTTTTATTTCTTCTTCAATTTTCTCTCCTTCAGGCATCACTTTATCTGGTGTGCTAACGATATCTACAACAAAAAAATCATAAAATTGAAAATCAAGTATGTCCTTTGACATGGTACCAATTATATATTATAAAATCTTTAGAGGTTCATATTATTTTTATCAATACCATGTAATTATTACAAAAAGTATAGTTTAATATGTAAATTAAATATAAATAACACTTCGAAAGGAAGACATAGTTGCAAAATACTTTACAATTGCTTTTCGCTTGTAGGATTAAACAGAAAATCGAAGAACAAGAGAAAAATTTTCATATCCTTAAGGTAAAATTATGAACATCTGGTAGTTTTTATAGCAAAATACCATCAAATTGAAAGTCAGTGTCATCTTTAATATAACAAAACGGAAATAACGCTTTAAAGTTTTCAAAGCTTTCTCAGCAATGAGTAAAGACTAGTTCCGCCACATGCTAGCCAAGTGAGCGCTAGTGAATGCTGCACGTCTTTGAAAGCTGTTGTTGTTTAAACATGCTTCCGAGGCCATGTTATCAAAATTATACAAAAAGTGAAAGTAAACCTAAAAGAACTGATTTATTATTATACACATAAAATAAAGTTCTTACAGAGATGATCTCAAATAAAGACAAAAAATATAAAAATCGATGATTTTTTGTATAATTAGTAATTAGTGAGGTGGTCTCTGCCTACCCCACTAGGAACGAGGCGTGATATGTGTGTATGTATGTAGTATTTTTTATCTTGGTCAAGTAAAATACGATTCTATAAAATATTTATAATATTCTAATTATTATTTAAAGATAATTTGCGAGTTAAAAAAAGTATACCAAAATAGTGAATTTCAACCCAACTATGACTACCACTTCTAAATTAATTTTTATTAAGAAACAATCATTACCATAAGTTCAGTTTTAGATATCTTACATATAAGTTAAGTTTTTTATATATCTTTTTATGATTGTCAGTAATTATTTCAGGTAAAGTTTATGATTTGTGCAATAAGTGTTTTGATCCTAACTCCTTTTAATTATTAGGTTAATAATCTTCCATAGCAGCTCACCTTCTTTTTTCGGAACTTCTTCGTCAGTGGCCTTTTTGGGCAGCTCCGTAATTTGTCCTTTATCAGAAACCTCCTCGCTTTCCTCGAGAGTTATCTCCTTCATAACACCTGACGTGACTGGCTCTTCGCCTTGCTTTTCGACAGTAGTGATTTTATTCACAGCTTCCTTAGGAGCTTTCTTCCTTTTGACCACCGGTTTTGTTGTCTTAGTTGGTTGAGGTTCAATGTATTCCATCTTCACTTCATCTATTGTTACACGATCTCCTTCTTCTTTACTGGCATTAACTGCTTGTGGTTCGAGTAAATCATTTAGTGGAGTTGTTGTCTCTTCGAGAATGTCCTCTGCTATGTGATCTGTAATGACAGACAAATTGCTTTATTATTAATTTATTGTACACATTTAATGTTAAGAATATTAGATTTTTATGCAGAGAGAATTAAAAAAATCATAATAGTATAAATCATAATATGTTAATATATAATTATAATATAACTGAGTTACGGGCAAAATCATAGATAATAAATAAATAAAAATTCTAAGTTAAAATACACTTAAATATTGAATGAAGTGTTATGTGAGATCATGTTTGAGTTTCGAATGTCTTAATTTATTTATATCATATAAACGTAAGGTATAGAAAAAAATAAGATGATTGAAATATTGAAGAAATTTTTTGGTTGTTTAAATGTTTTGAGTTGAATACAAAGGATGTGTATGGTTAGTATAATTAGACATCGAGCAATCTACCGGTTCTAACATGAACAAAATAAATGTGAATGTGAAGTTAAAAAACATAATTACTGTTGCATCGATCTCTTTAAACAAAGTATAGCAGTACACAGGTTAACATAACACTTATATAATTTTTTGTAAATGAAAACATTAGATAAATGCTACATAGTAAAGTATAAATATTGCATTTTAGGGAGGTGGAATGTTTGTTAAGTGTATTGGTCCTTACTCCTATTACACAGTCATTATTTAGAATGTATAATGTTTTATCGAGAGTTGGTGTCATAACTAAACACACAATCATGTCTTAAGCATTATTATATAAGAGGTTTTAAACACGGTCTAAATATTGTTGTATTCTTTCATATCTCGCACATTCGGGATCCGCGAACCTTGAGTTCAATAGAGCTATGAGTTATTAAAAAAACATCATTCGAAAAAAAAATGTATTTTCCCTATTTGACAGAAATATTTGACAGCAGATAACTTAGACTGTAATTATGCATTTGAGATCACGATAAATATTGTAGGCTACTATGTTGATGCTTATAGAATAGGGATTAGGTATTAAGTTGATACCCTGTGTATATTCGGTTATCCGGCAGCTTTTACGAAATGCCCTGTGATGTCTTGTGATATTAAAGTATACAATATTGTTAAGACACTAATCACAATAAAAAAAATAAATTACATTTTCTTAACTAATAGTTATCCTTCTATATAAACTAATAATTAGTTATTAAAGTACTCGTAATCGTAAATTAGATAAAGTACATCAAGCAGACAATCGCTATAACAAACAAAAACAAAATTAAAAACAAATTTAAAGATTTATTCCGATAATATAGATTTAATCAATTCACAATTTTTATTGACTATGACGTTATGAATAAGAAGAAGTGTAAATACAGAGTGGTCCAATTATATGTATTATTATTTTGTACGTATGTTGTGTAGTATTTAAGAAATATTACTAATTATAGGCATACCTTATCTTTTATAAATTCAGTAAACTCAAAAAAAAAAACGCTTACCTTCTTCCTTAAAAACTTTTAAAATGGTTTTCACAGGCAAATCGATAACGTCTTCTTTAAAAAGGAAATTCTCGCATTCCACGCCAGATTTTTCTTTCACATCACCTGTGGTGATAGGCTCTACGTCTTGTGTGTCGACAGTAGTGATTTCGTTCAACTCTTGCTTAGGGCCTTTCTTCTTTTTGATAACCCGCTTTGTCGTTGTGGTCTGTTTAATTTCACCTGTGTCCGTGTTTACTTCATCAACCTTAACTAGTTCCGGCTCCTCTTCTATGAGAGTAGCTTTTAGAGGTTCGAGTAAGTCATCTAATAACGATGTAGTGTCGTCGAGTATTTCCTCTGTAGTGTGTACAGTAATGACAGGTGACTCGTCATCGTGTTGTGTGGTTGTGATTTGAGTAGTTTCGAGTTTAGGACCTACCTTCTTTTTGATTATTCGTTTAGTTACCTTCTTCCGTTGTGGCTTACCTTCTTCGCTCAAAACTTCCTCGACGGTGGTCTCCTCGGGCAGCTCGACGTCTAGTTCTTTATCAGTTACTTCTTCGATTTTCTCCGGAACTTCCTCTTTCACAACGACTGTGGTGATTGGTTCTTTGCCTTGTCTCTCGACAGTAGTGATTTCGGTCACCTCTTGCTTAGGGCCTTTTTTCTTTTTGATCACCCGCTTTGTCGTTGTGATCTGTTTAGTTTCTCCCGTTTCCGTCTTCACTTGATCAACCTTAACTAGTTCCGGCTCCTCTTCGATGAGAGTAGCTTTTTGAGGTTCGAGTAAATCGTCTAATAACGATGTAGTGTCGTCGAGTATTTCCTCTGTAGTGTGTACAGTAATGACAGGTGACTCGTCATCGTGTTGTGTGGTTGTGATTTGTGTAGTTTCAACTTTGGGACCTACCTTCTTTTTGATTATTCGTTTAGTTACCTTCTTCCGTTGTGGCTTACCTTCTTCGCTCGGAACTTCTTCGAAGGTGGTCTCCTCCGGCATCTCAACGACTTGTTCTTTATCAGTTACTTCTTCGATTTTCTCCGGAACTTCCTCTTTCACAACGACTGTGGTGATTGGCTCTTCGCCTTGTCTCTCCAAAGTAGTGATTTCGGTCACCTCTTGCTTAGGGCCTTTTGTCTTTTTGATCACCCGCTTTGTCGTTGTGGTCTGTTTAGTGTCTCCCGTTTCCGTCTTCACTTGATCAACCTTAACTAGTTCCGGCTCCTCTTCGATGAGAGTAGCTTTTTGAGGTTTGAGCAAATCGTCTAATAACGATGTAGTGTCGTCGAGTATTTCCTCTGTAGTGTGTACAGTAATGACAGGTGACTCGTCATCGTGTTGTGTGGTTGTGATTTGTGTAGTTTCGACTTTGGGACCTACCTTCTTTTTGATTATTCGTTTATTTACCATCTTCCGTTGTGGCTTACCATCTTCGCTCGGAACTTTTTCGAGGGTGGTCTCCTCGGGCAGCTCGACGACTTGTTCTTTATCAGTTATTTCTTCGATTTTCTCCGGAACTTCCTGTTTCACAACGACAGTGGTGATTGGCTCTTCGACTTGTCTCTCGACAGTAGTGATTTCGGTCACCTCTTGCTTAGGGCCTTTCTTCTTTTTGATCACCCGCTTTGTCGTTGTGGTCTGTTTAGTGTCTCCCGTTTCCGTCTTCACTTGATCAACCTTAACTAGTTCCGGCTCCTTTTCGATGAGAGTAGCTTTTTGAAGTTCGAGTAAATCGTCTAATAACGATGTAGTGTCGTCGAGTGTTTCCTCTGTTGTGTGTACAGTAATGACAGGTGACTCGTTATCGTGTTGTGTGGTTATGATTTGTGTAGTTTCAACTTTGGGACCTACCTTCTTTTTGATTATTCGTTTAGTTACCATCTTCCGTTGTGGCTTACCTTCTTCGCTCGGAACTTCTTCGACGGTGGTCTCTTCGGGCAGCTCGACGACTTGTTCTTTATCAGTTATTTCTTCGATTTTCTCCGGAACTTCCTGTTTCACAACGACAGTGGTGATTGGCTCTTCGCCTTGTCTCTCGACAGTAGTGATTTCGGTCACCTCTTGCTTAGGGCCTTTCTTCTTTTTGATCACCCGCTTTGTCGTTGTGGTCTGTTTAGTGTCTCCCGTTTCCGTCTTCACTTGATCAACCTTAACTAGTTCCGGCTCCTCTTCGATGAGAGTAGCTTTTTGAGTTTCGAGTAAATCGTCTAATAACGATGTAGTGTCGTCGAGTATTTCCTCTGTAGTGTGTACAGTAATGACAGGTGACTCGTCATCGTGTTGTGTGGTTGTGATTTGTGTAGTTTCGAGTTTAGGACCTACCTTCTTTTCGATTATTCGTTTAGTTACCTTCTTCCGTTGTGGCTTACCTTCTTCGCTCGGAACTTCTTCGAAGGTGGTCTCCTCCGGCATCTCGACGACTTGTTCTTTATCAGTTACTTCTTCGATTTTCTCCGGAACTTCCTCTTTCACAACGACAGTGGTGATTGGCTCTTCGCCTTGTCTCTCGACAGTAGTGATTTCGGTCACCTCTTGCTTAGGGCCTTTCTTCTTTTTGATCACCCGCTTTGTCGTTGTGGTCTGTTTAGTGTCTCCCGTTTCCGTCTTCACTTGATCAACCTTAACTAGTTCCGGCTCTTCTTCGATGAGAGTAGCTTTTTGAAGTTCGATTAAATCGTCTAATAACGATGTAGTGTCGTCGAGTGTTTCCTCTGTAGTGTGTACAGTAATGACAGGTGACTCGTCATCGTGTTGTGTGGTTGTGATTTGTGTAGTTTCAACTTTGGGACCTACCTTCTTTTCGATTATTCGTTTAGTTACCTTCTTCCGTTGTGGCTTACCTTCTTCGCTCGGAACTTCTTCGAAGGTGGTCTCCTCCGGCATCACGACGACTTGTTCTTTATCAGTTACTTCCTCGATTTTCTCCGGAACTTCCTCTTTCACAACGACAGTGGTGATTGGCTCTTCGCCTTGTCTCTCGACAGTAGTGATTTCGGTCACCTCTTGCTTAAGGCCTTTCTTCTTTTTGATCACCCGCTTTGTAGTTGTGGTCTGTTTAGTGTCTCCCGTTTCCGTCTTCACTTGATCAACCTTAACTAGTTCCGGCTCTACTTCGATGAGAGTAGCTTTTTGAGGTTCGAGTAAATCGTCTAATAACGATGTAGTGTCGTCGAGTGTTTCCTCTGTAGTGTGTACAGTAATGACAGGTGACTCGTCATCGTGTTGTGTGGTTGTGATTTGTGTAGTTTCGAGTTTAGGACCTACCTTCTTTTTGATTATTCGTTTAGTTACCTTCTTCCGTTGTGGCTTACCTTCTTCGCTCGGAACTTCTTCGAAGGTGGTTTCCTCCGGCATCTCGACGACTTGTTCTTTATCAGTTATTTCTTCGATTTTCTCCGGAACTTCCTCTTTCACAACGACTGTGGTGATTGGCTCTTCGCCTTGTCTCTCCACAGTAGTAATTTCGGTCACCTCTTGCTTAGGGCCTTTCTTCTTTTTGATCACCCGCTTTGTCGTTGTGGTCTGTTTAGTGTCTCCCGTTTCAGTCTTCACTTGATCAACCTTAACTAGTTCCGGCTCTTCTTCGATGAGAGTAGCTTTTTGAGGTTCGATTAAATCGTCTAATAACGATGTAGTGTCGTCGAGTGTTTCCTCTGTAGTGTGTACAGTAATGATAGGTGACTCGTCATCGTGTTGTGTGGTTGTGATTTGTGTAGTTTCAACTTTGGGACCTACCTTCTTTTTGATTATTCGTTTAGTTACCTTCTTCCGTTGTGGCTTACCTTCTTCGCTCGGAACTTCTTCGACGGTGGTCTCCTCGGGCAGCTCAACGACTTGTACTTTATCAGTTATTTCTTCGATTTTCTCCGGAACTTCCTCTTTCACAACGACAGTGGTGATTGGCTCTTCGCCTTGTCTCTCCACAGTAGTGATTTCGGTCACCTCTTGCTTAGGGCCTTTCTTCTTTTTGATCACCCGCTTTGTCGTTGTGGTCTGTTTAGTTTCTCCCGTTTCCGTCTTCACTTGATCAACATTATCTTGTTCCGACTCTTCTTCGGTGAGAGTAGCTTTTTGAGGTTCGGGTAAATCATCTAATAACAATGTAGTGTCGTCAAGTGTTTCCTCTGTAGTGTGTACAGTAACGATAGGTGCCTCGTCGTCATTTTGTGTAGTTGTGATTTGTGTAGTTTCGACTTTGGGACCTACCTTCTTTTCGATTATTCGTTTAGTTACCTTCTTCCGTTGTGGCTTACCTTCTTCGCTCGGAACTTCTTCGAAGGTGGTCTCCTCCGGCATCACGACGACTTGTTCTTTATCAGTTACTTCTTCGATTTTCTCCGGAACTTCCTCTTTCACAAAGACAGTGGTGATTGGCTCTTCGCCTTGTCTCTCCACAGTAGTGATTTCGGTCACCTCTTGCTTAGGGCCTTTCTTCTTTTTGATCACCCGCTTTGTCGTTGTGGTCTGTTTAGTTTCTCCCGTTTCCGTCTTCACTTGATCAACCTTAACTACTTCCGGCTCTTCTTCGATGAGAGTAGCTTTTAGAGGTTCGAGTAAATCGTCTAATAACGATGTAGTGTCGTCGAGTGTTTCCTCTGTAGTGTGTACAGTAATGACAGGTGACTCGTCATCGTGTTGTGTGGTTGTGATTTGTGTAGTTTCAACTTTGGGACCTACCTTCTTTTTGATTATTCGTTTAGTTACCTTCTTCCGTTGTGGCTGACCTTCTTCGCTCGGAACTTCTTCGAAGGTGGTCTCCTCCGGCATCTCAACGACTTGTTCTTTATCAGTTACTTCTTCGATTTTCTCCGGAACTTCCTCTTTCACAACGACAGTGGTGATTGGCTCTTCGCCTTGTCTTTCGACAGTAGTGATTTCGGTCACCTCTTGCTTAGGGCCTTTCTTCTTTTTGATCACCCGCTTTGTCGTTGTGGTCTGTTTAGTTTCTCCCGTTTCCGTCTTCACTTGATCAACCTTAACTAGTTCCGGCTCCTCTTCGATGAGAGTAGCTTTTTGAGGTTCGAGTAAATCGTCTAATAACGATGTAGTGTCGTCGAGTATTTCCTCTGTAGTGTGTACAGTAATGACAGGTGACTCGTCATCGTGTTGTGTGGTTGTGATTTGTGTAGTTTCGAGTTTAGGACCTACCTTCTTTTCGATTATTCGTTTAGTTACCTTCTTCCGTTGTGGCTTACCTTCTTCGCTCGGAACTTCTTCGAAGGTGGTCTCCTCCGGCATCTCGACGACTTGTTCTTTATCAGTTACTTCTTCGATTTTCTCCGGAACTTCCTCTTTCACAACGACTGTAGTGATTGGCTCTTCGCCTTGTCTCTCGACAGTAGTGATTTCGGTCACCCCTTGCTTAGGGCCTTTCTTCTTTTTGATCACCCGCTTTGTCGTTGTGGTCTGTTTAGTTTCTCCCGTTTCCGTCTTCACTTGATCAACCTTAACTAATTCCGGCTCTTCTTCGATGAGAGTAGCTTTTAGAGGTTCAAGTAAATCGTCTAATAACGATGTAGTGTCGTCGAGTGTTTCCTCTGTAGTGTGTACAGTAATGACAGGTGACTCGTCATCGTGTTGTGTGGTTGTGATTTGTGTAGTTTCAACTTTGGGACCTACCTTCTTTTTGATTATTCGTTTAGTTACCTTCTTCCGTTGTGGCTTACCTTCTTCGCTCGGAACTTCTTCGAAGGTGGTCTCCTCCGGCATCTCAACGACTTGTTCTTTATCAGTTACTTCTTCGATTTTCTCCGGAACTTCCTCTTTCACAACGACAGTGGTGATTGGCTCTTCGCCTTGTCTTTCGACAGTAGTGATTTCGGTCACCTCTTGCTTAGGGCCTTTCTTCTTTTTGATCACCCGCTTTGTCGTTGTGGTCTGTTTAGTTTCTCCCGTTTCCGTCTTCACTTGATCAACCTTAACTAGTTCCGGCTCCTCTTCGATGAGAGTAGCTTTTTGAGGTTCGAGTAAATCGTCTAATAACGATGTAGTGTCGTCGAGTATTTCCTCTGTAGTGTGTACAGTAATGACAGGTGACTCGTCATCGTGTTGTGTGGTTGTGATTTGTGTAGTTTCGAGTTTAGGACCTACCTTCTTTTTGATTATTCGTTTAGTTACCTTCTTCCGTTGTGGCTTACCTTCTTCGCTCGGAACTTCTTCGAAGGTGGTCTCCTCCGGCATCTCGACGACTTGTTCTTTATCAGTTACTTCCTCGATTTTCTCCGGAACTTCCTCTTTCACAACGACAGTGGTGATTGGCTCTTCGCCTTGTCTCTCGACAGTAGTGATTTCGGTCACCTCTTGCTTAGGGCCTTTCTTCTTTTTGATCACCCGCTTTGTCGTTGTGGTCTGTTTAGTGTCTCCCGTTTCCGTCTTCACTTGATCAACCTTAACTAGTTCCGGCTCCTCTTCGATGAGAGTAGCTTTTTGAGGTTCGAGTAAATCGTCTAATAACGATGTAGTGTCGTCGAGTATTTCCTCTGTAGTGTGTATAGTAATGACAGGTGACTCGTCATCGTGTTGTGTGGTTGTGATTTGTGTAGTTTCGAGTTTAGGACCTACCTTCTTTTCGATTATTCGTTTAGTTACCTTCTTCCGTTGTGGCTTACCTTCTTCGCTCGGAACTTCTTCGAAGGTGGTCTCCTCCGGCATCTCGACGACTTGTTCTTTATCAGTTACTTCTTCGATTTTCTCCGGAACTTCCTCTTTCACAACGACAGTGGTGATTGGCTCTTCGCCTTGTCTCTCGACAGTAGTGATTTCGGTCACCTCTTGCTTAGGGCCTTTTTTCTTTTTGATCACCCGCTTTGTCGTTGTGGTCTGTTTAGTGTCTCCCGTTTCAGTCTTCACTTGATCAACCTTAACTAGTTCCGGCTCTTCTTCGATGAGAGTAGCTTTTTGAGGTTCGATTAAATCGTCTAATAACGATGTAGTGTCGTCGAGTGTTTCCTCTGTAGTGTGTACAGTAATGATAGGTGACTCGTCATCGTGTTGTGTGGTTGTGATTTGTGTAGTTTCAACTTTGGGACCTACCTTCTTTTTGATTATTCGTTTAGTTACCTTCTTCCGTTGTGGCTTACCTTCTTCGCTCGGAACTTCTTCGACGGTGGTCTCCTCGGGCAGCTCAACGACTTGTACTTTATCAGTTATTTCTTCGATTTTCTCCGGAACTTCCTCTTTCACAACGACAGTGGTGATTGGCTCTTCGCCTTGTCTCTCCACAGTAGTGATTTCGGTCACCTCTTGCTTAGGGCCTTTCTTCTTTTTGATCACCCGCTTTGTTGTTGTGGTCTGTTTAGTTTCTCCCGTTTCCGTCTTCACTTGATCAACATTATCTTGTTCCGACTCTTCTTCGGTGAGAGTAGCTTTTTGAGGTTCGGGTAAATCATCTAATAACAATGTAGTGTCGTCGAGTGTTTCCTCTGTAGTGTGTACAGTAATGACAGGTGACTCGTCATCGTGTTGTGTGGTTGTGATTTGTGTAGTTTCAACTTTGGGACCTACCTTCTTTTCGATTATTCGTTTAGTTACCTTCTTCCGTTGTGGCTTACCTTCTTCGCTCGGAACTTCTTCGAAGGTGGTCTCCTCCGGCATCTCGACGACTTGTTCTTTATCAGTTATTTCTTCGATTTTCTCCGGAACTTCCTCTTTCACAACGACTGTGGTGATTGGCTCTTCGCCTTGTCTCTCCACAGTAGTAATTTCGGTCACCTCTTGCTTAGGGCCTTTCTTCTTTTTGATCACCCGCTTTGTCGTTGTGGTCTGTTTAGTTTCTCCCGTTTCCGTCTTCACTTGATCAACTTTAACTAGTTCCGGCTCCTCCTCGATGAGAGTAGCTTTTTGAGGTTCGAGTAAATCGTCTAATAACGATGTAGTGTCGTCGAGTATTTCCTCTGTAGTGTGTACAGTAACAATAGGTGCCTCGTCGTCTTGTTGTGTGGTTGTGATTTGTGTAGTTTCGACTTTGGGACCTACCTTCTTTTTGATTATTCGTTTAGTTACCTTCTTCCGTTGTGGCTTACCGTCTTCGCTCGGAACTTCTTCGAAGGTGGTCTCCTCCGGCATCTCGACGACTTGTTCTTTATCAGTTATTTCTTCGATTTTCTCCGGAACTTCCTCTTTCACAACGACAGTGGTGATTGGCTCTTCGCCTTGTCTCTCGACAGTAGTGATTTCGGTCACCTCTTGCTTAGGGCCTTTCATCTTTTTGATCACCCGCTTTGTCGTTGTGGTCTGTTTAGTTTCTCCCGTTTCCGTCTTCACTTGATCAACCTTAACTAGTTCCGGCTCTTCTTCGATGAGAGTAGCTTTTTGAGGTTCGAGTAAATCGTCTAATAACGATGTAGTGTCGTCGAGTATTTCCTCTGTAGTGTGTACAGTAACAATAGGTGCCTCGTCGTCTTGTTGTGTGGTTGTGATTTGTGTAGTTTCGACTTTGGGACCCACCTTCTTTTTGATTATTCGTTTAGTTACCTTCCTCCGTTGTGGCTTACCGTCTTCGCTCGGAACTTCTTCGAAGGTGGTCTCCTCCGGCATCTCGACGACTTGTTCTTTATCAGTTATTTCTTCGATTTTCTCCGGAACTTCCTCTTTCACAACGACAGTGGTGATTGGCTCTTCGCCTTGTCTCTCGACAGTAGTGATTTCGGTCACCTCTTGCTTAGGGCCTTTCATCTTTTTGATCACCCGCTTTGTCGTTGTGGTCTGTTTAGTTTCTCCCGTTTCCGTCTTCACTTGATCAACCTTAACTAGTTCCGGCTCTTCTTCGATGAGAGTAGCTTTTTGAGGTTCGAG
Source organism: Troides aeacus (assembly GCA_033220335.2). Lineage (NCBI taxonomy): Eukaryota > Metazoa > Arthropoda > Insecta > Lepidoptera > Papilionidae > Troides > Troides aeacus. The sequence continues at coordinate 7,803,691 of CM067268.1, read as the reverse complement.
TAAATCGTCTAATAACGATGTAGTGTCGTCGAGTATTTCCTCTGTAGTGTGTACAGTAACAATAGGTGCCTCGTCGTCTTGTTGTGTGGTTGTGATTTGTGTAGTTTCGAATTTGGGACCCACCTTCTTTTTGATTATTCGTTTAGTTACCTTCCTCCGTAGTGGCTTACCTTCTTCGCTCTGAACTTCTTCGAAGGTGGTCTCCTCCGGCATCTCGACGACTTGTTCTTTATCAGTTACTTCCTCGATTTTCTCCGGAACTTCCTCTTTCACAACGACAGTGGTGATTGGCTCTTCGCCTTGTCTCTCGACAGTAGTGATTTCGGTCACCTCTTGCTTAGGGCCTTTCTTCTTTTTGATCACCCGCTTTGTCGTTGTGGTCTGTTTAGTTTCTCCCGTTTCCGTCTTCACATGATCAACCTTAACTACTTCCGGCTCTTCTTCGATGAGAGTAGCTTTTTGAGGTTCGAGTAAATCGTCTAATAATGATGTAGTGTCGTCGAGTGTTTCCTCTGTAGTGTGTACAGTAACGATAGGTGACTCGTCATCGTGTTGTGTGGTTGTGATTTGTGTAGTTTCGACTTTGGGACCTACCTTCTTTTTGATTATTCGTTTAGTTACCTTCTTCCGTAGTGGCTTACCTTCTTCGCTCGGAACTTCTTCGAAGGTAGTCTCCTCCGGCATCTCGACGACTTGTTCTTTATCAGTTACTTCTTCGATTTTCTCCGGAACTTCCTCTTTCACAACGACAGTGGTGAATGGCTCTTCGCCTTGTCTCTCCACAGTAGTGATTTCGGTCACCTCTTGCTTAGGGCCTTTCTTCTTTTTGATCACCCGCTTTGTCGTTGTGGTCTGTTTAGTTTCTCCCGTTTCCGTCTTCACTTGATCAACCTTAACTACTTCCGGCTCTTCTTCGATGAGAGTAGCTTTTTGAGGTTCGAGTAAATCGTCTAATAACGATGTAGTGTCGTCGAGTATTTCCTCTGTAGTGTGTACAGTAACAATAGGTGCCTCGTCGTCTTGTTGTGTGGTTGTGATTTGTGTAGTTTCGACTTTGGGACCCACCTTCTTTTTGATTATTCGTTTAGTTACCTTCCTCCGTAGTGGCTTACCTTCTTCGCTCTGAACTTCTTCGAAGGTGGTCTCCTCCGGCATCTCGACGACTTGTTCTTTATCAGTTACTTCCTCGATTTTCTCCGGAACTTCCTCTTTCACAACGACAGTGGTGATTGGCTCTTCGCCTTGTCTCTCGACAGTAGTGATTTCGGTCACCTCTTGCTTAGGGCCTTTCTTCTTTTTGATCACCCGCTTTGTCGTTGTGGTCTGTTTAGTTTCTCCCGTTTCCGTCTTCACATGATCAACCTTAACTACTTCCGGCTCTTCTTCGATGAGAGTAGCTTTTTGAGGTTCGAGTAAATCGTCTAATAATGATGTAGTGTCGTCGAGTGTTTCCTCTGTAGTGTGTACAGTAACGATAGGTGACTCGTCATCGTGTTGTGTGGTTGTGATTTGTGTAGTTTCGACTTTGGGACCTACCTTCTTTTTGATTATTCGTTTAGTTACCTTCTTCCGTAGTGGCTTACCTTCTTCGCTCGGAACTTCTTCGAAGGTAGTCTCCTCCGGCATCTCGACGACTTGTTCTTTATCAGTTACTTCTTCGATTTTCTCCGGAACTTCCTCTTTCACAACGACAGTGGTGAATGGCTCTTCGCCTTGTCTCTCCACAGTAGTGATTTCGGTCACCTCTTGCTTAGGGCCTTTCTTCTTTTTGATCACCCGCTTTGTCGTTGTGGTCTGTTTAGTTTCTCCCGTTTCCGTCTTCACTTGATCAACCTTAACTACTTCCGGCTCTTCTTCGATGAGAGTAGCTTTTTGAGGTTCGAGTAAATCGTCTAATAACGATGTAGTGTCGTCGAGTATTTCCTCTGTAGTGTGTACAGTAACAATAGGTGCCTCGTCGTCTTGTTGTGTGGTTGTGATTTGTGTAGTTTCGACTTTGGGACCCACCTTCTTTTTGATTATTCGTTTAGTTACCTTCCTCCGTAGTGGCTTACCTTCTTCGCTCTGAACTTCTTCGAAGGTGGTCTCCTCCGGCATCTCGACGACTTGTTCTTTATCAGTTACTTCCTCGATTTTCTCCGGAACTTCCTCTTTCACAACGACAGTGGTGATTGGCTCTTCGCCTTGTCCCTCGACAGTAGTGATTTCGGTCACCTCTTGCTTAGGGCCTTTCTTCTTTTTGATCACCCGCTTTGTCGTTGTGGTCTGTTTAGTTTCTCCCGTTTCCGTCTTCACATGATCAACCTTAACTACTTCCGGCTCTTCTTCGATGAGAGTAGCTTTTTGAGGTTCGAGTAAATCGTCTAATAATGATGTAGTGTCGTCGAGTGTTTCCTCTGTAGTGTGTACAGTAACGATAGGTGACTCGTCATCGTGTTGTGTGGTTGTGATTTGTGTAGTTTCGACTTTGGGACCTACCTTCTTTTTGATTATTCGTTTAGTTACCTTCTTCCGTTGTGGCTTACCTTCTTCGCTCGGAACTTCTTCGAAGGTGGTCTCCTCCGGCATCTCGACGACTTGTTCTTTATCAGTTACTTCTTCGATTTTCTCCGGAACTTCCTCTTTCACAACAACAGTCATGAATGGCTCTTCGCCTTGTCTCTCCACAGTAGTGATTTCGGTCACCTCTTGCTTAGGGCCTTTCTTCTTTTTGATCACCCGCTTTGTCGTTGTGGTCTGTTTAGTTTCTCCCGTTTCCGTCTTCACTTGATCAACTTTAACTAGTTCCGGCTCCTCCTCGATGAGAGTAGCTTTTTGAGGTTCGAGTAAATCGTCTATTAACGATGTAGTGTCGTCGAGTATTTCCTCTGTAGTGTGTACAGTAACGATAGGTGCCTCGTCGTCTTGTTGTGTGGTTGTGATTTGTGTAGTTTCGACTTTGGGACCTACCTTCTTTTTGATTATTCGTTTAGTTACCTTCCTCCGTAGTGGCTTACCTTCTTCGCTCTGAACTTCTTCGAAGGTGGTCTCCTCCGGCATCTCGACGACTTGTTCTTTATCAGTTACTTCTTCGATTTTCTCCGGAACTTCCTCTTTCACAACGACAGTGGTGAATGGCTCTTCGCCTTGTCTCTCCACAGTAGTGATTTCGGTCACCTCTTGCTTAGGGCCTTTCTTCTTTTTGATCACCCGCTTTGTCGTTGTGGTCTGTTTAGTTTCTCCCGTTTCCGTCTTCACTTGATCAACCTTAACTACTTCCGGCTCTTCTTCGATGAGAGTAGCTTTTAGAGGTTCGAGTAAATCGTCTAATAACGATGTAGTGTCGTCGAGTGTTTCCTCTGTAGTGTGTACAGTAACGATAGGTGACTCGTCATCGTGTTGTGTGGTTGTGATTTGTGTAGTTTCGACTTTGGGACCCACCTTCTTTTTGATTATTCGTTTAGTTACCTTCCTCCGTAGTGGCTTACCTTCTTCGCTCGGAACTTCTTCGAAGGTAGTCTCCTCCGGCATCTCGACGACTTGTTCTTTATCAGTTACTTCTTCGATTTTCTCCGGAACTTCCTCGTTCACAACGACAGTGGTGAATGGCTCTTCGCCTTGTCTCTCCACAGTAGTGATTTCGGTCACCTCTTGCTTAGGGCCTTTCTTCTTTTTGATCACCCGCTTTGTCGTTGTGGTCTGTTTAGTTTCTCCCGTTTCCGTCTTCACTTGATCAACCTTAACTACTTCCGGCTCTTCTTCGATGAGAGTAGCTTTTTGAGGTTCGAGTAAATCGTCTAATAACGATGTAGTGTCGTCAAGTGTTTCCTCTGTAGTGTGTACAGTAACGATAGGTGACTCGTCATCGTGTTGTGTGGTTGTGATTTGTGTAGTTTCGACTTTGGGACCTACCTTCTTTTTGATTATTCGTTTAGTTACCTTCTTCCGTTGTGGCTTACCTTCTTCGCTCGGAACTTCTTCGAAGGTGGTCTCCTCCGGCATCTCGACGACTTGTTCTTTATCAGTTACTTCTTCGATTATCTCCGGAACTTCCTCTTTCACAACGACAGTGATGAATGGCTCTTCGCCTTGTCTCTCCACAGTAGTGATTTCGGTCACCTCTTGCTTAGGGCCTTTCTTCTTTTTGATCACCCGCTTTGTCGTTGTGGTCTGTTTAGTTTCTCCCGTTTCCGTCTTCACTTGATCAACTTTAACTAGTTCCGGCTCCTCCTCGATGAGAGTAGCTTTTTGAGGTTCGAGTAAAACGTCTAATAACGATGTAGTGTCGTCGAGTATTTCCTCTGTAGTGTGTACAGTAACGATAGGTGCCTCGTCGTCTTGTTGTGTGGTTGTGATTTGTGTAGTTTCGACTTTGGGACCCACCTTCTTTTTGATTATTCGTTTAGTTACCTTCCTCCGTAGTGGCTTACCTTCTTCGCTCTGAACTTCTTCGAAGGTGGTCTCCTCCGGCATCTCGACGACTTGTTCTTTATCAGTTACTTCTTCGATTTTCTCCGGAACTTCCTCGTTCACAACGACAGTGGTGAATGGCTCTTCGCCTTGTCTCTCCACAGTAGTGATTTCGGTCACCTCTTGCTTAGGGCCTTTCTTCTTTTTGATCACCCGCTTTGTCGTTGTGGTCTGTTTAGTTTCTCCCGTTTCCGTCTTCACTTGATCAACCTTAACTACTTCCGGCTCCTCCTCGATGAGAGTAGCTTTTTGAGGTTCGAGTAAATCGTCTAATAACGATGTAGTGTCGTCGAGTATTTCCTCTGTAGTGTGTACAGTAACGATAGGTGCCTCGTCGTCTTGTTGTGTGGTTGTGATTTGTGTAGTTTCGACTTTGGGACCTACCTTCTTTTTGATTATTCGTTTAGTTACCTTTCTCCGTAGTGGCTTACCTTCTTCGCTCTGAACTTCTTCGAAGGTGGTCTCCTCCGGCATCTCGACGACTTGTTCTTTATCAGTTACTTCTTCGATTTTCTCCGGAACTTCCTCTTTCACAACGACAGTGGTGATTGGCTCTTCGCCTTGTCTCTCCACAGTAGTGATTTCGGTCACCTCTTGCTTAGGGCCTTTCTTCTTTTTGATCACCCGCTTTGTCGTTGTGGTCTGTTTAGTTTCTCCCGTTTCCGTCTTCACTTGATCAACTTTAACTAGTTCCGGCTCCTCCTCGATGAGAGTAGCTTTTTGAGGTTCGAGTAAAACGTCTAATAACGATGTAGTGTCGTCGAGTATTTCCTCTGTAGTGTGTACAGTAACGATAGGTGCCTCGTCGTCTTGTTGTGTGGTTGTGATTTGTGTAGTTTCGACTTTGGGACCCACCTTCTTTTTGATTATTCGTTTAGTTACCTTCCTCCGTAGTGGCTTACCTTCTTCGCTCTGAACTTCTTCGAAGGTGGTCTCCTCCGGCATCTCGACGACTTGTTCTTTATCAGTTACTTCTTCGATTTTCTCCGGAACTTCCTCGTTCACAACGACAGTGGTGAATGGCTCTTCGCCTTGTCTCTCCACAGTAGTGATTTCGGTCACCTCTTGCTTAGGGCCTTTCTTCTTTTTGATCACCCGCTTTGTCGTTGTGGTCTGTTTAGTTTCTCCCGTTTCCGTCTTCACTTGATCAACCTTAACTACTTCCGGCTCTTCTTCGATGAGAGTAGCTTTTTGAGGTTCGAGTAAATCGTCTAATAACGATGTAGTGTCGTCGAGTGTTTCCTCTGTAGTGTGTACATTAACGATAGGTGACTCGTCATCGTGTTGTGTGGTTGTGATTTGTGTAGTTTCGACTTTGGGACCTACCTTCTTTTTGATTATTCGTTTAGTTACCTTCTTCCGTTGTGGCTTACCTTCTTCGCTCGGAACTTCTTCGAAGGTGGTCTCCTCCGGCATCTCGACGACTTGTTCTTTATCAGTTACTTCTTCGATTTTCTCCGGAACTTCCTCTTTCACAACGACAGTGATGAATGGCTCTTTGCCTTGTCTCTCCACAGTAGTGATTTCGGTCACCTCTTGCTTAGGGCCTTTCTTCTTTTTGATCACCCGCTTTGTCGTTGTGGTCTGTTTAGTTTCTCCCGTTTCCGTCTTCACTTGATCAACTTTAACTAGTTCCGGCTCCTCCTCGATGAGAGTAGCTTTTTGAGGTTCGAGTAAATCGTCTAATAACGATGTAGTGTCGTCGAGTATTTCCTCTGTAGTGTGTACAGTAACGATAGGTGCCTCGTCGTCTTGTTGTGTGGTTGTGATTTGTGTAGTTTCGACTTTGGGACCTACCTTCTTTTTGATTATTCGTTTAGTTACCTTCCTCCGTAGTGGCTTACCTTCTTCGCTCTGAACTTCTTCGAAGGTGGTCTCCTCCGGCATCTCGACGACTTGTTCTTTATCAGTTACTTCTTCGATTTTCTCCGGAACTTCCTCTTTCACAACGACAGTGGTGATTGGCTCTTCGCCTTGTCTCTCCACAGTAGTGATTTCGGTCACCTCTTGCTTAGGGCCTTTCTTCTTTTTGATCACCCGCTTTGTCGTTGTGGTCTGTTTAGTTTCTCCCGTTTCCGTCTTCACTTGATCAACTTTAACTAGTTCCGGCTCCTCCTCGATGAGAGTAGCTTTTTGAGGTTCGAGTAAATCGTCTAATAACGATGTAGTGTCGTCGAGTATTTCCTCTGTAGTGTGTACAGTAACGATAGGTGCCTCGTCGTCTTGTTGTGTGGTTGTGATTTGTGTAGTTTCGACTTTGGGACCCACCTTCTTTTTGATTATTCGTTTAGTTACCTTCCTCCGTAGTGGCTTACCTTCTTCGCTCTGAACTTCTTCGAAGGTGGTCTCCTCCGGCATCTCGACGACTTGTTCTTTATCAGTTACTTCTTCGATTTTCTCCGGAACTTCCTCTTTCACAACGACAGTGGTGAATGGCTCTTCGCCTTGTCTCTCGACAGTAGTGATTTCGGTCACCTCTTGCTTAGGGCCTTTCTTCTTTTTGATCACCCGCTTTGTCGTTGTGGTCTGTTTAGTTTCTCCCGTTTCCGTCTTCACTTGATCAACCTTAACTACTTCCGGCTCTTCTTCGATGAGAGTAGCTTTTTGAGGTTCGAGTAAATCGTCTAATAACGATGTAGTGTCGTCGAGTGTTTCCTCTGTAGTGTGTACAGTAACGATAGGTGACTCGTCATCGTGTTGTGTGGTTGTGATTTGTGTAGTTTCGACTTTGGGACCTACCTTCTTTTTGATTATTCGTTTAGTTACCTTCTTCCGTTGTGGCTTACCTTCTTCGCTCGGAACTTCTTCGAAGGTAGTCTCTTCCGGCATCTCGACGACTTGTTCTTTATCAGTTACTTCTTCGATTTTCTCCGGAACTTCCTCTTTCACAACGACAGTGGTGAATGGCTCTTCGCCTTGTCTCTCGACAGTAGTGATTTCGGTCACCTCTTGCTTAGGGCCTTTCTTCTTTTTGATCACCCGCTTTGTCGTTGTGGTCTGTTTAGTTTCTCCCGTTTCCGTCTTCACTTGATCAACCTTAACTACTTCCGGCTCTTCTTCGATGAGAGTAGCTTTTTGAGGTTCGAGTAAATCGTCTAATAACGATGTAGTGTCGTCGAGTGTTTCCTCTGTAATGTGTACAGTAACGATAGGTGACTCGTCATCGTGTTGTGTGGTTGTGATTTGTGTAGTTTCGACTTTGGGACCTACCTTCTTTTTGATTATTCGTTTAGTTACCTTCTTCCGTAGTGGCTTACCTTCTTCGCTCGGAACTTCTTCGAAGGTAGTCTCCTCCGGCATCTCGACGACTTGTTCTTTATCAGTTACTTCTTCGATTTTCTCCGGAACTTCCTCTTTCACAACGACAGTGGTGAATGGCTCTTCGCCTTGTCTCTCCACAGTAGTGATTTCGGTCACCTCTTGCTTAGGGCCTTTCTTCTTTTTGATCACCCGCTTTGTCGTTGTGGTCTGTTTAGTTTCTCCCGTTTCCGTCTTCACTTGATCAACCTTAACTACTTCCGGCTCTTCTTCGATGAGAGTAGCTTTTTGAGGTTCGAGTAAATCGTCTAATAACGATGTAGTGTCGTCGAGTGTTTCCTCTGTAGTGTGTACAGTAACGATAGGTGACTCGTCATCGTGTTGTGTGGTTGTGATTTGTGTAGTTTCGACTTTGGGACCTACCTTCTTTTTGATTATTCGTTTAGTTACCTTCTTCCGTTGTGGCTTACCTTCTTCGCTCGGAACTTCTTCGAAGGTGGTCTCCTCCGGCATCTCGACGACTTGTTCTTTATCAGTTACTTCTTCGATTTTCTTCGGCACTTCCTCTTTCACAACGACAGTGATGAATGGCTCTTCGCCTTGTCTCTCCACAGTAGTGATTTCGGTCACCTCTTGCTTAGGGCCTTTCTTCTTTTTGATCACCCGCTTTGTCGTTGTGGTCTGTTTAGTTTCTCCCGTTTCCGTCTTCACTTGATCAACTTTAACTAGTTCCGGCTCCTCCTCGATGAGAGTAGCTTTTTGAGGTTCGAGTAAATCGTTTAATAACGATGTAGTGTCGTCGAGTATTTCCTCTGTAGTGTGTACAGTAACGATAGGTGCCTCGTCGTCTTGTTGTGTGGTTGTGATTTGTGTAGTTTCGACTTTGGGACCTACCTTCTTTTTGATTATTCGTTTAGTTACCTTCCTCTGTAGTGGCTTACCTTCTTCGCTCTGAACTTCTTCGAAGGTGGTCTCCTCCGGCATCTCGACGACTTGTTCTTTATCAGTTACTTCTTCGATTTTCTCCGGAACTTCCTCTTTCACAACGACAGTGGTGATTGGCTCTTCGCCTTGTCTCTCCACAGTAGTGATTTCGGTCACCTCTTGCTTAGGGCCTTTCTTCTTTTTGATCACCCGCTTTGTCGTTGTGGTCTGTTTAGTTTCTCCCGTTTCCGTCTTCACTTGATCAACTTTAACTAGTTCCGGCTCCTCCTCGATGAGAGTAGCTTTTTGAGGTTCGAGTAAAACGTCTAATAACGATGTAGTGTCGTCGAGTATTTCCTCTGTAGTGTGTATAGTAACGATAGGTGCCTCGTCGTCTTGTTGTGTGGTTGTGATTTGTGTAGTTTCGACTTTGGGACCCACCTTCTTTTTGATTATTCGTTTAGTTACCTTCCTCCGTAGTGGCTTACCTTCTTCGCTCTGAACTTCTTCGAAGGTGGTCTCCTCCGGCATCTCGACGACTTGTTCTTTATCAGTTACTTCTTCGATTTTCTCCGGAACTTCCTCTTTCACAACGACAGTGGTGATTGGCTCTTCGCCTTGTCTCTCGACAGTAGTGATTTCGGTCACCTCTTGCTTAGGGCCTTTCTTCTTTTTGATCACCCGCTTTGTCGTTGTGGTCTGTTTAGTTTCTCCCGTTTCCGTCTTCACTTGATCAACCTTAACTACTTCCGGCTCTTCTTCGATGAGAGTAGCTTTTTGAGGTTCGAGTAAATCGTCTAATAACGATGTAGTGTCGTCGAGTGTTTCCTCTGTAGTGTGTACAGTAACGATAGGTGACTCGTCATCGTGTTGTGTGGTTGTGATTTGTGTAGTTTCGACTTTGGGACCTACCTTCTTTTTGATTATTCGTTTAGTTACCTTCTTCCGTAGTGGCTTACCTTCTTCGCTCGGAACTTCTTCGAAGGTAGTCTCCTCCGGCATCTCGACGACTTGTTCTTTATCAGTTACTTCTTCGATTTTCTCCGGAACTTCCTCTTTCACAACGACAGTGGTGAATGGCTCTTCGCCTTGTCTCTCCACAGTAGTGATTTCGGTCACCTCTTGCTTAGGGCCTTTCTTCTTTTTGATCACCCGCTTTGTCGTTGTGGTCTGTTTAGTTTCTCCCGTTTCCGTCTTCACTTGATCAACCTTAACTACTTCCGGCTCTTCTTCGATGAGAGTAGCTTTTTGAGGTTCGAGTAAATCGTCTAATAACGATGTAGTGTCGTCGAGTGTTTCCTCTGTAGTGTGTACAGTAACGATAGGTGACTCGTCATCGTGTTGTGTGGTTGTGATTTGTGTAGTTTCGACTTTGGGACCTACCTTCTTTTTGATTATTCGTTTAGTTACCTTCTTCCGTAGTGGCTTACCTTCTTCGCTCGGAACTTCTTCGAAGGTAGTCTCCTCCGGCATCTCGACGACTTGTTCTTTATCAGTTACTTCTTCGATTTTCTCCGGAACTTCCTCTTTCACAACGACAGTGGTGAATGGCTCTTCACCTTGTCTCTCCACAGTAGTGATTTCGGTCACCTCTTGCTTAGGGCCTTTCTTCTTTTTGATCACCCGCTTTGTCGTTGTGGTCTGTTTAGTTTCTCCCGTTTCCGTCTTCACTTGATCAACCTTAACTACTTCCGGCTCTTCTTCGATGAGAGTAGCTTTTTGAGGTTCGAGTAAATCGTCTAATAACGATGTAGTGTCGTCGAGTGTTTCCTCTGTAGTGTGTACAGTAACGATAGGTGACTCGTCATCGTGTTGTGTGGTTGTGATTTGTGTAGTTTCGACTTTGGGACCTACCTTCTTTTTGATTATTCGTTTAGTTACCTTCTTCCGTTGTGGCTTACCTTCTTCGCTCGGAACTTCTTCGAAGGTGGTCTCCTCCGGCATCTCGACGACTTGTTCTTTATCAGTAACTTCTTCGATTTTCTCCGGAACTTCCTCTTTCACAACGACAGTGATGAATGGCTCTTCGCCTTGTCTCTCCACAGTAGTGATTTCGGTCACCTCTTGCTTAGGGCCTTTCTTCTTTTTGATCACCCGCTTTGTCGTTGTGGTCTGTTTAGTTTCTCCCGTTTCCGTCTTCACTTGATCAACTTTAACTAGTTCCGGCTCCTCCTCGATGAGAGTAGCTTTTTGAGGTTCGAGTAAATCGTCTAATAACGATGTAGTGTCGTCGAGTATTTCCTCTGTAGTGTGTACAGTAACGATAGGTGCCTCGTCGTATTGTTGTGTGGTTGTGATTTGTGTAGTTTCGACTTTGGGACCTACCTTCTTTTTGATTATTCGTTTAGTTACCTTCCTCCGTAGTGGCTTACCTTCTTCGCTCTGAACTTCTTCGAAGGTGGTCTCCTCCGGCATCTCGACGACTTGTTCTTTATCAGTTACTTCTTCGATTTTCTCCGGAACTTCCTCTTTCACAACGACAGTGGTGATTGGCTCTTCGCCTTGTCTCTCCACAGTAGTGATTTCGGTCACCTCTTGCTTAGGGCCTTTCTTCTTTTTGATCACCCGCTTTGTCGTTGTGGTCTGTTTAGTTTCTCCCGTTTCCGTCTTCACTTGATCAACTTTAACTAGTTCCGGCTCCTCCTCGATGAGAGTAGCTTTTTGAGGTTCGAGTAAATCGTCTAATAACGATGTAGTGTCGTCGAGTATTTCCTCTGTAGTGTGTACAGTAATGATAGGTGCCTCGTCGTCTTGTTGTGTGGTTGTGATTTGTGTAGTTTCGACTTTGGGACCTACCTTCTTTTTGATTATTCGTTTAGTTACCTTTCTCCGTAGTGGCTTACCTTCTTCGCTCTGAACTTCTTCGAAGGTGGTCTCCTCCGGCATCTCGACGACTTGTTCTTTATCAGTTACTTCTTCGATTTTCTCCGGAACTTCCTCTTTCACAACGACAGTGGTGATTGGCTCTTCGCCTTGTCTCTCGACAGTAGTGATTTCGGTCACCTCTTGCTTAGGGCCTTTCTTCTTTTTGATCACCCGCTTTGTCGTTGTGGTCTGTTCAGTTTCTCCCGTTTCCGTCTTAACTTGATCAACCTTAACTAGTTCCGGCTCCTCCTCGATGAGAGTAGCTTTTTGAGGTTCGAGTAAATCGTCTAATAACGATGTAGTGTCGTCGAGTATTTCCTCTGTAGTGTGCACAGTAACGATAGGTGCCTCGTCGTCTTGTTGTGTGGTTGTGATTTGTGTAGTTTCGACTTTAGGACCTACCTTCTTTTTGATAATTCGTTTAGTTACCTTCTTCCGTTGTGGCTGACCTTCTTCGCTCGGAACTTCTTCGAAGGTGGTCTCCACCGGCATCTCGACGACTTGTTCTTTATCATTTACTTCTTCGATTTTCTCCGGAACTTCCTCTTTCACAACGACTGTGGTGATAGGCTCTTCGCCTTGTCTCTCGAAAGTAGTGATTTCGGTCACTTCTTGCTTAGGTCCTTTCTTCTTTTTGATCACCCGCTTTGTCGTTGTGGTCTGTTTAGTTTCTCCCGTTTCCGTCTTCACTTGATCAACTTTAACTAGTTCCGGCTCCTCCTCGATGAGAGTAGCTTTTTGAGGTTCGAGTAAATCGTCTAATAACGATGTAGTGTCGTCGAGTATTTCCTCTGTAGTGTGTACAGTAACGATAGGTGACTCGTCGTCTTGTTGTGTGGTTGTGATTTGTGTAGTTTCGACTTTGGGACCTACCTTCTTTTTGATTATTCGTTTAGTTACCTTCCTTCGTAGTGGCTTACCTTCTTCGCTCTGAACTTCTTCGAAGGTGGTCTCCTCCGGCATCTCGACGACTTGTTCTTTATCAGTTACTTGTTCGATTTTCTCCGGAACTTCCTCTTTCACAACGACTGTGGTAATGGGCTCTTCGCCTTGTCTCTCCACAGTAGTGATTTCGGTCACCTCTTGCTTAGGGCCTTTCTTCTTTTTGATCACCCGCTTTGACGTTGTGGTCTGTTTAGTTTCACCTGTTTCCGTCTTCACTTGATCAACCTTAACTTGTTCCGGCTCCTCCTCGATGAGAGTAGCTTTTTGAGGTTCGATTAAATCGTCTAATAACGATGTAGTGTCGTCGAGTATTTCCTCTGTAGTGTGTACAGTAACGACAGGTGCCTCGTCGTCTTGTTGTGTGGTTGTGATTTGTGTAGTTTCAACTTTGGGACCTACCTTCTTTTTGATTATTCGTTTAGTTACCTTTCTCCGTTGTGTCTTACCTTCTTCGTTCGGAACGTCTTCGACGGTGGTCTCCTCGGGCAGCTCGACGACTTGTTCTTTATCAGTTACTTCTTCGATTTTCTCCGGAACTTCCTCTTTCACAACGACAGTGGTGATTGGCTTTTCGCCTTGTCTCTCCACAGTAGTGATTTCGGTCACCTCTTGCTTAGGGCCTTTCTTCTTTTTGATTACCCGCTTTGTCGTTGTGGCCTGTTTAGTTTCTCCCGTTTCCGTCTTCACTTGATCAATCTTAACTACTTCCGGCTCCTCCTCGATGAGAGTAGCTTTTTGAGGTTCGAGTAAATCGTCTAATAACGATGCAGTGTCTTGGAGTATTTCCTCTGTAGTGTGTACAGTAATGACAGGTGCCTCGTCGTCTTGTTGTGTGGTTGTGATTTGTGTAGTTTCTACTTTGGGACCTACCTTCTTTTTGATTATTCGTTTAGTTACCTTCCTCCGTTGTGTCTTACCTTCTTCGTTCGGAACGTCTTCGACGATGGTCTCCTCGGGCAGCTCGACGACTTGTTCTTTATCAGTTACTTCTTCGATTTTCTCCGGAACTTCCTCATTCACAACGACAGTGGTGATTGGCTCTTCGCCTTGTCTTTCGACAGTAGTGATTTCGGTCACCTCTTGCTTAGGGCCTTTCTTCTTTTTGATCACCCGCTTTGTCGTTGTGGTCTGTTCAGTTTCTCCCGTTTCCGTCTTCACTTGATCAACCTTAACTACTTCCGGCTCCTCCTCGATGAGAGTAGCTTTTTGAGGTTCGAGTAAATCGTCTAATAACGATGCAGTGTCTTGGAGTATTTCCTCTGTAGTGTGTACAGTAATGACAGGTGCCTCGTCGTCTTGTTGTGTGGTTGTGATTTGTGTAGTTTCTACTTTGGGACCTACCTTCTTTTTGATTATTCGTTTAGTTACCTTCCTCCGTTGTGTCTTACCTTCTTCGTTCGGAACGTCTTCGACGATGGTCTCCTCGGGCAGCTCGACGACTTGTTCTTTATCAGTTACTTCTTCGATTTTCTCCGGAACTTCCTCATTCACAACGACAGTGGTGATTGGCTCTTCGCCTTGTCTCTCCACAGTAGTGATTTCGGTCACTTCTTGCTTAGGGCCTTTCTTCTTTTTGATCACCCGCTTTGTCGTTGTGGTCTGTTTAATTTCACCTGTTTCCGTCTTCACTTGATCAACCTTAACTAGTTCCGGCTCTTCTTCGATGAGAGTAGCTTTTTGAGGTTCGAGTAAATCGTCTAATAACGATGCAGTGTCTTGGAGTATTTCCTCTGTAGTGTGTACAGTAATGACAGGTGCCTCGTCGTCTTGTTGTGTGGTTGTGATTTGTGTAGTTTCTACTTTGGGACCTACCTTCTTTTTGATTATTCGTTTAGTTACCTTCCTCCGTTGTGTCTTACCTTCTTCGTTCGGAACGTCTTCGACGATGGTCTCCTCGGGCAGCTCGACGACTTGTTCTTTATCAGTTACTTCTTCGATTTTCTCCGGAACTTCCTCATTCACAACGACAGTGGTGATTGGCTCTTCGCCTTGTCTTTCGACAGTAGTGATTTCGGTCACCTCTTGCTTAGGGCCTTTCTTCTTTTTGATCACCCGCTTTGTCGTTGTGGTCTGTTCAGTTTCTCCCGTTTCCGTCTTCACTTGATCAACCTTAACTACTTCCGGCTCCTCCTCGATGAGAGTAGCTTTTTGAGGTTCGAGTAAATCGTCTAATAACGATGCAGTGTCTTGGAGTATTTCCTCTGTAGTGTGTACAGTAATGACAGGTGCCTCGTCGTCTTGTTGTGTGGTTGTGATTTGTGTAGTTTCTACTTTGGGACCTACCTTCTTTTTGATTATTCGTTTAGTTACCTTCCTCCGTTGTGTCTTACCTTCTTCGTTCGGAACGTCTTCGACGATGGTCTCCTCGGGCAGCTCGACGACTTGTTCTTTATCAGTTACTTCTTCGATTTTCTCCGGAACTTCCTCATTCACAACGACAGTGGTGATTGGCTCTTCGCCTTGTCTCTCCACAGTAGTGATTTCGGTCACTTCTTGCTTAGGGCCTTTCTTCTTTTTGATCACCCGCTTTGTCGTTGTGGTCTGTTTAATTTCACCTGTTTCCGTCTTCACTTGATCAACCTTAACTAGTTCCGGCTCTTCTTCGATGAGAGTAGCTTTTTGAGGTTCGAGTAAATCGTCTAATAACGATGCAGTGTCGTCGAGTATTTCCTCTGTATTGTGTACAGTAATGACAGGTGACTCGTCGTCTTGTTGTGTGGTTGTGATTTGTGTAGTTTCGACTTTGGGACCTACCTTCTTTTTGATTATTCGTTTAGTTACCTTCTTCCGTTGTGGCTGACCTTCTTCGCTCGGAACTTCTTCGAAGGTGGTCTCCTCGGGCAGCTCGACGACTTGTTCTTTATCAGTTACTTCTTCGATTTTCTCAGGAACTTCCTCTTTCACAACGACTGTAGTGATTGGCTCTTCGCCTTGTCTCTCGACAGTAGTGATTTCGGTCACCTCTTGCTTAGGGCCTTTCTTCTTTTTGATCACCCGCTTTGTCGTTGTGGTCTGTTTAATTTCACCTGTTTCCGTCTTCACTTGATCAACCTTAACTAGTTCCGGCTCTTCTTCGATGAGAGTAGCTTTTTGAGGTTCGATTAAATCGTCTAATAACGATGTAGTGTCGTCAAGTATTTCCTCTGTAGTGTGTACAGTAACGATAGGTGCCTCGTCGTCTTTTTGTGTGGTTGTGATTTGTGTAGTTTCGACTTTGGGACCTACCTTCTTTTTGATTATTCGTTTAGTTACCTTCTTCCGTTGTGGCTTACCTTCTTCGCTCGAAACTTCTTCGAAGGTGGTCTCCTCCGGCATCTCGACGACTTGTTCTTTATCAGTTACTTCTTCGATTTTCTCCGGAACTTCCTCTTTCACAACAACTGTGGTAATGGGCTCTTCGCCTTGTCTCTCAACAGTAGTGATTTCGGTCACCTCTTGCTTAGGGCCTTTCTTCTTTTTGATCACCCGCTTTGTCGTTGTGGTCTGTTTAGTTTCACCTGTTTCCGTCTTCACTTGATCAACCTTAACTTGTTCCGGCTCCTCCTCGATGAGAGTAGCTTTTTGAGGTTCGATTAAATCGTCTAATAACGATGTAGTGTCGTCAAGTATTTCCTCTGTAGTGTGTACAGTAACGATAGGTGCCTCGTCGTCTTTTTGTGTGGTTGTGATTTGTGTAGTTTCGACTTTGGGACCTACCTTCTTTTTGATTATTCGTTTAGTTACCTTCTTCCGTTGTGGCTTACCTTCTTCGCTCGGAACTTCTTCGAACGTGGTCTCCTCCGGCATCTCGACGACTTGTTCTTTATCAGTTACTTCTTTGATTTTATCCGGAACTTCCTCTTTCACAACGACAGTGGTGATTGGCTCTTCGCCTTGTCTCTCGACAGTAGTGATTTCGGTCACCTCTTGCTTAGAGCCTTTCTTCTTTTTGATCACCCGCTTTGTCGTTGTGGTCTGTTTAATTTCACCTGTTTCCGTCTTCACTTGATCAACCTTAACTAGTTCCGGCTCTTCTTCGATGAGAGTAGCTTTTTGAGGTTCGATTAAATCGTCTAATAACGATGTAGTGTCGTCGAGTATTTCCTCTGTAGTGTGTACAGTAACGATAGGTGCCTCGTCGTCTTTTTGTGTGGTTGTGATTTGTGTAGTTTCGACTTTGGGACCTACCTTCTTTTTGATTATTCGTTTAGTTACCTTCTTCCGTTGTGGCTTACCTTCTTCGCTCGAAACTTCTTCGAAGGTGGTCTCCTCCGGCATCTCGACGACTTGTTCTTTATCAGTTACTTCTTCGATTTTCTCCGGAACTTCCTCTTTCACAACGACTGTAGTGATTGGCTCTTCGCCTTGTTTCTCGACAGTAGTGATTTCGGTCACCTCTTGCTTAGGTCCTTTCTTCTTTTTGATCACCCGCTTTGTCGTTGTGGTCTGTTTAGTTTCACCTGTTTCCGTCTTCACTTGATCAACCTTAACTTGTTCCGGCTCCTCCTCGATGAGAGTAGCTTTTTGAGGTTCGATTAAATCGTCTAATAACGATGTAGTGTCGTCGAGTATTTCCTCTGTAGTGTGTACAGTAACGATAGGTGCCTCGTCGTCTTTTTGTGTGGTTGTGATTTGTGTAGTTTCGACTTTGGGACCTACCTTCTTTTTGATTATTCGTTTAGTTACCTTTCTCCGTTGTGTCTTACCTTCTTCGTTCGGAACGTCTTCGACGGTGGTCTCCTCGGGCAGCTCGACGACTTGTTCTTTATCAGTTACTTCTTCGATTTTCTCAGGAACTTCCTCTTTCACAACGACTGTAGTGATTGGCTCTTCGCCTTGTTTCTCGACAGTAGTGATTTCGGTCACCTTTTGCTTAGGTCCTTTCTTCTTTTTGATCACCCGCTTTGTCGTTGTGGTCTGTTTAGTTTCACCTGTTTCCGTCTTCACTTGATCAACCTTAACTTGTTCCGGCTCCTCCTCGATGAGAGTAGCTTTTTGAGGTTCGATTAAATAGTTTAATATCGATGTAGTGTCGTCCAGTATTTCCTCTGTAGTGTGTACAGTAACGATAGGTGCCTCGTCGTCTTGTTGTGTGGTTGTGATTTCTGTAGTTTCGACTTTGGGACCTACCTTCTTTTTGATTATTCGTTTAGTTACCTTCTTCCGTTGTGGCTTACCTTCTTCGCTCGGAACTTCTTCGAAGGTTGTCTCCTCCGGCATTTCGACGACTTCTTCTTTATCAATTACTTCTTCGATTTTCTCCGGTACTTCCTCTTTCACAACGACAGTGGTGATTGGCTCTTCGCCTTGTCTCTCGACAGTAGTGATTTCGGTCACCTCTTGCTTAGGGCCTTTCTTCTTTTTGATCACCCGTTTTGTCGTTGTGGTCTGTTTAGTTTCTCCCGTTTCCGTCTTCACTTGATCAACCTTAACTTGTTCCGGCTCCTCCTCGATGAGAGTAACTTGTTGAGGTTCGAGTAAATCGTCTAATAACGATGCAGTGTCTTCGAGTATTTCCTCTGTAGTGTGTACTGTTACGATAGGTGCCTCGTCGTCTTGTTGTGTGGTTGTGATTTCTGTAGTTTCGACTTTAGGACCTACCTTCTTTTTGATTATTCGTTTAGTTACCATCCTCCGTTGTGTCTTACCTTCTTCGTTCGGAACGTCTTCGACGGTGGTCTCTTCGGGCAGCTCGACGACTTGTTCTTTATCAGTTACTTCTTCGATTTTCTCAGGAACTTCCTCTTTCACAACGACTGTGGTGATTGGCTCTTCGCCTTGTCTCTCGACAGTAGTGATTTCGGTCACCTCTTGCTTAGGTCCTTTCTTCTTTTTGATCACCCGCTTTGACGTTGTGGTCTGTTTAGTTTCACCTGTTTCCGTCTTCACTTGATCAACCTTAACTTGTTCCGGCTCCTCCTCGATGAGAGTAGCTTTTTGAGGTTCGATTAAATCGTCTAATAACGATGTAGTGTCGTCGAGTATTTCCTCTGTAGTGTGTACAGTAACGACAGGTGCCTCGTCGTCTTGTTGTGTGGTTGTGATTTGTGTAGTTTCTACTTTGGGACCTAACTTCTTTTTGATTATTCGTTTAGTTACCTTCCTCCGTTGTGTCTTACCTTCTTCGTTCGGAACGTCTTCGACGGTGGTCTCCTCGGGCAGCTCGACGACTTGTTCTTTATCAGTTACTTGTTCGATTTTCTCCGGAACTTCCTCTTTCACAACGACTGTGGTAATGGGCTCTTCGCCTTGTCTCTCCACAGTAGTGATTTCGGTCACCTCTTGCTTAGGGCCTTTCTTCTTTTTGATCACCCGCTTTGACGTTGTGGTCTGTTTAGTTTCACCTGTTTCCGTCTTCACTTGATCAACCTTAACTTGTTCCGGCTCCTCCTCGATGAGAGTAGCTTTTTGAGGTTCGATTAAATCGTCTAATAACGATGTAGTGTCGTCGAGTATTTCCTCTGTAGTGTGTACAGTAACGACAGGTGCCTCGTCGTCTTGTTGTGTGGTTGTGATTTGTGTAGTTTCAACTTTGGGACCTACCTTCTTTTTGATTATTCGTTTAGTTACCTTTCTCCGTTGTGTCTTACCTTCTTCGTTCGGAACGTCTTCGACGGTGGTCTCCTCGGGCAGCTCGACGACTTGTTCTTTATCAGTTACTTCTTCGATTTTCTCAGGAACTTCCTCTTTCACAACGACTGTAGTGATTGGCTCTTCGCCTTGTTTCTCGACAGTAGTGATTTCGGTCACCTCTTGCTTAGGTCCTTTCTTCTTTTTGATCACCCGCTTTGTCGTTGTGGTCTGTTTAGTTTCTCCCGTTTCCGTCTTCACTTGATCAACCTTAACTAGTTCCGGCTCTTCTTCGATGAGAGTAGCTTTTTGAGGTTCGAGTAAATCGTCTAATAACGATGTGGTGTCGTCGAGTATTTCCTCTGTAGTGTGTACTGTTACGATAGGTGCCTCGTCGTCTTGTTGTGTGGTTGTGATTTCTGTAGTTTCGACTTTAGGACCTACCTTCTTTTTGATTATTCGTTTAGTTACCTTTCTCCGTTGTGTCTTACCTTCTTCGTTCGGAACGTCTTCGACGGTGGTCTCCTCGGGCAGCTCGACGACTTGTTCTTTATCAGTTACTTCTTCGATTTTCTCAGGAACATCCTCTTTCACAACGACTGTGGTGATTGGCTCTTCGCCTTGTCTCTCGACAGTAGTGATTTCGGTCACTTCTTGCTTAGGTCCTTTCTTCTTTTTGATCACCCGCTTTGTCGTTGTGGTCTGTTTAGTTTCACCTGTTTCCGTCTTCACTTGATCAACCTTAACTTGTTCCGGCTCCTCCTCGATGAGAGTAGCTTTTTGAGGTTCGATTAAATCGTCTAATAACGATGTAGTGTCGTCGAGTATTTCCTCTGTAGTGTGTACAGTAACGACAGGTGCCTCGTCGTCTTGTTGTGTGGTTGTGATTTGTGTAGTTTCTACTTTGGGACCTAACTTCTTTTTGATTATTCGTTTAGTTACCTTCCTCCGTTGTGTCTTACCTTCTTCGTTCGGAACGTCTTCGACGGTGGTCTCCTCGGGCAGCTCGACGACTTGTTCTTTATCAGTTACTTGTTCGATTTTCTCCGGAACTTCCTCTTTCACAACGACTGTGGTGATTGGCTCTTCGCCTTGTCTCTCGACAGTAGTGATTTCGGTCACTTCTTGCTTAGGTCCTTTCTTCTTTTTGATCACCCGCTTTGTCGTTGTGGTCTGTTTAGTTTCACCTGTTTCCGTCTTCACTTGATCAACCTTAACTTGTTCCGGCTCCTCCTCGATGAGAGTAGCTTTTTGAGGTTCGAGTAAATCGTCTAATAACGATGCAGTGTCTTCGAGTATTTCCTCTGTAGTGTGTATAGTAACGATAGGTGCCTCGTCGTCTTGTTGTGTGGTTGTGATTTGTGTAGTTTCGACTTTAGGACCTACCTTCTTCTTGATTACTCGTTTAGTTACCTTCCTCCGTTGTGTCTTACCTTCATCGCTCGGAACTTCTTCGACGGTGGTCTCCTCCGGCAGCTCGACGACTTGTTCTTTATCAGCTACTTCTTCGATTTTCTCCGGAACTTCCTCTTTTACAACGACAGTGATGGTCGGCTCTTCGCCTTGTTTCTCGACAGTAGTGATTTCTGTCACCTCTTGCTTAGGTCCTTTCTTCTTTTTGATCACACGCTTTGTTGTTGTGGTCTGTTTAGTTTCTCCCGTTTCCGTCTTCACTTGATCAACCTTAACTACTTCCGGCTCTTCTTCGATGAGAGTAGCTTTTTGAGGTTCGAGTAAATCGTCTAATAACGATGTGGTGTCTTCGAGTACTTCCTCTGTAGTGTCTACAGTAACGATAGGTGTCTCGTCGTCTTGTTGTGTGGTTGTGATTTCTGTAGTTTCGACTTTAGGGCCTACCTTCTTCTTGATTACTCGTTTAGTTACCTTCCTCCGTTGTGTCTTACCTTCATCGCTCGGAACTTCTTCGACGGTGGTCTCCTCCGGCAGCTCGACGACTTGTTCTTTATCAGCTACTTCTTCGATTTTCTCCGGAACTTCCTCTTTTACAACGACAGTGATGGTCGGCTCTTCGCCTTGTTTCTCGACAGTAGTGATTTCTGTCACCTCTTGCTTAGGTCCTTTCTTCTTTTTGATCACACGCTTTGTTGTTGTGGTCTGTTTAGTTTCTCCCGTTTCCGTCTTCACTTGATCAACCTTAACTAGTTCCGGCTCTTCTTCGATGAGAGTAGCTTTTTGAGGTTCGATTAAATCGTCTAATAACGATGTAGTGTCGTCCAGTATTTCCTCTGTAGTGTGTACAGTAACGATAGGTGCCTCGTCGTCTTGTTGTGTGGTTGTGATTTCTGTAGTTTCGACTTTGGGACCTACCTTCTTTTTGATTATTCGTTTAGTTACCTTCTTCCGTTGTGGCTTACCTTCTTCGCTCGGAACTTCTTCGAAGGTTGTCTCCTCCGGCATTTCGACGACTTCTTCTTTATCAATTACTTCTTCGATTTTCTCCGGAACTTCCTCTTTCACAACGACAGTGGTGATTGGCTCTTCGCCTTGTCTCTCGACAGTAGTGATTTCGGTCACCTCTTGCTTAGGGCCTTTCTTCTTTTTGATCACCCGTTTTGTCGTTGTGGTCTGTTTAGTTTCTCCCGTTTCCGTCTTCACTTGATCAACCTTAACTTGTTCCGGCTCCTCCTCGATGAGAGTAACTTTTTGAGGTTCGAGTAAATCGTCTAATAACGATGCAGTGTCTTCGAGTATTTCCTCTGTAGTGTGTACAGTAACGACAGGTGCCTCGTCGTCTTGTTGTGTGGTTGTGATTTCTGTAGTTTCGACTTTAGGACCTACCTTCTTTTTGATTATTCGTTTAGTTACCTTCTTCCGTTGTGGCTTACCTTCTTCGCTCGGAACTTCTTCAACGGTGGTCTCCTCCGGCATTTCGACGACTTCTTCTTTATCAATTACTTCTACGATTTTCTCCGGAACTTCCTCTTTCACAACGACAGTGGTGATTGGCTCTTCGCCTTGTCTCTCGAAAGTAGTGATTTCGGTCACCTCTTGCTTAGGGCCTTTCTTCTTTTTGATCACCCGCTTTGTCGTTGTGGTATGTTTAGTTTCTCCCGTTACCGTCTTCACATGATCAACCTTAACTTGTTCCGGCTCCTCTTCGATGATGGTAGCCTTTTGAGGTTCGAGTAAATCGTCTAATAATGATGTAGTATCGTCGAGTATTTTCTCTGTAGTATGTACAGTAACGATAGGTGCCTCGTCGTCTTGTTGTGTAGTTGTGATTTGTGTTGTTTCGACTTTGGGACCTACCTTCTTTTTTATTATTCGTTTTGTAATCTTCTTCTGTTGTGGTTTTCCTTCTTCGCTCGGAATTTCTTTGACGGTGGTCTCCTCGGGCAGCTCGACGACTTGTTCTTTATCAGTTACTTCTTCGATTTTCTCCGGAACTTCCTCTTTCACAACGACCGTAGTGATTGGCTCTTCTCCTTGTCTCTCGACAGTAGTGATTTCGGTCACCTCTTGCTTAGGTCCTTTCTTCTTTTTGATCACCCGCTTTGTCGTTGTGGTCTGTTTAATTTCACCTGTTTCCGTCTTCACTTGATCAACCTTAACTTGCTCCGGCTCCTCCTCGATGAGAGTAGCTTTTTGAGGTTCGAGTAAATCGTCTAATAACGATGCAGTGTCTTCGAGTATTTCCTCTGTAGTGTGTATAGTAACGACAGGTGCCTCGTCGTATTGTTGTGTGGTTGTGATTTGTGTAGTTTCTACTTTGGGACCTACCTTCTTTTTGATTATTCGTTTAGTTATCTTCCTGCGTTGTGTCTTACCTTCTTCGTTCGGAACGTCTTCGACGATGTTCTCCTCGGGCAGCTCGACGACTTGTTCTTTATCAGTTACTTCTTCAATTTTCTCCGGAACTTCCTCTTTCACAACGACTGTGGTGATTGGCTCTTCGCCTTGTCTCTCGACAGTAGTGATTTCGGTCACCTCTTGCTTAGGGCCTTTCTTCTTTTTGATCACCCGCTTTGTCGTTGTGGTCTGTTTAATTTCTCCCGTTTCCGTCTTCACTTGATCAACCTTAACTTGTTCCGGCTCCTCTTCGATGATGGTCGCCTTTTGAGGTTCGAGTAAATCGTCTAATAATGATGTAGTGTCGTCGAGTATTTCCTCTGTAGTATGTACAGTAACGATAGGTGCCTCGTCGTCTTGTTGTGTGGTTGTGATTTGTGTAGTTTCGACTTTAGGACCTACCTTCTTTTTGATTATTCGTTTAGTTACTTTCTTCCGTTGTGGCTTACCTTCTTCGCTCGGAACTTCTTCGACGGTGGTCTCCTCGGGCATCTCGATGACTTGTTCTTTATCAATTACTTCTTCGATTTTCTCCGGAACTTCCTCTTTCACAACGACAGTGATGCTTGGCTCTTCGCCTTGTCTCTCGACAGTAGTGATTTCTGTCACCTCTTGCTTAGGTCCTTTCTTGTTTTTGATCACCCGCTTTGTCGTTATGGTCTGTTTTGTTTCTCCCGTTTCCGTTTTGACTTCATTAACATTAACTAGTTCGGGCTCCTCCTCGATGAGGGTTGCTTTTTGAGGTTCGAGTAAATCCTCTAATAACGATGCAGTGTCGTCGAGTATTTCCTCTGTTGTGTGGACAGTAACGATAGGTGCCTCGTCGTCTTTTTGTGTTGTTGTGATTTGTGTAGTTTCGACTTTGGGACCTACCTTCTTTTTGATTATTCGTTTAGTTACCTTCTTTCGTTGTGGCTTACCTTCTTCGCTCGGAAATTCTTCGAAGGTGGTCTCCTCCGGCATCTCGACGATTTGTTCTTTATCAGTTACTTCTTCAATTTTCTCCGGAACTTCCTCTTTCACAACGACCGTAGTGATTGGCTCTTCGCCTTGTCTCTCGACAGTAATGATTTCTGTCACTTCTTGCTTAGGTCCTTTCTTCTTTTTGATTACTCGCTTTGTCGTTTTGGTCTGTTTCTTTTCTCCCGTTTCCGTCTTCACTTGATCAACCCTAACTTGTTCCGGCTCCTCCTCGATGATGGTAGCTTTTTGGGGTTCGAGTAATTCATCTAATAACGATGTAGTGTCGTCGAGAATTTCTTCTTTTGTGTGTACAGTAACGATAGGTGCCTCGTCGTCTTGTTGTGTGGTTGTGATTTGTGTAGTTTCGACTTTAGGACCTACCTTCTTTTTGATTATTCGTTTTGTAATCTTCTTCCGTTGTGGCTTACCTTCTTCGCTCGGTACTTCTTCGACGGTGGTCTCCTCGGGCAGCTCGACGACTTGTTCTTTATCAGTTACTTCTTCGATTATCTCCGGAACTTCCTCTTTTACAACAACCGTGGTGATTGGCTCTACGCCTTGTCTCTCGACAGTAGTGATTTCGGTCACCTCTTGCTTAGGTCCTTTCTTCTTTTTGATCAATCGCCTGGTCGTCTTGATTTGTCTCGTTTCTCCTGTTTCCGTCTTCACTTGATCAACCTTAACTAGCTCCGGCTCCTCCTCGATGATGGTAGCTCTTTGTGGTTCGAGTAATTCGTCCAATATCGATGCAGAGTCGTCGAGAATTTCCTCTGTTGTGTGGACAGTAACGATAGGTGCCTCGTCGTCTTGTTGTGTGGTTGTGATTTGTGTAGTTTCGACTTTAGGACCTACCTTCTTTTTGATTAATTGTTTTGTAATCTTCTTCCGTTGTGGCTTTCCTTCTTCGCTCGGAATTTCTTCGACGGTGGTCTCCTCGGGCAGCTCGACGACTTGTTCTTTATCAGTTACTTCTTCGATTTTCTCAGGAACTTCCTCTTTCACAACGACTGTGGTGATTGGCTCTTCGCCTTGTCTCTCGACAGTAGTGATTTCGGTCACCTCTTGCTTAGGTCCTTTCTTCTTTTTAATCACCCGCCTTGTTGTTCTGGTTTGTCTCGTTTCTCCTGTTTCCGTCTTCACTTGATCAACCTTAACTAGTTCCGGCTCTTCTTCGATGAGAGTAGCTTTTTGAGGTTCGAATAAATTGTCTAATAGCGATGTAGTGTCGTCGAGTATTTCTTCTGTAGTATGTACAGTAACGATAGGTGCCTCGTCGTCTTTTTGTGTGGTTGTGATTTGTGTAGTTTCGACCTTGGGACCTACCTTCTTTTTGATTATTCGTTTTGTAATCTTCTTCCGTTGTGGCTTACCTTCTTCGCTCGGTACTTCTTCGACGGTGGTCTCCTCGGGCAGCTCGACGACTTGTTCTTTATCAGTTACTTCTTCGATTTTCTCCGGAACTTCCTCTTTTACAACGACCGTGGTGATTGGCTCTTCGCCTTGTCTCTCGACAGTAGTGATTTCGGTAACTTCTTGCTTAGGTCCTTTCTTCTTTTTGATCAATCGCCTTGTCGTCTTGGTTTGTGTCGTTTCTCCTTTTTCCGTCTTCACTTGATCAAACTTAACTTGCTCCGGCTCCTCCTCGATGATGGTAGCTTTTTGAGGTTCGAGTAAATCGTCTAATAACGATGCAGTGTCATCGAGAATTTCCTCTGTTTTGTGGACAGTTATGATAGGTGCCTCGTCGTCATTTTGTGTGGTTGTGATTTGTGTAGTTTCGACCTTGGGACCTACTCTCTTTTTTATTATTCGTTTTGTAATCTTCTTCCGTTGTGGCTTACCTTCTTCGCTCGGAACTTCTTCTACGGTGGTCTCCTCGGGCAGCTCGACGACTTGTTCTTTATCAGTTACTTCTTCGATTTTCGCCGGAACTTCCTCTTTCACAACGACAGTGGTGATTGGCTCTTCGCCTTGTCTCTCCACAGTTGTGATTTCTGTTACCTCTCTCTTAGTTCCTTTCTTCTTTTTGATCACTCGCTTTGTCATTGTGGTCTGTTTCGTTTCTCCTGTTTCCGTCTTCACTTGATCAACCTTAACTTGTTCCGGCTCCTCCTCGATGAGAGTAGCTTTTTGAGGTTCGAGTAAATCGTCTAATAACGATGTAGAGTCGTCGAGTATTTCCTCTGTAGTGTGTACAGTAACGATAGGTGCCTCGTCGTCATTTTGTGTAGTTGTGATTTGTGTAGTTTCGACTTTAGGACCTACCTTCTTTTTGATTATTCGTTTTGTAATCTTCTTCCGTTGTGGCTTACCTTCTTCGCTCGGAACTTCTTCGAAGGTTGTCTCCTCCGGCATCTCGACGACGTTTTCTTTATCAGTTACTTCTTGGATTTTCTCCGGAAGTTCCTCTTTCACAACGACTGTGGTGATTGGCTCTTCGCCTTGTCTCTCGACAGTATTGATTTCGGTCACCTCTTGCTTGAGTCCTTTCTTCTTTTTTATCAATCGCCTTGTCGTCTTGGTTTGTCTCGTTTCTCCTTTTTCCGTCTTCACTTGATCAAACTTAACTTGCTCCGGCTCCTCCTCGATGATGGTAGCTTTTTGAGGTTCGAGTAAATCGTCTAATAACGATGCAGTGCCGTCGAGAATTTCCTCTGTTGTGTGGACAGTAACGATAGGTGCCTCGTCGTCATTTTGTATGGTTGTGATTTGTGTAGTTTCGACTTTGGGACCTACCTTCTTTTTTATTATTCGTTTTGTAATCTTCTTCCGTTGTGGCTTACCTTCTTCGCTCGGAACTTCTTCGACAGTGGTCTCCTCGGGCAGCTCGACGACTTGTTCTTTATCAGTTACTTCTTCGATTTTCTCCGGAACTTCCTCTTTTACAACGACCGTGGTGATTGGCTCTTCGCCTTGTCTCTCGACAGTAGTGATTTCGGTAACTTCTTGCTTAGGTCCTTTCTTCTTTTTGATCAATCGCCTTGTCGTCTTGGTCTGTCTCGTTTCTCCTGTTTCCGTCTTCACTTGATCAACTTTAACTTGCTCCGGCTCCTCCTCGATGATGGTAGCTTTTTGAAGTTCGAGTAAATCATCTAATAACGATGCAGTATCGTCGAGAATTTCTTCTTTTGTGAGCACAGTAACGATAGGTGCCTCGTCGTCTTTTTTTGTGGTTGTGATTTGTGTAGTTTCGACCTTGGGACCTACTTTCTTTTTGATTATTCGTTTAGTTACCTTCTTTCGTTGTGGCTTACCTTCTTCGCTCGGTACTTCTTCGACGGTGGTCTCTTCGGGCAGCTCGACGACTTGTTCTTTATCAATTACTTTCTCGATTTTCTCCGGAACTTCCTCTTTCACAACGACAGTGATGGTTGGCTCTTCGCCTTGTCTCTCTACAGTAGTGATTTCGGTCACCTCTTGCTTATGGCCTTTCTTCTTTTTGATCACTCGCTTTGTCGTTGTGGTCTGTTTTGTTTCTCCCGTTTCCGTTTTGACTTCATTAACATTAACTAGTTCGGGCTCCTCCTCGATGAGGGTTGCTTTTTGAGGTTCGAGTAAATCCTCTAATAACGATGCAGTGTCGTCGAGTATTTCCTCTGTTGTGTGGACAGTAACGATAGGTGCCTCGTCGTCTTTTTGTGTGGTTGTGATTTGTGTAGTTTCGACCTTGGGACCTACCTTCTTTTTGATTATTCGTTTTGTAATCTTCTTCCGTTGTGGCTTACCTTCTTCGCTCGGTACTTCTTCGACGGTGGTCTCCTCGGGCAGCTCGACAACTTGTTCTTTATCAGTTACTTCTTCGATTTTCTCAGGAACTTCCTCTTTCACAACGACTGTGGTGATTGGCTCTTCGCCTTGTTTCTCGACAGTAGTGATTTCGGTCACCTCTTGCTTAGTGCCTTTCTTCTTTTTGATCACTCGCTTTGTCGTTGTGGTCTGTTTCGTTTCACCTGTTTCCGACTTCACTTGATCAACCTTAACTAGCTTCGGTTCCTCCTCGATAATGGTAGCTTTTTGAGGTTCGAGTAAATCGTCTAATAACGATGTAGTGTCGACGAGAATTTCTTTTGTTGTGTGTACCTTAACTTTATGTGTCTCTTCTTGGTCTTCTTCGATAGTTATTGGTTCTTGTTTTTCATGTAAATCTTCTTTTGAAAAAGTTTCTTCGATTGTTTTTTCAGCCAGTTCAATGTTATTTTCTGTTTTTAATTCATTTTCCTTGTGAATGTATTTTTTAAAACTTAATAATGACGTGTCTGTTTCGCTTTCACCGCTAATTTCTTCGATATGTACTTGTGATCGATGTTTTGGTATCTGAAAATATTCTTCGGGTAGTTCGATTGTGCTTTTATCTGTATCTATAAAATACTGCATGTCGTCTCCTTCATATTCCTCTATTTGTACGTCATGTCTTATTACTTTTTCAGTCTCTTGTTTTTCATCTTCATCTAGCCTTTCTTCTATAACAATGTCGCCATCATTTGTGTTTTCACTTTTTCCATTTTTACGTTTTCGTAAAATAGTTCTCTTGGTTTTTACTTTGATTGGTTCTCCATTCCCTTTGGCCTTTATAAATTTTGTTACTATTTCTTCTCTTTTCTCTTCATCAGATTGTATTGGTGAGTCTTTGTAAACAATTTGTTTTTCTGAAAAGCATAATATTGTGTAAGTTTTGTTTGTAAAGTTTTTGAAGTTTTAGCTACATGTATACAGATACATTGTGTAATTATAATTTAGAACTACTTTATAGTACATTAACTTTTTTTTGTTTTTGTATTTGTATTTTAAGGCAGTGTGAATATAACAAACATTGTTTTCTAATTAGTATTAAAACATAAATTCGCTATGGATGTTATTAAATAATAATAACTTTTATTTCAGATTCTAATAATCCAACGGGCGCTCGAAGTAATGACATTTAAGGCGCTTTCTTGGGTCGGCTATGTCTCACTTTGCATTGCTGCGCCAGAAAAGTAAATAAGTACAATTCTATATTAATGTTTCATTTAACGAGTATAACAAACTATAAAGAAAATACAGTAAGACATGTTGATATTAAAACATTAACAGGGCATGCTGAATACTTTGTATCTTGATAAATTTGTTCGGAATTCTAACGAGCGTAAGTTCTATTTCTTTCTGCCTCAATAAACGATTCGGAAGAATAACAAAATATTTTTATTTATTCATTTTAATCAAATCAAATTATTTCAAACTTTGATAAATTATTCAGAGAAGGTTATTTATGTCGACTTTCTTAGCTGTATCAAATCTCCTGGCTATTATCATAACAATAATTGAAAGCACTAGGCTTTCATTCGATGTCTACATTATCTTTTAACACAAATAGGTCATAAGGCCCATAGATATTTAAAATTCTCCACAATCCTATCACTGACCATTGTGAAAAACTTCAGAATTATTATATCAATATTTGTATTAGATATCTGCCCTGATTAATATTAACAGCTTCGTCTTTCATCATATCATATCAACTATGTTATTAATGCACAGTATAGATGAAAACTTAGGGCTAACACGAGTCCTGTTTAATTTTCAGACAAATTGAATAAAGAGGCGAAGTGAACCTTGTCTGTCTAATACCATACAATAATTCAAAGTTATCTGTAACTTTTCTCTATGTTGTTGGCATGCTTACACCAATATTTTTGATTAAATAATATATTTCATAAATTCCACTACACCATATGAAATACTCCAACGCTTATTCGGAAAGATGAATCGTGCTATTTTTGTTTTTCCAAAAAGCTTACGGTTAAATTTTATGAATATAAAACTAATGTCTAGAAATAAAGGGTATACGTTTGCTTCAATAATTTTTGACGCAATAACGTCTTATAAATCGGTGACGCTAAGAGCCATTTGAACAAAATGTCCCTTTACGCAAAAGTGTCCGTTACCTCGAGCCGACGGTAACCGACTATAGTCAAACGTGCGCGATTATCTTGCTTGTGGGTGTGGCTTTACGCATACGGTTGGTAAGGTCGGATGTGTAAGCCGGCGTATCTGTTCGATCAGATATTTAAAAAAAAAAACAGAATGTAGTTTGCATTGTATTGTGTGTTGTTGTATGGAGATGTTGTCACGTGATTAAAGTCTGTGCGCGAAGGGCACGGACCTACCCGCCCGATTTTTTTTTTAAACGAAAAGTTGGGAATGTCAATTGAGACTCCCGGATTGAATTCAAATTGTACAGTATATATAGCACTATTGTAATAAATATTTCTTCTGAATATTACAATAACTGAAGTGTATGTAACATGGTCAAGGTCGGTACACAATTCTCTCGTAAAAAGTAGATTGTGAATAGTAATTGCGAAACATGAACCTTCCTATATCTATAAATAAATTAAAATACTTGTTAATATGGACTCTATATCAAAAACTATTATATGTAGTGTTGGTTAAAAAACTTGTCAGTGTTATGCTGCACAGTCTGCACATTTTTTTCAAGAATATGTAGACAACTAAGACTAAATGGGAGTAAATAGAATGAATCATACATTAATATTGTATTGTTTATTTTATGTTGTAAAGTTAATTAGAAGGCAATGCGATCATTAAGCCATCGGATTGTGACACTGGCTGCACAGATATATTTGGGAGTATCAGCTACAGTTTTTAAGCGGTTCATTACATATTAAATTAAACTCGCAACAAAATCGCAATGCTACGTATTACTATTAAATTCTAAAATATTAATTCACTATAAGTATTAAAATCTAGCAAAATAAGCACATCTTTTTACCGAACCAGATAATGTTGCACTAATATTATCAAAACGCAGCGTCTAGGTATGTATGGTAAGTATGTGTTTTTGTATTTAATCGGCCGTTCTGTTTATTTTTTGTGTTTGCAACGAAAATTCTATTAATTTCTTAGCCAATTTCACGAGCTCGTCGTCACTAAAATAAATAATTCGTTGCAGATTCTTTCACCTTAATACAATGTTCATCTCTTTTGAGTATTCTCTTTATACATTATGTCTCGTTTAATAATTTCTGATATTGATGTATCATGAAATAACTACTTATATTATATAAAAACGTGGATAATCCCAGTCACAGAGAGAAAAAAGGTCGATACATTCGACATTTGGTGCTGAAAAAGCGTGATAAGGATACCTTGGATAGAGAATCGCTCTGATGCATCGATACTGAACCAGCTTCGAATAAAAACTTGTTTGTCTACTATATGCCAACAACGCTTCCTTATGTATTTCAGCCACACAATGCGCAGAGGCGACGATAGTTTAGAAAAAATCGTTCTGTCGTTCCCCATCAAGATGGACTGATCAAGTCAAAGACTTGGTATCCTCTAAATTTTATACGATCGTGTGAGATCCGCTGGTTAGGAACCGGTGGAGGAAAATTATCCAAACAACAACCCAAGTTCTAACCATAATCCTAAAACGTGCGGGTTAAACATAATCCTAGAGAGACAGAAAACTAAATAAAATGGAAAGCATTGGTGTTATAGACGGGATATGAACACCTATTGCAGCAATGCAGCTACGCCAATGCACGATGTAACCTCTATGTCAACGCTCGACTTAATGACAACTTTAGCGCATAGCACATTAACTGACGTCCTTCGTCCTATACTCCTCGTTCCACCATAGTTACATTTAAAATGTATAAAGATAAAGTATCATTTATTTTTATATTATTCTTTTTCAAACCTGTATTCAGCTCTCGTCAGAAAGGCGAATTTGCTGATATATACTTTATAACTATGGTCTTAAATCTTTAATCTCTTCCCGCAGACATATCACTACGACGAGTGGCTAAATAGCTGCTTTATTAAAGTATTAATGTCTTTAACGAATAGCTTGACAATAATATGATCATTTGATGTTTTTTAAGAACTTACGCCGTAAAAATAGGTAGACAGACCGGCAACAAAAAAAAAATTAAAATTTATACTTTCAGGCATAATTTCCTTTTGATATTGAGCTAAGTCCGTTGCGCGTACAAAGTTCGCGACACCGAAGTAAATTTGCAGAAAACATCCAAAGAATAATAGACAAACATATGTAATAGACAAATTTTCTAAACTTTATAAATGTATAGCATTAAAATTACATTTCTATTACTTACCATTGAAACATATATCCTGTTGTGTTATAGTTATGTTATAGTGTTCATCATCTGATATAGTGAAATTTGGTTTGAGTACTGCTGGAATATTTTCATTGAAATCAGTTATTTTTTCGTCGACAAACTCTTCTATTGTTTTAATTTCATTTGAAACCGTAATACTTTCCGTAGACTCCAGTTTTTCTTGCAGTTTAATTTTTAAAGGTGTTTCATCTTGTAAAGTTAGCATGTCTGTTACTAACAACGATGACATTTCGTTAGAATTTATTGTGGTATTTCTAGGTATGATTTTTTCGACAGTAAACTCATTAGCCTGCATCTCAGAAATATTTTCAGTACATTGTAAGTGTTTCAAAGGAGTATAATTCTTTTCAGCTATTAATAACTTTTCTTTATTTATAAATAACAGATCTTGTGTATCGTCTTCGACAATTTCGTGTATATTAATTCCTTCATTTAAATTTATAGACCACGAAGCATTTTGTGATTCAAACGAAAAATCAAATGTCTCATTGGTTACACTATCATCAACTACAACTTCCGTTTGATTAAGTGGTTGTATTTGATTTGTTGTTAAAGTTATTCCTTTTTCTTCAATAATTTTGTTAGCCCGTAAAACATTCTCAACTTCGCCTAAAATTATTTCCGTAAATTCTACAGGTATAGTCTCCAATATTTCTTCTTTAACATCTTTAAGTACTTCAAAATGTTGAGCATTAATATCTTTTGAATCTTCGTGTGCTGTTTTTTCTTCTACCAAGTAAGTTTCATGAGTCTTCATTTTAAGAGTAGCTGTCTTATTTTCCATTTGAGGATAATGTAAAATTGGTGCTATATTATCTAGTATCTCCTGCTTAACAGACGATACTTCTTGTAAATATGTTTGTTTACTTTCTGCTGTGTGCAAAGCTTTGTTTTCTGTTGCTTCTATCGCAATGAGGTTTTCGTTGGGAATGACTACTATCTGCTCAACTGATTTCACGTCTGTTAATGTTTGATCTGCTTTTCTAAGCTCCTTATCTTTGGTTTTAATAACCTCAGGTGTTTCCAATGTTTCACTTTCTGATGTAACGTAAGTTCTATTGGGCACGAACTCATAGTTTGTATTATTTTCATCTTGTTTTTGGTTACATAAATCTACAATTCTTTCAATAGTTTCTGGGTATACATTTACAATTTCGTTTAATGAAGAATGAACCGTATTAGCGTTTTCAGTCTTCGGTGAAACAGTATTTAGTAACATCGGCATTTCTTGGTTAAATAATTCGTGCAATTGTAAGTGTTGCATCTGGTTAACACTTAAGTTAGATTTTACCTCTTCTGGTTTATTATATGCTTCTATGAGGTTAACATTTTCCATGATTTGTTGTTCTTCGTTATTTAGACTTAGAGAAACAAGTGGCATAATTTGTGCACAGTCGTAACGGTCTAATTCTTTGCAAAAAAAGTCTGATTTACTATCCAACGCAGTTATTTCTGTTGTTATAAAATGGTCTGCAACTGCAATATCAATCCCACGTTTATCGCTTTTCTGAATATTTTCAATGCTTAAAGTGCCTTCTTGCTCTCTCGTATTAACGTCTGTAGTTGTAATGTAACATTGAGAATCGACTTGGATATTTACATTTTCTGTTTTTGGTGTTTTTATGTTTTCCAAATTACATTCAGATTCTTTTATTAATACATCTTGTACCTGGAGTGATGAATGTGGTTCAAAAGTTTGCAATATCTTTTGGGGCTTATTTATATATTTTGGTTCAAGGGTATTTTCTTTTTCACTACTTTCGATTTCTGTTACGATAACATGTTGGTCTTTTTCAACGTCACAAGAGACACTTTCCAATTTTTCCACGAATTTATTTCCAAAAATAATTCCTTTTTCTACTGATACTACTTCAGTAACCTTAAGAGATGCATTTAATTCAAGATCGGTAGAAAGATGTTCTTCTTTTGTTATTTTCTCCACGGTAAATTCTTTTTCAACTTCTACAGGTTTAATTTCATTAACTAAAATTGGTTGCAAAGAGTCAGCGCTCACTTCCTTCGCTTCCTTTATAATTTTATCTATTGGTTTCAATATTTCTTCTGATTCCCGTAATTGTAACATTTCAACGCTTACATGCTTATAAGCTTCTAATTCTATATTATTGGTCAGTGATTGTGGCATTTCATCAATTTTTATTTTATTTGCTGATTCAACTGCTATATTTTCGGTTACATCAATATAGTCAACAGGTCTAATTTCAATGTCAGCCTGCTTTGAAGTATAACCTTTTGCTACAGGTATGTTTTCTACGTTTTCACTAACTAACGTTTCACTTATTTTTAAACTAGGTTTAATTATAACATCACTTCTAGGTTTTATGTTTATTGAGTTATTGCCAACTGTCGATAACGGCAACCCGGATTCTGACGGAATAACCTCTGTTATATTTAAACAGTTTACACTTTCAAGAATGGATTTAGTTTCATTAGCATTTTTTACTAGTCGCATATCTTTGACTTCTTCTTTTTCTCCAACAAATTGTTCAAATTTTTGTGTAGCTTTATAACTTTCATATGATGAATGAGGTTTTATATAATTAGCACTGGGTATTTGCAATTCTATACTTTCTTGGCTTGTCACTACTTCGGAACTTTGCAGGTATTGTTGTTCATTAATAGCAGCACTTGCAGTAGCGGAGCGTGTTTCATATTGTTTTTCGGCATAATTTTCATTTTCAATGGCTTCTATTTCAAAAATTTCTTTCGCGGATGATTCAACGAACTTTTCAGTAGCATGAAATTTATTATCTGTTTTTTTGTGTAACAATTCAGTTTCACTGTCAATACAAATTACTTGCGTACCTTCTACTTGTTGTTGAATATTATCATATGTAAGTTTTGCGTGATAGGTGTCAGGTTTAATATTATTTAGCTGGTCGACAGAACTACTTGTTAAAATCTCGCTTTTAATAGCGCCTTCTAAGGGAACAAATGAGACTGAAAAAGTTTCTGGTTTTGTAGTAGTACGTATAAACATATCTTTTTCTTTGTCACTCACTTCTATTGAGTTTGTAAGAATTGCTTGTGATTTAGTGAATTTGAGTGTTGCTTTTGACTGTTTTATTTCGTTTTCTTTTAAAATTAATTCTTTTTCCGCAGGGATAGTTTCATTTTGTTCTACTATGTTTAATAATGATGTAGTGGTACAATGTGGTTGTTCAATTTTTGTTTTATCTTCAAAAAGATCGTCTGTTTCGTGGTTTACAAAAGTTTCCTCCACTTTTGCAGCTTTGCCATAAATGCTTAAATTTGGTACAGCGTGCTCAAGTGGAATTTTAAAGTCGTCACTTTTTTTAAATATATCCGATTGTGTTAAAGTTTCCAAAGTTTGAACTCCATGATGTTCAAGAACAGAAAACTCTGCATTTTGTTTATCAGGAAAAAGAGGCATATCTAGTTTTTTCTCAATTTCCACCAATGTATTTAAATCACACTGTGGTAATTGAAGAGCTGTCACTGAGATTACTGATTTTTTTTCCAAAATGTGTTCTGGAGATTCTAAAATTCCTTCATTAATATGGACTGTAGTTACTTCTTGAGAAATTGCTTCATTTGGTATTCTGGTCTCTTTAGCCGTAACCAGCGGTCCAGTTTTTTCATTTTCTAATTTAAATATTTTTACTTCTGGCTTTAACTCTTGAATTTCTACAGCTTCATTTGTATCTAAATTTAAACATGCTTCATACATTTTTGGTTTTATTGTCAATAAATCTCTTTCTTTTTCATTGCTCTCAGTTGTACTAACTATCATTTCTTTAAAACTTATATTAGCAATAGTAGCATGTTTTGACTTATCACTTATATCTTCTTGATCAGTAAATCCAACTAGATCTTCTGGAATTAGTTCAGATGACACAGCAACTGGTAAGCTATTAATACCAGTTAATGCTACAAAGGTCTCTTTAGGTAAACTTTTCGTTTCGTAAATTCCTTCTTTTTCATGTTGTAATGTTTCTGATATCGTTACAATCTCTTGCGGTGCCACAACTTTTGTAGTAAGATATTTAAGATCTGGTTTAAAACTTTCTTCTAAAGAATTTTGTGTATCAAGGGCATTGTTTTCTGTAATTTGTATTTGTGTGAAGGTGTTCGGAACAATTTTTGCTTCTTTATAGTTTGGTACATCGAATTCTATTTTATTTATCGAATGAGATATATTAATTTCTGAAGTCATTGGCACTCTTTGATCGTAATCTACTTCAATTTTAGCGAATTCAGTTGTTCTTGGCTGCTCAGATTCAAAATATTCTTCATTGTGGGTAGAAAGTGTTTCAGTTATATTTAAGCCTTCGTTGCTTATTAAATGAAAACTGGCATTTTTCTTGCATATCTCTTTTTCATTTATTAATTGCTGTACTTGATCTTGTATATTGGTTTCTAGCACCGATACTTCCTTATTTAATATTTGTTCCTCTGAAACCTTCTCTACAACATTTTTGGCATCCGTAATAAATTCAATTTGATCTGCAGTAGTTATTTCTTCAGAAATGTGTGTTTTTAAAGCTTGTGAAGTTGACAAATTTGCGTATTTACAATCTGGTGCAGTTTTAGTGTACAATATTGATTCATATTCAGAGGGTTCTGTTTCTATAATAGAAAGGGACAAATTGGGAATAATATTAGGAGATAATGTTATTGAGTTTTCTGTTGTATAATCTAGTGTAAGTTCTTGTTCATGAACTAAAGGCGTAGAAACCATTTTAGCACTTTCAGTTAAAATAGTTTCAACAGCATTTTCGTCTTTTATTTTATCAGGTACTGTGAGTTCCTTAACCGTAGACAATTGTAATATTTCTGAAGATACTATTGATGCCATTGTTGAAACTTCTAAATCGGCTGTTGTTGATGATTTTTCTTGTTTACTAAAGAAATCTTTCTCTTTTTCATTTATTTGTACTTCTTCTACTACATTTTTATCTAATGTAGGGATCGAAACGTAAGCGTGAGTATTTGCAAAACATTTTGTCACTTCTAAGCTGTCTTCGCAATCGTTAGTATTAGTTTCCAACTGAAATGTATGCTGATGTTCGTTAAATCCTACTCCTGCATGTTTACGTATTAATTTTTCAGCATTTATTTCGACTTCTTTTATATGAGGAGTAGCTATGAAATTATCTAAGCTAGAGTGTAAGATTAAATCTTTGTTTACTACAGCCTTTATAGGTTCTTGAGAATTTATTAACTCTTCTTCTTTCTCGTGTAGTTCGTTAATAGATACAATAACACTGTCTACTGCTGTAATATCCACATTTGCCTCTTGAGTTCGAGATGATTTCAATACATTCAAGGAACCTTCTTTTTCTTGTACATCATGAATTTGTGTAAAAATTTGATTAGACACAAGAATATCCTTACGAGCTGTTTCAGTAGGAACTATCAATTCTGGATAATATTTTCCTGATTTGTCTTCAATGAAAACTTCATCAACCAAAACTGATTCTAATAAGTTAAAACCAATCTTTGTTTGGATAGGTTTTTCTAATATTTGATCATTTAAATTATATTCTTTGTTTGCTTCATTAATTTCGGTTACACTAACTTCTGTTAAAGGTGTTAAAGATATTGAAGCATGAGATTCTAATAATGGTACATTTTTTAAGATACCTTCTTTTATGGGCGTTGTTTCGTGAGATATATTAAGAGCGTCCTGTGGTATTATTAAAATTTTCGCATTTTCTTTATTATTCACAACTTGTTTAAATTCCTCCGCAAGTAACACGTCGTCAGTAGTTTCTGTTGTAACATATCCTTCTACTGCTACAACATTTTCAGTAGCTATTAATTCCGGCCTGTGTTTATACATCGTACATTCCTTTACGAAATTTCCTACTTCTACCTCTGTTACTTGTAAAGACTCTGTTTCTGTAAACATCGATTGACCTGAAACTTCTGTACTTTTATTCACTTCTAAATTTTCTTCTCTTTCTTCAATCTGATAGGAATTATTAATAAGCGGATAATTTGTGTCAAATTTAACTTTCGCTGTAATTACATCATTTGTTTTTGTAGTTATGTTTACGGCCTCATTTGCGGGAATCATTTCTATTTTATGGTCATGTATGTTTGTTGGAATTGACGTTAAAAAGGGAACTTTTTCCACCTCGATACTTTCTGTCTCCTCAACGTAACAATCATCTATTCTCTCTAAACGATTAATTTCTTTCAAAAATATTTTTTTATCTTTTTCATCATCGTCTCGAACGAAACTATCTGTTTGTAAGTGTTGTTTGCGTTTGCCATGTTCATTTTCTTTGTCATCTGTGAAATTTGGGTATATTCAATAAGGAGCTGATTCTTATTCTAAAAAGTAGAAAGTTAACAGCACAAACTAACTTGAAAAATTAAACCACAATCAAGAACATGTAGTAGAGTTTTAAAGCTTTTAATTGTTATAAATATTTGCTGATGTAATGCTATTAAATTGATATTATTTATACTTACTTATGAAATAAAGTGAATAATATTTTGTTTAATTTAGTAATATTTTCAAAATTGGTGCAAACGTTCGAAGCCAGTACACGAAGGGACGACTGCATAAGGATAAAGGAACAATTCAAAAAGCCATGATTATCAATAGATTTAATAATTAAGATAGTAATAAATTAAATGTTGGTTTCATGTTTTATGATTAGTATTTTATAGTTGATAAGTGTGTAATTATCTTTTCTTATGTAGTTTTCAGTTAAATGTACCTTAGCAACTATGTGAAATGCGTGGCATATTGTGATCTTAAAATACCATGTTAAATTACCACTGAACTTTTTAAGCTGGGTTTCCTAAAGTTTTTAAAGCATGATAACGGTGCCACTAAATATTAGTGAAATATATGCTATTTATTTACCTGGGATAGTTACTGCAACTTGTTTTGAAGAATCTGTAAATTATTTCGTGTTAACATAATTAAGTTAAAAAGCATAAGATACCTTACTAAGTACCATAAATATTCAAAAGAATTAGATAGGGTAAAAGCAGGTAATACGCAGGAACGTGCACGGAGACTTCGGATAGAGTATACAAGCGACACCCAGATAAACTTCCCAGTTTAGTCAATTGAGCAATAGTCAAGGCAATAATTGCGTACCTTTTCAATAGCTCGGGAGATTATTATTTATTACAGATATGTTTAGGGCCCCAGGATATACAATGCTTGTTTGTCTATCTGATACCCACGCCCCTGATATAACCGCGGTATTCAAAAATGGTCGGATTGTTTCCGGTGTAAGATATTTTCTTATTTCTATCTAATAAAAAAAACTCTGACATACTATCGATTCGGAAAAAATAGGCGCTAGTTAGCATACGAACAAAAGCAAATCCAACTAAAATTGATTTAGTTATGCGGGGACAGCGCACTTACCGTCCACCTCTATAAAAATGCGTAACAAATTCTCTCAGTGCACTCGCATTTTTGTTATGATTTCCGAAGTAATATACCTCATATATCAATATTTTATGTTTTTATGTTCTTCTAATATCATATATTTAAACTTGTTTTTGCATATATATTGTAAGAAGACATTATAAAGAAATAAAACCCAAACTATTAGATGCTCGAAATTGATGTTAGATTCAAACTCTAGGGCATCTTTTGTAACAGATGATTTGGAAGACCGAGGTTTTTAGTTATTAGATTTCAAATGACTACCATATTAGAGAATGTAGAACTCTCTGAGTAGTACACGGTGATAAAGCTTTCAAATGAAATCTATTACCGTGCGATAACACTCTCAGAATATATCACCTAAGAATATGTTATAGAACACTACTTGATTTTTCTATGTTAAATCACGCATAGTGATGACTCTACAAAGGTTCGAAGGGATTTTCTGATTTAATCAAAAGTTAAACTATGCCAAATTCTTACCGAAAACGACATGATCACAGGATAGCTATTTTATATTTGATAATAATGAAGTTTAAAATAATAAACTACAAATTTCAGATTTTACGGAATAATTATACTTTAAAGATACTCGTAAATATTGTAATGATGTACGAAAATCTGTTCTTATTTTAAAGGAATATCACTTAAATTCGTTTTATCGTCATCATCATCAGCCGATAGACGACCACTGCTGGACATAGGCCTCTCTCAAAGATACGATTCATACGAAAAAGTAATTAGACTACTATTTTTTATTTTTACATTTCACAACTCACGGGTCCTAAGTCAACTTCACCTGCTCGTAGTGCATCCGCTAATCAACAGACAAGGCTCTGGCGCCCACCAATCCGCATTGGGCCAGCGTGGTTGGGAATGGCTCAAACCCTCTCTGTGAACCTCTACAAACGACAGCCTCTAGTGCCCGGGGATCCCAGATACCATGTTGACTGTAGATATCTGGGGAAGGGGGAGCTATGTCCAACAGTGGATGATGATGAGATTCTCTAAGTAATATGAGCTACCATATCTCACTTATAGAAATCATGCCTCAATAATAGCGAATGATGCCTTTTTGACTGAAAAAAATTAACACTAAAACACTTAAAATTAAACAAATAGGACTGTAAAGTATACACTATATAGAGTGTATACTCTATACAAAGTTAAAATAATCTAAAGCCACCAAGAGGATAGTCATGATTGAATAATATTTGATTCTAATGCCTAAATACTGCTAAAAACCTGCCTTTACCCAAATGAAAAAAAAACAACAATAATTTTAAGAAGATGATGAATCTATAAATAAAGTCTTAATTGTAATTTTTTAATACCTTTCAACACCTTTGTTGTTTTCACTTCAGCTAAATTTTTATTTGATGATTGAACCACAACCTGTAACACAGATATTAAGAAAGTTTAGTCAGAGACAATACAAAAAACGGCATTTTTATTAATTCTTCGTGAATACCTCTTCAGCTTCTTTAGTTTCCCAAGATAATGGTTTGAAATCTTCTGGATGGAATTGGGCAATTACTTCTTCAACTGACATATGTTTCATTTTAACCATTTTTAAGAATGCTTTGAATCCAACTTTAGCTACAATAGCATCTTCTTGTGTAGTCTCTTCGGTAAGTATTTCTGTTATAAGAGCACCATGACCTTGGCGTTCTACTATTTCTACCAAAGCTGATTGTGATTGTGGTACTCTCAAAGCAGGAAAGTATTGTGATTCAAACAAACTTTCTATTTCTTCTGTAGT
Source organism: Troides aeacus (assembly GCA_033220335.2). NCBI lineage: Eukaryota > Metazoa > Arthropoda > Insecta > Lepidoptera > Papilionidae > Troides > Troides aeacus. Next base: position 7,762,620 of record CM067268.1, on the reverse strand, counting down.
TAAACCGTTTCTTAACATGTACCCTATATTTGCTAATTCTCTTAAAGGATTTTCTCCCGGGCCAAACTCTTTGGCGTTTATTATTTCAAGCAATTCATTAACTTCTGCGACCATATTAGCATTGAATTCTTCCAATTTTCTAACAGCATGATATGTTTTAAAATCCGAACGTTCTAAAGAACTGACCATTTGAATATTTTCTTGGTTTACAGCTGTTATCAAATAGTTGTCAGATGGCACAAATGATTCTTCTCTATCTCTTTCTTCTTGCTTCTTAATAACATCTGTGCTATCTATATTTTGGATATGTTTCACTTTAGTTTTTATCATTTTACTTTCTGATGTTAATACTTTATTACCTTTTTTCATATTGTTCTCATTATTATCAATAATTAGTTTTTCTTTTTGATTTCTATCTGTTTTTTTGTGTTCTGAAGATTGAGTAAGCTCTATAATTTTTTTACTTTTGTGTAAAGTTTTCTGTTTCGATTCCACTTTATCTGTGATTTTTTCTGTTATTTCCTTCTCCTTATGTTGTTGGTCTTTTTTCAGAACTTGTAATTGGGCACTGGTAATAGTAAAACCAATATCACTAAAAGCCTTACATGTGTAATTTCCTTCTAATTTTTTTTCAGCATTTTTAATTTTGCATGTAGTATGATAATTCTGGTCATCAATAACAAATTTATCATCTGTTTTTATAACTTTATCATCTTTATACCAAACTATTTCTGGAAAAAAAATATATTTATAAGAGAATTTGATAATGAAGTCATAAATATGTTAGTATTTTCAATTGTTTATATTATCAGAATTAGCATATAGGTTTTCCATTTTTATTTTCTTTTAACTAAATAGTCAAATCACATTGTTATAAATATTATCATGCAAGTTAACATAACTGGATTTACTAGACAACAAGTCTATATTTATTCGCTATTATTTTTTTATTCGACTAAAAATAAACTCGGGCGGGATTTTCACCCAATAGTAAGTGATACACTTACCAATAAAAACGTGGCGCTAGTACGGATGACGTACACAGCACTACCTTGTGCTCCTGAGACAAGATGTGAAGTCTCTTTACCACAGTAATCAACCTATTTGCTGATTCTAATTATCTATTTTCCTTTCATTATTATTTTTATACGGATTTTGGTCTTGTCCTGCAAGTCTCAAATGTCATCGTTGCTACGAACAGCTTAACGATGAGTTGCTTGGTGTACCACAGTTTTATTTTTAATGTTTTGACCACATGTTTGCAAGTGTTCTCTGTTTTAAATAAAGTAACTGTTCTAGCAATTAAAGTGGCCTTTAGCTACAGCCTCTTTAGATTATTCATAGAAATAATTCCCATTAAATATTATACTATTCCGACCAAAAAAATATTTACAAAGAAATGAAATATAAAAAAGTACATTCCTTAGCTTTTAACCGCGAAAAGAGCAATAATTCTTTCATGCCTCTAATTATTCAACTATTGCTCAGACCAAAACGTGCCACGCGGGATAATGGGACGCGTAACCAATGTTTTAGAAAGCTTTGAATACGTCGTTAATCGATGCCTTCATTGAATGCTTCACGCATTGCCAAGGTCCGAGCGACTTTCCCACAACTTCGGCTCGCATAGTAATCACAGCAATCATCATGCAGAGTTACAATTAAAAAATCCCGGTCCAACCAATTTACAAACCACGCGTCGATATGAAAGTTGATAGGCCAAACTCTACAAACAGATCCCTACCATGTTCATAAGCAGGCCCTTAATTGGAATTTGTATAATCTAGGAAAGCGCAAGCGCGGCCAGCCCAAACAGATGTGGAATAAGATAATGGGTGAAGATCAATACCGAACGCGATAGAAGATCACAGTAAACGCCCTTTGCCCCATCTAGGGGTCATAAGATGTAAATAATGAAAATGTATGATTATTACTCAGTGCGAATTATTTTACAACTCAAGACATGGAGTCTATACGGCTTCATTTCTTTTCGTTCATTTTAATTCTTAATGTTTTTATTTATCGTAAATGTCTTATTTAATTAGATAAAGAGTCTTATTTAATTAGATCTTAAATTAGATAAAGAGACACATATATAAATTAAGCCATATCATTTGTTCTTATAGCATATCTATTATTTAAATATTAAGAATACCTGGTTTAGGAGTACCGCTATAAACTGCCTCAAAAACTACTGTATCCTCTTCATAAACACATTGTTTTTGCAAAGTTTTCATAAACGTCGGTGATTCAGTCACTGCTAAAATTTAAAAAATGTTACAAACAAAACTGATAATCTATTTAGCATTAGCAATGATAAAACGTCATCACAACACTAGATAAACAACTACAAGAAATAGATTATTACCCTTTAAAGAAGATTGCAATTCTTCCATATGAGTTACCCAATCCGGTTTTATGTAATCCTTTATAGCTTTTATATCTGTAAATATTGATGCCAATGAACATTTAGCTTTATTCATTGAGTAAAGAAATAAATCACCGAAAAGCTTATTTCTGTCGCCAAATTGTAGTGCGCAAATATTACTAGGTTTCGGTTTGAATGTTGTGCAGTTTGTATCATTCCAACCAACACCATATTATAAAGAGCAGGCGTATCACTTACGTTAGGTGAACATCCTGCTCGTCACATTATTTTGGCGGTTACAAAAACTATATCCTTAATTTTAATCATACCTTTACAGTAATTACTAATATACCAAAAATTTATTATGCCATTTAAGGATGACAATGAACTTAACATGACCTTGATTGCTTAATTTTTACTTGGCCTTGAAATTATTAATTCTTACATAATAACTTAAAAAGAGCGTTAAAGAAAATAATGTTAATGGATCTAAAGTCACTAAAATATATGTTTATATATTATCAGATATTTTTACACTTTACAAACTTCTTTATTTTCAAACCTTCAGGAAATTAACATTCTTAATGATATTAATTCTAATGATTATGACACTGCCGCTTAAGCACAATAAAATAAATATATTAAAGGTAGCTTCGAAATTTTTTTGGAAAAGGAACAAAGGGAGTTTCTGCAATCGCTCTTCATTCATTGGTCTGTAAAAAAACCTAAAAAAATTAAAAAAGTACTGTTTCATGACATAGTTATTGCAATAAGATTCATACTTACTCTCTACTGAAAGCGCAGCAATTGTAGCTGTAACACCCAAGGAGTTAAAAGCTTCAAATGTAATTTCTCCGGTATCATCTTGATATATTTCAGGTATAATTAAAATGGATGTCCCATCATCCAATTCCTCTATTTGATATTCCTGAGATTGTTTGATTTCTTCCCCGTGTTTTAACCACCTTATATTTGGTCTAGGCATTCCTACAGCTTTAGCTTCCAACCTTTAAATGTTACATTATAATTAAAATGTTTATAAGTTAAATAATAAACCTATCAATATTGTAATTATAAATGATTGACTATTTTGGAGGTGTATTACCTGGTAAGTTCACCTTCCATTGCAGTAATAACCGCAGGCAAAGCTTTTACAATCCTGGGAGCAAATTCTTCGATGTCGCTTGTTTTCTGTCAAAAGTTTTACGAAAAATTATAATAAAATTTAGCACCAGGTACAAAAGGTAAACTTATATGACTCTTTAATTTTTCTTAATTAATTTTATAAAACTTATTATATAAAGGGTGTAAGGGATACCGCACCAACAAATCACGGGATCCAAGCCAACCTCGCCTGCTAGTGATGCCAATCAACAAACGAGGTTCTGGTTCCCACCAGCCCGCGCTGGGCCAACGTGGTGGAAAATTGCCCAAATCCCTCCCAAATGAACTCCTAGAAACGACGGTCCCTAGTTCCCGGCGGTACCAGAGTTTATGCTGACATTGGAAAAGCGCCGGAACCAAGGGTGTTAATAACCGACGGTAACGATTTCAAGTCAAACAACCTCGACTCCGACAACATATATCGCACACAACGCGGTATGAGAAGCTGTTAGAAGACGCCCTGACGGTGAGACGAAGACGACAAAAACTCATATATTTAATGATGTTTTAGTGATCAACTCATTTTATACGTAGAGCGAACACTGAATAGTTACAAGCATATCGAATGTTAAAGTAAAATTCTGGAGTTATCGACTGATGAAGTCTATGCTCCATCCAGAAACCGCCCAGACCCAAAACGCTGAACACTTCCATCTCCAAACTTTAAAATCACTTCGATTGTCTGGGGGACTTCTCTTGTAAAGCCTACATTTACAAAGACAGGGTCGTAGAAATTGTCGGTACTAACAGAAGAAAAAAGATCTTGATTGAATTAGACCGCTAATTTCATGAGTGAAAGTCATGGGCTAGATCGGGAGTCTTTTGAAGATGCTTCTCACTATAAGCAGCCCAACAAACGGATATCTAAGTCTTTGACTCGCGACCTACACCGATTTAATACTGAACGTGTTAAAGTGTCTATCAAACGCAATAAAGGCTCAAAAGTATTTGCCAGAAAGTCTGCTGTTAGGCAAAGCCTGCTGGACAAGCTGAAGACAGATCGAAGCTGCCAGCTGAGATCGAGAATTTCTACGGACAGCTTTATACGACTACACAAGCACCTGTAAATGATTTGGCTAACGATCCAAGAGCCAGGCTAACTCGGCACTATGCCGAAGACATTTTAGACGTTAGTCATTACAAGATTAGTAAGGCACTCAAACAGCTTAAGAACAACAAGGCGCCGGGTAATGATGGAGTTACGGCGGTGTTTCTGAGAGTATGAGGACGACCAGTGCTGATGGTCCTCCACAAGCTATTTAAGTCCATCGACACGGCCAAAGGCATCGTACGGGGGTATGAGGAAACATTTCTTCAAAACTGGTGACAGGACCCGGTTCAAATGATGGTGTATAATCTGTTTTCGAATCATGACAAATTGTGTCTAACGCAAGCTGGACGATTTCCAACTTCCTGACCAAGCCAGATTCCAACTCACGCTGCAGCAAATTATACAGAAGAACGAAGAATGTAACTTGCCACTAGGCTTAGCATTCGTGGACTATGAAAATGCCTTTGATTCTGTCGAAACTTGGGCCGTGGTACAGTCGCCTCAGCGATATCAAATAGAATATATAGACTATTTTTGGAATATAGTAGGAAGGTTATAAGAGAAGTAATTGAAAAAGAATAAAACGTTGACGAGAATAAGAAAAGCAATAAATATAAAAATAAATAAAATTTAAGCACAAAATTATAGTACAAGAAGAAATGTAAATCTGAAAATAAATAAATTAAAGGAAGTGGAAGGATTTAAAGAATAAGTGATGAAGAATGAACAATATGTGTATGAAAGAAAATGTAATGGATGAGAGAAGGAAAGGAACGACTGATATTGTGAAGGAAGAAAGCGAAGAAAACAATAAAATGAAAAGATAATAAAAACAATAATAGAAAAAAAAGAGAGCATAGTTCGAAACCAGTCCAGTTACAGCGAGATGTCAGGGAAGGCTTCAAACTTTGGTACTGAAGAGGACTTGGCATCAATATAAACGGCGAGTACGTGACTAATCTCCGATTCGCTGATGATATCGTAATCATCACTGAGGCCCTGGACGACCTTGACGTAATGCTCGATGACGTCTCCACGCGTGTATCTTAAAATAAATATGGAGAAGGCAAAGAAAATTTCTAATGCCCACACTGTACCCGCGCTATGGTCGTAGGCTCTACATTAGAAGTTCTCGATTAATACGTTTACTTGGCACAAACAGACCAGCTAGATAACTCCAACTTTCCTGAAAGAAGTCAATTGACGAATCCAACTCGGCTGAGCAGCCTTCGAGAATCAACGCAGCATCTTCTTGTCTGTGATACCGCGGTATCTAAAAACAAAAGTCTTCAACTCGTGTGTCTTGACTTATGAAACCGACTCCTTATTATGGGCCAAGGCTCAAAGTCAACTAATGGGCAATGATCGGAGTGTCTCTATGAGAACCAATCAAAAATAAAGAGATCCGTAAAAGAACTAAAATCACCAATGTAGCCCAAAGAATTGCTAGAATTAAGTGGGCAAAGCCTGATGACCGATGGGGCAGGCAGTAAGGTTCTCGAGTGACTCTCGAGTCGTAGTGTTGGAAGGCCCCCCCATAATGTAGACCGCCGATCTGATGAAGGTCGCCGGAAAACGCTGGATACGGAAAGTGCAGGACCTATCGATGTGGTGATCTTTGAGGGACGCGTATGTCAAGTAGTGGAAGTCTTTCGACTGATCATGACCATATTATATAACAATAATAAAAAACAAATTACCTCGTCACTCAAGACTTCTTCATCAGAAACACTGGGCAAGTATTCGTAAGCTAAAAAGAACAGAAAGCAGAATTAGCAGACATTATCAATGTGTAAGTGTACGTACAATTTCTTATACTGCTAGGAAGAACCCATGTATATATTAAATTTTGAAGTCCAGTTTTAGTCATTAGATATATTTTTTTAAAAAAAATATTTTCACGCCTTTAAGAAGTATACAAAATTGTACTCTAATAAATCTTATAACATCAACAGTAACCAATAAATCAAAACAGCTAATTGTTACGCATTATGTGTAAAATTATTGTTTAACAGCTGGAAATGAGAAGCCAGAAGATATACTTGGACGTGTGCTTATTAAACAATTCAAACAGTGTATTTTCATCAAAAATATGCAAAATATCCTATAGTTTCTAATGTTCTACAGATGCATGGCAAGTATAGGGTATGATTATTATTTAACTTTGGTTTTGTTATTGAGCCTAGTTGTTTAGGCCTCATGCAGTTCAATATGATCAATACATGCAGCCATATAATCAATCGTAACGAACTACCTTCAACATTTACAACACATTCACTGCTACATTTTCCAAATTCATTTACTGCTTGGCAACTGTAAGTTCCTGACATTTCAAGAAAAGCTTCTTTTATGCATAGCTCACATATTCCTGATTCTTGTCTAGATAAAGATATATCTTTTTCATATCGGATTATTTTGCCGTTACGATACCAATATATTTTTGGACATGGTATTCCACTCACTTGACAAGTTAATGTAATTGGATCTCCATCCATTACGACTACTGGCTCAAGTTGTTTTATAAAACTAGGAGCCTTTCCTCCAGGAATGTTATCATGATTTTCGATAACAATACTGGCAGAACATGAAACTGATCCAGCAAAATTCTCTGCTCTGCATGTTACTATGCCTAAAAATTCTTCATTAATATTTTCAATACATAAACAAGACATATTATTTCTGTTAGTGATGTAAATATTATTTACATTATTCTCTTTTATATAGGACATTATATCTCGGGTTCCTATAAACCACAGAAACGAGGCACTCGGACAGGAAACCACCTCAGTTTCCATTAGAACTGTCTCCCCTAGCCTCACTGATCTTGGTCGTAAATATCGAATAAATACCGGAGGTATGATGTTATCCACATCAGACGTCTTCTTTAATTTAGCCGTTGAGGCTGATTTTACAACATGACCATCATTACTTTCAATAACTACTTCATATTTTCCTACTTTCGTTTTATCAGCACGTTTTACATGCAAAGTTGAAATTCCATTTTTTGTTTCTATTATACAGTCATCGTTTGGTTCAAGTTGGGAACCGTTGCGAAACCACTTTATAATATTTCCTTGATGTATTTTAAAAGTAATAAACAAACGAAAATTGCTATTATTTTCAAAATTAACTGCTTTTAAATGTTCAGTAATGATTGGGGGGCCCGTCTCTGAAAATATGTCAAGGTGTTCTGTGAATTTGTTTTTAGTTTAACATTTTTTGTATAATGTATAGTATACAAGGATGTATGTATTCACATAAGTATATGTATACATATATACATGTACTTGTGGGAATAGTGTGTACATATACATATAAATACACATATTTGTACATAATAGTTCGCACATGTGTATACATGTTATCAACGCCATGCATCTGTTTCGTATTTTATAAACTATAAAAAAGCAAAACATTTGAAATAACTCTTCTGCTTACCTTCCTTATCTGTCACTGGCTCATAATTTGTTTTCTCATTTTCTCTGTTTAGATCTATATTTACTAAGCTTTCTTTAACTTTTTCAAGATTTTGTACGGACTTTTCTTTTTTTATCGATGATTTTTCTTGCTTTGCTTTTTCTGTAGTATCTTCATAATCTATTGGTTTGGCAACGATTTGCTCGAGTCCCTGTTCCACTCTATCTTTCTTCATGACTTTTGGGTGTTTCACTTCAGTAATTTCTTGCTGAGGATGACTTTTTTTATCAGGGGGAATGTAAACACTCTGGTCTTTTTCAATTTGTTTTTTAATTACTTTTTGGCCCTCAGGTTCTTCGGTCTTTAATATAGATGCCTCATCAATTTCAATTGGCTTAGAAATTAGTTTCTGTTTTTCTTCAATAATAGAACGTTCCTTTATTACTGCTTCCGATTCATCCATTTCTTTAGTTTTAGATACTTTCTCTTTTTTAATTTGTTTTAACCTAATTTCCGTGTTCTTGTCAATAACTGTCTTTTTACCTGTAGAGGTAGGTTTTAAAGTTACTATTTCGACAGACTCTACTTCTTTTGGTTTTTCCTCTTTCAAAATTTTTCGCAACTCAGTAGATTTACAAATACTGTCTTCCGTAATTTCATTAGTTTCTGGACATGTCCCTTTTTTACGCCACGGCACTTTTTCCACCGATTTGTTTAATTCGTGGGTTTTCATAAGGACTTCTTCTTTCATTGTAACCGTATTTGAAGTTGTTTCCTGTTCAATAGAACTATTTTTTTCTGTGCGGTTGATTACTTGTTCTGGTTCTTTAACGATTAAAGGTTTTCTTTCTTCTACAAAAGATTGGATTTCCTGATCGCTACTTATTACTTGTTTGGTAGCACTTTCTCCCCTAAATTGTTCTTCTTTTAATGGCTTTTTACTACGTCTCCATGGAGGCCTGTCTTGCGTATCCTGTTTTTCTTTAGAATCCATGACATTATAAGATTTGGTCTTTTCTTTACTCGGAATATTTGAATTGTCTGTATCGATTATTTTCAAAACTGTAGTATTTTCCACAGACGTCAAAGATTCATCAATCAGAACGGTTTCTCGTCTTTGCACAGACTCCTGGCTTACCGGTTTTAAAGATATATCAATAGGTTTGTCCTTGATTACGGGTGTTTTGTCCATCTTTGCTCGTTTTAACTGAATGGCTTCTTGAGTCCATGGTATAACATCTTTTTTATTAACTTCTATTACCTTTTTCTTAGATGCTACTTTAGATGATTCTTCTATTACTTTTCCCACATTACTTTCTGAAATTATTGTACTAGGTACCTCACTTTCCATTCTTGGCTTTCTCCAATGTTTAACTTGGGGCTCATTGTAATAACTTTGATTTTCAGCTTCTCTTGACAAAATATCTTCCTCGGTCATTTTTTTCTCTACAGGTATGGGCTTTTCCTTATCAGGTCTAGATTTTCTCCAAAAATTTGTTACTGTTGTATCTGCTTCTTTAACATCTTTTACAGCAACCACTTCTTCTATTGCATTATAATCATCAAGAAACCTCTTCGAACTGTCATCAGAAAAATGTTGCAAAATTTTTGAATTATCGTTGCGGCTTTTTCTCCAATGCTTTGGTTTTGTGCTTTCGTCTTGCGTAATTGTTTTCTTATCAACTGAAGTTTTTGTTCTCCATGGCACTGTTTTTGTTATATTTCTTGTTTCAGTTTCTTGAATGTAATCTACTTTTAAGATGTTATTTTCTTCCGTAGATTGATATAAAGAATAATTTTTATTTTTCTTTATATCTCCTGAAGTGTCAATTTCATCCGTTTTGTAGTTAAATGTCTTGCGAGATACTTGCCTTTGCGATTCTGGAAAAAGAAAATAATAAACTTTAAATTTTTCAAGTTGTTTTTTAAAAGTTAAAATCATTACAAAACGCGGCTAAAAAATATAATATGATCTATCTTAATAAAATAAATACGGAAAGCCTGAAATTATGTATCTTTTTTAATATTTATTGAATTATAGTACTGTACAGTAACTTAGTTATTTTAAATTACACCGCGAGACTATGTGGCGATAACTCCTATGCACTGATAATAATATTGAAAGTTGTTTGCCTTTAAATGAATAAAAGAATATTATTCATTCGTGAATTTGATTATGAAAAAATCCCATAAATTTAGAAAAATTGAAGTTGCTATAAAGTAACATCTATTAAAACCAAATTGCCAAATAAATGTCTTTATAAAAAGGTTGATACCGTAATTATAAAAAAGAACGTATACATTTTTAATGTAAGTTTTTAGTGCAAATGTATGTATGAACTATAATTGTTAGTTCTAATCTTAGTATTGGAGACTATTTGTGTTATTATTCAGCATTAATATTGTGTTAAATTCGTAAATTTATTCATCACAAATGTACCGTTAGTCGAAAAATAAAATGTTCAAAAGCTACACTGCATCTTTTGATCTTAAGCCAAAAATACACCACTAGTAAAACTACTACACTTTTATTGTTGGAACTCAATTCTGGACATTGGTATGTAATAAGCTTCTTAATGCCGAACAATATATCGTGTCATCATCACTCGGTAATGCTACCTTTTAATTATCTAAATGCTTAGCGATCATATCTGGACGGCACGTTTAATTATGTCTCATAAACAACACATATCTGAGTGGTAAAAGACAATTAAATTATATTTATTTCCGATAGTTTACCCGCGGAGACTTTAAAGCGTTAATGCTTTTTTAAAACGTTTTTATAAGAAAGCTGTTTAGACCAATATTTCAAAGTTGCTTATTGTTTTGAGAAGATATCAAATCTGAATTACACAAGACATATTACAACAAGTCGATTATTTTATACAGAAGAAATATTTTAGATATTTTTCATTGACGAAAATGCTTATCCATAGTTTTATAAAAACTTTCACACATAGTACTTTACTTTATTTATTTAATGGAATAGTAATATAAAATGTAATACGACTAGACATTCTAACAAAGATATAACATATTTTAGTTATAAATGAGTTATTATTATATAGTGGCCTTTGCGTACTAACATCTGTGCAGTAATCTCGTGATAGGTCACCTAGGTTGCTTAAGGGAGGCACTTAATATCCATTGAGCGAGCCAGGGGTGGACGACTAATACGTAATGGTCTCATATTTGGCGTACCACAGCGAGTGTGCTAGGAAGAGTCACGGCTCTCCATTTGAGATTCTTAAATGTGATATCAGGAAATCCTTCGAAATGCGCTGAGAATTATTAGCCATTGGATTTTAGTGGATAGATTTACCACATATCCCTTACCCATATTACCTTACTCCCCACAAAAAATCTTTTGGGTATTTGATGAAAGAAAGCTAATTAACATTCTTATAAGTATAAGTGATTTTTTTATTTACGATATATAAAAATGTAGTGATAACAAATAATATGTTATTATATTTCGAAAAACGAAATGTAGAAATAATGTTATCTAAAAAATATTGTTATTTTCGTGCAAAATTCAGTTTCAATCAAAAATAGCGTATGAGCTTAAAAATCAATTAGAGCAATTCACGAGAAACATTAAGTTAAAGTATAGATTGCAATAATTAATTTATTTTAAAATATTGTACCAGTCTATTTTTTCGTATGACGATTTGCAATTATTTTTTATAACATTTCTTACACATTAAAGATGGAAATCGTTATGTAATTCTGTTTACGTGATTATTGAACAATTCAAGTTTTTTTTTAAATGCTTCAAAAGTATAATTCGTGGTAACACAAGGTTTAAACGCCTGTATATGATAATACAAGTATCTGTTGCGAGCTTTCAACCAATGAAATATTTTATTTCCATCAAATACTCGGTATCTATTTGGAAAAGAACAAAATACATTCCATGTAAATTAATTTTTAAAATCATATTAATAATAAATAACAAAAACACTTATATTCTTTCCTTTTCATTAGATAGTTCTGTGTAATGTAGTTGACTACATCAAAAATATATTTAGATAGGAAAATAAAAAACGTTTTATGCGCAACTTAATAATTTCTGTTAAAACTCATTGTTTTTTTTTTTTCATTTTCTGTTTTTTTATTTGAAAATTAATTTTGGTGTTGTTATCGGGTTTGTATCGACTAAAAATCATCGAATTTATCATCGAATATCTGTGCGTAATTTGTTTTTCTTTATTGTGATATAGTAATTAAGTACTAAAGTCGTTAATAAACTTTAGTGAACATTTAAATATATAATACTTCAAACAAATTAATTTATAATTGTTTGCATGTATTATAAGACATATATACGTATAATTATTGAATTCAAAGCAATTTCAACACGGTGCTTTCTCCTAAAAAAATTAAATTTTTGATATTTCAAAATATATTTGTGCACATTACTATTTTTAACACAACACAAACATAAAAATATTATATACATCAAAATATTAAAATTAACCTATGAAGTGCTACTAATAATAGTAGTAATACGATGTAATTTATCGTTAACTACTTGTTTTAGCGTTTTGTCAAATATTTTTTACCTAAACGTTATCTATCCTGTTAGATATAAAATTTAACAAAGTAAAAGTAATATCTAATTTAATTTACAAAATCAATATCAAACCTTTTTTTTTTTACCAAAACACAAATATCATTAATTGCAAATTTTTAATCAAATGTTTCTTTATCTTTGAAAATTATCAAAGATTGTAACTCATATATTGGAGGACAAAAAATGTATTGAGATTTTACGAAATATGCGAAATAAAAATTCAAAACCATAAACTCAATATTAACTAGCTTACCTATACGGTATACTTACTTTTCTTCTTTGGATTATGCCTCACTATCGTCTTGTATCCTGTTGTTTCTTACGTGTTTGTCTTAATTATATATAACACCCAAAAACCTTTTTTTGTAAAATAAACTGTCATAAATCTGTAGTTTAATTAGCCTTGTATTTAGATTTTTCTCTCTTTCTTTATTTTTTTACATGAGTATAAAACTAGAATTTATTCGGCAAACTTTTTATATACTATTTAATTTAAGATAGTTTATTATCTATAAATTATTATATCACTTATAACTATAAAATAATTCTGTGTTTATATTTGTAAACTATCTACTCTACCTTTGGTCATGTTCATAAATGGTTAATATCTATTTGTAAACATAAAATGCGAAAGAAGTAAAGTCTAAAGTAAAGTTTAGGTAAGTTCATCGATATTAAAAATTAGTTAATAAGGATCATCCATAAGTGATAAAAATTATATTAGAAATAGTTAATTAACTGTTTAGTTACAACAGTAACAAAGTAAAAAGCAAAGAAAAACTCTTGCTTATTAAAACTGTTATATATTTTCAAGTAAATGAAAAATTCTATAACTATTAAAAAAAAAACAGAATTGATAGCGAAACTGACAGGTTTGTTTTTTTCATTATTACTATAAAAGCTAGATGAGAGACCAAAACTTAATTTGAAATATTTAGGTATCACAGTTTGAAAGAGAGAATAAGATAAAATATTGCGTAGTATGCTGTATCTGCAAAAACTTAACAACATCCGGTTTAACTTTATAGTCTTTCGTTTTTGAAGTACTTGTGTACTTTTGAGTACTCTTTTTTGATATTCGTGTCAGAGGAACTCCCTCAAAAAGTGATCGCTGCTGAGTGTTGAATAATGCGAAGTGGTAATTAATTTATAGCATTTATTAAACAGTTTTTACATAAAGGTAACATACAAAATTTGCGTAATAAATATTAAATATGGATAGGTAAACGCTAGAAATATTAAGTGATAAAATACTGCCAGGCCTAATACACTTAGATGAAACATAAAACACAATTTAATTTTAACAATGTCGTGCACTTAAAAACAAAGTTAAAAATCACTAAACAGTTAAACTATAAATCTCATTCATATTTTGGATTTGTACTTGCAAAAAACATTAGGTCATCAAAATCGGCAGTGTTTGTCAAAACATAGAAACCGGCAAGGCAAGTGATGCGTGCGTACTTTGTTATAGTTGTTCGCCGCAAAGGTAAGCGACTATCCCTAGTTTATGTTTCTTTGTCATAGGAGAGTTGACAGCGGTACAAGGGTTGTTCACATATAAATAATCGGTTAAATTTATGTTCCGCGAGAACGAACCACCCACAGCCCATTGCAGTCACAAACGCTAGATATAAACATACTCAACATCCCGCAAATAAAACAGGTACGGCGTAGCATTGACAAAGTTAGTGGCAGCTTTGAGTGAGGCACACCAGGTGGTGGTGTGATGTTAACCGCCACATGTGTCTCTCTTTGTTAGGTGCGCGAGTAATGTACAACAAAAATTTACCATAACTTATTATATAATGATTCATGCTGGACAAAGTTATTTTAAACTTTATTTGAATTTGATATTGTTATTACGATGACATGGAAACGGTGTACGATGACGTAAATTATATTATTTGTAAGTAAAAAAACTTGTTCTTTACTATTATGAATGATTCTGAGAAAACTGAGATCCCTTAAATAACTTCTTAAAGTACATCTCAGTTAAACACATAAAGCATCAAAAAGAAAACAGTTTTTTGTTAATAATGCGAAATAAAGTATTAAGAGCAGGCTTCAATTATTAAAAGAGTATTGGGTGAAAAATACATTTAATATTTTGCCATGAGACTTGGCATATGTTTCACGAAATAAAAACACTTTTTGATTTACAGTGTTCATAGAAAAAATAAAACGAAAAAATTTAGTAAACATCGTAGCGGTAAAAGCAAAACAAAACATGTGTATAATATATATTGTGTTCGTGTTAATCACATGTTACGTGTGTCACTTTATACAGTAGCTCGTGGCTCGACGCTCGGTGTCCAAACTCCAGGGTCGCTTGCTTCGTCCAATAACTAGGACTATATACACAAAAAGCTTAAATGTACAGCATTGTTAGATGCGGAAATACGCGCAAATTATTTCACGGAGTTAAATTTCGAATTTATAACAAAAATTGGTTAGATATTGCGCGTCCATCTGCGATTTAAACACGCGCATAGCTTCCTGTTTTTGTCTGATGCAATACCGGATGTGATATTTCACGTGAAATGTAACTCGCAAAGGATTATTTGACATACAATAGTGACTTTATATGACGATCTAACACTAAGAGGGCGGAATCGTTACTGCGGTAACCGCTACGATTGTGTGAAGCAATTTATTATGGTATTATATTTCGCTTGTCAACTTAAATTTATCCTATGTGATAGTAGTTTTCACCCGATCTCATTGTGATAAAGAGATGAAACAAAGAAACACTAAATTAATGGATTAAAGTGCGCGACGCGAGCTCGCTGCCTGTGTCTATGTCTTACTTTTGACGACCAGCTTTGCTGAGGTCTCGACTTGACCGGCGGCTGTAGTAGCACGGCAGGTAAAGATGCCTGTATCCTCTTCGTACGTGTTGCCGATGAGGAGAACAGCGTTGTTTCCTTCGTGAATCATCTGTAAACATACAAAAACGTGAACATGAATAATTTTAAAATTAGAATGAAAAAGCAAGTATTTATAATTTTTAGTAATATAACAAAAATGTTAATTTTTTTCTCTAAGATATACTTACTTGAAAATCAGGAGTTTCGGGAATTAGTGCCCCTTCACGAAGCCATTGAACTGTAGGTTTGGTTTTGCTAGTGATAAGAGTTTTAAATTGTGCCGGCTGTCCCTCATAAACTACGACGTCGCGTAGCTGAGTCAGTGTAGGTAAATTATCAGCTTGGTCGGGCTGAATTACTTTCAACTTTGCGGCCACAGTAACTCTACCAGCGGAATTGTAAGCGATACATTTGTAATCTCCTTCATCTTCAGGGAAAGCTTCAGATATACGTAGTGAATAATCATCGGCTGTTCTAGACATTTGAAAATATTTCGATGGTTTTATTAGTTTATCACCTTTATACCACTGGACAGTTGGCGAAGGTTTGCCTACTATTTTACATCCAAATTCAATAGCTTGACCTTCGGCGACTATTCTATCTTTAAGAGGCTCGATAACTTCAGGCGGTGAATTAGCAACATTGGTTTGAACTTTAGGTTTTTCTTTAGTAGAAGGTGCAGTAACTAAGCATTCTGCATCACATCTTGCTTCACCTGCACTATTTATTGCAACACATTCGTATTTTGCTGAATCTTGTGGATATGCTTCGAGAATAAGAAGAGTATATGTGCCATCCTCTTCCAAAATCTTGTTTTTAATATCAGGTTGAACTTTCTTGCCGTTTTTCAGCCAATACACATCTATTGGCTTAGTCCCTGTGACTTTCGTATCAAAGCGTACTAACTGACCGGCAATAACATTAACATTTTGAGCTGTTAAAGTAAAACTTGGTGGTATAACACCACCTCTGCCTTGGCGCCTGCGTTCTTCCACTACCAAATTAGCACTGCATTTGGCAGTACCGCCTCTATTTTCTGCTACAGCTGCGAATACAGCCGAGTCTTCAACGAAGACTTGTCGTATAATAAGTATGGACTTGGTACTAAAAGTGTGAATTTGGAAATCGGGAGAGTTTTTGATTGGGAAATTTTCTCTGTACCATTTTATAGAAGGTAACGGGTCGCCGTCAAATTCAACCTCAAATCTTGCTTGTTCATGCTCAAATACACGACAGGGCTGCATTTTTTTTGTAAAGATAGGTGGAGTACAAGGTTTCACCGGTCCCTCTACTACTCGTTCATGAGTTTGACCCTTATGTTCGACCTCAGTAGTTTCAGTTGAAGTAATTTTACGCGTAATTTCAGTATCGCCGACAATTTCTTTTTGAATTTGTTTCTGTTTTGCAACATGGACCTCTTTGCCGTGTATAATAGATTCGGATTGTTCTGGAATTCGTGGCTTGAAAGTTTTCTTTTGAACAACCTTTTCAATAACTTCTTCAGTCTGTTCTCTGTAAAGATAAAAAATAAGATATACAATTTCTACCCATAATAGTTACATTACCTAAATTGATGGTACGATAAATAATTATTCAATAAAATTTATTTCGTTGTTAAAAATTACTTACAAATTGTCTTCATATTTTTGGGCCATTGATTTTGCTACCGAACTACTAGTAACTTTTTCACCCGGGATGGCATATTGATGAGTTGATTCTCTCAATCTACTTTCTTTAACTACTTGCTCGTTTTCTAATTCCTGAAGCTTGTTGTAATATTCTTCGCTCTTCTTCTTCTTTACGGTTTGTTGCCATTCTGTCTCTGGCTCTTTGATGATTTTCTGCTTTAACTCTGGACGATGATCAATCACACCTTGACGTTGCATAACTTGTCTTTCTTCAAAAGTTTTTTCTAATTCTGTTTCAGTGCGCTGATATTGTGTGGTTTCATCGTACCAAGCTGTATACATATGATTTATACGTAAGTAACTTTTATTAATTATTAGTTTCTTTTATTACATTATTCTACAACATGTTAATAACATACCTTAATAGCATCCGATGCTAAGCCAGTTCAAGCGGGTGATTTAGCAGCACATCATCTTAGGAATTCTGGTTAGATTGTTTGGTAACGGGAAGCGAAAGGAACTTATATTGTGCTTAAGCGGTGTGTAGGTGTGTGCTTTAATAAGTCGGTAATATTTGTTAATATAGCATATGCCAAGCATTGGCTATGAAATATACCTGTTGCAAGTAGCTTAAGCTTAATTATATATTGATATGAATGGGTAAAATTTGTGCTTATAACATATTATAAAATGTATGCAATAATTAATATGCTTACGTCGTGGCGCATTTTTAAGAACACTTCTATAATCGTCATGCCTCGGTACTACTTTCAGTTCGGTCGTGGCCACTGCTTCTCCAACGGAACTTCTAGCTATTACCTCTATTTTACCAGTATCATATTGCCTAGTCTTCGGTATATCAAAGTGGTACATTCCATCGTATGTAAGTTTATATCTTGAACCCTGTAAAATTTTATTTGTAAAATAACTTGACCGATTATAAAATTCATAAATAACATATTAATTAAAATTGTATGTTTAATTTACGTTCACAATAGTATTTCCATTAATGAGCCACATCACACGTGGTTTAGGATGGCCAGTTACACGACAACAAAACCGTGCCCACTCTCCTTCCTCAACAGTTACTGGTTCAGGTTTGCTGACGAAAACAGGAGCACATCGTTCTTTTGTTTCTTCTACTGCTTGCTCTGGTAAACTGTACAAAAACAGTTAAATTATTTTATTTTTTTTTATAACACGATTAAGAAACAAAGCAATAAAAAGGGTAAAACAAATAATACTTACACTTGCCACGATGCTTCCATTTCACGAATTTTTTCTATACTCTTCATATGCTTTGGCAATTGTGAATCATAAACAATACCGGGTTTACCAGCAGTTTTAATTACAGCTTTTGTTTCGTCCATACCATATAAATTCGTAGCACGACAAAGATACTCTCCGCTGTCTTCGGGATACACCCATCCGAAATTCATTGCCACGTAACCAAAATCATAAATAGGAGTAAACCGATTTTCTGAAAAACGAAGTAATAAATTAGTTCTCGACGTTCATATATCTATGTTCTTTACTTTCAATTTTATGGCTAAGACTTACTATGTAGAAGCGGCTTGCCATTGAAGAACCATTCAACTTTCATATTAGGATCTCCTACCGGCGCTAGCTGACATTCAAATTTAGTTGATTCCATCTCAACTAATGTAGTCTGACTTTGAATTTGAGTTACAAATCGCGGAGGTTGCTTTTTGTCGACATCGTAAAGATCATCCTCGGTCAGAAAAACTTCAGACGTGTACTTTTTAATAGTAGCTTCCATTTGTGTTAAAGCTTCAGATTTTTTCATACCTCTAGGTACTTGGTTTTGTAAAATAATATCGGGCAAACCTGTTATTGAAAAAAAAAATATTTGTAACATCACACACATACATATATTATTTATAATAAATAGGCATACGTTAAAGGAAAATCAACTATCGACGAAATGTAGTGTAATAGTGGTCCTTGCATACACTGTTTTATTTTAGGTGCTAGGTCCATATGTATTGCGCATTAAATTTCCTCGTGAAAATTCATATTAAGCAGATAAGTAAATTTTTTGTTCAAATTAGATTTCAATATTTCAAAAATATTATAAAAATAGCTGGCTTTGTGCCGTAGCGACTAATGGGCCGCTTCCCTTGTAACATGGCAGTCCTTGATTGAGGTGCACACATAGTATTGATTGCTTAACATAATGTGTAATGTAATATTTTAAAATAAACACGTACGTTTGCATGATACTGTTGCTTTGGTTGTATCTTCCCCAAAGTCATTAATAGCGCGACAAATATATTCACCAGAATCCTCGGCATACACATACAGAATATCAAGTGAGACGAAACCCATATCATATACCGTACGGAATCTGTGTCCTGTTGGTAACAGTTTACCATTTCTATACCATTCAACACGTAACTTTGGATCTTCTTTAGGTTCCACACGGCACTCAAAACGTATTGATTCCGATTCTTCCACAGTGTGTGATTGTATTTGAGTAATAAATCTTGGCGGAGTATTAACAACGTGATCTTCTTTAGGTGCATCATTAATGCGTCCCCTCTCAAGTTCTTTAATTTTTTCACCACTCATACCTTGCGGCAGCTGTGATTCTAAAATAATATCTCGTTTTGTGCTGCACGTTATTTTCGCAGTAGTGGTTGCTGAACCCCATTTATTAGTAGCACGACAAGTATATTCACCCACATCACGGGTGTAGACATAATCAATGTCTAGAGCAATGAATCCAAAATCATTTAACATGTGTACTCGAGAACCTGTTGCAAACGGTCTTCCATTATGGAACCAATCGATTCTCATTGTAGGATCACCAACAGGTTCAACCCGGCAATCGAAATGAATAGGACCGCCTTCAGGAACATCAAGATTGTCTTTAATTTCTACCGTAAATCTTGGTGGGTTAGGTTTTTCATCTTCCACAGTTATTTCTTCACGTTTGTAAAGTGTTTCTTCTAATTTTTGGATGCTTTCCGTACCTGACTTAAAGTGGGATGGTAGTTGAGGTTCTAAAATTATTCCCTGTCTACCTTTGACTTGAAGTTTACACGAAACTGTCGCTTCTCCATGCTTGTTAGTAGCTTTACACGTATAAAGTCCAGCGTCTCGTTGATACACTCCACCAATTTCTAATATAACAAAGCCGAAATCGTTAATAGTCTTTACTCTAGAGCCCGTTAAAAGAGGTTTTCCGTTATGAAACCATTCAACTCTCATACTCGAATCATTTACAGGAATTAAACGGCATTCAAAGTGGGCTGAGGAATTTTCAGACAAAATAAGATCAGATGGAGTAGTAATAAATTCTGGAGGATTGCCACTTTCAGTCTCTGGGGATAAAGCTTCCACATTACCCGCGTATCCTTCAAGAACAGCAATTTTATCTATAGTTCCTTCCATACCCTTTGGTAATTGTGATTCCAAAATAATGTTCCTCTTCCCTTGCACCTTCATAGTAGCTGTAGTAACAGCTTCTCCATAGTTGTTGTATGCTCGACATAAGTACTCTCCGCAATCTTCAGGATATGTAGGTGATATCTCAAGGATAACAAAACCGAAGTCACAAAATGTTCTAAACCTTGACCCAGCTTTTAAAGATTTTCCATTCCAGTACCACTCCACCTTAAAAAAATTTATATATAAGTCATGAACTATTAACATAAAGCCTAAGAAGTATTTTAGTACTTTATCATAAATATAAAAAATGTATATATATATATGTATGCATACATATAACTATAATCGAAATAGCTTTCCTTTGTTCACAAATCAAGTGATAACTACTGATCGTATCAACATGGTAAATTAACCATTTGACTCGGAATGAATACTAGATAGTTGGTTATAGGCAATTTATTTTTTGAATTTCATTGATCCTCCATCACTTTATTTCTTATCAACTTTTATAAATTGTCATTTTATATTGGTATATTAAAGGTTGCTATAGAAAGACCTTTACGGTTTTAATTGCCCCCAAGGAATATTTCGGACAAATTTCAATCATCAAGGTAGTACTTTATAAACGTGTCCTTCTTTTAAGTCCCACTTAAAAAATAAAGCAGTTTAAAAGTTGGACAGAATAACTTACACCATAGCAGTTTAACTACAGAGAAATTACCTTCTCAACATTAAGCTGGGGCCTACTTACGATTTTATACGTGCAAATATGAACTTACCTTCAAGTGTGGATCATCAGTTGGTGTCAGTCGTGCTTCAAAATGAGCATTCTCTCCTTCTCTCAAGTTTTCAATATTGGACAAAGGTACAGTAAAGACAGGCGCTTTCCCACGTTCTTCGTCTACTGTTGTTTCTCTTTTTCGTATCATAGAATCTTCTAATGTTTGCAGCTTTTCTAACCCTCCTTCCATGCCCTGAGATAACCCAAATATAAGTTAAAACTTTTATATCTCTACGATAGAAATTTTAATGTTTTGCTTTGACATTAGCAGTTACATCACGCAAATTTTATTGCGTGCTTTATGTTACAATCAAACCATTATAGTAATATAATTAAAAAAACGTATTTGTCAGACATGAACAGAACTACTACAAAGTCATGAAAAACACTTACCCGCGGGAGTTGCGAGTCCAAGATCAAATTCTCTTTCGACGTACACTTTAGTGTAGCTTTTGTAGAATCGCGGCCCAATTTATTTGTTGCAATACATTCATATTCTCCTGAATTTTCTTCATAGCAGTACAAGATATCCAAAATAACGATTCCAAAATCGTGGAAAGTTCTATACCTATGTCCATGTGGTAACTTCTTGCCATTGTAGTACCATTCCACCTTCAGGTCTGGATCATCTACTGGAATTAACCTTGCTTCGAAGTGTGCACTTTGGCCTTCAACTAGTTTTGTTACATCTTGAATTTGAGTGATAAATTTAGGCGGTTCGGCAGAAGGCGTAGCAGGAATTTGTTGTTGTACTCCCTGCAGATTCTCTAACTCTCTGATTTTAGCTAGTGAATCAGGTTTCAAACTGTCAAGATAAACTCCTCCTTTACCATAACAAGTAATTGTGGCTTTCGTGAAGTCTTCACCGTATTTATTGTATGCCCTACAAACATATTCACCGGTATCATGATTTTGGGTGTACGCTATATCCATAACGACAAATCCAAAATCTGAAACTGTTTTTATTCTTGTTGAGTGACGCAAGGGTTGTCCATTATGATACCATTCTATTTTCATATCAGGATCATCTACAGGAACAACTGTACATTCGAAGTGAGCTGATTGACCATCTTTAAGACCTTCAATATTCTGTATATGTGTAGTAAAACGCGGTTTCTGACCTTTACTTTTATCAACGCAATTTAATTTACAACTTATTTCGGCTTTACCCCACTTATTTGTTGCTCGACATGAATATGTACCAGAATCAGAAGTTTTTGTTCCAAGTATTTCTAGAACCACTATTCCAAAAGCATAAACAGTTCGTATTCGATGACTAGCTTCGATAGCTTTTCCATTGTAGAACCATTCAATAACCATACTTTGATCTCCAGTTGGTATGAGAGAAGCCTCATAATGTGCAATTTGACCTTCACTTATGTCAAGAATGTCTTCGAAAACTGTTGTGAACTCAGGTGCTCTACCTGTATCGTCATCCGTCTTAAGACTCGGTTCTTTACGAAGAGAATCCTCCAGGTTTTGAATTTTCTCAAGTCCTTCGGCGCCTTTGGGATGCTGTGTTTTTTCGATCAGATTTTCCTTACTTGTACAATAAACCGTAGACGAAGTAAATGCCTCACCTTTCTTGTTGTATGCTTTGCATGTATAAATACCACTATCACGTTCGTATACATCAATTAAATCTAATGTAACAAATCCAAAGTCACTAGTGAGTTTAAATCTTGAACCTTGCTCTAAAACTTTGCCGTTAAAATACCACTCTAGCCTTAAGTTAGGATCATTTTTCGGTTCTACTTGTCCTTCGAAATGTAGTGCCTGCCCCTCTATTAAATTATTTTCAGGAGATATAGGAACAACCCATTCCGGGGCTGGATATTCAGTTTCAGGTAATGATGTTCTTCTACCCTTAGCAAGTCTAGCTTCTTCAGCTTGTTCTACAGCTTCGAGACCAGCTTTTCCTTGAGGATGCTGAGTATCAAAATAAATTTGTTTATCACCGGTACATCGCAAGGATCCTGAAGTAGTGGCAGATCCTTTAGAATTAGTAGCCTTACATGTATAAATACCAGAATCTTCTTCATAAGTATGGTTAATATCTAACGCCACATAACTGAAATCATGGGTGCTTTTATATCTGGTCCCCGAAGGAAGTGCTTTATTATTAAAGAACCATTCTATCTTTAGTGTAGGATCCCTTGATGGTTCAACGTTACATTCGAAATGAATGTTGTCACCTTCTTTACATACAATGTTATTAAGATGAGATATAAATACTGGTATTTCATAAGTAGGTTCTGGTGATTCAGGTTTCGCGAGTTTAGGTTGCTCTAATGCTCCAATTCTATCCAAAGATTCAGGGTGTAAGGATTCACCAAGTAGCCAGTGTCGGTCTTCAATTTTAATAGATGCTGTTGATACTGCCTCACCAACTAAATTAGTGGCTTTACAAGTGTAAATTCCTGAATCATCAATTCTCAAAGAATTAATAGAAAGGGTAACCAACCCGAAGTCAAATGTACTTTTTAATCTAGATCCGGTAGTTAAAGAAACACCATTTTTAAACCACTCAATCCTTAACTTTGGATCAGTTCTCGGCTCTACTTGAGCTTCTAAATGTACGTGTTGTCCTTCAATTAAATTGTCATAACTCTTCAAGTGAGTGGTGAAAATTGGTGCTTGTTGTACTCCCGTGTCAATAAACATTTCAGGGACTTTATTCATCGCTGCTTCTTTCAATTGTATCTGTTCCCATGATTCAGGTCTCATAGTCTGGTCAAATATTGTAGATTTTGTCTTTATCTTAAGCGATATTGAAGATACTGTACTACCGGCTTTATTAATTGCTTTGCACATGTATAAACCTGCATCTTCGGCTACGACCGAGTTTATATCTAAAGTAACAAAACCGAAATCATGCGTTGTACGGAACCTTGAACCTGAAAAAATATAAGTATATAAAATACACCAAAATATCTTTTTTAAAAATTGCATTATTTTTTATTTATTAGATATTTATGACAAGATTTTTTTATTTTGCTTACCCATTTTAAGCTCTACTCCATTAATGTACCATTCAAATCTCATACTCGGGTCTCCAACAGGAACTACACGAGCTTCGTAATGAGCATGTTGGCCTTCCCATAGTTCCGAAGGCCCTGTAAGAACTTGCGTAAATATTGGTTTTTCGAATTCACGTTCTGGTTCTTCGGGCTTTTTAGCCTGCGGCTCTTCTAATCTTTGTATTCTCTTCATTCCTTCAGGATGTTGCGTCTCTAATTGAATAGCTGCCTTAGCTACAAAAAAAGATAGAAAACGATTTATATCACTACGAATTCTTTGCATTTGTTTTAAATTATTTTTTATACATTTACATTTTTATTGTATATTAATTTTAAAATTTATTAATTTTATAAAGCTTATTCATTCAAAATTGCAGCATTTAATTATTTACTTTGTTAAAGAGCGAATTTATAAAGTTTGAAGCGACGAGACATGCAAGAAGTTGACTTAATTATAAGTGATTCGCTCATTCATTCATATTGTGGTTGTTTCCTTGGGACAAAACATCTTTAGTTCTTTTACCTCAGTAATTTTACAAGTAAATTTCAAAATAGCACTTAGTTGCCGTCTCCAATAAGAAACATATCTCCAGTAATACTGAATAAAATTAAATATGAATGCACTAATAATTAAACTGTACTTATATATTTTGTATTTTTTTTTGGATTCCTATATTGTAATATACAGTTTAAATTATTTATTTTTGAAAACTTTGGAGTATATTGAACCATAAAATTAGCAAGTTACTTGTACGTACTTTTTATCCTCATAGCAGCAGTTGTAACAGCTTCTCCTAATAAGTTGGATGCTCTACACATGTACACGCCTTCGTCTTCATCTCGCACATGCGTAATGGTCATAGATACGTAACCAAAATCATGACTCTTTGTTATTCTTGAACTATCTTCGATAAACTTCTCATTGCGGAACCATTCTACTTTCAGTGTTGGATCACCAACAGGAATAAGCCTGCAGTCAAAATGAGCAGTTTGACCTTCTTGTATGTTATCTATATTTTGCAATGGTTGGGTAAATACAGGCCGTTGCCTAGTAACTGGTTCAGGTATTTCAGGTCGTTTGAATGGTGCTGCAGACTCTAATTCCTTTATTTTTTCTAAACCTTCAGGACGTTGTGATTCCGATATTATACTACCTTTTGCGGTTACAGTCATAGAAATAGCTGAAGTACACTGTCCTAAAGCATTTATAGCTTTAACAGAATATTCTCCAGCATCTTCTGGTACACAATGTTGAATATCTAGTGACACATAACCAAAATCAAAAGTGATATGGAATCGAGACGCAGATTGCAAAGCTTTCCCGTTATGGTAAAACTCTATACGTAGGTTGGGGTCATGTACAGGTTCAACTTGACATTCGAAGTGAGCAGTTTGGCCTTCATAGACATGTGTTGTTCCACGCAATTCTGTAACAAAACGTGGTGCAGATATTTTAGGTTCTTCTACTTCAATTCTAGTTGGATGTCCTTGAGCTTCGAGTTGTCGTATTTTCTCTAGGCCATTAGGATGCTGCGTATCCAAAATAATACTTCTGTGCCCTGCAATCCATAACAAAACATAAATAATTATCGAAAACTAGGTTATGTGGTTAATTTTTTCATATTTTTTAATAAATTCTTACCTGCAACCTTCAACGTGCATGTATTAACTGCCTCACCAAGTTTGTTTGTAGCCTTACACATATAAGTTCCAGAATCTTCAGTGTATGCATATAATATGTCTAGTGCCACGTAACCAAAGTCATGTGTAGTTCTGAATCTATGACCAGTTTTTATTTTTTGTCCATTAAGGAACCATTCTATTTTTAAATCAGGATCATTAATGGGCTCCACTCTACATTCGAAATGAGCACGATCACCTTCTTTAAGGTTTTCAAGATTTGTGAGGGCGGTTAAGAATACGGGTCTTTGTCCTGGCTGTTCTTCTTCTACTGGTTTTGGTCTCTCGTATTGTTCAAGCTCTTGAATTTTCTTAAACCTTTGCTCGTCCAAAGTATCGAGATACAATGATTTCTTTGCTAAATTAACAAAATAAAATGATGTTTAATCAAAATGAATATGTTCAAATCCAACAATTGGTAAAAACTCAAGATGATATTCGTAAAAAATAGTTAAACAATTTTAGCAGAAATTTCAAACTAAGTCATAAGTTTTTTAGTAAGAAAGGTCGGGTCAATAGTACTCGCAACCGACGAGCATACATGAAGACTCTCATGAAAGTAAAGGAAGAGAGAGAGGTGTGCCAGGATCGTAGCAAATGAGAGAGGTGGTCTTTGCCCACTCCACTAGGAATGAGGCGTGATATATATTTATGTATGTAAGTTTTCGTCATTACTAATATTAACACAGTGTATGTACTGCGACACAATTCTTACTGTTTGTACTTTAACTTTTTTTAGTAATAAGTATTTGTTTCATTTTAAATTTTTAATACTTACCATTAACTTTCACTGAGCTTGTAGTAACTGCTTCTCCTACCGCATTGGTAGCTTTACACATATATGTACCAGTATCTTCAGCATAAGCATATAAAATATCTAATGCTACATATCCAAAATCATAAGTCGTCTTAAATCTATGTCCTTGTTTTATAGGTTTTCCATTACAATACCATTCAACCCGCATAGTTGGATCATTTACTGGAGTGAGTGTTGCTTCTAGATGAATGGGCTGGCCTTCGACCACTTCAGCGTTTTTAATAGGTTTGCCAAATTGAGGTTTCTCTGCGATAAAACTTTCGTCATATGTGACTTTTTTATACCTGTCGCCCTCTAGATACTGAATTTTTTCTAGTGCACTTTCATGTTGTGTTTCTCTAATTATGGATTCCTTAGCTAAAATGAAAAACAAAATATTATAATTACAAAAAAAAATTAAGATCCTGTTTTGATATCAATGAAGACATGCTGCCTCTTCAAATACAAGCCATTATGAACATGTCACTATCAACCTCAATCCGTTTTCTTATTATTGAAACAAAAAAAAATATCATCTGATTACTAATGATACGCAGGTCCGCCGCAAGCGCGACGCTATTTTAAGAAATATACTTCAACACCTTGTCTTTTAAACCAGACCCCCGAACAGGATCCGGCAATGTCTTAGCGGTGGGACTCAGTAGCCATGATTTGGTCACGCACGGTGAAGCTAAGAGGAATCTGCTGGGCCGCTCCAGATGAGCTCCGTGAGCTCACCTCAGATGTATGCCGGTGGGCTGTGGGGGCATATTTGTACTGCCCTTCTCAGCCCCGGTGGAGTTGCGAAGGGAGAAGAGTGTCGGTATTGCGATTCGCTGCTGTCCCTACCCTCCACGACAAAGCGGTGCCGCACCGATGATGCGACCGCTGCAGGTTGGGGGAGAAGAGGTGGTCGGAATTGCGTTTGGCCGCTTTCCCTATCCTCCGCGGCGGTATAACGATTAGTGGCGGAATCCAAGACCAGATCTACCACAGAAAGTCGGAAGAGTGTTCTCTCTTGGCTCCCATAGCCTCTGAGTGACGGATTCGATGGAATCCTTTGCCCAGGTGACTGTATAATGCTGAGAGGAAGATGCTGTATGTCCCAGCGCGCTCTTACAGAGACGGAAAGTGGAGTGGCGCTAGCAATGTCGCGGAAGTTTGGGAAAGTGTTCCCCTGGCTCTTCTGTAAAGCATCGAAGGTGGAACATCGTGGAGGTTTTAGTCGGTGCAAATCCGACATAACCTGTTTTTGGCCTCACCAGGGCAGGTATGCGAAGGCATTTCCCCCACATTCGCTTTCATTCGGCGCGTGCGTACGCAATGTAGACTGATTATATAATCCAAAAACTGTGCTATGACATCTGTCCATGCCAGATTTTTTCAATTCATAGAATGATATCAACTGAAAAAACCTGAGCATACGAGGTTTTTTCAGTTGAGCACGTGGCTATAAAATGTTAATGAGGTACCGATGAGTACCAAGGAGATCTGGATATTGCTAAGTCGGTCTTTGGTCAGCGTTATGGATAAATGCCTATTTTAGTCTCCCTTTAGAAATCACTAAGCACGAACACCATCAGTGGAGTCAATGAGACGGCTGTATAATATGTTTATGTATGAAATACTTACATTGTACGTTAAGATTAATAGACGAAACAGCTTGTCCCAAATTATTAATAACTTTACAGGTGTATTCACCCGAATCTTCGCCATAAACTGTGAGTATATCAAGAGCTGCAAATCCAAAATCGTAAGCAGTGCGATAGCGATGGCCACTTTGTAAAACTTTTCCATTAAAGTACCATTCCACACGCATGTTTGGATCAGGGTATGGTTCGATACGACATTCATAGTGGGCACTTTGGCCTTCAATTAATTTTGCAGGTCCATTCAATTGAGTAACAAATCGAGGCACTTGATTGATTGCCAATTCTACATCTTCTTTACGTTGATAACGCGAAGAATCTTCCAATTGTTGGATTTTTTCCAGAGCCGATTCATGTTGTGACTCTAGCTGAAGCGATGCTTTTGCTTTAAAGTAAATAGATAGTTTAAATTAATATCTGTTATTTGATAATGTTGTTATATAATGTTATTTGATATAATATAAATTAATTTAAATTATATCAAATAACAACTTCTTCTTCTTAGCGTTTGTCCTGTCTTATGACAGGGTCTGCTCTCTTACTTCTCTTACTCTCTCTCTCTCGACTACTCTTACCAAATAACAACAGAACTATTTAATTATAGTGTATAATACTTACATTGCACAAAAAGAGTTGAAGAAGTTACAGCTTCGCCTAGCTCATTTATAGCACGACACATATACGTTCCAGAATCTTCCGGGTTTACATACTTCATATTCAGGGCTACATATCCAAAGTCATGCATAGTAGTAACACGATTTGCTAAAAAAAAATATTTCTATTACATTTTCCATTTTCTTAATTATAATGGTTTTATCTTTTAAAATTTGTCAGAAAATACTTACAAGCTGCAATAGGTACACCGTTTCGTAGCCATTCTACACGCAGTTTAGGGTCACCGACAGGAATGAGTCTGGCTTCGAAGTGTACAGCTTGATTTTCTGCCACTCTCGTATCTCTCATAGGCATAGTAAAGACTGGAGCTTGAGTTGTAAATTCATCATGTGTAACAGATTTTTGATGACGCGATGTCTCTAATTGATTTAATCTTGTAAGAGCTCCTTCATGTTGTGATTCTAGATAAATTGACTTCTTGGAATGCACTGTTGCATTTCCAGATGTTACAGCTTCTCCCAAAGCGTTAATGGCGCGGCATGTATAAATCCCGGAATCTTCTGGTAAACATGACAATATATCAAGGGCCACAAAGCCGAAATTATTTGTTTCAGTAAATCTTGAACCACTTTTTAAAGGTTTATTATTATGATACCATTCAACTTTCATTGACGCATCAGAGACCGGTATAAGACGGCATTCAAAATGAGCACGTTGTCCTTCCTTAATTTCAACATTCTTTAGTGATGTTGTAAATATCGGTGCTTGAGTAGTAACTTCATCAATTGTATCGGATCTGGAATATCTAGATCTATCTTCTAGAACCTGTATCTGCTCAAGGCCAGACTTGTTTTGAGACGCTCTTATGATATCAGCAGTACTTTGACAAGATAACTGACAATTGACTTCATCACTCCCAACAAGATTTACTGCTCTACAAGTGTAAATTCCAGAATCTTCAGCGATTAAATCAATTATATCTAGTGCTACATATCCAAAATCATGTATTGGTCTAAATCTATGGCCTATAGTTACTGGTTGCCCATTTTTAAACCACTCGACCATTAAATTAGGATCGGTTACTGGTTCTAACTTACATTCAAAATGAACATGGCGGCCTTCTTTAACGTTATCAATAGATTTTGGTTTCGTTATAAAGCGAGGTTTAATATTATAGGATTCATCGATAACGTCAGATTTTTTATAACGAGAAGAATCTTCTAAATATTGAATTTTTTCCAAGCCAGACGGATGTTGTGAGTCTAAAATTAAGTCCTTTTTCGCTAATACACGTAAGGCACATGATGTTACAGCTTCACCGAGTTGATTTGTAGCTTGACAAGTGTATACGCCAGAATCTTCAGGGTAAACACTTAAAAGATCAAGGGCAACATAATCAAATTCATATGCAGGTCTAAATCGATGTCCTGTCTTAATTGGTCTACCATTGCAAAACCATTCAACTTTCATTGTAGGATCACCAACCGGTTGCAATCTACATTCCAAATGAACGTTAGTCCCTTCAACAGTTTCAATGTTATGTAAAGCACGGGAAAACTGAGGTGCTTGCATTACAGTAATGTCTTCGTGTTGAACTTTTGATCTTCGAGTAGAATCTTCGAGTTGTTGTATTTGCTCAATTGCTTGTTCGTTTTGTGTATCTGTTAATATGTCTGATCTTTCTATTACGCGTACCATAGAAGATGTGTGAGCAGATCCTAAGTGATTTACTGCCCTGACTGTATACTCTCCTGAATCAGCAGATGTAGCGTGAATAATATCTAGAGCTACGAAACCAAAATCATAGTAAGTTCGAAAACGGGACCCTACAGTAACTGCTCTTCCGTTGTGGTACCATTCTACTCTCATGGTAGGATCACCCATTGGTTCTAAACGGCATTCTAAATGAATGTTCTTTCCTTCAGAAACCGGTTTTGGATCGGACAAAGGTTGAATAAAGACAGGCTTGGATTTCGAAATTTCTTCTATATGATACATTGGTTCCACGAATTTGGATTCCTCCAGTTGTCTAGTTTTTTCATATAATCCCCGATGAATGCTCGATGTATCAATACTCGCTCTCGCTGCAATCAAATAAAATCAAGTGTTTAACATTTTATTCAAAATTATAATGTTACGTGAATATATAAAAACTTACTTTCTACTGTCATTGATGCACTTAATTGAGCTTCTCCTGACGCATTACGTGCTATAACGGTATATACTCCAGAATCGGTCGATCGAACTCCTGTAATATCTAACGCGACATATCCGAAATCGTAATATGTTTGGATCCGGTTAGCAGATTTAATTAATTTTCCATTAAAATACCATTCAATGGTCATAGTCAAATCGCTTTGTGGCTCTACCCTTGCTTCAAAATGAGCACTTTGACCTTCTACTATCTTATTAGTACCTTTTAATGGTCCTAAAAATCGAGGTTTTTGAGTAATTTGTAACTCTTCTTCAGTACGTTTTAAATATTTACTTGAATCTTCTAAGTACTGAATCTTTTCTAAGCCTCCGGGATGTTGCGATTCCGCTATTATATCTTTCTTAGTAATTATAGTCAAATTAGCATTGGTTGTGGCCTGACCGATTGCATTATATGCACGACATGTATAATAACCAGCATCGTGGATAGTCACAGATTTAATGGTTAAAGCCACATATCCAAAATTGAAGAAAGTAGTAATTCTTGAGCTAGCTTCAACAGATCTTCCATCTTTTAACCATTCCACTTTTAATGTTGAATCTCCTATTGGCTCTAACCGAGCCTCGAAATGAGCAAATCCTCCTTCCTTGATATTAATTTGATCTTTAATTGGAGTCTTAAATTCAGGTTTTTGAGTACTTTCAGGAACTTCTTGATAGTATTTCTGATGTTGTAATTGTTGATATGCTTCCAGCTGTTCAGTCTTTTCTATGTATCTTTGTTGCTCAGGGATGCCGAGGTCAGCAGTAACGGTACTTCTGGCTGCTACTTTGATTGTTGCGGTACTGACAGCTTCACCAAGTTTATTCACAGCTCTCACAGTATACGAACCTGCATCTTCAGCCCGTAGGTGCATGATATTAAGGGAGACGTAACCGAAGTTGAAGATTGACGTGATTCGCGAACTAGCTGTGATTGGTCTACCGTCTTTATACCATTCAACTCTCATAGTAGAATCACTAACAGGAGTAAGTTGCGCTTCGAAATGCGCATTCCTCCCTTCCTGCAACTCACCAAGATCTTGCAAATGTCTGATAAACTGAGGCTTTTGCGATATTTGCTCCTCAACTACATCTTGGTGCTGGTATTTTGAATAATCTTCTAGTTGTTGTATATACTGTAAGCTTTCTGGATGTTGACTAGTTCTTTCAATAGTTGCTCTTGGTTTAACATATAGCATAGCTTGAGTTTCAGCCATACCCGTTGCACTAATAGCTCGGCATGTATACTCACCACTATCCTGAATATTAAGACTAAGCATGTCCAAAGATATATAACCGAACCGAAATATTGATGTGAACCTTGAACCTGTAAATAATAACAACGTTGTTATTTTATTACACAAGGACAAG
The DNA here is from genome assembly GCA_033220335.2 of Troides aeacus. Lineage (NCBI taxonomy): Eukaryota > Metazoa > Arthropoda > Insecta > Lepidoptera > Papilionidae > Troides > Troides aeacus. The sequence goes on along the minus strand of CM067268.1, from coordinate 7,730,024 downwards.
TATATAAATTAAAATATAATATATGTACTATATAAAAAATACTGAATATAAAAAACTCAACATTTAATTTGTACATACTTAATATTAATTTTGTACGAAATTTGAGACTTGACTTTGAGACTGTTTTTACTAAAATGATTTATAAACTCTTTGTGTAATGCGTTTTGGTTATCGGTAAAAAACAAAAACAATCTTTGTTAAAACAAAATGCCCTAAATAGTTGTGTTGATTGGTATTCATGATTTTTGACTTGGGCCTGATTATTAATTGATTCTGTGAAGGTTACTCAAAAATTAATTAAACTATGTTTATTAACATTAATTACTTACGAAAAATTACTTACTTGCTTCTATACTTTGTCCATTCTTTAACCATTCAATTTTCATGGAGGGATCACCCACAGGTTCTATTCTAGTTTCAAAATGAATTTTACCTCCTTCCATTTGTGTCACACTCTTAAGAGGAATTATAAATTGAGGTGGTGGGTAAATTCGGTCTTCCTCCCCAGGGGGAATATATGGCCGTGCCCTTTCTACATGTCGCAAATAAATTATTTCGGGTCCGGGACCGGGTCTGAAATTTTTTTTTATTTTTAAACTCATCTTTATTTATTTTATTTCTGTTGTTTTGCATGTACGTAAAGTTAACAAAAATTCTAAAAAAAACAATTTACGATTTACTTACTCTGGTGCAATAATTTTCGTTGGTCGAGGTAAATTCAGGCGTTTTTGTTCAGGCGGAGGTTCTTTATGAACTTCTACATAGAGCCTTGCCCGAGTAGCGGTGGAGCCTGCGACGTTCTGGGCTGTACACTGATACCATGCCGCATCCGACGCCTTAGCTCGTGGAATGTCCAGCGTCGAGGCTCCACCTTCGACATTAATTCGTAGTTCTGGACCGGGTATAATTGCTACACCATCCTTCTGCCAGGTGATCCGAGGTGTAGGTGTACCAACAGCGCGGGCATTAAGCGCAACTGGCTCGCCTTCACGTACACTCAACGTGCTAAAACGCTCGACGAACTTAGGAGCCACTACCTGCTCTTTCTCAATAACATTTAAGCGACATTGAAAAGAAGTTTCGCCGCTTTTATTTCGCGCTACACACCTAACTACACCACTATCACTAAGATCAACGTTAGTAATCATAAGAGCATGGTTTCCGGACTCATTGACTAAAATCTTATGATTATAATCGTCTCGAATCTGTTTATCGTTAATGAACCACGTGACTTCTGGGTAAGGTCTGCCAGTGACGCGGCAATCGAATCGCGTCATTTTCCCCTCTGTTACATCACGATCCTGGCAGACTCGTACAAATTGCGGAGCGAGAGCTTTTTCGTTAATTTCATTGTTTTCTTTAGTTTCTGCATATTGATTATCTATAATGTACTGCGCTTTATGATCTTGTACATAAGTATCTGCCGGAGATTCGACAGCGAGATATGCTGACGTGACAATACATCCGTTGGGATTTTCAGCCAATAATGTATAATGTCCCGTATCAGACTTTTGTGTGTTCTTTACCCTAAGAGTTGTTTGATTATTGTTCGTAATTATTTCGTATTTATTAGAATTAATCAATCTCTGGCCATTTTTAAACCAAGTTACTCTGGGCTTTGGATTACCTGATAATTGCACTTGGAATTGTGCATCAGTTCCTACTTGTAACTTAGAGTTCCTTGGCTTTTGTCCTATTTTTGGAGGTGAAATCCCACCAAGAGTTCTATCAATTTCAGTACTAACATGGATATCACTTTCTCCTACATACCGCCTCGTTATTGATTCTCGAAATGAGACTTCTCTTAAAAGTCTATATTCAAATGTATCAACTTTAAAATCTTCAATGGACGAATAATCTGTACCGTTTGTATAAGCAACTTTTTGTGTCTGATGTTTCTGTTCTGTAGAATATCCTTGAGATCCATATGACTTATGTTCAACGCTTTCACTAACGTGCCGATAGCTTTGTTGTTGCGAGGCTTGGTGTGCGGGAACGGGAACGCCCTCTGGTTGAATGTATACCGAGCAAATTGCCTCACCATATTGATTGCGCGCTGTGCAAGTGTACTCTCCTTCATCACCGGGACCAATCTGCTTAATAAGCAGTGAAACATCACCAGTTTGTTCATTATAATTCATGCTATACTTATTGCACTCTACTAATGGGGCCTTCTTTCTTGTCCATGATACTACTGGTGTAGGGTTTCCTCTAAGCTTGCCCTCAAACTTAGCATTGCCACCTTGAGCAAATCTCGCATTTTTAAATATCTGTTCAAAAATTGGCGGAGACGGTTCGCCGTTTACGCCTGCAGTAATCGGGATACGATCGCTACCGCTTTCCACTGGAACAAAAAAAAATCTTATTTGTAATAATGTTGTGCGAAATAAAAATATAAAATATTTTTTTAATTAATAAGTATTGTTATTTTAAGATAACATAAACAAAACGTGTGAATATATTAAAAATTTAAAGCGCTAAACTTAAAACTATAACAAATATGTTCCAGTACTCCTGTGGAGAACGAGTGACTCATAACTGTGACGGGACGCACGAGCTCTTTTTGCGCTTCTATTTTAGTAACCACTACAGGTATCGTGTTACACTCACCATTTTCGTCATACTATTTCGTTAGAAAATTTTCTTTGTAGAAATTGCATTCACGCACTTTAAAAGTATAAAAATATACTCTTTAATATAAACACAATACACTACTATAAAAATATACCAAAATTTTAATTATCCTTCCATGAAACGAATTCCTGGATAGAAGTAATTAATTAAATTATTTTTTTCCAACAATCGTTTTTCCAGTACGTGTCCTAAAAGAAATAAGTAATAAATAAGGCCTGAAAAAGGAGGTATAACGACCTACGTTGCCATTTTTGACCTGAATTTAAGTTGTAATGACGTTATATTTATATTACGTTATGTTTATTTTATATATTTTATCAATATCTATATACCTATATATCTATGACTCATGGAATAAAAACATGTATATTTAAAAATGTTTCCATACATTTTAATTTATAATTACAACATCAAAATAAAAACTAATTTCACATTCATTATCAATACATTTTTTCTGCGCTGTATACAATATAGTCTCGGTTAAATTGTTCAATAAAAATTTAAATTTCCATACACTTGTTACGAAAAGCACAAAATCTTTCTTAAAGAAAGAATGTAAGAAGAAAATAACAATAACAAATTTGTCATCCAAAAATTTTGCTTATCTGTTTGTTCTTCATAAATACATATCATGTAACACTAAACATTGAAAAAATCGTATAAACCTTCCAAACCGTATAAAGCCCAAAATATAATGATTTTTATATCAAATATAAAAGGTCAAGACATTTTATAACAATAACAGCGATTTAATAACTGTCCCAAAAATTGTTCCTTTTTTTTATTCGCTAAAACGTAATTAATGCGCTAAGAATATATAGATATAAGAACGTTTTACGTAGAAAGCAGGTATGTATCTTACTTTCTGTCTAATAATGTAATAGTTAAATTATTGAATGGAAAGTCAATTATATAGCTGTGTTAGATTCTAACCAACCTAATACAACCATAGATAGAAACGACACCGGAATACGTGAAGTCAATAAGGAAAGGGATAACCCATGACATTTTCATTTTAGTAGGTTCATTGTGTTCACCAGAAAGATCTTCCTTCTGTGCTGTATGTTTTCCCGCGTCAAGTAATATCGGATTTATCTTAACATAATACCGATAGATTGATGTGATTTCGGTAAACATATAGCAATATTTGTTATGAAAAAGTATTTGTTACCTGCTGGTTAAATTAAACAAAACACTATGTTAATTATTAACGTCAAAAGTAATACTAGTTTAAACATTACACTTTAGAATAATTCACAAATACTTATGTCATAACTATTAGAGAATATATATTTAATAAAGAATAAAATAAAAAGTGCTATTAGGTACCCTGCGTGTTCTTGGACCTTTTTAAAAAAGTGAATCACACGGCTGAGTATACGAAAGCTAATCTTATACTAGTGTACACTATGATATTATGATATTAATTGGATTCTGCCACTAACTATAAGTCATTTCTTGGCGAACTTGCTCCGTTATGGCATTTGTATAAATAGTCTTTATTCTATGTAAATAACTTAAGAAAATAGAACGTTTTACAAATAACTTCGTTGTAATGTCCGATTCAAAGTATTAAGGAGAACTCTAGTCCATTTTTCTAGTATTGAGAAAAATGTTTTTGCTGTCTTCTAGAGGCGTCTCAGCAAAGCTTTATTAAACTCTCGAACCAAAATATATTTCTGTATATATATTTTGTATAGACATAACTTGATATCTCAAACAATTGTCGTTTGAACAGATTTTTAGAAAATTCGAAAAGGTTTTGAAACATTCGACATCGTTACGAAACAACGTTTCGCTTATTACTGTTGTGTTTGTACGTTTGATTGTTTTCATTTCCCGTAAACTTTTCTTCGTTATAAGTATTTCTGTATTAAGTAAGTGTGTAGAAATGGTTGTAAATTTTCATAGTTCACCCAATTTATTTTTAATATAGTGCCATTTGTTGACTGAGCCTCTACTGTCATCATACATTATAGCCTCTGTTATATTACTTTCATTCAGGACTATGAATACTCATTTAAAACATTGCTTATAAATGAAATCATATTTAAAAAAAAAAAATTATGCACATTTATGATTATCATTACAATAAGTACAATATTATAGGTTTATCTATATTTGACTAGTCGAAATGAACTAAGACCTTTTTAAATTATTTAAAAATACGCACTGGATGCGAACAACGCGGAATTACCCGATGTGGACAACTTCGGGGGACGTCCAGCAGTGGACTCCTATATCACTGAATTGTTAACTTTGTTTTATATCATATTAATTTAACTGTTAAAAATGTTAATATCTATTATGAAAGATTTCACTTTGAAAGTAAGAACTCTTTAAAATGCTTTCAATTAAATTAAGATGCTACCTCAGTAGTATAGTAGTTTCCGGACTAAGTATTTTTTACATTCGGCAAGGATCTCTTTGGCTGTTTGTTATGAGGCTGAGCATTTTCATTCCCAGATTGTCTCTGCAGGTGTGAATAATGTTGTGCATTTTGCTTCCCATATATATTTTACGTAAAGTCACGTGTACGGTGAGGCTGTACGCTGACAGGAAATCTCGGCGCAATTAGTCCTATACCGAGCACTATTTGTACATATATGATACATTAAACTGATAATAAAAATATATAAAACAAGCTTTTGACCTATAAATATTAACGATTATTGGCCAAGTACCATTCAAACACAATTCTAAAGCATACTTTCTTTTTCAGGAAAACAGTCTGCAGGCTCGCGAAGAAAAAAAAACCGAAAGTGAAGAAAAAATACCTACTTTAGATCGAGAAATATACCGCGATAACTAACGTTTTGCACAACGCAGTTTCATCAAGATTAGAAACTGATGCAAAGAGACATATTCGCCAAGACGTGCAATGACAAACAGTAATACTTACTAAACAGGTTAAGCGTAATAAGTTTAACAGTATCTTATTACATAACAGTAACTGTAAATAACCAACAGAAGGCGTGAGTTAAATTTAACATAATTGTTAAAACTATTTTCTTTTTCTTTTAACTGTATGACATGCAATGAAGCATTCATCCCCAAAAAATCATACATATCACATATATTGTCATAAGAAAATGTTAGTAAAACTTATTTTTGCGGTATCACATAATTATTAACATTCTTATATCACGTAAAGTATGGTGTTCGACGCTAAAAAGTATTTATGTGTTACATTACTGTTGTTGGTTCTTCATAGCGGAAGATTGAAGCGAGGCATGCACCGCGACGCTCTACAGTTAACCAACTACGTTATAATGAATGACGGTGTAACTACGCACCGTACGAAAGCACAGGAAACAACGTAGATATTCATTTAACGCTACTCGTTTCTTGACTGCGTATTGCAATTGTCATATTGGCTTTGTTTACTATCTGGCATATGAAGCCCTGTGAAAATTGATTCAATATCATAAATGTTATAAACTGATTAAATACACAACTCTTATACACATACGTAAACGCCTGTTAATCATCAGCTTATTGAGAGATCAAAGAAAAGTGAATGTTTTTACTGAAATTCGAGTATTACGCCGTAACAATTGAATGATGCCGCGACCAGAGAGTGAAACGCGACATGTTTTTTCACTTGCTTCTTTTATCGCAACTAACCGCTATTATTCCGTTATTCTCATGCACAAGATGAAATGGAAAAGCTATAAAAAAACGTATAATTGTTAATAAACAGTCTATAAGACTGCTCGTGATTTAAATAAGTTTATATTAAATCCTTCCACAATCCGTCCAGATCTTATCCACAGTATTTCTCTAATTTTATACTTTTCTAATTATTGTGTTTAACATTAATTAAATACTACAAATGTTTTGTTTAGTAATGACAAAATAAAATTGGATAAAAACCTTATAGAATTTTACTTAAGAACCACACTAAAGTAATGTGATAGAGTTACATTTAGGTTTAATCGAAAATGTAATTACTCATAAATTGATCACTTAAAACTACTCTATATAGTTTAGTTTCTGATATTTTTTACTTTTGAAAATATATAAGGTTATCTGATTTGTAAAGGAGTAAGATTCAGTAATAGTGTGTACATATACGGAATCGCCTGTCATAGGCGACCTTTGCCATGTTTCATAAATAAATAATGTTGTAATAAATTTTCTCTTAAGATATATATAATTATAAAGTGAAGATATAATAAACCCTAAAACGAAAATGTATCGAACAGCTAGCTGCCTAGTATAATTTATTACACCAATCGTAACAGAGGTGAGTCATACACGTTTATGTCATTCGATATACATACATCGCACATTGTAAATTTCTTAATTTCTTTTTTGAGCTTCAGTTTGAACAACTGCTTTTATATATACTTGTAACATCAATGAGTTCTTAAATGATTCATTAGAAATTGGAAGTAATAAAGGCGCATGGATACGATTATACCTATTAAAACATTGAAATTTATATGCATGAAAAAAGTTCATTCCCACCATATGATGTGTAAGATAATATACATTTGCCTTTAATCCATTTCAGATGTTCATACACTATTATAATACGTTTTTGTAACAGGTTGCTGAAAGTGGTTTCACCTACCATACTGTGATACATTGTTTCTTATTGACAAAGTTTATTCATCGGCGTTCACGTTATTATTTTTTAGCCATTTTTATTAACAAAGGTAATATATATATTGTGAAGTGGAGGAAGCGATAGAGGTGTGCCAGGATCGTAGCAAGTGAAGAGAGGTGGTCTCTGCCTACCCCACTGGGAACGAGGCGTGATATATATAATATGTATGTATGTATAGTAGTATTATAATACAAAGCTATCGGTGACGCGTTTGCTAATAATTAACAAAATTAAATTGTACAATGCCAAGACAAAGCAGTAATTTTTTAATGGCACTAAAATAAAATATGACATATATCGGGAAAAACAGAAAAAAATAACCGTTTGACCTAAATTTAACTACGTAGATACGGCCTAATAGTGACGAGGTTTTATAATAATAAAAATGGATCCTTGAACGGAAAACGTATTTGCCCCGGCCGCCATATACAGGTACGAGTTTAATCCTTATAAGTAAACAAGTTTTCATGTGTGTATGTTCGCGCTGCAACCTTAATTGAGAGACGACTGAACTCGCGCGACGATAACACCGGTCGGTTTGCCATTTAAGATTTAAATATTGCATAAAAAGTATAGGAATCGGGGTCGAAACTGTACCGTTCGATGTTGCCTTGACTACCGCGCGAGTTCTTTAATATGAAGCACAATGTAATGCAATTCGCGATAAATCTAAAAATCTGCGAGCGGAGATAGTGAGATCATTTCTTTAAATATTAGCAATAAGACAAGAGTCAAAATATGCCGCAGCGAATTCCTGTGGTTCAAAGGCGGGAGAGGAGCATGCGCGCCGCCCGGCGCCCACGCGCCCCAGAATAGCCGCACTATCTCGCTCGCGGTGGAAAATCGCTATGCACAAATAAAGTTACGCACCAGGAGGAAACCTAAGAAGGCGGCGGATCACCCCTTGCGCAGCTGTGCCGCCCTTTTGCAGTTGGCGTTTTCAAAGTAATTAAAAGTTAAAAATTTCGCATAGGCTTTATTAGTTGCTAAAATTTGAAAGTGTTAGAGCCTGAGAGAGAAGGATAATAAAAAAAATTAAGTACTAACATCGTTGCTGCGTAAGCATCTGGTGTGTATAGTGGTGCTCGGTGCGCTGGACGCGCTCCTGTTGCTGCATCGTGTGCTCGCGCCGCTCGGTGTGCTGTTCTGTCCGCTGCTCGGAGCGCCGCTCCGACCACCTCGACTGCTTCTCCATCACGCCGCCACAGCAGCACAACGCACAGAAAATAAAACTCTCACTCTACGCTTTAGGTCCTTACCGTTAAATAACGGTCGTTGCGGCGTTCGCCCAAAAAGAAATAAATACGCCACTGCGAAAAACTTATATTAGTCCACGGGTTCATTTAGCAGAAGTTAAGTCATTATAACCCAAGTCCAACAACCAAGACGTCGGTCGATTGCGAATAGTTAGCGGATAGTGGCGGGTCGCGAAGCGAGCGCTGCGCAAGCGCTGCGCGGCGGGGAGCGGTGCGACCGAAATACGACGAGTTATTTTGAGCGTCCGCCTCCCGCGTGCCTCCGGCGAGCGCTCCGTGATCCCGATCGTCGTTTCCCTCCTCCGCCAAATAAAATCACCAACACAAATTTTACAAAAATCTGGAACCAAGTATTTAAAAAACCACGTATATAAAATTTATGCATGTTCTGCTCAACTTAATTTGTTTGTTATCACATAAACCGAAGTCAGCTTTTACGTGATTATATTCTAATCAAATTTGAACTTTTTGTGACACTCGTTCAAACTTCACACCACTTTTTGAGGCATGAGCGTATAAATATATAACAGTACTCGCTGAGTTGTACATACATATATGTTTCTTTTTTCTTAAGTATTAACATAAAAGATCAAATTTTAGATATTGTGAAAATTATTAATCCTGTCCGTAATAGCAATACTAAAATAATAACAATAGCCCATAGCAAATGCGAACACACAGAGCGTTAGTAACGGAATTTCAGTAAACCTTTGTTTTGTATTTACAAAACTATGTTTATGGAGACTTTATTTATAGGCAAACTTAAAACTAACTACTACTGCTTTTCAAACCAATATTTAATACAGGAACTGAAAGGGAAATCTATAGATATTCAAACTTAAGTTGTACCATATATTAACTATAACATAAATATAGTTGAAGTAAATGATATGATAATAACATAAATAGGAATTGTATTTCCTTTATTTATCTGTACAAGTTATTTTACTTGTTGATATTAATATTTATATATATATATAGATCATATAATACATTTTACTTGACTTACTTGTATATTATAATGTCTGTAAAAAAATCCTCCAAAGTAATTGCGAGATCATGATGCATATTCGCAAGTTATTTTTGGAGTTACACCCGAGGAGGGAAGTTTTACGTCCACCGTCTCTGACTAGCAAAATAAATATTGTTCTTTATTGGAATATGTTTTACGTGGAATGGTAAATTTGTTTTTAAAACAATATTTACTAAATATAAAGCAAATCATTATTTTAGGCTTGTGTAAATTAATGAACATTTCAAAAAGATATTTGACCTTAAAAACTGAGTACATTCCTATAAACTTGATAGGTTTTGGGTGCGACAATAATGGTATTAATAAATCTTTCTCGACAGTTACATTTGGTGCTGTTTCATATTAAGTACTTGTAAAGCTTTAAGATTTAAATGAGAGTAACAGAATTTTATCAATTTAATACAATATTAAATGTACCTCCTGTAAAATCTTTATAAGTGTAACATTAAATTGGTCAACAGTAAAGCTTTTGCATTATATTGCGTAGGCACGGAGTTGAAGTAAGCCCAAGTCCCGACTTGCTGTATGATGCGGGGAGAGATCCCGTGGTGTCATTGTCAAGCATGGATACGTATGCCGTATTGGAAAAAGAAGTAGAGAGTATTTTAATAATGTCTGCGAAAACTATAATACACAGGGATAGCCTTAACCTACTATAGTACTAAATAGGGTCCGCCAGCAACAAGCGGCGGTAATGGCGATGGCCCCGATGCCTGAATAATTCGCACAGAGAACTCTAAGCCCTTGATCTTAAAGATAGGGTAAGGAGTAGACTCGGTGATAATGTAGTAACAAAAGCCAATTTGAACACTTTCAAATTTTCTCATCTTAAATAGTTGAAATATTTTAAACTGTATTACATGGTCATTAATTGCACAATTGCAAAAAAAACTTAAGTTGTTTCGTGACAGTGAAATGAATGTTATTGTAGAACACGCACAAGTCTGTGGCGAACTAGTAGCGTGTGGATAAAGCACAGATCTTATTGCGCCAGATGACCTCAAAGACGCATGCTTCCGTCTTTCCCTCCGTGATTTCGCGGAGTTCGATTAAAAGATCGGAAACTACCTGGAAACAATAAAATAAGAGTTAATATCAGAAAACTACACTATTAAAAGAAACTAGATAAGAAATTTTAAATATTTGTAAAGTTGTCATTAATTTAAAAATTAATGACGTCTGGCTTGTTCAAGGAATTAAAAACAGTTTCATCATTGAATTTTAGCGTATTGATATCCTGTTCTATTTTACCAATAACGACCATAATGATCAACAAACAAGATACTGCGTGAGGCCATTCCTCTATCCTAACATAGTTTGATAATTAAATTTACCTACATTATTATACGATGATGATCTTTTCTTCATAATATTTGTAAATTAGATCATTCTATTCCTAGTGTCCTACTCATTTCTAGTGTCCACTAATATCCTAGCAGAATGCGGACAACATTTGAACGATCGATGTGATATTAGTGTGAAACGTACAGTTCCTTTCTAGAACAAATTTTGTTAATCGATGTATCTCAACGAAATAATGTTGTTTTTCATCTTTTTATTATGTCTAGTTTTCATTTAAAAAGAGAATAATAAATTTGGTATTATATACAAAGGTATTTAGTATTATATACTAAATATTATGTTCAAACACGATTTGTTGCTTTAAATATACATACATAAAAGTAGTAAATGTCTATAATCTATGTTGCTTAATCGTGGCGAATTATAACAGAGTGAATATTAAAAAAAAAACATGAAAAATTAATAACAAGCAATATTGTTTTGATTGATTTTACGCATTGTGTGGTGGCCCCAATAAAGTGGCAACAGGGTCGCCCCATGTTACATGGGACCTAATCCGGCCACATCTGGCGAAATGTGGGTGTTTAATACCTCTGCCTACCCCTACTGGGAAAAAGGCGTGATAATATAAAAAAAAAGTAGATTTTATTGACATCCATCAACGTGATCATGGGAGTGATACATTATGATAGTCCATTTGCAAATCAAATTAAACAAAATATGAAATTCTTGAAACTTATGGAAAAATAACGTACATGGTAATGGTTCAGTGCCACATTGAAATATTGAAAGACTACATACTGAAACCGAACGGAAATAAAAAACAAATCGTTGCAAATGTGTTAACAACACATAGCTAATCTGAGAAAGTGAATCTTTCTGTTGCAGCGCAGGCTGAGTCTGAATCTTTTTCCGTCTTTAAATAAACTTTACTCGCTGGTTGTTTCATTATTTTGTTCTTTTTATTTCACATCATAAAACATGTGCTTTATAAAATGCAACGATCGAATTCACAGTACGTCGAATAAGACGCTTGCCAGCAGCTCCCGACCGTAGGTGGTCGATATTTTCGGCGAAAAACAGAAAAACAAGCTAACGACGCCCACGTACGAATGAAAACTCTGCCATTGCTGACTACAACCTGTTGGTATTCAGTGAGTAACCACTTTGCGCAATACAGGTAGTTTATTTTAAGAAGAACACGCGATAATGAGCTTACTCTCCATACACTTTAGTCTTATATTTGTTACCATGTGACTGTTACTATTATCACATTACATCGTATGTGAAATAGGTGTCAATTATAAAATAGATTTTCAAGAAAGTTAAAACGTTTTCACATTTTTCAATTTAATACTTGTACATTTTTCAGATTGCGGGAAGTAATTACATCTGAGAGAATCTGCCACACTCTGAATACATGATACAGTTAAAAAAATTCTTATATTAGCATTTGTTAAATAACATCTCTTATCTCATTATTAACTAATTAAATGAAATATCATAGAAGCGTGGAAAGATAGTAAATATGATCAAAACCGTGAGACCGAGAATTATATTTTTCTCTTTTTTCTTTCTTCTTTAAGAATAATTTCCAATAAGAAACGAAACAATTTAATCAAAAAATCTTTTTTTGTTCGATTGGTGACCATACGTCACAGACTCATCTAGAAAGAAGTAGTTAAAATATATTTTATTATGGCTCTCTATCACCATTTTATGGCGATTAAGGGATCGAGTTCCTGTAACTGATCAGATTAAAAAAAAAAAAAACTCTTGTACTTATTAACAATTACAAATGCTTAGGTCCGACATATTTACCAAAAAGAAATGTACATGTTTTGAATATTTAAACGTCACAAAGTTGCAAAGGAAACGTAACACGATGCAAACTCGCGAGTTGGTGGTGGTTTTAATATAGACTTGCTTTTATTAATACACGGCTCACCTAGTACCAGTTCGCATCGTCCAATAAATACGTCTACCTGAGCCACCGTGCTATCTAACATCCATTCCAAAATAGAGCTGGAGTAAAATAATACTCGAACATCTCCAGTTTCCGAAACTGAAAGGATTCCTGTATCAATTTGGCTAGCGCCCTAATCATTATCATTGCTTTTTATGAGAAGTCAAATCTATACATAGAGGAGATATACACGACCCTCATAATCGGCGACTGGGCGACGTCCAACACTCCCGTCATAAATAAAAAGTGTATAATCGATAAGTAACTGTCGTTTCGTACTGTTATAATGGCTGTTTATTTTGATACTTTACGAGTATAATTAATTAATATTTATTATATTAGTGTACAAAAAAATTTGTTCTTCATTACGGAAACGGAACATTATGCTTATTTAATGAGAGCACTTAAACAATTTCACTAATTGTAATTGTTCACAAATATGCAAGAAATACTCCAAGTTGTATATTAGAGAACAACATTTATTTGTTTAAAAATAAAAAAAACTCGGTGTATCTTTGTCGAAGAAACGAGACGGACAGTACGTTTACCAGATGGTAAACTAGTGGTAGGTCTCTGTTGTCCGAGACCTAGGTATTATCCAGAGCATCAGGTGTATTAGGTATTATCGCAGTTCCTATTTCTGCCTCCAAATAGTAGTGTGTAAACATTACTGTGTTCAGGTTTGAATGGCGCTTTACTAATGAAATTATTAGAGTAACCGTCTGGTTACGTCTGGTTGTCTAACCAAACAACATCCATGTATCAAGGTGACTGGCACAATTTGATGCTATGTATACCATCCTGACCAGGACCTGACACGTTGTTATGGGCAGGCGTATCACTTACCATCAGGTGAACATAGCTTTTGTCTCGTCGCTTTATAGAAAAAAAAAAAAAGCGATAACTTTGTCTGTAGACAGTGCCAGTTAAGATACTTACACAGCTAATACATACATAACACACATATAATAAAAATTTGATTTGTACTTAATGCGAGTTAGTCTCAAGACGAGCATGATCCGGTGCAGTGTATACAATCCCAACTCTATATAATCAGCCGTAACACCATGGGTTGAACTTCATGTACGTCCCGTTGCCCTGTCAAATAACTCTACGTCAAGCAGTGAACGTAGAGACCGAGCTGATGATGATGAACTCCATTAAAAACTTTATTCTTTGGAGAAGAAATATATTTTATCTTTTTACATTACTACCAACTCTAACAAACAGTAGTAGACAATTAAAGCCTAACATTGAAAGTTGATGGGAAAATGGCATTGTGTTAACTCTAAAACAATAAGAAGAATGAAAACGTTTGCATAATCGATGGTTAAGTGTTTAAAAGTATAATTTTTTTTTTTATTAATCAAGGATTTTCTTAATGCACTTACAACAGTAAATGATACAAAAGGTGTATGTATCATTTACTGTCGTTGTCAGATTTTTGTTAAAAATTTATGGCGAAGTGCGAAAACATTTAATAAAATATACATAGTTATTATTATAAGTAATATAATAATTTATTTATAAAATGGTATAGAATATAACGGACGGACATATGTTAGTTTATATATTTCCTGCATATAATAAATATACTCATACAAATCAATAAACAAGCTCTGGAATGTTCTTCACAATATCCGTGCTATACGATCCTTACTTATTTTTGAACTAAAAGTAAAGGATCTTCGTCTCTACTTATATATTTTTATATTATTATATTATACAGGTTGTTTTTATTTGTGCATGGCACACCTCGCTTTTAAATTGTATTAATAATATCCTTGGACATGGTTTGGAAGACAAGTCGTTTAAGTCCCTCGTTGGTCATATATTTTAAATTAGTTTTGCAACAAATAAATCTATACGCAGCTCGCTGGCCTAATGGTTAGAGCGTGCGGCTTTCATTCCGAAGGTCGCGGGTTCGAATCTCGGCATGAACCGATGACTTAAAATTTAAGTTATGTACATTTGTGAACTTTAGTTACAACATCGAGATACAAACGGTGAAGGAAAACATCGTGAGGAAACCTGCACACTGAAATCATTGTTTGTGTGTGTGTGTGTGTGGTGGCCCCAAAAAAGTGGCAACAGGCTCGCCCCCTGTGAAATGTGAGTGTTTATTCACCTCTGCCTACCCCTACTTGGAAAAAGGCTTGATAATAAAAAAAAAAAAAATCTCTATTTATGGAGCGAGAAAATTTTATATGTCGTCTAATCGATTTAGTATTACTATTTAACTTGATCCTCTTAAAATTGAAAGCCAATAATAACAGTTTATATACTCGTGTTGGTTTTATTTGTTTATCAACCGTTAGCCATAAGCTTGCACGAATGCGTCGAAACTCAACGAGTCAGAAATAAACCGTTTTAGTGTGTATGTACTTTTTTAGTTATTCTAATGAATATTTTACTAATGCGAACATGATATATGCATTCAAATTTAAAAAAGGCTTTGTTATATTTAATATGAAAGTCTAAATAATGAGTACAGTATGAATAACATATGTTTATATAAAAAAAATTATGCAATACACAGTGTTCAGAATGTATGAGTTTACTTGTACGATATAAAAATAGCGTGTTATAGAAAATACATTATGCTTTTTTTTTTTTTTTTACTAATTTTTCAGGACTACAGGTACAAAGCTCGTTATTATGAGAAAAAAAATAAGGTACTTCTGTATTATATTACTTTAGTATATTTATATGTGTATTACGGTGGAAAACATGTTGACAATACTAGTGCTTAATATATTTGTGACATATTTTTACTTATTTAATTCCACTTTACATTGCAATGATGCTAACATTGGAATAATGCCCCTCTTACTTGGCATTAGTTCAATACATTCTGCGTTGTTATGAGTTGGTCTACTAAAATTATTACATCGTTTAGTCACGAACCCGGTTTAGAAACGAGCTTAATGTAAACTATAGAAATATTTAAAATTTATTTAAACCGGATTGTTCTCCCGTTTACCGATTAAACATCCTTGGAGGATGTTTAATATCTTTGGATGAACTTTCAGTAAAATTGCGCCATATTTTGAAACATCTCGATGGAAACATTATATTTTGATCTACATTTCTAGAGTGCAGACATCATTATTTTAATATTTCTCGAAGTTTGAAACTTGCTCTTTGTATTTTAAGTATGAATGTGTTTTTTTTATTTCAAACAGACAAAGACAATCTCAATATTTAGTGTGTTGGAACCCTGAATTTAAACAAATTCAGATGAATTTTGCCTGAGAAAACTATTTTTTTTAATATCGTTATTTCAAGATCAAAAACTAATCAGAGCGTGTTGGCGGTGCGGATTTATAAAGACATGATATGGTGTTTTAATCTTGAATATATATTTATACATATTAATATAAACGCCCTGTTTAGCCAGCTATGGTGCGATAAAATCTTAGAAAATCAGATGCAAACAGAAAATTATAAAGTGGAAAAAGAAATTGGGCTTACTATAAAGCATCTAGTAACGAAATATATAAAAATATTACATCCAAAACATCTTCTGTTGTACGTTCATATAAATATTTTTGATTTTACGACTTAACTAATATCTGGAAAAAGAAAGTTTCTTTATGGGAACTTTCTTTGAAAAGAAGACATGTTACCATACAATTTGACAATACTTAATATATGTTGATACAACAATAGAACAACAAAACTCTTAATGGAAATATCTTTATATACTTAGTTCTATATGCAGATTTTAATAATAAGTAGATTAAAACGGTATTCGTATATAGTAAAACTGAATACTTCAACTATATCCCCCTTTAGTTATTCAGTGGCAAGATGTAATGGATGCTTTTATTTTATGATAACAATATTATCCTTTATTGGGTGTATAGTTCTATTACAATATTTCCTATAGTTGACAGTAGTTACAGTTTGTACTAGACAAATATTCACACAGTGAAAATGACACATATATGAATCAATACAAAACATATATACGAGTAACATATACAGCGATACTATCTTCTAACAAAACACTCACCTTATTTGTATATCCTTAACCCTTTTAAATTTGCGATGAAGTCATATTATCACGAAAGAAGCCGCGTCTCCATTAAAGAATATTAACATACATCGTTTACATTCCATTATATGAACGTGTACAATTTAATTAATAGTTGTAATAAATAAACATTCGTTGAAATTTCATTGTTGTTCATAGAATACTTCATATTATTTGTGAAAATTTGTATGAAAAAAAATCTACATTCTTGTTCTCTGTATTCCACTGTAAGTACGATATAGCTGTCTTAATCATAGTGTTATTTGTCTGATGAATAACGACAGAAGTCAAGAAAATATTTGATAGTAATTTTTACTATCACTCCAGGTGGTATTAGGAAATTAGTAAGGTGGAGCTATACAATAAATACGTCGATATCCAAAAAAAATTATTGCAATTTTGACAGTTTTGAAAGATGTTTTAGTTATTTCTTCAACAACTGGCGGCACTACTAGACATAGGCCTCCCCCAAGGAACGTCACTTAGCTCTATCTTCGGCCATACGCATCGAGTTTGATCAAGAACTAGAGGCCACTTAAGTTTGGCACTTTGCATGGGAGGTTTGCTCATAGTCGCCATGCTGGACAAGCGGGTAGCGATCGCGGAGTGGGTCATCTTGCACAGATAGTGCTACTCCCTGACACCCCGGTATTTATGACCAACTTAGAATGGTTATCCCGCCATCAGTCAAATGTCAATGTTGTGTTGGCATTACTAGTGTATCTATCACTCAGCCGCCTCTTACTATACCCGCGAAAAGGAATAGGGCGGTAGAATTCTAAGCCGCTACCCCCCGGCGGATATTTTTTTATTAAATAAGTAATAATAAATGTTAAAAAGTACCGTAACATTATTAATTATGTTCATAATCAAACGAAATAGAAAATATTGTTACCTCCGCGTGAACAAGTTTTATAATTGAATAGCCGACACGACTATTTTATTACTTATACAAAAACGGAAGCAAAAAACCGGTGAGAGTTTCCAGTAACATATCTAAGCAACAGTAAATTTATTAAACGGTTTTATATCCTTAGATGGTTTATATAATATAAAAAAACTAGCAATAAATAATTTAAAACACGTGCATTAATTGTATGGTGTTATATGTTAAATAATATGAAATTCCATTCGCTTGCGCTTCACAATTATTAATGTATAAACATATGCAATAAACACAACTTAACTTCCGTCCGCCATATTTTCTCTTCCGATAATATCTGTTTATTATTCTATCTTATTAATTTTTGCCAAAATAATTTATTACTGAATTCATATATATTTTGCTTCTTCGGAACTTCCTAAATAACTAAACTATCATCTTTCTTCTGTGCCTAATTAGATTATACCTTAATTTGATGTGGAATAAATTTAAGTTAAAAATCTCATGTTTTACCTTCAGGAAAGTAATTATTACAGTTTATATGACACTAGGTTTAGTTTATTACTAATTAAAATAAATAAAAAGTAAGCGGAAATAAATAGATACGACTTTATCTATCCGGGTGCGAAAGCTTAACCTATAAGAGCTTGTTCTATCAAACTAAATGCAGAAATAGTTCAATTGGCTCACGCTATTAACACATGAGAGTTGTCAGCCTTTGAATTATATTCAATAATGTTGTTTGTTAATGGGATTGTGAATTTAATTATTTATTCAATGATTTATTCTTTACTCTGATATTAATTTAATGTTCTTCGTGATGTGTTATGAAAGTCATAACATATTTAGAGACAGAACACGATATTTAGAAGTGTGTGATTGTGATAGTACAGGCGGGTTACCGGTGGCTAAATTACTTCAACTTCATATTACAATATCATGATAATTAGCGATCAATGGCATAGATATACATAAAAAAAACTACGCATACAAAATGTTCGTTTTGCAATAAATTGCGGTTTTATTTATAAATTTCGCTGTTGACGCAACATGTTTTATGTACGGGACATTGAACATGTTATTGAGTTTTATGTATGTATGTATGTAATACAGCTAATCCACGTTTTAAGTTCGATTATATATTGAATATTTGTTTATTTTATTGTTGTTTCTCAATGACATCTTTTATAGTCCTAGAGATATTAATTTAATATTCATCCACCTCTTTTTAAATAATATCGCTTGTCCGATTGTGATAACGCAGTTCCTAAATCATTTTATCTAGTACTAAAAGTTGATACCACAAAGAGTGGCAAGCTATGCTCTAAAAAGATCCCTTCTACCTTCTTTCAATGGGTGAAAAGAATGGTAGTAATGTTTTCCAAGTTTATATTTATTATTTT
Organism: Troides aeacus; assembly: GCA_033220335.2. Lineage (NCBI taxonomy): Eukaryota > Metazoa > Arthropoda > Insecta > Lepidoptera > Papilionidae > Troides > Troides aeacus. The sequence goes on along the minus strand of CM067268.1, from coordinate 7,710,893 downwards.
ATTCGACGTGGACGACAGACACAGTAATGTTTGGGCATTGCCGTTTAGTGATAGAGACAGACGCTACTATGGTATTGCGCGCCAGAGGTCTCCGCCAACAGAGATTAACGAGACTAGTAGAACGACCAATATTTTATTAAAGAATTGTTGCTTGTTATGAAATAAACAAGAACAATAAGGGAAGTGGTTGCTGTAATTGTAGGGGATGCGATGCAACCGCCAACGTGGGTAGTACAATGTCACCTTGGAGCGGTGCCCCCAGTGTATTTGCGTTCACGCTGGCTCTGTTCCAAGGATATGTAGGTCGAATCTGAGCTGAGCTAACACATCCTACACAGAAGATACATTTTTGAATACCTCGTTAAACATATTGACGCAAGGCATGCAATGAAATAAGGCGGAATATTTTAGGATCGTCTTTGCTGTAAACCTCTGAAAGTCCTTACTAATGCGGTATATTGACTAATTCCTTCAGACATTTTACACCACAATCTTAAGTTTCACGTCTTTTAAATCTTGCACATTCTTATTAAGGAGATATTAGACTTAGAAAGCAAACGACGACCGTGTATTAGCCTAAATGAGCACGGCACCATAAGACGTCTGGTGATATTGATGTCAACTGCTAAGAACCACAAAATAACGCTTAACTCAAAAGCGACCAGTGTCATGATCAAAAACTTTAGTGAAATTACTAGTCACAGTGTTTGTAGTGCATAAAGTTTTTGTTAATGACCAAGTAGTCAGAATCGCTGCACTTATTCCTGCCGTCAACCGACAGAAAAGACGCTATTTAACAATAGAAATTTTAACTGTCTCCATGGAACAATGACTAAACGATAGTCTTGTAACACGGGATTGTAAGGTGATGCCATGACGAAAATCTATAACAGTTTGATCTTCTGGTTAGCTACTACCCCAATATAGTAAATCTGCTGTCATAACAAAATTGCTTTGTACTGGCAGTCAATGTATGAGAATCTGAGTATTCTCGGCTTTTAACAGCGTGTGAAATTGAGGTTAGCTCATTAAAGATATAAAAAACGCTATGTTCCGGTTCAAGAGGCGCTGTAGCTAGTATATTACTGAGGTCTTTTAAAAAATTTCACTTAACGTTTTGTCTCATGGCGGCGGCCGTAATGAAGGAAGCGGATGTTATCCTAACCAACGCCGCATTGTTATGTGGAGACGTATCTTTTACCACCAGGTGAAGGTGTCGAACTCATCTCATCGATTCGTCATAATTAAAAAGAAATTACCATTTTTGTCTTTTATAACATGATTCCAAACTGTCCATAGACGACTCAGTTATATTTTATTTCTAAAATAGTCGGAGAAGTTAACTAAAGTTTATAAAATGCGTTTTTCATTGCAACAACACTTACTTTTATTTAAAAGTTGGACAAAAATTCATCACGGCGTCTATATAGATCGGTTGACGTCATTTTATTAATTAATGTATGACACATGTCGCGCTACAGTGAAAGCATAATAATAGTTCTCAAAATAGAGAAATTTATGTGTAAAATGCCAAGACTCGTTACAGAGTCCAACAATAGTTAAGTGCTATCGCAATGCAATTTATGCGAATGGGTACACATTATTCAGCCAATAATACAAAGCCCTAATTATGTCTTTTATCTCAAATTATATTCTTTATTATTATGCCAGAATACATATACTATAAATACATTTTAGATACCAACTATATACAAAATAATTATATTGTCCTTTCGCCTAAGTCCGTCTATAAACCGGTTTTTTTTTATTCGATAAAGTCTTATGAGATATTAAGTTCGTAAAGTAACAGATATAACATTTTGCGGTTAGAGATTTTATAAACCTTTCTAAAATTTATCATATAATGAAAATGATGTGAAATATTTCTACATCGATGACATTGAAGACTTGGTCATCGGTTAAGAGCTATTATAAACATCACTCAATTTCTGACTAAGACAAATTTGTCTGCGAGCAAGCTAATCACCATTTATTTTTGTCCCATGAGAAATGTTTTTCTACTTATTAATACGCTTGTTAGATATCATGGATTTGTTTATAAATTCTTGGAAGCTCTTCATCCAATCCCATTCTATTTAAAATACACAATTATTTTTTGCTTCTGCAACTGTTTGTTCGTTATACGTACTTGTGTCGCTTACCATCAGATGAACAGCACGCTCGTTTCATCACGTCGTAGAAAAAAAAAAAACTTGAGTACTAGTACGCTAAGATTTCTAATAAACCTTCAACGAAGGACTCATAACGTATCGTCTGAGTTCAAATTTATATTAATTAATGGAAACTTAGATCATTTAGCGTATGTAATACATACTCATGAATCGTACTCGATGCGAGCTTGGTTAACGACGCGTAAAGATACCCACGTGAAAGTATCAACGTTTTGCATGAATATAATGTATTAAGTTAACACTTCTTATGAATATTAACAGTTACTTCCAGTTTAGTCAGTTACACCGCGTAATAAACAGAAATTTCGCTTTTTTTTAGTCTAGACAATATTAACGTACAGTTTTTAAAGAAATAATTTTGAATTCAATTCTTTTAAGCGATTAAAATTTCTAATAAAATTAAATGTTTTAATAAAAATATAACGTTATTAAGAAAATAATAATTAACTTTCACGAGTTTAAATGTTTTACTGAGATGCAGTGCCATATAAAGAAGTCTATATATAACATTAAACTGGAGGAGAACATTCACTAGAAATTTGCAAATATTTTAAAGTAGAAAAGAAATTAATAGTGTACAAACTTTAACAAATATTACCAGATTATGGACTAGTTAGAAATCATACTAATTGCCACAGTGATAGTGACGTAAAGAAAAAGAGCGTTTAGATATTATAAAATAAACACATAAATATACTTACCATTTGGATACCATAAAAACGAAACATCGAAAAATAAAACGAGTTCATGGTCAGTCTTCAAAAATAACGTTGAAAATAATTCGAAACTGTGAATCACAAGGTGACACTTGCAGGTGTTATCATCATGTTGACAACTCTTCTTCGACTTCGAGACCATAGAGAAGGAAGAAAGACAAAATCGTTTAATATAACGTTGTTTTTAAAGAACAAATGAAGTCAGTTATTGATTAAAAAATAATAAATTTATACTTGTGAAATCCTGACATTTTGATACCTTACAACACCAATTTGCTGTACAATAATTTTTATTCTCCTTTAAAGACGCCTAAGATTAAAGCATACTCCAACACATGACAAAGGATATCTGAAGAAAAAAGCTAACACAACAATACAAACAACAAAATTGTCTATAGTTCGTAACATTAAAACTCCAAAAAAATACAAAAAAAACGTTTTGATTAAATAAAAATAATAATTAATTTTACATATAAGCTATGTACAATTCTTTTAATCTAAAGCAATGTTTTGTGTAAGCAACGGTGCAAGGTAGGTTGTCTTAGGATATCTACTTACTATACTAATCGATGTGGAGATCTTTGTTGAGGCCTATATTCAGCAGTGGTCGTCTATCGGCTGATTATGGTAATGGTGATAATACTAATGCAGTAATGCACAATTATATTCGTAAATAGATGAACGGAATAAGAAACATGTGGAGGATTTTTACTCATTTTACTTCTGACAATCTCTTGTTATCGATGAAGATTTTTATTCTGTAATATACTCTCCTATTCATATCGTCGCCACCATCTACTTTAAAGAGTGATTAAAATATGTTTTCAATGTAAAATAGCAGCAAATTTTGAAGCAAACTGGAGCAGAAATCTGGACTCAAAACTAGTCTACTATTTGCTATGTACTCTCCTTCTTTTTACGCTAGTTGGCACACTCGCAGGCTTTTCTTATTACTACATTCTATTTAAACAATATTCATATCTGTATGTGTAGATTGTTGCTCTATCTAAAATAATAGAATCATCAATTAGGACTATATAATATATTTGATTTTTTTATTCACAACGTACACGAGTATTCTCAAGATATAATATGAAAAAAAATAAACTTATCTTTTATCTTATAGATATTATTTACTGGTGTTAGTTCTTTGTTATCGGAGACCGTTTAGATTAGTTCTGCAAATGTATGCTTATGTTATATTCACCACTGTTTTCACTAAAATGAACCAAATGTACCGGTAGTGGGTTTCTTTTGCTGGAAATCGTCTAGGCAAGTACCACCACAGCGCCTATTTCTGCCGCCAAACAGCACAATGCAAACATTAGTATAATACCATTTGAAGGACTCTGTCTTAATTGAAATGACTGGGATAACGAAACGTATCTTACATTTTATGGCGACAAACACGATGTAGTGTAATGTGTACCATCCTAACTAGCGTTACTTTGTTATAGGAAGGAGTATTATTTACCATCTATTGAACATCTCGCTCTTTTCGTCGCTTTATATAACTAAAAAAAACTTTATTGAAAAAAATTATTAATTACACTTGTAACATGTTTTTTGTGGATGCGCATAGTAAATATATTAACGCCAGGATATATTTATTCATCCACTGCTATATTACATGTGAGCATTTCATTTACTTAAAACATGTACATATTAACATTGCCTATAATCTATAATCAAGTGATCTACGTAAGCAGCCATTAATATTTTACTTTAGATAATAAAAAGTATTTATTACATGTAAATGAAAACCACTCCTCTGTTCGCTGATTTAGAATTATTTAGCTAAAAGTATATATAACGTCCTCTATCAACTTTATTTGTATTCTCGTGCCATACGTAAATACGAAAGCGATATAGTTGTTTCATATTACTATGAGATGGCGCTGTTGTCAAAATAATTTAATATTCTAAAGCCCTATATTTACAATAATTAATATGGGTGAGCATTAAGCTTCTTTACATCACTTTTGTATGAAAAAATATCTTAATATTGCTGCTACCATTTTATACTAAATTTTATTCTTTAGTATACATAATATATCAGTGTAAAGGAATTTTATTAGCAAATGGGTAGGATTTTGATCGCGACAGTCTAATTCTCGTCTGAAGTAACTCGGTCTATGTAGGTGATCGAGATTACATCCGAGCGGTTGCGCAGAGTTATTCCCAGAGCAGGGGGCCGTGCGGGGTGAAGAGGTGCGGGGGCTAGCGGCGTTGGCTCAGTGTGTCGGCGTGCGCCGCCGCCGCCATGGGCAACCAGCACTCCGCCTCGCATGCCTCCCACAAACCTAGAAAGAACGTGCACTGGAAATCCGCAGGTAAATACAAACCACCCACTCCACCGGACACAACAATACCCGCCCCTGTTGTCCGCCGCCTTCGGCCCTATCATATACAGCTATTTTTAAAAACATCACCCGCTGAGATTCTTTAAGCGTGGCACAACAAAACAAATAGCGAGACGTCCGGCGTTCATGTAACAACTATCGCACGTCTAATTTTGTATGTTGTAATATGCCAAATCGTGCCGAATAGGTAGTACCATTACCAATGAACCGGAAAGCTTAAGACCTCTCTGTATGAACCTTTCACAAAATCAAACTAAACCGAACTAATTTATTATTACAGGGCGACCGGCGGCGCCTGGCAAACCACAAATAACGCCGATTATATCTGACGATGAGCCGAACGCAATAACTCTGCGATGGGCCACTCCTTCGCACGACGGTGGAGCGCCTCTCCAGGGATACCAAGTGGAGTGCAATAGGTTAGGATCACCGGATTGGATACGAACAGCGCCACCTGTAGTAGCCAAACCTGAACTAATCCTAACAGGTCTTGGTCCCCCACACCGCTACCAATTCCGTGTTGCGGCATTGAATATAGTCGGCCGTTCAGATTATAGTGAAACTTCTGATATACTAACTGTATCTTCTGAGCGCGGCCTTCAGGAGGCGCCCATATTCCATCAGCACTTAGAAGACGTGGTAGTCTTAGAAAATGAAAAGACAGAGTTTCGTGTTGTCTTCACTGGTACACCATCTCCGACTATTGCTTGGTTTAAAGACGATTACGAAATTTTTAGCAGTAGAAGAACCGCCATAACTACGACCGAATCGTCAAGCGTCCTTGTCTTTCATCAAACTTTAACCAGCGACGAAGGCGAGATAAAATGCACAGCGACAAACCGCATAGGGCATGCGGTATCGAAAGCTCGTCTTGTTCTAGAAGCTGCGCCGAAGCTACGCTACCCCCGTCAATACGAAGATGGACTCTTATATGAAATCAATGAAACAGTGTTCCTTAAAACAACAATTGTGGGTAAACCCACACCTATGGTCGAGTGGCGACATGACGGCCAGACAATAATCGCAGAAGACCGTGTGGAAATTACGACAACACCAAAATTTTCTATGCTGAAAATACACTCTGCGCGACGAAGCGACAGAGGCGAATACCAAATACATGCTCGTAATAACATAGGCGAAGACACAGCTGCTTTCCTCGTTACAATAACCGCACCGCCGGATCCACCTCGACAAGTGGTGGTAACTCGTCAAGTGGACAAATCAGTTACACTTGACTGGGAAGCACCCGAAGATGATGGCGGGTGTCGAATAGGTAACTATGTAGTCGAGTACTACCGTAGCGGCTGGAACGTGTGGTTAAAAGCAACAACAAGTCGAAAAACAAACGTCACGCTTTTCGATTTAATAGAAGGTAGCGAGTATCGGTTTCGCGTGAAAGCAGAAAGCCCCTATGGCATGAGTTTACCGAGTGTAGAATCATCACCGATCCGCATTCCTGGACGACCGGTAGATATGGAGTTTCTTGCAGTAGAATCATGCATTATCAATCAGGCATTAACACGGGAGGGGGGTGAATTAGCGCCTATATCACCTGTACCACGTCGCAAGCGAACGCATACCTCCTCTTCGATAGCTACGGAGACGCCAATTCAGAAGCAGAAATTAAGTGATTTACCTGTACAAAACCCTGATAATGAATTCATGCTCGTATTGTACCACGAAAGACGTAAATCGGCCGAAAAAGCTGGTAAGAATTAAATTTTTTTTGACAAAATTATTTTGAGTGCTATTATTCTTTTAGTGAACATAATTATCTAATGTTATGATCTTTACATGATTTCTATTGTAGTTTATAAAAAGTCTTCTCAGTCAAATTCTTCACATTTACGTAACTATAAGTGAAAACATTGAAGGTTTAATATTATTTTTGCTATTAAAAAAATCACTTTGTTAATAGTGATTTTGCTTACACTCTTCTCCATTTTTTATGAAATATGTAGCAGTATTTCATTTGTAAATCCTGTTCGATTATTCAAAAATTATATTCATTAATACTTCTGCTGTAGCGTCTTTCAATCATGGTAAAAAGCGTAAAAAATTAAATACAGATTAAAGTTTTGTAACTATAAACTAACCTGTAAACATTGTCGATAAACATTATTTTCACTGCAAATGCAAATGTCAATGCGTTATTACTGTTGCTATTAACAATAGACAATAACTATGCTAAACACACTTCGTAGCGAATTATTATTAATAATTTTATCCACTAACCATCAAAGCGAATTTGAATATAAATTCACGTTTAACTTCATATATAATTTCATATGAACCACATTGAACATTTTATTAAAGTCCATTATCTAATATAATTTAAATTGAGGACTAATAATGTAGATTTATATTAAAAGAGTATAAATTTTTGGAGTTTCTTTTATTAAAGAAAAAAATTTAAACAATATTTTTAAATTTTCCTCTATTATTTAGCTACTATTAAATTCTTTAAATTTAAGAAAATTATTTATTTTCTGATTACATTGTTTCGATATAATAAACTAAACAAAACATCTTACTTCCTTAGAACTAGCCTAGAATTATTGACTATTATAATTTTTTATGCGTATATTATTCATGTTTATGCTACGCGAAGTAATATGTGTTATTATCAAGAGATAATAAAGGTATTGTTTTAAATACTGTAGCGGCTATAATTTTTGCAAGGTATCGATGACCATTGAAATACTAAATATATGATATTTATTCTTTCACAGAAAAAAGAAAATCGTTTCAACTTGACTTAGAAGATGCGTTGTCACCTCCGCCACTTTCACTTTCGGCACCAGATTTGAGTACACGATTCATATTACCGTTCAAGACGCTTCGTAATGCAGTCAGTTCAACTGAACTCCTGCATGAACGAGCAATGGCACGTTTCTACAAAGCCGTCGCAATGAAGGAAGAACAAACAAAACAACAAGCGTCTCTTAAAGACGAAAGCTTAATCCAGGACGACATTCCGATTGAAACAAATTTAAATCACGCTGAAATTATTGAAGTAACACCTACATCCAAATCACCTGTACCTGCGCCAACGAAAAGCCCTAAGACACCAGAAATCTTTATCAAAACGGATTCTATAGAAAACAAGCAGTACAAATACACCTCACATCAGGCATCTAAGGATTCCGAAACATCAGTGAACAAATGGCAGCAAATGTCCTTTGATGAAGATTACACGGCAAGCACAGTGTCAACAGATGAAGATTATTCAGATGAAGACAGTTTCACATACGATATAGATAAAGACCAATATAAATTAGAAGAAGAAACTTATAACCCAAGGAACAAAATTTGTCAGTCTGCCCTTGGAAAAGAATCATTAGAGGAAGAGCAGGAAAATGTGGAAACAGAATTAAAAGACGACGATGACGATAAACCTAAATTATCACGACTGCCAGACCCCAATTTTATCCCAAAACCTATACTTAAAAGAAGGGAAAAAGACAATTTAAATAATTTCAAAAATGACGTGAGCGAAACCAAACTAAACAATATATCGAATAACAAGAAGGACGAAAAAATTAATTTATTAAAAAGGATTTCAAAAATGCCTGTGCAGAAACCATTTCATTTTCCTAAAATTCTTAACAAAAAACATCCCGAGAAAATACATGATGAAAAAGTAATAACAAACGAAAATAAACCCGAAGAAAATCTAGAAAATGAACATGACAAAATTAACGAGGAAAGAAAAACGGTCATAGATTATTACGGAAATATAGTAAAAGAATACGGTAGTTATAAAAAGTCTACCACACCTTTATATCTTAATACCGATGACTTAAAGACAGTAGCAGAGAGACAGCAGTTAGTTGATAAAAGAGATGAAAATGTAGATGACATTAAAAAACAGGTGCAAACCAGCAATGCAGAAAAGAAGCAATCTAAACCTTCAACAAATAAGGCTAGATCTAAAATTTCACTTGCCAAACCGAAAACCAAGAAAACCCTCGACAAAAGTAAGGCAACGAATCCCCAGCTTAATTCTATAGAAAATAGATTAATGAAAAAAGACCGAACCATAAAAGCTAACGAACAAGAGGAATCACATAATAAAACTCAAAATACACAAGTGATCCTGAAGAAAACTGAAAGAGCTACAATAATCATACCAATAGATTACCAAAAACTAGAAGAACGAGCTAAAAGAAATGTTAGAACAGCTATTGATTATACTGTGGATATATGTTTATTGTTATTAGCCTTCTGGGTTTATTTATTTAGGGATGAAAAACTAGCAATCCCAATCCTTATCTTGATTATTTATCGGCAGTTACAAGAAACACTTCTTTTTAATATTCCTTTATGGTTAAGATCTCACGTTCCTGAGTGGCTAAAGAAAAAAGCTTCTTGACCTTTCCAAATGTCCTATGTACATGTTAATGCAGTATGGATAATACATGTTTTGTAACATTGTGTCTGCTACTATTTTAATCGTAAGTAATTGGAATCCGAAGTAGTTTTAAATATGTATTCGTTTTGAAAATTAAAAATATTAATACTAGTTGGCCGTGATGTCATAACTGAAAGTTACTTTTCGAAAATCTGTTTTTTACAAGACTTATTTTACTAATTTTATAATGATTTGTTTAAGAAATCATAACGTATCTGTTCGTTTTATATCACAATTTAAAATGCGCCGTAGTGATTGCATCCCAAAAATAACTCCACGTCAGTTGAACGACCCGAAAGCTTGTGCTGTTCGTGATAAGGGTCTGGTTTTAGGAATTTATTATAATGATAAAGTAAAGGAGGAATCAGCAATTCTTACAGCGAGTGCTGAAAAGTATGATGCACAGTGCAGTGGAAAATTATGGAAGCAATTAAAATTATCACCCATACCAAAGCTCGGGGAAACTCGAATATTTTATGATTTAGACCCAAGGTTCGCGTATGTTGCTGTTGCAGGTCTTGGCACCGAATGTTTATCTTTTAATTCTTTGGAAAAACTAGATGAGAGCAAAGAAGCCATTCGGATAGCAGCAGGATCTGGCACAAAAGCTTTGAACGCATTACGACCTGCAACTATTCACGTGGAATCATTCGGAAATGCGGAAGCGGCTGCCGAAGGCGCTGGGTTAGCCATATGGGAATTCCAAAAGTATAAAACTATATCCGATCAGAACGTGATACCAATTACTAAAATAGTCTTACATGATGACTGTGATGTTGACGGCTGGAATATTGGACGAATTAAAGCTGAATCACAAAATTTAGCAAGATATCTGCAAGAAATGCCAGCAAATTATTTAAATCCTACATCTTTTGCAAAAATTGCTGTAGATCTGCTTTGTGAATTAGATATCAACGTAGAGGTAAAGACCAAAGGATGGGCCGCAAATCATGAGATGGGTGGATTCGTAGCAATTGGAAGATCTTCAGTACAACCTCCCCTTTATGTTGAAATAAGTTATTATGGAGGAAACGAACTTACTCGACCGATAGTATTAATTGGTAAAGGTGTGACTTTTGACAGTGGTAGCATAGACTTGAAGGCACCTAAGGATTTACAATTTATGAAGGGTGACATGGCAGGCGCGGCGTGCGTTCTCGCTATAACAAGAGCGGCATCCATACTTAAGCTACCTATTAACATCCGAGGAATTCTGCCACTTTGCGAGCTAATGCCTAATGGAAAAAGTCCAAAGTTTGGAGACTTAGTGAACAGTGCTAATGGAAAATCTATTCTAATTAGGTTACCTTCTCGTGAAGGTCGGCTGCTCGTTGCAGATTGTTTAGTTTATGCCAGAAATTACTGGCCAAAATTTATTATTGATATAGGAACCATGTCTAAAGAATTATTACACACACTGGGTGGTGCTGCATGTGGTTGTTATACGAATTCAGAGGAATTGTTCTGCTATTTAGAGTCGGCCAGCAGTCAAACGGGGGATAGAATCTGGAGAATGCCGCTTTGGAAATTTTACGAGGATCGTATTCAAGATACTAACTCCGCGGACGTTGCGAATACAGCACGGCATAAATATGGCGATTCGCCGAATTGTGCAGCATTCCTAAAGCAGTTCGTTTGCGACAATAAATGGATTCATCTAGACACCTATAATATAGCATATAGCATGGGACAAGATTTCCCTTATTTAGGACGAGGAATGACTGGTCGCCCCACGAGGACCGTCATAGAGTTCCTTTACCAAATGCTTGCCGACTCCAAACTTTAAAGAAACTTAAATTTCGTCGAAGTAATATGCGAGAATTTTCTGCTGTCTACTTTTTCAGATAGCATTCGTTTTATTATGTAAAAGACAAATTTTCGAAACATGTTGAACACTAATTAAATGTCAATTATACAATATTTTTTCTTGTAAAACATATTGCTGTATAGGCCTCCCCAATTAATGAAATAATTTTTGTATTTATCACATCACATTGCACACATTGTGGTGAACCCAGTATACTGTTAAAATTACCGAGAAAACTACTTCCCTGGAATTATTCAAACCACCTCTCATTGCATCATATAAGTCGAGATGCAGAGAGGCGGACTAGCGGTTAGGACTTTTCCCCCCAAAAAAACTACTTTGTATTCTATATTTTCTTTATTTAAAGAATATCAGGAACAATAGTTTATGGCAAACAAGTTATAACCAATAAATAAAAATAAAGATATGTTAAAAAAAATTAAAGAAAAAGTAATTGCACATTCAGATCTTATAGCCAACAGATTATATAAAAAATAACTAATCTAATAAAGTAAATATTAATCATTTGCACACACAAAATTGATTATTCTTCTCTGTGTCACTTATTTATGATACTTTTAATATAATAATAACAATATTCTATATAAAGACAAGATGATATTATGGCAATGTTTTTTAGGTTACATAATTTAATATTATTTGCATTAAAATGATTATTATTTCTTATAACTAACTTGTGATATGTCATACTAGATATACAATAAACATTTAATATATATGGCAATACATGAACTAGAAATAGTACATTGTAAGTATTAATGAGTATTTATTGCTATAACTTAGAGTTCATTTCTTGCCTCTTCAGATTCCTTTACATCTAAAACTGTAGAGTCCTCCGTGTCGCTAATATAACCCTCCTGACCTGTGTAATGAGTAGGGTATACCAACAGTGGTGATGCAGAAAATGCATTCAGGTTACGGATTGGAAAATGAGATTTCCATGTGTCACTGAAACAGAATTTTTTTTTTTAATAAAACATGTTTTTATTTAAGTATTCAGTTACCCGATGGTAAGTGAAACACCTGACCATATCAGTGAGAGGCTATTTAGGAAGATAAACATTGGATAATATTTTATTCATTGCCTTAAGACACATAAAATATAGATGAACTATCTGCTTTTCTTACATTGTTTATATTATAAAAAATACTATTGTCTAAGGAAATAATTAATTTTAAATAACTAATAACACCTGATCTACAATTAAAGCAGTTAAATATAACTTAAACATGAATCATTTATATAAACATTTTCACTGACTTAGTGTGTTGATCAAACATAATAGGAAGGAACTCGTCAACTGGGAGCAACTTATCCAGAGGATTCGCATTCAGTAACTTCTGTGCACCACTTTCACTTATCAAATATCCTAGAGTCCAGTAGGAGTACAAAGGTTTAGTTATGTGTGGCGTAACATATTTTTCTTTACCATCAAGCAATATTTTTCTACCAAGGTAACTGTAAAAAAAGAAGGCACAATATGTATAAGTTGGAAAGGCAGAGACAATAATAAGTTATCTAAAGTTAGCTAGTTTTTCCAAAAATGTACATACACCAAGTCCCAATCTAATTTTTTAACATCTTTCATCAAAGTGGAGAATCGGTGGAGAAAGTACGGCACGAAGTGTATGTCATCCTCAAGTACTAATGTTATATTGTAATGATTCTCCACAATCTGGAAAACACATAAGGATTTTTTTAGTTATTTCCATAGCACAAAGATTAAATACTTGCCTTGTAATGTGTGGATCGGTGATTCAATTTCAAGGTTACAATATTTTGGGAGTTTTTCTGGTGGATTCGATTCGAAATGAAAAGGAAGCAATGCTCCACAGAACTAAGGTCACTGACAGCCATGATAGGTAAATTGGAAACATTTGTCTACAAATTTACCACAGGTGGAGTAAGCGAGTTTTTGAATTGGGACCGCGTTTAGGTATCTAGCTAATCGCGATCTCACTTGTTTCGACATCTGAGGTAACGAACGTTACTCGTGGCGGTTAGCAGCAACAAAATGCGTATAGCTAAAGGTAGGGATATGTGGTGTTCCTAGCAAGAGGCCTATGTTCAGCAGTGGAATACCACAAACTGGCGATGATGGTTTTCGTTTGAAGATTACATAAAAATATAAGAGTTATCTTTAACCTGTTCCCAAATAAAGTAGTGACTCAAGAAACATCCCACTTCTCCAGCCTTCATTGGTCTGTGAAATATTGAAAATAATGAACATAAGATATTTTAAAAATAAGAAACCATCTCAATATCTCATAGCAACAATATGATTAATATTATTTTTGTTGTTTAGGTAGTTGAATAAGATTGATTCCTTACAATTACAAATCGCAGAAACTGTACTTACTATATTTATCATTGTATCATCATTCTGTATCTATCTATAATGAAAGCTATGCCTAATCTTAAAAGTTTATTAAGGTAATTCAAATAAAAACAAAGTGAAATCTAGATATATCCTAATTAAAATAAAATTCACATGCTTACCTCTTATGGTATGGATCTTCATAATCAGGCAGCATTGAGATTTCAAACTCTTTCAAATTGCATAAATCCAAGTTCCTTATTAATAAAATTAGAAAAAAGGACAATATCAAATAGGAGTCAACATATTACAAATAAAAATTAAAATAACAAAGATTTGTAACATGCATCAAAGAAAACACAAGTATAAGTTTATCTCAAGTTAAACATGAAATCTAATCATTGTGAAAACAACATGAAACACTTCTTCCTGTGTCAGGCCTAATGTAAAACAGTTAAAATTCACAAAACATATATGCTTAAATAAATTGTTTAAACTAACCTTCCATCAACTGCATTCAGCAATGTATAATCAATACCAAGTTCGTTCATACTCATTTCCATCAGTTTCCGTCTTTGTCTTCTTCTTTCAAGATTTATAACAAATATTTCATTGCAACCGAGTTTTGAAAGTTCTGGATAAGCTACATATTTTCCCAGTCTGTCTTCTAGAGGCAATGGAGTACCATGGCTAATTGCCTCTAATTTGGTGTTTAACAACTTTTCATGATCATGTTTTGGGTCATCACCTTCTTCCAATGGAATAGTTATAAATCCATAATCATAATCATTACAAATATGAAGTTCTATACCTAAAAACAAAAATAAAATTATATTTTTAAAGTTACAATAAGAAGTTTAGATATTGTATTTTGATTAACCAACTAACCCTTATTTTTGGCATTAAGTGCAAAAGCTATAATATCATCTATAGGTCCATTGTAGTTTTTTATCAATTCTGGGTTATAAGTAAGATTGCCTGACTTTTGAGGTTTCAATGATATCAATACTGCTGTATGAACCATGGGGACTTCGAAACATCCAGTTTTTTCACGATATATGATAGGCTTATAGTCTTCTGTCCTTTTGTAATAGTACTGGTCAGTCATACCACACCTAAAAAGGAGACAGATATTATAACTAATGCATTATTTACTCATATAAAACAAATTTTATTTATGCATTCCATTAATTGCATAACTCAATTACAGTCATTAAAATTTAAGATATTTTAATAAAGATTGTAAAATGTTAAAGAAAATTTAAAATTCATTACATTCCTTACACAACAAAAAATGATCCTTAATCAAATTAAATCATGTAACAGCAAACACCTTAATAATGTTATACACCATGTTAACAATTAAGAGTTAAGAGCTAACCAAAAGTTTGAGTAAAGTCCATCAGACATCAACATAGGAGCTACTATCAACAAATCCTTCTTCACTAAAATTTTTAATGTTGAAGGAAGTGTCAGAAAAACATCAGCATCCAACATCTAAAAACAGAAAATATATGATAATATTCTTATAGATTACAAATACACATGCCTTTAAATCTAGTATAACTAAAAGAGGTATTTCTATCATAAAACTTCATAAATTTTTACCTTATAATAAATCTATCTACTACTAATCTACAAGATTTCTCTTATGTTCTCAATGATTAAGCAAAATTATTAAATCTTACTATTTAAAACTATAACACAAAGAAAACATTTGGAATGGAATTATTATCTTTTCTCAGAGAAATAATATTCAATATATATTACACATATATGTCATATCCATCATTATTAATGATGACTTTTAAGTAAATTAAGGTTGCTTACAAATATGAAATCAGCCGTCATTTTTCTCGCAAACCTAAGTGCTTCCTCTCTCAAATGAATAACATGTTTGAAGCGACTAGGACTCCAAATTGTAGATATTCTCTCATCCGAATGAAGAGGACCATTTTTTGTGTCAGTAATGACATGTATAGACTTATATTCATATCCATATTGTTGTACCCAGTCATTGATCAAATCAATGCTATTATCTTCATTGTAGTCGCTGTAAATCCTAGATAAAAATAGAATTTTTTTTTATTAAGTTGGGATTTTTTTCTTCTCTGATCTGAAGTTGAAAATCAGGACCATATTTTAAAATCATTTCATGAGTGGTCTAAGGACACACCATTTTTTAAATTTTATACTTTGTAACTCGTGGCAGTGATTTATAGCAAATCAATGCCTCGAATTACTACATTCAATTGCTGCCTTCCGCCAGCAGTGTGTGTACAATTATATTCCACCTGTGCAAATAAAAATATATAGTTACCAAATATAGATTTTATCTTTTGGATAATCCAAATTTAATAAACATGAAAAGAAGTACGGTAATGTATGAGCTTTATTCCTAACCAGAACAGAAATAGCAACTGTAGGCCATTTATCACTATTGTAATCGGAATTTTTTGAAAAATATGGAGCAATTTTCATTATTATCAAAACAATTACAAGAAGTTTTGTGAATATAGCCATAATGATATAAAACTCCCGTATGACCAATAGCTTATTTATTGTTTAATTATCTACTGTATACTGATAATCCGGTAACACTATTAATCGTTTTAGATTGACTAGATCGATATTTTAAAACAGAGAAAAAAAATTAAAACGATATTAAATACCATAGACAATGTGTTGCCAGTTATCTTGCAAGAACATTATAGACGTTTAATGCAAAAAATGTAAAGGTATAATCTTTAAAATTAATCAGCGCCTCTTATAAAAATACTCTTATGATAATGTAAAAAAAATTACTATTACCATCATCAACTATTATCAATTGCAACAAAATGCCTAATTGCAAAGAGCTTCCAGCACATCGTCAAAATTATACTATTCGAATTTACGAATTATCTCATTACTTCGGCTTATTTTATGCTTTAACGGGTTCCCCGGCGCAGTGATTAGATTCTTGCTTGATAGGGAGATTCTTGGATCGATGCATATTGTGGATTTTTTCTGAGCCGCCTAACTAGATAGATTGTCGAACTGAATTCCGATGTTAAGCTAGCGCATTGTGGGTGTAAAAAAATCTGTTATTCCGTATGAGAAAACCTATTCGAATGGGTTAAATGCAAAATCAGTGGCACTAGTTATATTTTTACTATCGTTTTAATGACAGTCCGTCTCCAGGACCATATCTCGAAGCCCATCCAGCTGAAACTAGGTGTCTGGCAAGGCGACATCATTTCGCCGAAATTATTCATAGATGCACTGGAAGACTTGTTCAAGCTTTTGTACTAGGAAGGACTGGCTATCAATATAAACTAGTAAATGTACAACTTTGGTTCGCCTATGATGTCGTAGTCATGGCTGAGACCTCGGAAGACCTTGGCAAAATGCTCGGTGACCCCTGTGAAGCATCTGAATGCGTGGGCCTTAATATGGAGAAGACAAAAATTATATTTAATGCCCATATTGTACCCTCTCCAGCTATGATTGTAAGCTCTACTCTGGAAGTTGTTGACGAATATATTTATTTGGGACAGATAGTTCAGCTTGGTAAGTCCAACTTCTAGAAAGAAGACGCTACGCGGCATATTATTGTCCCAACTACCGCAGTGTCTAAAGACAAAGAAAATTTAATCGTGCGTTTTGCCAGTGATGACTTATGGCACCGGGTCCTGATCGCTTACAGTGGCCGTTATGAAAAGGCTTCAAATCGCACAGAGGGCTATGCTCCGGATTTCCCTGCGTGATCGAATGAGGAATAAGGAAATCCGTAGAAAAACTAAGGTCACCGACATAGTCCAAAAGATTGCTAGCCTCGAGGAGCAATGGGCAGGGCACATCGCTCGAAGAACTAACAACCGATGGGGCACTAGTCCTCGAATGGCGACCGCGTAGCGGAAGACGTGGTGTTGACAGGACTCCCACCAGGTGGTTCGAAGATCTGATGAAGGTTGCGGGCAGCGCAGGATTGATCGATATGGAGATCTTTGGGGGAGGCTTATGTCCTGCAGTGGACGTCTGTCGGCTGATAATATTGTTCGTTTTAATATGAGCGAGAGATATACGTGGAAGACACACTAAAGAGGTACAACAACCATTCGATATTCGTCAATTCTCATGTCTTTATAGTGACAATAACATCATCTGAGAGTACAGTTACAGATATCGCAATTACTAATTATTAAAAATTTTAAGTATGAAAATTTATTTGCAATAAAATTTTCGTGACTGTTTCGCTGCTCTCTTGTACTAAGATGATTTACTAGAGAATCTTGCAATTGTCTTAATGCAAAAAAATCTAAAGGTTGCAATGCACATAACTAATTAGATTATTTGAAATGTATGGTTATAGTATTTGACGTTATAACTATGAAAAAGGTTTATTACAGAATAAGGTTTATAGCCAAAAAAAACGTTTTATACGACTGTAAATTGTATGATCACAAAAGACCCTCTGAATTTGTTAGGTCTCCTGAAAGGGTCCTCGTTAGGAACTGGAGCACTTTATATATGATTGATGGTAAACATAGGGGAAAAAAAATTAAACAATTGCTACTCTTAGATTTACATTAACATTTTTTTATGTAAATAATAATACAAGTCTTGTTTTTGGAAACATCCTTATATACTACTTCTCTACCTAATTTTAAATAATAATTTCCAAACAAAATAATAAAATAAATTTTGTTTATTTTCCGGTAAATACAATTTCAATTTAGTGGAATAAATAGACTTACATCTTAAAGCTATAATAAATATATATAATATTCAGAACATAATAATTATTTAAAAGTTAATCTGCTAAGTTAACTAAGTTAGTGTTAAGCTGCTAATAAGTTAATATGCTGATAATCAATTATTTGGACAATAAGTCAACATGCATTCAAACAATTAAGTAGAAGCTATCTAATTATTTAAATGCATTAAACTTTTTACAATTATTTTATTGACAGAGATTACCTTTACTTGTTATTTGGTAATATGTAATTTATTTTCTTAAAAATATAAGTGTCTATTCTTCAAAATATATTAATGTTGTGTTGTCAACATAGATAGTATCTGCTTTCCGAATTTCTGAAGGAGGTAGACAAAATGGGGGAGGGTGAGACCAAAAACCATTTTCAGTGCACACAATAGAAGACTCTCCTAAAACTTGGTACCCTTCATCACAAGCAAAAATAATTAAATCACCAACAGCATATTTGCCATTCTTAGCTGAGGCTTCTGTTAGTATTTTTGCTTTTTCTGGTACTATAGGATCTGGACAGTAGATTGCTGCAAAATTTATGTTATATTAAATTTTTACATACATTATACTAATGTATATGAGAGGAAGATTAAAATTAACTATTACTTTTCTTATTAAAATATTTATCTTAAATTAAGTATCACATTTGCTTATTAGATTATTCATTAGATAATTTAATTTATATATAAGTAATGGAAACTTACGTATGCAATGTGGTATATCCCCTGACCAAAGTCCATCAAGTTCACACTCAAGGCCAGGGGCTCCTACTAGTCTGTAACCCCATGCACACTGAAATACAGCTCGGCCACCATATGAAGAATTATATTCTACGACACTCAGATGTGGGCCCAAAGTCTTTAACATGGGACAAAAAGTTTCCTCACAGGTAGGTGGCAGTGTCGACCAATGCCCTAGAGAAAAATTCAAAAATTTCAATGTTTAATAGTTGCAGTTTAAAGATAAATTTGCCTAGAATAAAATTTAAAATAGTATGTATGTAGTAGTAAAACATTCCTAATGTTTGCCTTAATTACTTTTTTACTTTACCAAGTCTGTATACATAAAGTTGAAAAAAATTAAATATATTTGGGAAACAGAAAGAAATGATTATTATAATGTGAAATCGAACTTACCGCTTCCCATACAGCTAAGTACTGCTGAACCATTGAGATGAAAGCCTGGTTGACAACTAAAATGAACAGAATGCCCCAGTTTCCAGCCTTGCGAGAACTGTCGAATACGTGGCGACGTTACAGTTATTGGTGGACATACAACACCTGCCAAAGAAAATGTATAAATAAAAACAAGTAATATCAATTAAAATAGAAATTACTGTATTGTATAATTTAACCCTCTTGGGTTATGTTATAGAAAACCAGAGCATGTTTTCTATAACTTAACCAAATTACATAGAGTTTTCAGAATAAAAATTTTACAGATACATAAAGTCCGTTTAAAATGGGTTAAATGTATATAAATCTTATAAAAAAAAACTCACTAACAACTTTAATTGTTATAGTGTTTGTGTGACCTCCAGGAGATGTGCAAGTATACTGATCACTGTGTCGTGCAGACATCTTAGTTAATGACAAGCGATAATTTGTTTCCTTTTCACCATCATTTTTTGCCCAAGCTGCAAATATAAATAATTACTGTTATAAAAAAAAAAAAAAATTCCCAGAAAGCAATTTTCTCTATTAATTCTTGCTAAATAAAAATTAACTGTATGATGATAATAAAATATATAAAATAAATCAAAAATATATAGTATAAATCAAAAATATATTTGAAAACTAACCAGAATTATGTTGACCCAAAGCTTGAGTCCAAGTCCATTCAGGATCACCCAAAAAGCGAGGCACTATACAGTCAAGCCACAGTGCACTTTCAGGGTAAACAAATAACTCTCCAGAAGGCTCCACTATTGCAGAACCACTAACTACAACATACTGAATAGATGGTGGTGCATCACCTAAAATAAAAAGAATAATAAAATTATTGGGAACACATAATTACGCTATGTATGAACAGTATTAAATCATTAATATCAAGTAATAAATATAACATTGTACCTGTAAAGTTAGTGACTAATGTTGTAGGAACACATTCAGGAAACTTTGGGCTCCATTCTCCATTTTCACAACGCACATGACTTTCACCTTTTAATTTGTATAAACCAAAATGCTTACATTTTGATATAACTATTGAACCATGTGGAAAATATGTATTTTTCTGTTCATAAAAAAATTTAAAATTATTTACTCAATTTCATAATTGTATTATTCATTTATGCTGTATTTTAAGCAATTGCTAGGTAGCTCGCTGGCTTAATGGTTAGCTTGTGTGGTCTTCATTCTGAAGGTCGCGGGTTCGAATCTCGGCATGTACCAATGACTTTAATATTTAAGTTATGTACATTTCTAAACTTTAGTTACAATAATGAAATACAAACGATGAAGAAAACCTACACATGTATCAGATTTATTCTAAGGTGTGTGTGAAGTCACTAACCCGCATTGGGCCAGCATGGTGATTATGGCCCAATCACCTTCATATTGACGGTAGGAGTGTGCCCCAACAGAGGGGACGTAAAATTGGCTGTTATGGAGTGGTAAGGTTCAAACTTTTGTGTTAGTCTTGTTTAAATCTAGCTCCCAACTTTATATTTATATTTACACGTTTATTAGAGATGATGTTACATTTCATCATCTTAATTATCTACTATTACAATACTTTCATTATCTTAAAAAAATTTCACTAAATCTTATAAAACAAAAACAACTTACATCAATAGATGAATTTTTAAATGAAATTGACAATAATTTGTAGTCATTACGATAATAACATTCCCGGAGTATTGGTTGAAATCTACCATCTAAAAACATAAATTACTTTTCATTTTAAAATAAATATGTTTACATAGCACATATAACAAAGTAGTAATAAACTTACACACAAAACACAATTTTACCTGGAGTAGTTGAACATAAAGGGCCAACCCAATTACCATCTATACATTTAATTTTACATATCAACCTTTCATTTAATGGACCTATCAGTCCTGGGAATTTCACCTAAAACAAGCAAATTTACTATTTATAATGCACAAAACATAAATTGTTATTTAAAAACAAATTTTAATCATTATTACCTCAGATATTTTAGAGAAGTCAGATCTGAACCGTGTAATATCTAAATTATCATCTGTACTTGTAACATCAGGTAAAGAACATTTATATTCATCTAAAACAAGAAAATACTACAAAAAACATTGAAATGAATTATTATCAGCAGAAAATTTCTGTTTTCTGTTTAAGATTCTGTTTAGGAATTTCGTTATCATTACGTACCTTGAGTAATAGTAGAATTTTCTTCGCCATTAGAAACGGATAAATGCACTAACGATATTAAAATAACTAATGTATGTCGCATTGTTCCTAAATTTTTAAATTTAATCCTGAACAAATACTTTTTTAAATGATTAGAGTAATATCTTATTCTTTTTTGTATACATCCCTAAGAATTCAGTTCATCTGTATTCAAGGTTATCCTTTCGGTAGCTATCGAGAGAATCTATATTCATCGTTCTTTTGTCACCGACATCGCGCAATTGAATGTAATAGTAGCATACCACAGAATAGTAAAGATGCATAATTTCGTATTTTAATCAATAAATATTCTTTTAAATTAAGAAAAATATTATTCTCGACGAAGTATCGGATTTTATAGTATTTACAGCAAAGTATATTGAATTATTAACCTATTACAAAAAAGTGGAGTTAATCAATTTTAAGCATATTTGGACAACTCCATCCTTAATCGATATTTTTTCTAAAAGAAATTTAATTTCAATAAAATGTTTATAACACAAATGAAACTGCCTAGCTTTTTGTTATTTCTGGCCTATAACTTACATTATTCGTTAAAGAAAAATAGAATGTTATTCGAACTTGCCGAGTTTATACACGACCGTCTCCCAAGGAGCATGTTTCATAACAAGTTGTTGCGTAGCAACCGGTGACTAGATAATGTGGACATTAAAAAAATATTATTTTCAATCAGAAATTACTGCAAGTTTTAAAAAAAATATTTATAATAAATTTAAATGTCATTAATGATCCACATCTGTTTTTTATAATAAATCTTAATAAAATGTAATTTATAATTATTAAAATTTTATATACGAATTTTAAAAAATGTGAAAAACATAACATTCACGAAAAGATAATTTTAAAAGACCTTTTGTATTAATAAGTATTATTACAATTACTTTATAAAAAAAATATTTAGTCGTTACAGTTTTTGTACTCGTCACTTATTATTGTGAATGAGAAATTGTTAGAAAATTTATTTACAATAGAAAATAACAACCTGATTGGAATTTATTAAAATATTTTTAGATCAAATGTAGCCGCGGTTAAAAAATAAGGTTCCATTACTGGAATGTTAAAAAAATAGTTAAAGATTTGATTTTGAATTTTTAACAGCTATAGGTCTTCCAGGATCTGATGGTAAAAAAAGAAAAATGAAATTGACACTAGCAATATTGGGGAAATTGGAGTATAAAATTTTGATACTTTTTTCCTTATAGCGGCTGATTCTGTGTGATACATGCAACTATAAAAATTTATCCAATGATCAAGGATAACTTTTGAAAATCTTACTATGGCGAATATGGGGTTGAATTTTAGATGAACACTCCAATTACTCTGTTCAAGAGTTTATTAATTAATTATAGGCTATCAGAACTTGAAAATAGTTCCAAATACTGCACATCCATAAAAAATCTTCATCGGAAGAGGAAGACGTAGTATTTATGATAAACCTTTCCTCCTGCATCTCATTTAATCGATCTTGTTTTATGAACTGATTTTCAATATTTATTACACGTTCACAAGATTTTCGCCATTCATTGATCCCTATTTGAGAACGTTTCTTCTGTTAAAAGTTTTAGGTCAGGTCAGGTCTATTGACGTTTTTACCCGCAATTTTTTGTTTCATTATTCCCCAGGTTAATTCAATTGGGTTTAACGTACAATGATATGATGTGAGCCTCAAGACTTCGTGGCCGTGTATTTTTAAAATCTCATATATCTGATATTTAGGTTCAGACTTATGATTTTTCACTGCTTCCAGTAATTGACATTTACGCCTATTATCGTCGTAAGGGATATTATTTGATTGATGTCATTATTTTATAACAGCAATGCGGTCGGCTTGTGTAAGCGGTATGTTTAATTGTACAGAATGGTGTTTGGCGTTGTCCATGACAATTAGAGAAGGTTTTGTAAGGTTGAAAATCAACTTCTCCGTAACCCATTTTGTAAAGTTATATTTATTCATATCATAGTGGTAGTCAGCAGATGTACTCTTCGACCTATACACCAAACAAGCACAAAACCATTTTCTCCACCAGCATGTACAATGATCCTTCTAGGCCCTGCCGAAATACTTTTAGATGGGTCTGCAATATCTTTATTTTGCCAGCATTTGTTCACTGAACATGAACCGTGTATGTAGGTTTCATCTAAATTAACCACATCTAACTTATCATCGGCTTCTATATTCATTTGCATACGCTATAAATACTTGAATCTGTGTATCTTTATGTCGTTCCATTAAAATAGTCCTTTTTGATTGGCACTTCACGAATTCGAATCTGATGTCTTTCAAAATAAGTCTGAAAACAAAATAAGATTGTTATTTTTAAATTACTACTTTTTTAGATTTATTTTTTTTGCCACCTTTCCTCTTTTTACCGGGCGTACTAAATACGCCACTGTTAGATCTGCCTTCAGCAACAATTCGTCTTATGGTAGTATAAGAAACCTCTGAAATAAACCAAAGTTTAGTATACATAATATAATATACACGAAAAATGCAATATACCAAAGTATCAAGAGGCGTCATTCCGACTAACCAGTCACCAATTGCACGTCTCAATATCGATGATTGTGTGTTCTTCTGCACCTTGTTCATCAAGTATTCTTTGATAAACATTGAAAACAATATTTCTTGCTTGCGATCGAAGAGGTTTCTTCGACATATTCACCACTTTTTAAAGGAACTTTGAAGCCAAACCAAAAACAATTCCTCGAAATTTCAGATCACACATGACATTTTTTTTGTTGCCATATGAAACACGCTATTTTTTAAACCTTTTTTTCGATCAGATTCTGGTAGACCTATAGTAAGCAATTTTTTTTTATTCGGTAGTTTATACTGTTATAATATTAAAAAATATTTAAAACTATAAAATATACAACAGCATTTTGGATCAGTGAGGTACAAATTGCCATTGAAAAGTGACAGTGGGTTCGGCAACTGTAGTTGATGTAAATATTAAATAGCTCTAGGTCTCCATTAATAAGCTGTATAAGTTGATCAAAATAACTGAAACCACCAGAAAAAGAGTAAAATATATCACGTGCAATTTATAGGCCAGCAAGATTTTGCTGGCTTAAAACTTGCAAAGAATAGAACGCTCATTAACATAAATTTTTTTCGAAACAATATAATACGTTGTAAAATAGACTACCATCTACGAAACGCAATGGTTAAAGACTTGTCATTTAACGGAAGTCCTCGGATGCCATTAGTTCCTTTTAAATTAATTAAGCTAGCAATCGGCTTATTTTTGTTTTAATTTAATTAAGCCACAAGACGAGCCGGACGTTCACTTGATGGTAAGGGATAAGCCCGCCCTAAAACATCGTCGCGCTAGTTATGATGAAATATACACGACGAGCTCGACACAAGAAACAAGATTTCGAGTCTCGTCACACCAGTAATAATACTAGCTACGACGCCCTTCAAACAAGAACACAGTAATGTTTGCACACTGTCTACATAGATAGTCTACGGTAACAAAAACCAATGAATTATCTATCTATTTACTGCCATAATTGCTTTGTTGTAGTGCTGCTGACACATGTAGAGCATAGCATTTGGTTACATATATTGTATTATTTTGTTTCAGGTTTGCCATGATTTGCCGTTTATTATACGTATTATACGCTCCATTATCTTACAAAGTATGGTGGTGATCGACATAAGCTGGGTTGGCACCGCAACTTTACAATTACACTACATGGTTTACATTACACTACAATTGCACTATCTGGTAGAAGTAGTGTTTAAAGTTTATACCTCCTCGAACCTATAACCCGTAATGACTACTGTGTAGATATAGGTGTTGGTTTTAAAATAACAATTAAAGTATAAATAATGATAACACTTTATTTCAGCTCTTCTTAAATAATCACATAGGTAATACTAACTAATAATCAAATTTATAAAATAACACTGTTAAAGGCACATTGTTCTCTGTTGTGAAGGTCTTCTTATATTTTTAGTCTATTACTACAATAGCAAATACAATGAATGTGAACGTAACTTATTTATTTTATTTCTTATTAAATTTATACGTTTTCGGTAATACGGTATACGTCGAATTATTATTTGACTGTAAAATTTTGGTCAATAATAAACTGATTTTTTTATAAACATTCCTGTATAATGATGTGTATTATTTTATAATTCATTGATGTTTTTCAATATTTGGACTATAAATAAAGAAGTTACATTATATATGGGACTCGAAACATTATATTCATTTAGTTAGTGGCATAAATTTGTGCTAAAATAAATACGTAGATAGAATTTCCAAATGCATTTATTCCTGTCAAGCTTATACCAGGTAAGTGTTCGGTACGAATTGATATTTAAATTGTTCCAAACTGTAGTAAGCTATTTCGACTTATTTCGCACCACTCGATAAAAATTTTGCATATTCATATATTTCAGAGAAGTGTGTGTGCCACACATTCAAAATAACGAATTAATTTGTCGTCAGTTAAATTTATTTATATGAATGAAACAGATTTATCACATGCATGTTTAATATCTCTTCTACTTTTTTGGGGTCTATAATAATTATCGACTACTAAAATATAATTCACGTTATAAAACAGATATAAAGAAAAGATTGCTCAATATTAATAAGCAATCCGAACCGAATATTAACAGAAAAAAAGAAATAAAAAATATTACATTACAATTATGATTTATTTAAAGTCTAATACAGAATCAAAATATAACTACTGGAAGTGATTAGTGTAAAGACTATTGAATATAGACTAAAAATTAAGGAATAACATTGTATAACTTAAATACTTTAGAAAATATTCTTTACAGTTTGGATAGTCCCATGACATTTAGGAAGTTAACATAGAAGATCTAATCAGTCTTACAAGAAGGCACCATTGTTAATCACAAAATATTTTGTATCTGAACGTTTTGTATACATAGCATATTTTATGTGGCAATTGATTAATCACTAATTAATATTTTTATTATTTATATGTACACTGAAAATAAGTTATATGAACTAGATAAAGTTAAAAAATAATGGTAAAAATACATAACATTAATATAACTACTTTTAGGATTCTAACAAGAGTAATACAAAAGTAAAACAATATTTTTTTTGACAAAATATTAGTTGGTCATGGAACCAATCATTATTATTTAAAACAATATCTATTCACAAGTTGAAGAACTTAAAAATTTAAATAAATGAAGATAGCAATTACATTTTCCTCTCATACAAGCATATTAATAGTTACAACATGTTTTAAATTAAAAGAGATATATAATATTTACTGCTATAACAAACCGGGATTTAATGCAGTTCAATGTCAAATAAAGCGCTCCTCTTTAATAATGAGCAAGGTTGGCAGTTGCAACTAATAATAAACACTAAGTGTAAATAGATATAATGACAAAGGTTACAGAGATAAGAGATATTTTATCCTTATTACCTAAAGTATTACAAATTAATTAATCAAAAATATGGAATAAAATGTAATGTTATTTTTATACTACTATCAAAGATCAGTAAAATTTTGTAAGTGGCACATTTTGGATGCAATATTTTTTGTTTTGTAAATGTTTACTGAAAAGGAAAATGTAAGAAAAGAAAAAAATAAATGTTATCCAAAAATAATAGTATAGTAGAGAAAAGAGATAAAGTGAATAATTATGGAATACTGTTATTAAATTCTGAAGTTTTATACCTAAAACAATATTAGACAGTAATCAATTACTTGAAAGTATATTAATTAAATTAGTAACATTTATATTCTGAGATCCTTTATAGCCATTCTAATATTAATGTTTATTCATACTTTAAGAATATCAACAAATGTGTTAACCTAGTGAAATTATTGATGTAGAACAAATATTAGATCAAGAAACTATTTTAAAGTATATACCAGTACCCAAATATAACATCACCCACAGGTAAATTAAGAATTACAATCAAATATTAGAGTACCAACAGTTTGTTGCGTCGACTTTTAACGCGAAAAAGGCACCTGGATTCGACGGACTCACTGCCGACATCTGCCGGGCGGCCATCGCCGTGGATGCCGAACTGTTTATCGCGCTCTCCAACCGGTGTCTGGCTCTCGCTTACTTCCCCAGAAGATGGAAGGAGGCAGCGGTCGTAGTGTTGCGGAAGCCTGGTAAGGACGATTACACGAATCCGAAATTCTACCGGCCCATCGGACTCTTGCCCGTCATGAGCAAATTCTTAGGGAAGATGATGGTCCGGAAGATTCGATGGTACACTGCGCCGTATATCAGTAACCGCCAATACGGCTTCGTGAAAGAACCGCAAATAAGCTTAGGTTCGCACCACACAAAACCAATGTGATGGTGCTGACCAATAAGCTGAAGTACGACAACCCAATATTGAGTATGAGTGGAGAGCTCCTTTGTCGAACTTGTGAAGTTCGGATATTCGGCCTCACACTTGACGATAGGCTCACGTTCAACACACACGTGAAGAACGTGAGCAAAAGGCCTAGAGGCTCTATCGTCAGCTGTGCAGAGCCGCCAAAGTGTAATGGGGGTTGAACTTGGAGGTGATCAGAAAGATGTATTTGGCAATGTTGAAGCCGTTCATTCTGTATTCAGCAAGTGCATAGGCGCCGGTGGCTAAGAAGCTGCTGGTCCGAAGGCAACTCGATGCGGTTCAATGTGGCTTCGCGCAGAAAATTACACGAAGTCACAGAACCGCATCGTTGCAATCGGCCCTAGTACTTGCCGGGCTGCTTCCTCTGGACCTTCGGGCCTAAGAAGCGGCTACTATATTTGAGGTAAAGCGCGGCCACACCCAGGAAGTGCTGGGTGACCGAGAGCTGGAGAGTCCAGTCAGCCACTTGAGGCTACCACACCCGTATGTGCAGCTTGATGTGGAATTCTCTTATCTGGGGGAAAGTGCGGAGGAGGTCCAACTTGCCACCTCGGCTGCCGATTCGATCATTTACATCGACGGCAGTCGCATTGACGACAAGGTGGGTGCGGCGTTCTGCGTCATGCGAAACGCCGCAGAGGTTACCAACAAGAAACTCAAGTTGGGCAACTTCTGCACAGTTTACTAGGCAGAGCTGCTGGCTTTGGTAAAAGCGATGGGGTACGCGGCCAGCGGGTCGGCGCATTCGTGCACCGTACTTAGCGGTTCGAGGTCCGCCCTTGAAACAGTTACAAAACCGGACAACCTCCACCTCCTGGCGATCGCAGTAAAAGAAAATATCATGAAAGCGCTTGAGAAAGGGATGAATGTGAGGCTTCATTGGGTGAAGGCGCAAGTGAGGATGGAGGGGAATGAAAGGGCGGACCAACTGGCCAAGGAAGCGGCCCTATAGGATAAAAGAAGACTGGTGTACGAGGATTACCCCGTTTCCTTCGTCAAGCGTCAGCTAAGGCTGAGGACGCTTGACAAATGGAACAGGAGATACGTGGACGCTTGACGAATGGAACAAGAGAACAGGATTACTTCCTGTCCCTGATTTTGGATAGACAGGTACAATTGTGAGTTGGAGATGCAAAAAAAGATAGAAGTGGAAGTCATTGTCTCTCTGATAAGTGAGGACGAAAGTCGCAGAGTATTTCTAGAGTATAGCAAGAGAATAATAGGAAAGGTAATAGAAAAGAATAAAATTGTAAGCAAATAGAGAACCAAAGATTGTTAAGAAGTAAAATTTAAAATTGTAATAAGTAGATTAAAAGGGACAACAGTAGACATAATAAAAATGTAAAGAAGAAGAGAGAATAATGCTACAGGGGATGATGCTTCTTTTTCAGGCTCCCCCTCTACTCCAGAGATGAACACAACAAGGACTGTTTCCACAAAATGAGACAGGAATGAAAGAAGGAAATGGAATGTAGAATAATAGAGATGACAAGTTTGAAAGATAAGTAGAGTAAGAATGATGAGAGGAATGGAAGGCGAGAATGAGGAAATTAGAATTAAGAACTTAGATGATAAGTGAAACTGCATGTATAGGCCCTGACCATACATATGCAGGAGGAACAATAAAAAAAAACAGTTTGTTGCGAAGTCAGTACGGTTAGTTTTGAAAATTGAATTCAATGAATGCTGAAACTAACTAACTTTGCTAACAATTCTTTGAGCTGTGTCCAATAACTTTTATGCTCATTTCAGAATTGCGCAGAGAAAACTCAACTGGTATTATCTTCTAGGTTATCCTTTGAGTAATTGTGTGTTTTTATTATTGCCTATGTGTAGCAGTGGATGTCTATCTGCTGATGGTGATGATGATGAAGTTTATTGTTAGTGGCATATCTCTATTTCATATATAATAACATATATGAATTTAAAACTCTTTAGGTCAAGATAATAAAAATAGAAGCTGCATTCATTTTAGGTATTACCTAAATGTAAAACTTATAATGAAATATCTTAATATTTGGTTTACTTGCATACTTTAAGAGATGTATTCTTGATAACCCAAAATGCAATTGAATATGGAGGCATTGAGATATGATGTCCATATTTAAAGTGTCTTGGTTCCATTTCTGGTATAGAATCTTCAAAGTATAATGGCCATCCATTAAGTAGAACTGTTTTAGTTTTTCTATTATTGGATGGAGCACTTATTATAAACTCATCAATATTTAAGTAATTTCCATGAATAGCAGTCCCATTTAAAAGAAAACGCACTTTTTCCATTTCTAAATTAATTGCATAAATAGTTACAGCCGATGTATCAGTAGTATATTTTCTGTTGGTACAATGAGCATACATCCTTTGCAAAGGTGAACATTTACAGTCAACATGTAACACTTTATTACCAACAAGTCTCTTATACAACAAAGTCAACCACCAATCTGGTAATGGCTCTAAGTTGTCATCTACTAGACTATAATTACCTCCAAAGAAGCTTTGTCTTATAACAGTAGTAATATTATATTTAGCAGAAAGACCTAATTTGTCTATCCAAAGAGGACTTGCAGCATATGAATTTGATAGTCCAGGGGCACCACCACCATAAGAACTACTTGTTTCAGTCAACCACATAGGTATATGATTGTATTTAAATGTGTGATTCTTCATGACAGTTATTTGATCATTCAGCAAATCAAATGTATCTGGATTCCAAAAATCTTCCAGTTTAGCTGTTTTACTATTTAGATAATATTGATGCCAAGCTCTTACATTTATGTAATTTGAGCCATTACCTAAAAATTCAATCATGTATTGAAGGCATGTATGGCATTTTGGTTGTGGTCTCGTAGTGTCTGGGCCAATTAAAAGTGATTTGTGGTAACCATGGTGATCTAAAATGTTGCGAAGTTTTTTAAAATCTTTTGCCAACATTTGTGGAGTTATGGTAATATTAAACACATGGTGTAAGGAGTTTGGCTCATTACCCAGCTGCCAATCAATATTATATGCTCTTTGCCTGGAATACTCTAAAATTTCTACAGCATTATTACTATTCCATTCGTT
Source organism: Troides aeacus (assembly GCA_033220335.2). Classification (NCBI taxonomy): domain Eukaryota; kingdom Metazoa; phylum Arthropoda; class Insecta; order Lepidoptera; family Papilionidae; genus Troides; species Troides aeacus. The sequence continues at coordinate 7,679,489 of CM067268.1, read as the reverse complement.
ACCGTCACGAAGAAGTAGATTAAACGGGAATAATAATCGTATTCCCGTAACGTTGCAGAATTCATTTATTTCAGACCATTTTTTTCCTGTTACTATAAAAAACGGCAAGAATTTGTGCTTACAAAATTTTTTTACTGATTGACATACTGACTTCGAAGCGTTTAATGCACAGTTTTTGCAAGAAACCGTTGAAACATCATCAGGACTGAAAATAAGTCGATCAGACATTGTACCACCTAATCTCAACCGCGCTGGTGCTAATGCAGCTGCTAGTTTTCTAAATCGTGGCTTACTAAAATCAATTCTATTGTAATTCTGTAATTCTGAAGCATCGATGCCAATACTTAAGAAATCGTCTGGGAGAATATTCATCACTTCTTGATCTTCATTTATTGAAACATAACACTTATCACCTGATCTATACTTGGCAAATATGACTAACAAAGCTATGTTACAACAAATGGCTATAGCACTAAAAGCAAGCAAATGTTTGTTAGGCCACATATTTAAAAATATAACAAATTTTACTTGTTCGTCATAACCACACACAATTTAAACATTAACTAATCAGTCTAAGTACTCGGTTTTAAATACTAGTATCTGGTATAGATGTTTAAACCAACGATTTGGTACATACTACTTAGGTACAAATAGGTACTTATGTAGACAAAAAGGGGATTTCTAATCCACCTAGGTTAGAAATCCCTACTGCTATCAAAACTTGAGTTAAAGAGCAACTATGAGTGTATGAACTACAAATTAAAGATGAGACGCATTTATCGCAACCGGGTTTTAAAACCAGGTGTTTGCTTCAAAGTAAGCGCACGAAATGACATAAATTTTTTAATACTGTCTTACAAAGTCAAAAAAAATTCTGTACGTTACTACCAATTTTTAATATGCCTATAGACTTTCCCTTTAACTTAGCATGTAATGTATGTTAATAACTTAAATTTATTTAATACAATTTTGAATATGAAAATATTTCAAAAAGTATTTTCATTCATAACGATTCATTTTGTTTGTATAGGTCTACTAAGATCTGATGGCAAAAAGGGAAAAAGAAATTGACGCTAGCAATACTAGTGAAATTGGAGTAAACCATTTTGATATTTTTTTCCTTATAGCGGCTGATTCTGTGTGGTACATGCAAATATAAAAATTTATCCAATGATCAAGGATAATTTTTGAAAATCTTACTGTAGCGAATGTGGGGTTAGAAATTTAGATGAAAACTCCAATTACTTTGTTCATGAATTTATTAATTAATTATAGGCTATTAGAACTTGAAAATGGTTCCAAATACTGCACATCCATAAAAAAGTCTTCATCGGAAGAGGACAACGCAATATTTATGATAAACCTTTCTTCCTGCATCTCAATTAATCGATCTTGTTTTATGAACTGATTTTCAATTTTTATTACACGTTCACAAGATTTTCGCCATTCATCGATTCCTATTTGAGAGAAAGTTTCTTCTGTTCAAAGTTTAAGGTAAGGTCTATTGACGTTTTTACCCGCAATTTTTTGTTTCATTATTCCCCAGATTAATTCAATGGGGTTTAACGTACAATGATAGGGTGTGAGCCTCAAGACATCGTGGCCGTGTGATTTTAAAATCTCGTCTGATATTAAGGTTCAGACATGATTTTTCACTGCTTCCAGTAATTGACATTAACGCCAATTATCGTTGTAAAGGATAGTTTGATTGAAGCCATTCTTTTATAACAGCAATACGGTCGGCTTGTGGAGGCGGTTTGTTTAGTTGTACAGAATGGTACTTGGCGTTGTCCATGATAATTAGAGAAGGTTTTGTAAGGTTAGGAATCAACTTCTCCGTAACTCATTTTGTAAAGTTATCTTTATTAATATCATGGTGGTAGTCCGCAGATGTACTCTTCGACCTGTACACCAAACAACAGTTTGGCACAAAACCATTTTCCATTTTTGTTACCTTAATGATTCTCTTCCTCCATTGAAATTGATATCCTCCCGAAGAATTTGTAGCAATTTCATGACAGTGGGTATTTCTTTTCGTAGTGTAAAACTCATTTATCTTGTTACTGATAAATTCTAAATCAAAACTATCCAAGTAAATTTTTTTTGCCACCTTCTTTTTTTTACCGGGCGTACTAAATACGCCTCTGTTAGATCTGCCTTCAGCAACAATTCGTCTTATGGTAATGTTAGAAACCCCTGAAATGAACCTAAGTTTAGTACACATAATGTAATTTACACGAATAATGCATTAAACCTATATTAAGACGTGTCATTCCTACTAACCAGTCAACACTTGCACGTCTCAATATCGATGATTGTGTTTCTTCTGCACCTTGTTCATCAAGTATTCTTTGATAAACACTGAAAACAATATTTCTTGCTTGCGATCGAAGAGGTTTCTACGACATTAATACCAATTTTTAAAGGAAATTTGAAGCCAAACCAAAAACAATTCCTTAAAATTTCAGTTTACAGATGCCATTTTTTTTGTTGCCATATGTAAATCGCTATCTTTTAAATTTTTTTTTGCCATCAGATCCTGGTAGACCTATGTTTATTTTGTGTTACAAAAATATTTAAAATAATCAAAATTCAGTAATATATATATTCAAACATACGTCATAATAGTTATAAATCACTAATATCACTTTTTTATACTATTCACCACTCGTGAGATAGATGTAGTTATATATAGTTTCAAGACATATATTCTAGTTTTTAAGTTTTAATTTACATTCGTTAGGTCATGTCCTAAAAATTCTTTAGCGCAGCGACCCAAAGCAAGGCCTCCGACACAAAAACGCACCAGCGTTGCCGGTCCCGCACTGTATTTGGATATATATAATATTAGACCAAAGAGTTAAAATGTTGTTAATATAAAAAAACCTACATTATATAATAAATATATAATAAAAAACGTAATTATGTATGGAAATGGCGTATAAAATTTAGGTTTGTAACGATTCACCTAAATTTTGTTTGACTTTGTTTTGAAAATAAGATAAAATATTCCTTTGTTTAAATGTTAAATAAGTACACTAAAAGCCATTATGGAAGTAATCATAAGATCAATAAATTTGCAAAACCTGAAAACAAGTATCATTATATCAACCGATGCTCAGTGTCTGTCCACTGTCTTCACTGTCGACCATATTTTATGTTTCAGTTGCGCAAAAATTAATCGCTTGACTTATATCGGAGGTTCTACGTTCGATATTGTGGACACATTTAGAGAAATTTGAAAAGGCTTTTATTGTAAAACTTCTGTTAAAATACCATTGTATTATTCTGGCTGTCATGGTGGGTGCTCGGGTTGTTAAGTCTTAGTCTCCTACAAAACTGTGAAATGAGAAGGGTATATATACACATGGGAGTTGAATGTTCGCGTCCGTATACGGATACGACATGTCAAAAATTCGTTATATGAATATTTGTTCATATATGTAGACATAATAAATATTTACTGGCAGGACTTCGTCATCTGGAGTTTTTGGTATGTTGAAATAATACTACTGAACTGGTATTTTTTTTTATTTGTGACTTGTTATAACACTTACAGATTAATTATGTAGTTTGTTGTGAATAAATATGAGTACTATATGGAATACAATGAATAGTTTAAAATTGCAGATTTGATAATTGCATCGTACCTAGTTTTCTAATAATGCATTTATTTAATTGATAATAAAGCCTGATTTCTGTTACAAAATTTCATGCATCTTATAGTTTAAATTAAAAACTCAGTCTTTCTTAATTAAAAATTTAGCGCCAATTTATGACAAAATAAAAACCTTTATAGTGACTCAAATTTATAGAATGAAGTATAAGAAGTTATAATGTTACTACAGTGTTATAATGCCCTAATCTGTTGTGTATGCTATTTGTTTATATATCTCAATTGTTAAAGATTAAAACAAACTATTATATTAGAGCAACAACTCAGTACGACTAAGTACAAACATTTTAACTAAATTTACCCATAAAATAAAAAATAACTGTGATAATACCATAACATCGAAAATTTTAAAACGAAACTTGTCGAAATGATGTAAAAGTATGAGTTGATCGGTATAAAATAGTTATAATGATGATATTATTACCACGAAAATTCTTTAATTCTACTTCCCATGAAATACAACTTATGTTTAATTTCTAGGAAACAGACATTAATAATTCATATTTGCATAGATGTTTACAATTCATCATGTTTTGGTCCAGAAAATTCTTCGTGGCTGATGAAACCATTCTTGTCCTTGTCTTCATGCTGGAAGATCTCCTCGACGAGTTTGTCATGACTGTCAAGCATTTGTTTTATATCTTCACTTATTTCAGCGCCGTCAGCCGGTACCATTTGCTTTTTCAGATATTCACTTACCTGGAGGATATAATGAATTATATTAAACAAAAGTAAAGAATGCTAGATTCTATATATATATACTTTTTCAACTTCAACATTTTCTGACACTTTGGAAGCACGACAGGTTCGAGTTTCTGTGTTTTAATCATACAGGTAATAAAGGTCCCTAAGTCGAGCGTTAAGTCGGACTCTTATTGGTTAAAACTCGATGTTCCTCTTACCCTTTGGTTTTGGAGACACAAGAATGCCTTTTTTACCAAATTGATTAAAAGTTGATCTGATATCATCGGAATTCACACGATACATCCAAGTTAAAAAATTATATTACTGTGCGGCGATAACAAATATCTTATTACATACAGACAAGTATTCTTTTTTTTTTAATAAAACGAAATAATTTAATTTCTATTTAATAAAGTTAGACAAAGTGACACATTGAATTTTACGTTTTTTACATACTAGCCAACCAACATTAAATATGTATGGTAGCCGGGTCCTCCGACAGTATAAAACATTTTCTGGCAAATTTTTGTATTTGAGTCTTACCAAATTCCCTCAAGGAGGAATGTCAAAATAAGAAAACGTTTTTAAGTATATATTTTGTTCTTGTTTATTTTATGGTTAAAATTTTTTATGGTTTATTTATTTGTTTTTTTAACAAATTTCACTAACTACTTGAATGGTAAGTTACTTGTCATTAAATCTTGGAGTGAAATACCATTGAGTGCTGAGTTTGTATACCAATACATTTAGAAAAATTATTAATAATTAAAAGACAGGTTAACATAATTTTTCATATCGAGCCAGAAAAGTAGCGGACGGGTTACACCAAAACTATAATAAAACTACTTGTAATGTTTCGAATTATTGTGTGCTGAATCACCATGAATTTAATTTTTTTTTAATCTAGCCATTAATGCTGAAGGGAAACGAACTTATCTTAATTTCAAAGACCTTGAAGCGTAATTGTTTATAGACGTTACTAATGTAAGCTCCGGCAATAAACTAAGATGTTTAAAAATGTTACTTTTTATCAAAGAAAAAATTTTGGATCTCAAAGGTTTTCCGAAGCATATTTATGAAGTTGCTAAAACAACAAAGAAATTCATAGTACAAAGCTTAGGGAATTGATAAAGAAAGCGGCTGAAAGATTAGAATGAGTATCAAAATTATCCAATCCTCCACCAAAGAATCCAGGACTGACCTCCTCTCGCGACAGCTCTTTGTCGCCATCAGTGTCCATAGCTTGAAACGCTAACTCTATACTCACTTCCTCGCGTGATAACATGTTATCCTTGTCGGCATCGATTTCTTTGAAGACATTGGTAGTTGGTGGAGAGTCTCCAATGTTGATCAGCTCGACATCGAAATGAAGGGTAGCGTGCGGAGGGATAACATTGCCGGCCCCACGTTCACCGTAGCCCAAAGAAGATGGGATGGTCAATCTTCGCTTCTCTCCTGTAAATTTTGAAAAGAAATATAGTAAACAAATGTGCCCAATTTATTTCATATAGTAAGAAGGCAAGTATCAAAGTTGCCCATCCGATGTCAATGATCATTATTTTATAGACACTGTATCTTCTGTTACTTAACTATAATGGAATTAGTAATTTGAAGACAGAATTATTGTGTTTGTACTGTCACAAACGAGCCCCCTTTATCCCTTTGTAATCCCGTCAAATTGCACCGATGAAAACACTGTATGCATTTAAACAGCGCATAAATTACGTGAGTGCCTCAATTGAAGTGTTTCATTGATTAAACATAAATATAATTAAATGTTAAATAAATCTTTAATACATATTTCGTATACATAATATACAAAATAATGAAATCAATATAATATTGCTAATTGTATGTCTTCAGTGATAAAAATTATCGTAGCAAAGTTAGAATACAAAAGTAATTTGACCATAGTATTCTATTTACTTACTTCATTTTATTGTAACTAAAATGAATATTTGAATTTACGTTTATTAGACTTACATTTATTGAACATAAAACATTTCTACACGCGTATTATTTATAGTAGCGTTTCCGTTATTTCAAAGGTGTTGTTTTGCTATAAAAAAACATACCGACACACATATCCAGTAATCCTTGATCCCACCCTTTGATAACCTGACCTACGCCAATTTGGAAAGTGAAAGGTTGTTCGCGGTCGTAGCTGTAACAAAAGAAAAAATACTTATGTAAACACCGTCGATAACTAGTCGTTACAGAGAATGTTAAAAACAGAATTTCACACAGATATGATCGTCGTATATCTCTCTTTTAATGAAAACATACTAAAAATAAGATAAATCTATACAGTCATTTATTATAAAGCGATATAGATATGTGGACAGTTATAACATCCGCATGCACCGTACATATATTATATTTAACGAGTATGCGGACACACTTTATCCATATATTTCGACAATGCAAGCGGACCATCAGATAAATCGGCTCGTTGAATAACACTATACATAGGCTATTGTCCAGACATACTATTTTGCGTGCAACGTTGTACAGTATACTTTATGAAATGCAGTAATTTTTTTTAACACAGCGCAAAGCACATCTTACAGACACCATAATAGATATTAGTAATTATAATAGCATTTGACGCCAATGATACAATTTTAAGAAGTTAATGATCGTTTTATATCATAATAAATTAAAAAAATTTAAGCTAAGAAGTAAAAGTTTATCACAAATTAAAAAGAATTCTCCGCTGGTAAACAAACCTGAACTGCATGTATTAGGTTGGGGAAAAAGTTTCTTCGCATTTTCTAAGAAAATTCAAAACATATTTTAATATAATTTATTTATATTTAACTAAAGTATGTAGGTACCATTTTTTTTGATAAATTTTTGCCGTCTTGTAGGTAGGGACATGATCCCATTGCTATAGAAATTTTGGAACTTCTGAGCAAAATACGGCGACAAGTCATTTTGGCAGGCCTCTCGTGATGTTAACCTGATACTGCCTAAAGAATTCTGGACAGACCGAAACAGATTGAAATTTGAAGGTGCAAACCAAACCAAACCAAAATCAGCAGCAGATACAAATAGTATTGCCAAAGAGATTTTATTACAGGTTCATACATACTATAATGCGAAAATACTTTTTCCCCAACTTAATATAAAAAATTAATATGCGTTCATGGTTTAATTAATTTCTCTGCGCGGTAACAAAACGATACACGTCGAATACAAATATAAAATTAATATAATCCGACGAGGTCTATATTTAGCGACTCAGAACTAAGAAATCAAATATTGTTCATATAACCATTTAAATTTCATACGGTTAATTTAAAAACATGTCAACTCAGTAATAATGTATCTTATTCAAATATTTTAAACTTCATCATCATCATCATTATCAGCCTTTGTTTATCCACTGCTGGATGTAGGCTTTCCCAAATGTCTTCTACCAAATGCGATCCTCAGCTTCTCGCATCTACTCACTTCCGACCGGTCTGTCGATGTCGTCGGTCTATCTGGAGGGAGAGCGTCCTACGGTTCTGCGACCTGTACGCGGCCTCCACTCCAAGACTTTCCTTTCCCATCGGCCGTCACTGACACGACAGACATGGCCAGTCCACTGCCACTTCGGCTTGCAGATTTTGAGAGTTACGTCGACAACTTTAGTACTCCGTCGAATTTCTTCGTTACGGATTTTATCCCTTAGATAAATGCCTAGCTTAACTCTTTCCATCGCTCGCTGTGCTACTTTGAATCGGTGGTTAAGCCCAGTGGTCCTATGCCATGTCTCTGCACCGTAAGTGAGGGTGGGGAAGACTTGTTAAAGACTTGATGATGATTTTAAACTTAATTACAATGAAATTATTAATTTTGTTTTATTTAAAACAATAATAAAATTGGATCATTAAAAACTTTTTTAATATATTTAATCATGAATGAGCAGGAAATCAAAGCGAACAGAGAGAATAACTGTCTTAAGTAAACGAAAAGTTACAACTTGGAAATGATTACAAAATGACAACACATATATAATACTCACATATAAACTTATGATTAAATATCAACAATGTCAAAGTTGTTTTGAAGTAGCAGAGACGAATTATCCTTTTTCTATTTATGCCAAAAATTACTTTGGTGATACAATCGTGTTAATATTCTTAAACAAACCCATACTAATTTATTATCATGTTATCCAAGCCGAACACAATTAATAATTACGGCGTTTATAACAAGCGAATCTTCAATTATTAGTCAGTGGAATGAATAGCACAAAGAGCTTTTATATGCCCGACACGAGTAATTAAATCTTATTCCTATTTGTCTCCCACAGCGCATCGTTTTGTGATAATCTGAATCCGATAACAACGCTTTGAATAGAGTAAATATATTTAATGGTGGAACCGACTGCCTACGCCCAGCAGTGGACGTACACCATTTGATTAAATAATAACTGTTATAAATATAACTGCTCATAATGAAAGAAATGTTATATATTGTACTCATAACTGACGGGACTGTTCAGTCATTCAATATATTTTTATCTATAAATATATGATTGAATTTATTTCTGTATTCATCTAAAAAGCTCTGCACGTTTAAATTTAAAAAAAAAATTCTATAGGACATAATTGCACTGGTAATAATAAAGTTAAAAAATATGTCTATATAAATTATTAAGTAAGCATACTTAAGAGTCAAGAATTAAATTATTGCTTTTCATAACATAACATAATATAAATAACAAACCAAGTACTTATGAATTGATAAGAAAGTATTACATCATATAAAAATAAACATATCGCATCTGTAAACAATTAACATTAAATATCATATATTTTTTCGCGTATAAAATATGTACAGTACTAAGATAACACATTTTTATAATTGCACATAATGTACCGATCTAGTTTTGAGTGAAAATGATGTATGATTAACACTCATATTTCTTTAATATCCCTTTTATAGTTGTCACTCCAACTCCGGTTTGCTAGACGTAGCCAATAATAGAATAAGTAGTCACAATGTGTTAGTTGGACTGAATATAAATTCCCGATATTTCTGCATTGTGACAACGGAAATTAAACGCGACGATTTAAATTAATACAAAGAACCACTAATTTACTAAAATCTAGTGAATTTCATGTTGCATCGGGATGGGCTAAAAGCTTTATGTAATTTAAATGCAAATTTACATTTAGTGTTTTCGCGTTTCCTTAATTTTCACAGACAAATATGTAAGACTTGCAAAATATTTTTACCACATATAACCTTTACGAATGCTCGCGTTTCCGTAATTTTCTCTTATATAACAATATTTAAGTTATATTACTAACAATATGATGCAAGTAATTATGCAATTAGACTTTATAATACAATATTTCTAGTTATGTTATGTGTCGTTAAGTGCTAAGGTGAAACCACGCGCAGATTGATAAATTTGGTCACAATTTTTTTAAAGCATAAAAATTAAGTACTGTATACGCATTAACAATCTTTTGTTCGTATTAGTAATAAACAATATGTCCTTCAAAGAGAAAATTGTACAGCGGCGCGAACAATTAGACCTTAATCACGGTCACTACCTTCCGTTTCATTCTACACCCTGAAGGTCTCAGGCAAAATGATAGTGAGTGCACTTTAAATATTACTCAAGCTAAAGAAAATGGAATGTGACACTTGATGATGGTTAAGTTCACGTTGTGTGTCGTTTCCAACGGACATTATAAGCTATTTGTGTTGTTGAAGTATATTTCCCTTATATTAAGATACGCAGGGGGTTCAAAAATTAAATATTGAAAATGTATCAATAAGATTGCAGTTTCAGATTTCACAGACTGGTATTAAAAAGTCGCATCATGATCAAATAATAAATTTATGCACATAAATAAGTAATGCCTCTGTGTATAAATAAACCATTAGTTACTATAAAGTTCTATAGTAGACAATTATCTATTTCTACTATTAAGAAGCATCTAAACGTTGCATAAATATGGATCTAACTTTGCCCTTCATTGAAATTGTCATATAATCACTTTTAATTTCAAGATTAAACTTCATCTAATGTTCTATAAAAATACTTATACAGTTTAATAAACTCTTAACTGCGGCTTAAAATCTATTCTAATATGAAAGTATTATAAATATACAGACCTTTCTGTTTCTGTTTATGTTAGTATATGGTGGTAAATAGCTTTGTGAAAGTTGAGATGCGCCGTACGTGAATCGAAAGTATGGTTGGTAAAAGTAGATCGACACAAGCGAAGTGAAAACCATTGTTTGTGAACTAACTCTCTCCAACTGCCGTTTGTGATTTAACTATGACCTTATATATTTAACAGTTTGAAATGCGAATATTGAACTTTCGTGTAAATAGAAAATGAAACTGTGGTACATTATTTTTTGTCTTTGTAATATTATACGTTGTATAAATTATCTCATAAATTAGGTTTTAGTGGTGTTTCGATATTAATGGCGGACCGTAATGGTCGCGCCAGTGCATTTTGCCCGATAATTGACTCCTGCGGAACACAATAGTGACATGATTGGATCGTCTTGATAACGATTATCTTGTAACAAAAATGTTATTTCAAGTACAAACATAGTTTTTAATTTTTTTTTTTTTAATTAATTTACTTCATATATTCTTTATAGAATTATAGATATAGTCGTAATCTAAATATGTTTGCCGATGTGTATAAATGTATTGTCGTATTAATTATTTTAGTTGTATACACTACAATAAAAGCAGAAACAATAAAAACAGAAATTTTGTTTTTTGTTTTGCATTTATTTTATAATGTTGCTTGTATTTATTTTAAGGAATAAATTTGGGAAGTGATTTAATACTGGTAACATTAATTTATGTAATTTAGTAAATGTAAACATATGCAGCAGAAAAAAAAACATAAAATTGGCTGTTTGTGAGTACAATCGTTTTGAATCGTAAGTAAGATAAGTTTTGTAAACAAAGCGTTTTAAGATAAAGCAACATTAAAATCAAACCGCAGATCCCATCTTCTTCTAAAGAAATAAATTTCTTGAACTCCTTGAAGCAGAAAGTAAAGTTGTGATAATATAACTTTTATGGTCTATGTGCGGAACGCGGGGACTTCTTCAAAAATTTATCCGTCGGGGGAAGAAGACGAGTATGGCCGCACTACATAATATATATCACAATTTTTAAAAATCCAATTTATCGTTGAATTACGAAAAGAATAATCAGATCTTATCAAAAAAATAATTGTTCTGATGTTATTGTATTTGTTAATAATATTCGCAATAGCTGTATTAGATTTTTTTTTATTAAAAAGTGGGAGTGTATAGCTTCATTTCATTCCCTCTTCATAATAGCGGGAAGAACACGGGTAAAACACTTCGTAACCACAGAAGCGCTAATTAATTTTTGTTTGCAACTTGCCGGAGAGCCGGGTGATGTTAATAAAGAACTTTAATGCATAAAATGAACCTTGAATTCATTTCTTTAATGTAACAATTAAAATTTTAATCATTACTTTACTTGGATGAATAACTTTATTTATCTAGTGGTAAACACCAGAGCGTTACAAGCTTGTTTAATCAACGCTTGTCGGGCGATCCGGTGTTATGTATGTATTCAAATGCAAGCAAATGTACATAGCATTAGTTAACAGATAGACTGCATGTTTTTTAGTAGATAAAAAAAAATCTTCTGTTGATTTATCACAAAACACAAGGTCGTTTCATGGTACCAAGAGAGCATTGTCGTAATTATGTACAAATGCAGGTGTCTTCTAACGGTAGGTAATTCTTGGTAAAGACTACAGCAAGTATTTTCGCCATGCAACAGTGTACTCGAAATTACTTTTAAATAAGTTTCTGTTTGTATATAAATACATAACCTTTTCTCTTTTGCTTATATTAAAGTACAAAGAGAAAAATCTATTATATTATAAAATATTAAAACGTTTAATAACCTTATCATTAAAGTGGGCCGGTTCAAGTTAAATGGCAAAGAGCCCCAGGAACGATAAATAACTATTTTTATAAAAACTTACGTCACGTCCTGTGTGAGGGCAGCCGAGCGCGGCTGCTAACGTTGAATTTTTCACACCCCCGCCCCAAGACCCCTACCTACCACCCACTTACTTAATAAAATATCAGACAGACTTCGTCACATCTCAAAAATACAAAGTTTTTTTATTTTATCTAATACATTCAGTCTTGGATACAGGATAAGTTTAAATAGCGGAGCAACTTGCAATCTCATTCATCACCTTTGAAAATTAACTTCAAATTTAATTTGTTTTATTTATATATTGTATATTATTTTAAACGATTACTTTAAACGGCAACTGAATTTGTTTCTCGTCCGTCAAGGTGCGATTTTGTTTCAAATGTTCATTTTTTTGGCACTGATATCAGAGTTCGTGGCTATAAATTCAGAATGAATGAGCACTTTAGAAATTTAAGCCGTCTACTCTTTATACATTATTTCTGGCGCTATAAAGTCATGTAAAGTGAAGCTTATAATAGGCGTTACAAAAAAAAAAAAAAACGTTAAATAACGTTGTTTAAAAATTCTATGTTTTATTGTCATTTTATAATTATTTTAAAGAGTCTGCTAAATAATCACTAATGAATAAAATTAATTTGAAAGATAATGTATTGAATTAAAGTATAATAATACTGTTAGACCGCAACTAGATTTCATAAGAGCAAGTAAAATATGAGCGCCCTTTCAACCAGTGTAATGAAGAATGCCATCCTATGCGAAGCAACAATCTACCTCTACAAATAATTTTCCTCCTTGCTAAAAATCACAATATTTATGGCTATCTTTACATAAGTATAATAGATTAAAAAAGGTTTTAACCGTAACGTACAGACCTAATTAGTCTAAGAATGTAAGTGTATGTATGTATTTATTATTTGCTTAATAGAAATACGAACCGAAAGTGTTAAGATAACAGTGATGGGTGCTGGGATTATTAAATCAAGTTGAAAGTGTCATAATCGCGCCCTGTTTACCGCACGGCAATAAATATCAATCTGTTGATATTGTTGACACATACCGAGGCAGGCGCCCGCTGCAAATTTCGCCCAAGACACAAAATGGAGCTTTAGTGACAGCAACGAAATTTAGTACCAACGTTACATTTTATGAGTTTAAGTTAAGCCGCGGACTTATACTCAATAATATTTTAAATATTCTTCTCTCGTTCTAGACCTATTTACAAAACCGGATTATTGAGAATTTGTAATCATTGGTGCTAAAATATTAATAAGAAAACCCGTGTTACATAAATATACGTCAGCGGAAGTTGTTGTTTAGTAAATTAGTATTGCTTAAGTGTACATGGAAAAAATTATATATCAGATAAACATATACTATTCCTTTGTATTGCGGCTAACGCTTAATGGAGTTATGCAAACAAAGCATATAAGTCCAATATGTTATGGTTAGGGTGCACCCCTTAACATCAGATGCGTTCATCTTATTATATATTTACATTATAAAAATTAAAGCAAAATGTATATTTTCTTTCACATTAAATTTAATCGTAATATTAAACGTTTCATTGTATAAAATTTTAGTTATGCAAACAGCCGTAGGATCAGTATTTGTTTATTATACGAATGTCTTCACAGTCCAGATGAAAATAATCCATTAATATTAAAAGCATAAAAAAGAGACGGAATCTATTATTACTGTATACATCGGTTTATTCACGTTTTCCCTGCACTGCTAGAATACCTATGATAGATCCGCCAGTAAGTACTTAAAGTTTGTTGTATCATTACAATCCTCCTCTTGATTATTTTTAAGAAATCTTCATTACAAATTAAAGTTATAATAACATCATATATATCCCATTATGTACATTGATAGTAATTGTTTAATGTGATTTACAGCAATTCATGCGCACTTAATCCAAATAGTATTAATTATTGGCTATCGGATATTGAATAGGTAATAATATGTTCATTGGTATTATATTAATTGAATGTCCGTGATATTAATTTAATCAGTTGAATCACTCAAGCCAAAGATTAGCTTTGTCATGCTTTATGCTTTCGAAACAGATTCTAAATAAGGCATGGTATGTAGTAGAGATTTAAAAACATCACGAACTGTAGTGTATTGTAGGAACAGTCGCAATTTATTAATTCGTTAATCTGCTGCTGGCGAAAGATTTTGTCCAATCATTGTTTTGTTTTAAATGTACACAAATTTTTAAAAACCACGTTGTTATAGTAACTACATCTAAATTATATCATTGAGTGGTTTCGTGAAATTATGAAGATTTTTTATTGTTACAAAAAAGTAAATTCATATATTCTTAACATATTAGTGTTATATATGACTTACAGAATATTCTATTATTTTTAAAACACTAAAGGATAAACACTTTAAATTTGTACATTATGTACAACTTTTCCATGAAATATCTCAGATTGAATAACAGGATAAAAATCGAATTCACATCACACAGAGATTGCATTTGAATTTTGAACATGTTCACCGCCGGAAGCAGATGTTCACAGACAAATTTGAAAAAATATGGAAAATTTTATATTTGTAACTGATATTTACTTTGTTTTTGGATTACAAAAATCACTTCGCATTGTATCCAGGCAACAGAGTTTTAAATTAATTATTGTATACTATCGTGGAAACCAAGATCGTAAATTATTCGATTCGTAAGTACTTGCTATCTTAATGAATATAGAATACAGTCAACACATCCATTACAGAAATTAAGTTCCAGCGTCGTTCTATTGATGTTCTCACTCGGCTTTGAAATCAAATAGGAAAGAACTGAATTCGAAGTATGGCGTACTGCAAGACAAACTTTGTACATCGCTCTCCGCCGGTACGAAATAACCGTGAAATGAACAAGCTTTTATAAAATTTCAAATTGTGTATCTTCTTCTACTTTTTACACTTTACAACATACGCGTTTAGCGAAACTACTAGGGTATATATTATTTATGTACCATTTGAAAATATCGCTAAGTATTTGATGGCCAACTGTACTAATGCAAAATACTGATGAAATGCAAAATCATTTATTGCACATGGCATTGTTTTCTAAATTTTAGATAGTATCCTCCACAACAATTTCTCGTTATAGTAAAAGTCTAATTTATAATCAAGTGAAAATTAATCCTGTATTAAAAGCTTCGTATCTTTGAACAGGTAAGGAACAACGCGTCTATCTATACTTTTTCACATCATATTTATTTCCTCTTACATAATTTTATACACTAAACATCATCTCTTCTATAATGTTTTAGTATGTCTATTGTCTTTAAGTCTATTTTATTGGTGAATTTTCCAAGCGTCTCCTCTGCCTGACCGTTTGGACGTTATTTTATCGTTTACGGGCCGCTTTTAGTCCATAACAGTATTACGAAGAGGGATATCACAAAGACTTTCAAAGACAGTTATATTCGGTTCGGGCACTGAAAGTTTAGTTCCTCAGCCTGAGGTTGTCGTCGTACTACACGCTAGTAAAATGCGAAAAACAAATCTTTGTAACGAAATCACCTAACTCTACGCTGAGTTAAAAAAAATTTTTCTTTATGGGAAAGGTTACAAAGGAAAAATGCTATCAATCATGTCAATAATATATACAAGGCCTATTTTTATAAATAAAGATTACAAAATGTACTGTACAGGTAGGTCTCTGATGCTGGAGACTGTTTAGGTAGCTACCACTGTAGCGCCTATTACTGCCGTCAAATAGTAGTGTACAAACATTACTGTGTTTGAAGAGCTCTGTAGCTTGTGTAATTACTGGGGTAACGAGACTCTTACGGATCAGGCGCCGACCGCAATGTGGTACAGTATATTTTATCCTAATTAACACATTGTTATGGGCAAGCGTATCACTTCCCATCAGGTGAACGTCCTCTGTCTCGCGTAGCTTAAATGATTTTTTTTTATATGTATAAGAATAAAAAAGGCATTATTTTTTTATGTTTAATACAGATAAATATTGTTAATTTTGCTCAAGATTATATTTTATTTGTACAAGGCCAATATTTATGCCTCCTTAATATACTCTTATTATTTTCTATGTAATTGCTTCATTTTTAGAAAGATAACTTCACATACTTCCCGTTTTCGGCAAACGATCCACTTCAAAGGAGATACTAAGAAGACACGTGTACTGGATGTAAATTTATTGAAACTCGTGGATGTATTAATATATCATTTGATCGTAACTGAAACGGACAAATTGCTCACAAGTTTATATAATATTTATTGGAGAGAAGGGAAGGGTGAGCAATCAATCAAATGAGAAAAGCAATGGAGGACGCTCGAGTAATCCACTAGCGTCATCTAAATACTACGTGCTGTTTTTAATTGAAGATAGAGGGTTTAAACTTGAATAGCGTAGTTTTTTTTTTACTATCACACGTATATAAGGATATTATTCCAATTTTAAGTAGAATAATAACAAATTTTCGATTGTGACAAAGAGAACTTATTTTTTCAGTATGATTACTAAAATATCACATAAATTATGTTTTTAATATTTGTTTACAGACATCCATAAATGCAGACATTGCTGTAATGTATAATACAAATTGAGATTTTGTTTCGATCATAGTTTTTTCATAGTTGTCAAAGAAATCATTAAATATATCCGCATGGAATAAAATAGCGATAATGTTTTCTGAAAACTGATTTGTAAGCAAAATGTATTATTGGCATAAAAGTTATTGGTTACGAATTTAAAATGTAATCAGAGTTTTAATTTTATTTACAAGACTAAATGTTTACTTTAAAATCGTTTACTTAGAGAATTGCTTGCTAAATTTCAAGCATCAAAAACATTCGAGTTTGTTAAATATCTTATGCAATTTGTAAACGTATACGTCAAGCTGATTAATGCTAATAGTATGAGATTCTCGTTAGGCGTCTATGAGTGTAGGATAGTTAAACGCCATGTAATCGTAGATTCTGCTCGAATAGTCAAACGGCTAATTATACTAAATGATGCGCTGGAAGGTAAACTACGAAGCAATAATTTAAATGAAACTACCTATAAATTCGCTAGTTATAATAAAGTAAAGCAACAGAGACCAATGAATACAAGAATCTTTTTAAAGAAAAATAATCAAAACATAAAACTTCATAGTACTGCACTACATCATACATCTATTCTTGCCTTCGGTCGAACTTTTGTTTGTATTCAGTGATCTTTCCGCACGATATTATAGATTTTCGAAGGATTTGAATCAAGTCAACAGAATACTCCTCTTGTTTTACATATTCTACCTCAATTGCGTACATGTTTCGCATAATATTCGCCATGGCTCATGACGCCATCACAGTGTCACAGCGTATCAGTTTATCTTTTCTTGAAATCCGACATATGTGGGCTTATATTTTATAAAAAAAATATAAAAACATATACAATGCGAGAAATGTGCAAAATAACCGTTCATCATAAACATTTGTCATGAGAGGCTTATGTTAACTTAGTAGGGAAATGCGTGCACTGAAAAAAAAAAACGCCCGCCCCCAACGTCCCAGTTTCTAACGTCTACCTGTGCAAAGAATACGCGAAGGTATAAATATAAAATAAATAAAAAAAACTGGAATTCTACATAACAAACACACTACTGTCAGTTTGAAAATTTATATAGAAATAAATAAGTATAAGAAAAACTGTGTATCATTTAATTTGGTGCTAATGTACAAATGCTTAAGAATATTTGTAAATCATTTCTTTTAATAAAGGTTATTAAACTTATGTCTCCAGGAGCTTTAACCATTTACTATCTAATTTATATGTTATAGTATTACAATAATCTTTTTATTCATATAAACGTTGTATATGTAGATTTTGCTGTAGCGTAATACAGGACAGTAGAGAACGGTTTGTTAACTAAGAGGTGTAACGGATAGTCTGGTTGGCTGATCAAATTATTGAAAAAATACTTTGCCCGCGTCATTTAGAACAAGAAAATATTTTTATCTAAAATTTCTACTTAAAACTATCATAGACGTCAAGCTACTGTACTGTGTATTAGGAGAACGCTTCCGATAACGAAGACAGACGATAGTACTAATGACACCTTTGATGATGGGACGGAAAAAAATCGATCCAGTTTAAAAAAATATTTTGTTTAAAACGTTTTATTAGCATTATTTATGCTCCATAATGTTAGTACAGCTAAATGAAACGATAGTTTCATAAAAAATACATTACTAAAAAAAACCAGCAATGAAACACAAAATCAAAAACAGCTGATGCTCGTATCAACGAAGGGCCGGGCGCTGTGCTTCCGCGCCGGCAGCTGGCGATCTCACAAATACTTATTTACAACATTTATCTAAATAACTAACTTATCTACTTTACCACTGTGCTAGTCTCTACCTAGCCGCTTTCATTCCGATCAAAGTAACAGTGGCACATGATTAATAAAATTAAACTTTATAGCGTCCTGCAACCTGATAATGATTGAATGTAGAGGCTAATTTGTCTTGGAGATGGAACGGTTGGGGGTGGAGGAGAGGGTGGTTACACTTATGCGGTTAAGCAGCAGCGGATTGCGGCCGGGTGTGTATAATGCGGTTTTGTGAGGCGCAGCTGGCGGTGGAGCGGTGGCGCGGTTGCGGAGTGAGCTATCGCCGCCCTCCAGCGTCTTGAGAACGATCAGCGGAGCGCCTTCACTGCCGTCGCGTGTAAAAGTGTCCTTAATTATTTACGCAGACAGCGCAACGCGGAATTGCTTTAAGCACCTTTGATGTTAACTTAGATGGATAGACTGAATGAAAAATGCTTTCAAAACTGCTATACAACCCAAGAATTACCTGCAGTTGACTTGATATAGTAAAGCCAATTGTTTGCTATAAAAACAGGCAAAGATCGCTGCTTCGGACGCTGTTCGTGTATTATTCAGAGGGTGGAGTTGCGAGCATGTGTCCATGGACAATTCACGGTCGACCACGTAAAAACGTGCAACGCTTAAAAAATGTATTTTTTTCCCTTTGTTTTGTCGTAACATAGTGATATCGATGCTTTCATTAACTAACAGCTACGTCGATGGCCAATTATTGCTATAAACGATTATCATACTTTACAAGTCTATAAATCAAAATAATAAGTATCAGTAGCAGGATGTTCATTTAAATGCCAATAGCAGTCTAGCAAACTTGGAAATATTTTGTCAACAAATACGTGGGAAGATGACTAAAATAAAATAACTAAAATCAAGGAAGCCTTCCCTCGGGTATAATATTTACTCCTGGATCATACGCCTTAGAGTGCACTTAATTATGAAGAGTTGGTCTAATGGGTAGAACCGATTTCAGCGGTTTCATTAATTTAGAGAATCCCTAAATAGCAAAACATTGTAACTAGGTGAAATATGAAGGAGCTTGGTAAGTTTTAATTCTGTCGATTCAACTTCTTGGATGGCACGTGTTAATAATTCAGAGACGAGCGGGAGAAGACCGCATCGTTACCGGTACGCCAAAAGGTTACGGTATTCCCCGGATATATAGATAAACTAGAAAGTGTATAAAGTAAGTCAAACATTAAAAATAGAAATTACTATGAACACAGCTTCATTTGCTACGGCTTTTATAATTTTATAATCGGTTTAAAAGCATGACTATTGTAAATTTACGTTTTAAAAATTACAAAGGTAACCTACGGCGCCTTCGAGTGGAACAAGCGTGAAATCAAGCCGTTTTATAAACTCATTAAAAGGTTGTGTTTAAAAACAACTTTCATGAATAGAAAAACCTTTAAACACTTCACTGTAAAAGTGGCGTGGAAGATTGCGCCGCTTTATTGTGCGCAAGTAAGAACCTTTGCACATGACATTCATACCGATTGAATAGTGAAAAAAGATGTTAGACGGCTTTCTATAACGCTCTTTATTAATTTAAATGTAAATTATCTATACCTTTGACGCAGTAATCTAACCAATGTATGGCTTTTAGTGTTTTCGAATGTGTTTTTAATTCATATTTACAAATCTGTTATTTTGTAATAAGTTCATTTTTCATACATATGTCATTTATATAATACATAATGGGGTCTAATCCAGTGTTTTCGCAATCTGTAAAGGAGAGCGAGGGCGCGCAATACGGTTTACGACTGTTCTTACAAGTTCTCAAGAGTAGCTGCCGTAACCGTGGTACGGGAGATGCTCCCAATTGCCTATCTCACTTTTTTCGTTCACAATGAAAAGTTGCGTTGCTAAAACTAAACAAGCAATTCTAAGAAGCTAAATAAACAAAAACCTTACTTAGGTACTTGCAAATAAAAAACGTATGAGAAGTGCTTATGTTATGTGACGATTATAAAAGAGTAGTCATAAGAATTGCTTAATGTTAATGCAAAAAAAGATTAAGCACTATTCTTAAACTGAATATTTCCGATGATAAACTATAATTTTTACTCTTATAATTAATAAGAATAATAAAAAACTGTTGATTTTTTGTTCTGAGTTTTACGTAAAACGTAAATACCGCAAAGAGTAACTCACGTAACACTTGTGTTGTTAATAAGGAACAAAAACCCAAAAGCTTTCGACCTTAATGTCAATGCAAGAAAAGGTTAAGAACTATGCTTAAACTGTATATTTTTTATGATAAACGTAATGTAAATACCAATTAATTACTCTTTTACTGTTAAACACAAACGAAATGATTGTGTTGTATCAGTTACGTAAAGGCGACTTGCGATAACATACATTTAAATTGGAAATATTGTGGAGTAAAAGAAACTGTTTACTAAACGTATCTTCCGCGCTGTAATTTTTAACCACGTCTAAAGTTATAGCTATCCGACATCGAAGCCTTAAAACAGACGTCTTACCTCCTATTGATACATAGAGCACCGCGGGGAAACGGGTTCTGTAATAAACAAGTTTCGGTTCGAGATTGCGATGGATAGCGATATTTTTTCAGTATTAAATATTAAACGGCGGGAAACCTCGCTCGGGCTATAAAATTTGGCCGCTATGTATCACCTGGGCCTTCGCATCTTCCCTCAACCCATAATCTTATTTTATTGACTAGGGTTGGATACACACTCGTTTAAGCGTCGATGGACAAACAATACGTTTACAACATCCATAAATTAATTTCATAGTTGTTTCCCACAAACTTGCTATTGTTTAAAAACAGAAATCTATCTTGAAACATCAAGTCTTTGGTGGGAAAAGTCTGTATGTATTCATCATCATCATCAGCCAATAGACGTCCACTACTGGAGGCCTCTCCAAAACATCTCCATATCGATTGGTCCTGCGTTGCTGTATGTATTAGTGCATGGAAATAATGAAGAATGATTTAAAGTATAAGGTATTGTTACTCGTTAGTTAAACATAAAAGCTAATTACAATCTTAGAGCAGAGATATTGAAAGATTGAGAGCGCTTAACATGGTACGCGCCGGGTCACATTCAAGTTCTATTCTAACTTGGAATCTTCGCATATACCAGAGGATTACATGCACCCACTTAACTGTAAAATTTATTTTATCTGCACTAGCGGTATTAAGCCTGGATGGTACAATTTACAGCAGGATGTATGTTAGAGAAATGTCTTAGCCATATTTTGATAATTAAAAGTTTCAAAACATAAATCAAACAGTCGTCTTCCGTCCAGGGTACATTTAAAAGAAATAATAGCAGCGTCATCACGAAGATTGGTTGAAGCAGAATAATGTTTCTACGACAAACTTCTCGAATCTACCTACCTTCAAAACGCGACGAAGTATGTATCCCGGTAATTCCAACTTCTGCAACGCCATCTAACAAAAGGCATACATGAGATTTTTATTTCATATCATAACGCAAAGCCATTCAATTCGCTAAAGCATCTTTTCGCAGTGCCAGCGTTCATGTATGCTTTTTGGTAGAGGAATTGTACCTAATGAATGCAATAAACTCTAGTGGAACTTTTCAAGGACCTTTTCATTGGATTTAGATATTAAATTCGCTAAGCAACTAATAAAGTAATGAAATTAACTCAAACATAAATAATCAACAAAGAAGTTTTTATACATGAGATATAAATTCGATGTTATCATGTTTGACCATGCCTATTCTTTGAAGGAAACTTAAATGACATACGAAACCTTATCTTCGTTGACCTCACAGACTTATCAAGAGAAAGGTCGATGTAATAAAATACTATTATTATTGGTTATCTTGGTAACAGACGCGTTGGTGTCAGGTAACCTTTGCAAACGAATGTTTTGGGTCTCTTTTCACATAGCTTTTTAATGATAACAAATTATAAATACCAATATGACGATAATTGTTATGCAAGTTTGTTGTAATAGGTCATGCCGCACTCTATTCGGACTCGCCCGTTTTAGGGGATCAAAAAACAATGTCATAGATAAAATAAAAATAATCTAAAAACAAGTCCATTTCGTACATTGCCTAAATTTTTTTTTATCCATATCATAAACAATAAAGTATCAAAAAAAATTGTATCTTTTACATATGATACTATTATTTAATGACTTTTTTTATTAGTTTTTCTTATTACAATTTGTTCTGTTTGTGAATGTGGAAGTTGTTGAATTACCTACGTTTATTAAATAAAGATATTCTGCATTAGGTACCATTATTCTGCAAGTTTACGGATGCATAGGTCGTGTAAGCGGCAACTCATTAAGGTGCATGAAAAGCTAGTACGTAATGCGTCTGGAACGTAACAAACTGGCGAAGGCTTAAGCTTATTCGCAGACATTTTTTTTTTTCTATTACCTGATGTTTTTTTCCACTTATTTTACAGCATGAGACCAAAAGAGATAAAAAAAAATTTCCACTCTTTTATGACCCCAGTTTTTTATTGTGTTGAGTTACACAGACGTAGATAGTGATAGCGGGAACACTGCGTGGGTTTACATAGATTTACATTATGATAGTGGTTTTAGGTCAAACAAGTATACCATCAACCACACTCCACAAAATGTGGCGCCGGAATCAAACTTGTGAACGCTATATTCAAATTAGGCTAGCGCTAATCTTCTTCTTTGGAAACGATTAATATTGATAGATAAAAATATATAACCAAAATATTTGTAGTGAATATAACGGATTCAAATGTGGTAAAATTAACACCTGCAAACATTGACCTTCTTCTTCTTAAAGTGCCTCTCTGACTAACGAAGGTCAGTTCACCATATTTCGCCCGGTCTCTTGCGCGGTAGAACAGTTAGGCGGCACTCGCGATCTCGGTCCACTCTCTGATATTAAATTGACCACAAAATGGTAATTCTTACTTTAAAAAAAAGTACAAAACACGACATTGTGTAATTCATCGGTGCTTTTCTTATTTCCTTACCCTTGTGTTATATATTTCTTATATAAATTACTTCTTCCCGAAAAACATTTTATCTTATCAATGCAGGTTTAATTTTTTAATGCAATAAACAAAGAACTTAAGTCAGTATACGTAATGGTATAAGTGTTGTTAAGAAAATAAATAGTATAAACAAATCAAATGAAAGTTTAATTAAATCTTAACTGAAAGAGTTTACAACAAAGGGACCACGGCTTATCAGCGTGAAGAATTATTTAGACACAGTCACTCACAAGTTTGTTGGTCACACTGCGGATAATGCGTTAGTCGTCCTGGCTATTCGTCGCATATAAAGTAAACATAGCCATTAATAATAATATTTGTCGAACGTGAAACCACTGTTACTTTAGTACGCAAATGCGAAAGCAAAGAAATTACTAAGCAGATCTTGGTTCCACTAGTGACAGGTCGTTTACACCATTTCGGTGGCTTCTATCGAACCACCCACTTCCGATGCCAAACGCTAGTTGGAATATATTACTCTTTCTGACGGTTTAAAAGGTATTTAATTATTTATCTACCTGTGCCGTGAACTCCGAAACTGAAACAGTTATTTAAATATATAACCTAAGGTTTAATTATTAAAGTTATATATATATATATATATATTAATACTATGAGGTAAACTTTATCCACGTATCTTCGCTTCATAGTAATCTGGTCATATAGTAACGTGTTCATGTTAATTGTACGCCAAAAAATCGTAATCTTTTATAAATATCAAAAAAAACGAGGGAAATCATTGAGTAATAAGGTTGAGTTTCGTTTCTGACTATAAAAAATGTATCATTCATCATTAACGAAAAGTTTTTTTTTTGTTGAACTATTTACACAAGATTTAAAATAATCTTCAAATAAGTTTGCATTTTATTCAAATAGTAATTTAAGATCTTGGAGGGTAACACCGCAACGTTTATTTCTGCCGCTAAACAGCAGTGATCAAACGTCACTGTTTCCGTTTGAAAAGCGCTGTAGCTAGCGTAATTACTGAGGTAACGGGACTTAACATCTCATGTCTTAGGGCGACGAGCGCAATGTGGTGCAGTGTCTACCATCGTAACTGGCGCTACGTTATTAAAAGCGGGCGTATCACATACCATCAAGTGAGCATCCCGCTCGTCTCGACCCTTAATCGAATAAAAAAAAGTATTAGTATTAAAAAAATCTACGTAATAACGGGTACAATCTATATTTATTTTATTACATGTATAACGCACAAAGCGTAGTTGCTGACTAAATTCCCAAGTGGCAAGCACCAAAGATTTCCCCTTATTTTGTCTGTGGTAAATAAAAACCAATCACGAACGTTTGCGTTCGCCTGAAGAATGGGCAATTATTACATATTCATTGTTACCAAAAACAAAGTACCTTGAGGAATGTGTAGACATTGTCGTCAGTGCCACGGCGAATAGAACAAAGATTATGAATTGTCCGCAGAATCAGATAAATATTAATTGAAAGAATTATCACCGATCTTCAGCAGCGACTTTTGTTTCGTTCAACAATACGTCAGTTGTTTGGCGACATTGTATTTTGCAATTACGGATACAATGCCGTTTGACAACAATCGCAACACACGGAAATGATAACCAAATGATTCACACGGGTTCGTCGTCTACAATGTGATAGTGTTATTTACAAATAATTTCTTAAAAATGTTTTACTTTTCTCAGCGGAAGATTACTTTACACAAAATTGTTGGAAACTCAGCTTAATTCAAATCCAAAACTTTTTGTTAAAAAATTTTAGGTACCACAAATCTAATTAATGTTAATATATAGCAACGAAATATGTAATCTATGAATTGTATAGTACTACGAATAATTCTTAGCCGTAGTCGTCCTCCCGTGATTAATTAATTATGGGAACAAGTGATTTTCCAAATCTCCTCACATTTGAAACTTAATTTTCTTTTAGGCGACAGGAACTTTCCCATTAAATTTCTAACAGAGACGAGGAACGTCCGACAACACAAATACAAAGTAATCAAAATTGTTAATGAAACCGCCATCGAATAGGAATGAAATTGATTGCTATCTCCATTGAGGACCTTATGAACACGAATTTCTATTTGTCTTAATAACGAACTACATATATATTTGAATTAATCAGGCTCGACTATTTTCGGATCTAACCGATAACATTCAGACATGAAGTGAGACGACATGAAGAAGTGACCATGTTCCTAAATTTTATCGATATCAATTCCGTGTTCGTTATAGTTGACTGTGGAGGTCAACATGTTCATTGTATATTTCCTTTGTTTACATAATTAAAGTTATATCTCTCAAAACTTTAATTACTTTACAGTAAGAAAAAAGGGAAACATAAAGCTTTAACTAAGATTCCGTTTCAAAAATATCTATCAATAACGTAAACATTACGTAAATATTAACTATTGAAAATTATTTTCAGAAACTGAAACGTTGAATACTTAATAATTTTTTTTCTTAACTTTGTACTTTAGCCAACAAAATCGTAGCCAACAACATCGGCTTGCTAATAAATGTATTACATAATAAGTAGGACCTAGTTGTAACCTGCTGTGGGCTTGTCAAACAAAGAATTGTTTACATCCTGCGCTGCATCTCATTAAACTCTCTCCTGCGTAACATGTACGTACGAACGTCATTCAAAGTCGGTTATGTAATTTCAATGACTAACTCACAAATTATATCGTATAGTTTCTAACTTGTTGTTAATTTAAAGTAAACATGTTACTAACGAGCTCCGAGTGTTATATCGTTGCATTAGATATGAATATTTTATACAGGAATAGTTTAATGGTATACAGTAGTTTTGGCGTGACATTAGATCTGGACGTATCTAACCGAAGATCGAGCTATGTGGCGTTTCTTGAGAAAATCCTATGTTCAGCAGTGGGCTGCCACGAGCTGATGCTGATGATGATGAGGATGCAGCAGTTTTTAATTTTACTCACTCAAAATGGAAGGCAAAAAACTTCATATTATTATCTGTACGTGTGTGTCATCAATTTACTTCTTCTATTAGGATAAAATTAGTGCTGTAATATGTATACCCTTGAGAAATAAACTACTAATACAATTTGTTGTGAAATAATGTGATGATACATCTGTTATAAGTTTTTATTTTCTTACGTATATCATTTGTTATTGGATCAATGTGTAACAGTTAATCAAAACTTAAGTAGGTATTCCGCGCGATGTTAATTTACGTAAATTAAAATAATAATCTTTATTTTCAAATGATGATCTCATCTTACTAATTTAATCTCTACCTTGTGGTAGCGTTGCATTGTATACCACTTTACACTAACTGACTTCACTAACTGCACTTTATAATAGAATATTTATCCCTGGCCTTTGCTACAGACACATCGGCAGGTGCTCAAAAATTTATTTTAGAGCAAATTCGTTCCGGACCCCATTACTGTTTGACTTTGAGTGTGAGGGAGCGAAAATAAATATATTTTCACGGTAGGCTTTGTACCCTTACGTACCTAGACATTGGCATGCAGTTAACTAACTTTTAGAGCTATTAAAATTTGATAAATGCAGGCGAGTCATGAATTATTCACAATTGTCATAATTGTTTATTATAATTATGTCATATGTATTATTAAATTATTTATCAATTATATTTTTGATAGCAATTAAAGATAAACATTGATTTCCTTTTGATGCTACAAGTATATGTAATTAATAAACGTACAAGTATCTTTTACTTGATAATAAAATTTGTCTGATATGATAAAGATTTTTTTTAATAAATTGGTAATAATGGATTATTTTTAAAAGGGATATAAATAACTCTAATTACTAAGTTTCGTATAAAACATATAGTGTCAAATTTATTTCTTAGTAATAAGTTAAACACTATGGATTAAGTTCACTTCAGGCGTATAAATAGTTATAAATATCGTCTAAAAAAAAAAAAAAAACATTTCTTTTTTTTTTATGAAAATAAACTTTCTATCTTTAGATAATCATTTTTTACCAAAAATGTACACAAATTTAAAAGATTTTTTTTATAACACTTATTTAATGTTAATGTTCTTATCGTAGGTGTTATTGAAAGGGACCTTAAGATCATCATCGTCATCAGCCGATAGACGTCCACTGTTGGACATAGGCCTCCCCCAATGATCCCCACATCGCTCGGTCCCACGTTGCTCGCATCCAGTGGACTCCCGCGATTCTCACCAGATCGTCGGTCCACCTTGTGGGAAGCCTCCTAACACTACGTCTACCGTCTACCTTAAAATATTTATAATTAATTCCTTGATGTAAGTATGTAAACTATTTAGTTTTAAATATAATATTTAGGTGCAACACATCAAATAAACCTGTTGCTATACGTAACCTTTTAAGTCTTAATTACAACTTGTTTAACATTGTTTTCTCGCCGTCATCATATAAACGAAGAGTTAGGTTATGCGTCGGCAACACTCGCAAATTATTTAAGTTTATAATGGTTATCAAACTTTGTAACACATAATCGATAGTGCTCTTAAAACCCGCAGGATACAAATTTTACTACTATGTACGTTGTGTGCATAGTAGTAAAGTAGAATTATACGTACACTTTATCACCATAAAAAAATATCTCCCGAAAAACGAAATCTATATAAGAAACAAATCTTTAGAGTTACATAACTCTTTCAATTATCTTCCAATCAGTTTCGAGATTAAAAATCATCAAAATCGGACTGAATTGAAAGTTATGCGTTTTTCTATTAGAAAATGTACACGAAAACTTACTTTTTGTTTTTCTTAATCAAGTTGAAAGTGTTCTGTTTAGTGATGATATTTTTACCATAGAATTAATATTTCGATGGTGCCGTAGCCAGTACAGCTGTGGAGATACTAGACACATCTTACGTCTAAAACCTGAACCACGGACTGCTCATGTATAGTGATGTGCAATTCGGTTAAATTTTTCCGTATTTTTCCATCCAGCAAAATTGCATGTCAGGATCGACACTTTGAGCTACCTTTCGATATGTCGTCCTTCAGGTCACTGGTTAATAAGTGTCCCAGATATTTGAAATGATGCACTGTTTAAGGCGACATCATTAGGACAAATGGGTGCATCGTGCGAAGGACACTCAGTATCGGCTTTGGTCATCATATACACTGACATTTTTACATATAAAAGGCTAATCGAAACAGCATAATTCTCGCAAACTGCAAGTAATTTCCAGAGAGCACTAACCGAAGGAGACAGCAGCACAATGCCATCCACCTAGCTGTAATTGTTCAAGCAAACGCCATCGACAACAACGAACACGCATGCTGCTGAGTCGCTCAATTATCTTTTTTATGTACTAGCTGGAAAGCAATGGTGAGGTCAGCCCCCGTATCTCATGCCACTTTTTTGTGTAAAAGACATAGGAAGTTCTCCCGCCTATATAACTCGATTTTCTTGGTTATTGTACCAATAATTTACTAAGGAAAACATCTCTGATTTTATCCGTTTGTCTTAATTTCTCCTACAGTATGTCATAGAACACCAGGTCGTATACCTTAGAAAGGTCTAAAAAACGTATATTGTTGTTTATGTAGCAGTATCATTCCATGTGGTAAATTAAATAATTTAACTTTTGGTGTTATACATGGTAACAAAAGTTGTAAAAGGCAATTTTACGTTTTATAGTTAGGATAAAATGTTACTTTAAAAAATGCCAACAGATGATGACTTTAGAATCGCAGACGGATCTCGAAACTAAATAATTTAATTAAATATTCATCAATTGTAAATTCTCAACTTACTATAGCAGTTACAGCATTCACAATTTAGTATAATAGTAACAAACATGCATATCACGACACTCCGTTAGCCTCTACGTGTACAAATTGTGAAATCACCATTTAAATTAAGGAACTCGAAAAAGAGAAAGCGAATGAAATACACTAATTTGCAGCAGGTTTAGCATGAACAGTTAAGATAATTTCTTAAAATGACTTATAAACTGATTCGACAATATTGTATGATCATTTAGGAGAAAGTTTTCATCTTACATT
Organism: Troides aeacus; assembly: GCA_033220335.2. Taxonomy (NCBI): domain Eukaryota; kingdom Metazoa; phylum Arthropoda; class Insecta; order Lepidoptera; family Papilionidae; genus Troides; species Troides aeacus. The sequence goes on along the minus strand of CM067268.1, from coordinate 7,649,819 downwards.
TGTTAATAAAATGTCCAAATTACTAAAGACACCACTCTCTTATGAAATATTTAAAAAAAAATTTAAAAACAAAGGTGTTTAATTCAAAATTATTATACATATTAAGATTTAAAAATATAGTCAATACGAATTATGAGTTTTTATCGTTCCATGGAAACGATGTACTAAAAATAAACATGAACCGGTCCAAAACCGATTATATACATGGACATTATTACTTTAAATTGATCAATCGTAATTCAGACATTGATACGAATCTGTGAAGCAAACAAAAGAATTCTCTTACGAATAAATAACAATCTGTTTATAAACAAATGTACATTACATTCTTTGTCTAAATAAATCCGATTGTTTATACGAACGCACTCTCTACTAGAAGAAAGTTACTTGAGAATAATTGACTCGACCCAATTACATACACGGCTCCTTCATTGCGACTTATAGAAACATACATAAATTAATCCAGAAATATAAAATTGGGTGTATGTATAGAAAAAGAGAATTATGGTCTTTAAGATTCCAAGTAAAATAGGCATTGATTACTAAAAGCAAAAGAAATCTTTTTTCGCAGATGCAAGTATGATTTTTTCTTAAAAAAACTCTTATTTCTCATTACAATTTAACTGAATTTCCTGTAGTTATTTTCCTTAATGATACTAAAACTCACGCCCCAAATTAAATTAGCAACCATAATGATTAAACGTTAAATTTTCGTACACTCGTATAAACGATAATAACAAAAGTTTCCCGTTGAGTTTAAGAAACAAGCACAACTTCAGAGAGCTAATCACATATCTCAGTCTTAAATTCGGGTTTCTCACGGCTCGCTCACCAACACACCTTTCTACAGTATTATTCCACTTTCGACTCATTTGCCAAGTCCAAAGTTTTTAAGTTTTGCTTCTCACCTTAACTTAAGAAATGCTCGATTGTTAATATTTTTGCGGTTCAGTTTAATTAATAATAAAAGACGTTTTAATTAATACGTATCATGTATTTCCTTAATGTATTTATTGTTTCACAGAACTTGAAACAATAGAACAGTAAGGTTAAGTGGTGGTTACGTCGATATCACAGCGACAGCTATTTTAACTACTAGTGTTCTTATTGGCTAGACTTTTAGATTTTTTTTCAAGGCAATGATAGCAATGTCGATGTTGCGCAATATTAAATATTTTTTTTATATAAATAAAATCAGCTATAAATATAAACAAAATAAGCATATACCGAATATAAGTTAAATCTGTGACCAATATCCTTTTATCGTTAAGATTTCGTCCGAAACGAAATGATTAGTCATGAATTCAGTAGTTGTATAAATAAATTATACAGGAAAAATTTTTAGCTTCGCAAATAAATGATTTCACATAGGTACAAATTAATAATCTGTTTAATTCATGTAAAAAGAAAACCATAAAAACAGCTAAGCTTGGTCAGGGAAGGAAAGGAAATATAAAAATAAGTTCGCAACAAATTGATTTCGATCGGTCGATTTTACCTTGACGTAAAAACACCTATGAAACCTAACGAACAAGATATTTAAATTAAAATTTTATGACATCTATAAAAAGTTAGATATAAACTGCATCGAGAAAAAAATATGTAGGTGTGTATTAATACATGCCGATCTGGTAACTTAACTAACAATTTAACATTATTAACTTAATCAGAGATTTTGTTAGTGAAATGATAATTTTGATAATAATCCTATAGATACTAATTTTCATATTAGTTGTAAATACAGACAAAAAAAAATTGTTATAAATACATAAAATTTCAGATAAAAACTTTTTAAATCAATTTACCCATCGTACATTATGTTGCATATTATTACAAGTACAATAAATATGATAAAACAACGAAGTTCTTAAATTTCTCACACTATTATTTTCTCGTTAGTATTGTACGGCTGTTTGTTCCTTATCGTTCACTTCTCTAATCTACAACCGGATTTGACATCACGGCATGCTTTTATTAATTAGGTTAACATAAAAAAAATAACAACATATGTAATAAAATATGGCTTTTATACTAGTGATGAGTAAGCTTACCTGGAGTCAAACTTTTGGCCGTCCTCAAGGGTACCAGTGTAGTGCATGGTCAGAGTATCCCCTTGTTTGGACTTTGCGGTGCAATCTTCGGGAACGCTTTCAACATCAATCTTCAGTTCGGTGAGCTCGGAACCGGCAAACGAGGCCCCAACCAATGCCAGCAAAGTTAAGACGCAGCGAAAAGACATGATAAAGTTTCGAAAAGTTCAATCGGCTGAAATAAAATAGACGTACGCTACTGACGCTTACTGTGAAACAACTGAGCTGTGCGTCCGCCAAGTGGGAATTGGCGTAAAGTTCGCCGTTCGCTGGTGCTGTGCTACTAGACGGTTGTTTCTGCTTCTCTCTCTTTCTCACGTAAACACTTAATGCTAGACAAAGTAGGAAATAGTGTTATCACTTCCGTGACGCGGCACCTCTTGGCGCTTGCCACGCTAGCGATGACGTGATCTCTTCTTTCGCGGCAATACCAGCGTTCCACTTTTACTGAAACTTACTAACTTTTTAATTTTATTTAATTAAATTTTTATGATATACTTTATGATACTTACAGGATAACATTTTACTTATGCGCTAAAAATTATAATATTATGGCATTTCTATGTATATATCTATTGACTGATTGGTAGGTGTACTTACTTTCTCTAATAAATGATAGATAAAGCGAAAGTTTTAAACAGACAAACACTTCAACGGGATTTCTTTCTAGATAAAAATCTTAGACTGTACCGACCCTCAATATTAATTTAAGTAGTTATTGATATACGTAGAGGAATTAATTTCACATACCTGATATAGCCTCATCCCACAGGAATTTTGTTAACTTCTAATAAATTCGGGATAGGTATCTATATATATTTATTATAAATTTTATCTTTTCTTTCAAAGTGAATATAATCATTACGCAATTAAATCGTTATTAGTTGAACAATTCGGCTAAGCCTAAAGCTATTAGTAGGCATGACGTAAGTACCTACGGGCAAAAGGATCGCCCGTATCATATTTTCACTTTGCCATATTTGATGAGTTAATGCGTACATCTAACGGTTTTACGTTTTAAAGGCCGTTAGCGCTGATTTTCGATAAAGTTTCTCTCTACTCATTAATTTTTATAATGTCCTTTCTTTTCATATTTTATATCGAGCAATGGAACGAAACAAAAAACCGGGATAGGTACTAAGGTCGAATGACCGCATATGTAAATTTATTAATTCTATGTATCGAAAACAAATCATCGGAATGGCTTGTAGTCGAATTTAGAAGTGTGATTACCTAATATAGTTTAATGACAAAAAAAAATCCATAAATTGGCTTTATAACATTACTAATCACTTACAAGGGAACTATTAAGGACTCTTAGTTTTTATATAACTATGTTAATTAATAATTATTATTATACAATATCCTATTGCAAGTAAAAGAGAAAACGTTTGTAGACTGTTAATAATACCAGTACAATGAGGCTAACTAGCATCGCCAGTACAAAGAGCGGATTTATCGTTTTTAATTATTACGAATATATTTGACAGAGACATTTAATACGGAAATACCAAATTAAGTAATCATAACTCTGTTGTTATGATTTGTATGATTGATTGTTTCGCTGATTACAAAATGCAAAAACGCTTTTTTTTAATGTTTTATACACGGTCTGATTATTACGAAATATGTATTGCTACCAAAGATTTCCTGAGTGAGATACTTATTGAATAATTATTACTGTTTTTCAGATTTTTGTTTTAACATAGAGGACAATACAAAGTGATACAAAGTATCTTGTCATTTGTTTAACCTATTGAAAAATTTATCAAAAGGTCAACCATTATCTGTAAATATATAAATACATAATATGATTTTAATCTATTTAAGTTTCGTGCATGTAGCGATAGGTTAGATGTAATTATTTTACATTGTAAGATTCATTTATATTTATAAATGAATCTTATAATGCGTTAACACTTGAGCTTTATTTCACAAGGTTTTAAGAGCAATGAGATTGCTGTTAAGGCGGTAGAGTTCCAAAATGACGATGATAGTTAAATCGGCGGGTTATAGAATACCCTCATATCTATATACATACACATATACTTACACAAAAAATATATCTAGCGATGTTTTGAGTCGTTATCGCCTTTAAGAGAAATGGAAAATTCCACCACATGGCGTAAAAAAAGTAGCTCTTAACTATTATCAGAATAAAATTGCATATTGCATAACATAATTGAACTCAAATATGTTTTAATTGAAAATACTTGACAAGGTTCATTAAAACTTTAAACGCTTTTAATGAACCATTCTGTATAATCCATTACTGTGTGTAATCTTACTAAATGGGATTACTTAATTATGGGATCATTAACAATACTCAGGACGGACATTTAATACTATAGGCCTTTTGTAAAGTGAGAGCGTACTAGCACAGAACATTATGTTGAATCTTCACTCTGAAGCGTTGATAACGTTGACAAAATCTAATTTTTTTTGTCACACAGACAGGATATTTTCGAAGTATGTTCGTTTTAATGTTCTAGAGTATTCATGCATCTGAGTCTAAAACTGCATAAATATTTTTTTATATCACCAGATTATATTAAACTTAATCGAGAGGAAAAGGGCTATTACTGTTACTATGATCCGAATCCTTTGCCTTATCTCAGTAATTTTGAAATGGTTACACAGTGATTAGTCACGCATTGGGAGAACTTGCACAAATAGCCGCTCGTAACGACGACAGCGAAATGACGCCGGTGCGAAGTGACTTGGACACTAGAGTGGGTGTCCCCGTTATTACTCCATTAGACACTGTCACTCGAGAGCTTAAAGCCTTGCGTTCCCATTCTGTCCGATCAATGAAGGTAAGACAGAACCAAACGCTTTTTACACTAACAAGTACGACAATGATTTACCTACTTAAAAGAAAATTAATCTTGCAATCTATACCAATTTACATTCCAATATAATATACCTCACTTATCCGTTATATTGCTTACGTCTATTGTCAGGACTTGGTACAGAATGCCAATAAGGTAAGTCTGGAAGTAGTTTTACAATATCCTATAAATAATAAATAAATGAAAATAAGGATTATAGTGAAAAATTGCCTAAATACATAGTAAAGAAATCACAGCCTAAACTTTTCATGTTGCCATAGAGTTCAAAAAAAGTTTTTGAATTCAAAATACATACGTGCGTAAGTACGAACAGCCATCGGCGATTTTGTCACTATAGGGAAAAAAATTTAAAATTCAGGTGAACTGAAATATCCGTAAAAATTCTCTCCTTTTTGGTACGTATTAAAAATAAACCGTTTTAGTAGGGATAGATTCTTGCGACTTTTTTCGAAAAATATAAGTGAATATTGCGCTGATTTTAAAATATCGGAACAGAAAGTTACATTATAAAATAAGTTATAGTATGTATATCTTTAAAGCAACAAATTTTATATTTTAGTATAGTTTTTTAACGGTTTTTTATGTTAGCACAGATTTCATGGGGCTAACTTCATTGCCTTAACTATCCCCCCATTATCAATCTGCTATAACAGCAGCTCTGCGTTTAGATAATAATAGATACGGAAGTCAGAATATTCTTGACGAGGACGCTGCAACATCTACGTCTTTGTTGTCACTAGACAACTTATGGAATAGACTTCAAGTACAGTATACAAAAAAACATCAGTCCTTCAACGTGAAGTTTTAAAATAGCTAGTAAGTAATAGCTTTTTCCTATATTCCCGGTTAAATGTGATGCGTATGTACTAAAAGCTTTCTCATGGACTACGATCACTACGATCCATTAATAAGAGAACTTTTATCGAATCGTTCATTGAGCAGTAAAAGGTTGCAGCGAACTTTTATTCTTTCTACTTCGTTTCGTTCGCTACATGTATTTATATATCAGGTAAAATGTTAACCTTTTATTGACTTACTAGTTCATAAATTATGTTGTAGGTTAAGTTGTTTGTATTGTATATTTTTGTTACTTAATATCATTTCATCATTTCAACTCAGCATATTAAGTTCTTAAAATAGTTTATGTTCATCTTCGTTTTTATATTTATATTATATTATATATACATAACTATATAACAAACAATTGTAATTAAGGTTTAATTAATATTTCAAATGAATTTTTACTTGTATGTAAATACACTTTACTCCAAAATGTAATATTAGCAATTATATGATAAAATAAATACATTATACACACTTACTGGTGATAGGTCTCTTTTGTCAGAGACCGTCTGTATACGTACTACCACAGTCTCTATTTCTGCCGCCAAGCAGTAATGTACAAACATTAATGTGTTCCCGTTTGAATTGCGTTGTACTTAGTGAAATTACTAGGGTAATAGAACCTAATGTTATATCTCAAGAGGGCGAGCGCAATGTGGTATTATGTATATCATCCTAACTGCGCTACTTTGTTAAGGGTAAACGTCCACACTTACCATCAGGTCATTCGTCTCTTTGCTTAGCAAAATAATAAAAATGAAATCAGTCAAGGTCAACTAGTTTCTATGGAAAAATATGGGAAGAATGTTTTCATTTTATGAAAATTAAGATTAAGAGAAGTTACGTCCTGTTTTTATTTGATATTTTAGTTGGAAAGTCAAATCAGCACGTAATTCACATCTATTTTCAAATCATCTTTGTTACATGATGACCAAATTTTTTTTCTTTACAAATACATTAAAAATATTCATGCCATATAAATTTTTTAAAGATATTCATATTATATTTTTCTGTGATAATCGAATAAAAATTGTTATGGCGAAAACTGGGAATCGTGACAGCTGATGCCCGGGGAGCGGACGACGGTTACAACTCAACCTGGAACAGACGTTTAGTCATGTTTCGTTTAAACTAAGCTAAATAAATGAAACACAATGACTTATTAAATCATTCTATAACTTTATTGTAACACGTAATAGATAGTTGGAGATGTGTAAGCATTATTAGTAAAAAAAGTACAACTGTAAAGAATGAATACCTACATTTAACTGATCAGCATTTATCGCTATTATGTTTAAACACGTACTTTTGACGTGACATTACATTAAATAAAATAATATCAATAACGGTATTAGTCTATACCTTTTCCATATGGTGAGAATTAGAATTTAATTAAAAAAAAATTGTCTGTGATTAAATTATTCCTTGTCCATATACGTTAGAAACTTCCTGTGTGAATGAAGTAACGAAAATATGTATATCATGCCTGAAAAGAAGTCGATGCTAATATCCAAATAATATGTAAAATATTACGCTACATTGATAGCAGGTACCCACATTCAGAACTAAAATTACAACAATATTTTACCGTAACATATTCAGTAAATAGGAGGCAAAGAGGAAAGTTTATGAAACAAATTTATGAAATGGATCAAACGACTCGGATGCCCGGATAAAGCAGCGTTTCCCGGGCTGGATAAGTCACAAGAGTTACGGGATTTAACTATTTAATATAATTTCTTTATTTATCTATCAAATAATATTAGTTATTTTTTGTAGTATCATTAATTACTATTTACTGGAGACGTGAATAAAATTAAAAGAACAGGAAGAACCATTCATGTCTAACCGTCGCTCATGTCACTACCAATTTGTTCCTATTATTATATACTTATACCTCAGTCATAGAAAATACTGATGACTAAGGTTTAAAGCATTACCTGGTAAACTAATTGATAACTACAGTATTATGAATATAATGTATGTATGAATATACAAGGCAATTTTTATTAGCGTTTATACTATAAAGCTATTTTAATAGTTCCATAAGAAGTATTATATTATAATTACTTGTATTAGGTGAATACCTTATACAAGTAAGAAATTATGTGTATGAAATTCACTATTGATTTATAATACAAGTGACAACGATAGAGAGCAATTTAGAGATATTTTTCATATATTATCTAACAGATAAATTTGTTTTATCTCACGTATAATATTAATATAATAAAATAAAAAGTATTAAGTGTTGCTAAATGATGTATGCTCTCGTGACTTGGACGTTATTCCTCTAATCCAGGGCTGCGTGTAGTGAAGGAACCTCAATCACTTTGCCCTCCGATGTATGAAGCCCTTACCGTGGGTAAGACGTGTATAATGCACAACCTTACTACCCACATGCAGTTTTTTAAGCCGAAAGTATTAAACAACGAATCAGCTTAACGCGTACATCCGATGCTTACCCTAAAATTTTATTGGTAAAAAATAATCATCATTAGCCTTTGTAATTTTATATAAGTTTATTACAGTTAGTTTAATGATAATAATTTTCTGTTGGAATCCTTTTAGGTAACTATTACCGCAATTCCTATTTTTGCCAATGGTAGGTATCTTTTGCTTGACACCGTCTACGTAGGTATCTCCGTTCTCATTTTACCACAAAATTGTAATGTGCCAACGCTCTGTGTCACGTTTACAAAATTGCAGAGGCAACAACATTGAACAGTGCTGGTTTGAAGGGCGCTGTAGCTACCTGGGTAACGTGACTCAATATCTCTATGTCTCACGACGAGCACAATGTGGTCTAGTGTATTACACTAACGACACGTTGTTATGGCCAAGACTTACCGTCAGGTCAAAGTCTCGCTCGTCTTGTCGCTGTCTTGAATAAAAAGAAACATTACTGTGTTCCAGTTTGAAGGGCGTTGTAGCTAGTGAAATTACTGGAATATTGAGAATTAATCTTATATCTTAAAGCGGCGAGCAGAATGTGTTGCGATGTATGTAATGCTGACGCTACGTTGTTAAAGGCAAAGGTAGCACTTACCATACATGGGTGAACGTCTCATCCATGTAATCTTCGTGCATTATAAAAAAAGGAGAAAAACACTTTTTATACAGCGATGAAGCAGGTTCACCATTCGAATGATAGTGAGTGAATCTAAGGCGCAAGTATAGATATCATACTACATTTTTTTCAATGAGTCCTTTAATGTCTAAAGAGCTGTAATAACATCTGTTTTCCATTTTTATAATGAGGTGAAACTGCAGCTAGCTGTGCATACACCCGCACGAACGTTGTATATCATAAAATAAAAAATTATTCACTGGCATATCATCAGTCTTTAACTACTATTGGAGTCCACCCTCCTCCTGCTTCGGAGCTTATCACGTTTTAATGTGGTTCGCCACGAAGTGAGCGGAGATCATAGTACCATTTTAGAATTAGATTATATAGATACCATTTTGGTAAATTTCTAATTGGGCTTCTAAGCACTTACTAACTCAAAACCGTTTATTTACTAGATAGATACTAGTTAAACTACTTTTAGCAATTTATATAGACACAAAAAGGTTTTACGGACAAATAAAATTACAATGTCTCTAATACCGTAATAACCATATTAGACTTTATTCATATGAATAATTATACTATATTTATAACGAAAAATAATGATAAATGTTTTGGTTGTTCGTATAGCCTCATAAATGGATGAATCTATTTTTACCGGAAATTTCTTTTAAGAAAGAACATTAGTTCGCGCTAGTCTGACCTGATAGTATTTAAATTTCATAAAAATAATATATATTAGATTTCTTTTGGCAAATATCATGTGTGTAATGATATCTATTATTTAAATATTAAAGACTAAATAAATACAATGGTAGAACTATCTTAAAGCGATGATTCTACCATTGGATGGATGGTTCCGCCTTGTCTGAGTTGAAATACCAATAGAATTCAAAATTTTGCAATATATAAATTGATCTGCTTTTGTGATTCACATTTTATAAGTGCTTCACGACGCTACAAACACTCTGAATTAACAATAGACCGCGCCTGTATGTTCCACAACAGAAATTATTCAGTCCTATTCCAAGCTCTACGCTAACTGGTGTTATCGTCAACGTATACAAGGCGTATAAAACAAATACGGTGAAAATGGAGAATATTGGTTTTGTTGCCGATGATAGTTTGGACACGGTCAAATGCAGCACTAATTTAACGTTTGGTAGTCAATATGTGGCAATCTACACGTCGGCGTTTGTTACCAAATCGAGTAACAATTACTATGCCAATTATTTATCCATGTAAGTAATTACTGATACAAAACATAATTTTATTTTTATAAATAAGGTTTGACTAGCGTATTAATTGAAATATAAGTCATTCATTAGACCTTGTACTTAACTTTAGCATGCAGTATTGATTTTATAAAATTGAATACCGGAGTTGTTAATTATTAATGGACATATAACCTTGGTATTGTCACTTAATAATTACAATATTATGATAAAATGTATTAACAGTTGTCGGAGAAGTTAATACTGCCACCGTATCTTAAAGTTTTGACTACAAAAAATATTTGCAGAAGTTTAGCAAAAACGTAAAATAAACTATAATCATAAGGTGATAAACTACACTGAATAATTTTTGTTTAACAGACAAATTTGCGCTGTCTTGTATAGAAAATCTTAATAATATTTTTGGATATTAGTATTACATTTTTAATTATAATATACATTGTATAAATACTAATTCTACAATTCATAGACTGGCATCTGAAAAATCCCATGTTGGAGTTAGACAAATATTGACAAATTAACTCAACTAGTTCTTTCCTTAGTTTTAGTTACCACATGTAGATGGAGCAAAATCAGATTATCTAAAATTATGGCCGATAACTGTGAAACAAAATAAAGTTTTAAAGCCTTTTGAGGACTGTAAAATATTTTGTCTGAGTTAAAATATCTTTCGTTAACTCAAAAATCTGTTAAGATATTTCTGAACATCATTAAAATTATGCCTTTAAAACAAATGTCGCTTTAAATTTTACAACAATATATGTTTGTGTATATTACAACTTCAGCTATAATACAGTTTGTAACATATACTTTTTTAATACAGAATAATATTAAAAAAATTAAAAGTATACAATTGAAGAACCACGCCATCTCTTTTCAAAAGTTAAATACTACGTATGTATTGACAAAGTTTACTTTTTCAATACTAGAGGTCGATAGGGGTCTTAAAGCAGTTTTGGTCGGTAATAATTTTTTATTATTATTACATAACGTTTTTAATAATAATTGTGTACACGATAAATAGGGAAACAAATTATTAATAAATGACATATGACATTGTTATAACAATGAGTAACAAAATACGAGAAAAGAACAATTCTATCATAATAAAATCCTGTAAAGTTTCGTCGAAAATTTTTATTATTTTCGTATAGCGATTCTATAATTAATTACGTATTACAATACCTATTAACATTTAAGTTGATGATCGATGAATGTTGGTGATGAGATACGATCTCCGTTAATTCGTGTGCTTTGTCATCATCACGAGTACTCAATGATGATGTTTCGTATTCCGCAATTAAGTTATAAACACGTTATTTAGGTTATAAGTTATCAACACAAAACAACTTTATGAAACAAACTAAAATACATTTTCCGTTTCGTATTATTAAATGCTTTGTTCCAAAACATAGCAAATATATATAAGTTAATATTTTAATTCCTTGTTTTTGGCTAATAGTTAAAGTTTCATGCAGTTAAACCTTTATCTGTTGTTCACATTTATTTCATTTATTTGAACGAATTACAGTATTTATTAATTAATAGATTTTTTATTAGTTAATAAAATAATGATAATGAATTTTGACGATTTTAATATTCTACTTTAACAATTAATTAAAAATATATTTTTGCTGTGAAGAACTGAAAAAAAAACTTTAGTAACTTTACACCCAATATAATACATAATGATTTATATATTTAAGATAAAAAGTGAAATAATTTAGTGTGAAGTGTGTGATTAACAACCAACTAAAATGATGTATTTTATATCCTAGATGTTCAAGCTTCCTGTGTAATAGAACTACTGTTTATAGTAATGAGATGCTTACATAGGGACTTCTTTGTTTGGCATCTGAAGAGAAAAAAAATAATTTTAAGTTTTGTAGTAGATAATCACATAAAGAATTATTGTTCTATTATACTTTATTTATTCGCAATTTAATTTATATTTCTTGAGTCTTTAATTTAATAGAAAATTTGGTGTCATGTACAAAAATACATACATACTTTATAGGCTACTTAGACGTTCTACGGTGTTTTTTTTTCTCTAAATTCCTGGAACAAAAACCCAGCTTCAACCTGTTATTATGATTAAGTTTTTCAATTATACAGAAAAATGAACCTCACACGAAACTGTTAAAGTCGATAATAAATTGTACGAAATTAAGTTTCCTAAGCTTATGTTTATCAATCCGTTTGTATACAATATTTATTAAGAGGAAAGGGTTCAATTTTATTGATATTGAATTTTATACCTTGCGTAATGAATTTAAAAATGCTTATCAGGTGGACAGGAAAATACTTAATACACCTGGTTGGTTTTTTTTTTTTCAAAACCGCGACTTCGTATACCTTGTACAACAGTTATTTCCCAATGACAAGTATGGCCAGGGTTCATGGATCAGACGTTAACATAGGGAGCAAATAGTTAGTTTAAAAACTTTCTCGCGTTCATACACACAGACCGTAGTGAATATGTTATTTTCATAACCGAAAATAAATTTGAGACCGCCATAATTCAATAATGTTTTGTTAGCAAAACAATTTGATTGATAACTATCGAATTATATTCGAGTTTTAATTGTGGATTGTTACTTATGATATATTTCAATAATACACTTCATTATGTATCTGGTTATCTGATAATATAAGTGAATTCCCGTCTCTACAACTTCCCGGGCTTTCGATTGAATAATTGACGCGTTAGTGTGCGCATGCGTTCTTGAATCAGTGAGAAGTGAGCTACGAAATTGCTCAAAAGTCTGCACTGCGAGGGCAGTCTAGAACAGCGGTCATCGTTGCGTAGGAAGGTCTACGTCTAGTTACTCGTGATCGTGTTTGCTTCGATATTTCTCACTGAAAATAAGTAACAGCGTCGTCGGAACAAAGGTAAGTTTTTTTTTCTTATATTTCGGCTTTTATTTATTTCTCGTTTTAAACTTTTCGCATATTTGCTTGCAAGTGCAAAGTTTACGCGATAGTTTCGTAACATAAGAACTAGAGTATAAACTTTTGTAACTATATCCCGTGCTTAATATTTTATTAAACTCGCCAAATTTATGCATGAAATTTGCTCATCAAATCGCTTGGTTTTTTAAAGCTTATTTTTATTTGTTTTGATGTTATGTTGGCATGCAACGTGGTCTGCTGAACGGTGGTTCATACATGGCCTTGGGCCATGTTTACCGAGGTACAACTATCCCTAATAAACAGAGTGATCATAAGAAAACTCTTCAAATCGATGGAGCAGCAAAGAGAAGACTAAAATCACTTTTTAATGGAAATAATTTTGATATGATTGAAAGGTTGACCGAGTAAGTAAAATTGGGTATATAATTTACTGCTGTGCTTTTGTTCTTTTAATTTTTGCCTTTGCCACTAAACCTATAAAAGCTTTACACAACATTATTATAAACAAAATTAAATTATTGTTAATATGAAAAAAATACTGTAAAAAAAATATTTATTTAAACAGAATAGTAATGTATTAGGAAACTTTATTGTTAGTAGATACCCCATTACAAGTAAGCTAAGTACACTGCACTCTTACAGAGAATCCAATTTGGGACAGGAGCAAAAGAGAGATCTAGAAAAAATGCCTTCTCTTAATGCTGAAGAAACTGCTCTGCTTAGGTGGGTAATTTTTTAATAATATTTATTTAATAAAAATATGAATCACCACTACTTTCAATAAATAAATGTAATTTTTTTTAAACTTAATTAAGATGGTGCTTAGTTACGTTTTAAATTTAAATACATGTACTGTAATAAGTCTCATTTTAATTAAACTTTAGCACTCCAACAATTTAGAGCATGTTAAGGAAACAGAGTGGAAAAGCGTACTCAAATTTGTGAATACCAATAAAATTTTAGAATTTTGCTTTTCATTAATAAACTGCTTAAACTGAAAATTGTGGCTGATTCGTAAAATATGACTTCATTATAAACGTCGACACCAGCTCGGAGTGCGTTAGGGATTTAATCGATTCTACATATGAACTATCCATCGTGCCATTTACATCATTGTCATCAACGGCACAGATAGGGTCCACAGCTCTTGTTTCCGCCGTCGCATTGGTGGCTAAACATTACTGTTCCGAGCACTGCGACACTGCAGCTAACAAAACTACTAAGGTAAGGAGACAACATCAAGTCACATTTCAATGAACCATATTTAATAATTTGTAAACCTGCTAACCAGCTATGAAGGATTCATGGTTATTTATCTTAACGCAATTGATTATATCGCTTAATGTAATATTTCATATAAATTTCCAAGAATCAATACATTAGTATAAAAAATGATATGTCATTATAATATAATAGCCGGTGACTAAGTTATGAACTGCAATGAAAGTTATTTCAAAACAGGTAATACTTTTATAAAACGGATGTGTTATACTTAAGATTGCAAGCCTTAGCAACTCGATACATTGTAATTTATAAAATATATTTAACTAATTAAAATTAAAGATATTTTAATTAAATGATTTCATCACGTGTAAACTGAAAGAACAATTAATTGCTTCAGCTTGGTTGAAGCAGTTAACGGTTGTTTGATATTGTTGTTGGTTTATATAGTGTATACGATCGTACGTACGTAACATATAATATATGCACAATGCTGTTGCTTACATTGTAGCCTCTGTTTACGTTAACAGATAAAGATATATAACAATTGTTGCTTGATTGCATTCGTTCATAAATTAAAACTAAGTGGCGCTGTTGGCCCCGACTATGTCCTGGCCGGCTGCCAAGAAGTGCGGTCGATGCCAGGCCTAAGCAAAAGCAGGCCAACGAACGATATACCTAACGTGAAGCGACTGCGCAATTTTATCAAGAAATATGTTAAATATCTTTATCTAACAACATTACCACCACTGGATGGACTCGAATTTCATGTACGAGTGTTGTACAGTATGTTAACTAGTACGCGATAATTAAAAAAGAAAATCGACGTTGTCGAAACTTATATACATTTACAGGTTTTTGTTTATATACCACCGTACAGAATTAAAACTAATATATCATATAACGGTTAACATTTTACCACAGACTTTATTAAACATTTCAATACAACAAAAATACCTGCGCCTAAATGCTTTAAATATAATATATTTAAAGGAAGATAATATTAGACGTTGTGGTTAGTAACAGTATAGGTTTCTAGTTACATTACATTTACATATGAGGTGTTGTATTTCGTTACACATGTATGCATTACGTGTAATTTATTTTTATCACATACTTCTAGTCTTCTAGGAAAATCTTGGTGATCTCTAGATCACGCTTCGTTTAACCGATCATAGTTCATTTTTAAAACTTTCCTTTCCTTTTAAATTTTGACTTATGCTACGGTCACCCGGTTCCGTGTAATAAAGACAAAAAAAAACATTAATGGTATTATAAAAAAGTGTAAAAGTTATTTTAATTCTCGTTTATTATTGTCGCAACAGAAAAATTATGCAAAAAGGATTCAAAGGAGCTCCTTATTGACAATTTCACAAAATACTAACATTTATCTATCTCCACCTTACAAATTTATTGAACCTGTAACAAAGGATCGGAAACTACATTATTTATAATTTTGTATATATGATAGAAAATTATAAATAATATGATAGATAATAATTTTTACTATAATAACTAACAATAATAAACATCAGTAAATCACCTAAGGATGCTAATCCTTAGGTGACATTTACTGTTGTTTATTATTTCTTTATAAAAATATTCCAAATTTGTATCGAGGATAATCCTTTGCAATGTGTACGGCCAAAGTAGAATTTATTTCTACTTTGTGTACTTTGCTAAGTATAAAAACATTTAGACAATGAACAGTTTTATAGTCTAACTATTTACTAACTGAATTTAAACTGAAGTTTAGCATATTTCTCTAACCGTGGCGTTTGAAACTCGAGTTTCATTGTACTCATTTATAACTTCATAAATTTTCTTCTTTTTATGATTATGAGTATAAATTTTATTAATAAATTATTATTATTATTTGATAGTACGAAACATTTTCTAAATTTAGTAATATCTCTTATAAGATATCTTTGATCGAATTTAAAAGATATAACTGCATAGTAATGTTAATAAATACACAACTAAATTCAGTGTAAATCTTGACTTGGATATCTCATAAAATTCTTTTGTTTCATGAGTCCATAAATGAAGCTAATTACGCTTCCTTCAGTTGGTTACTTGGTTAACGAATTAGTAGCAACTCTCTAATTGCAAAGGCTAGCTTCTCATTCAATAGGTTTGTGCATGTAAGCATTATATTAGACATAATCGTTCTAATTAAAAAAAAAAATTACTCGGATACAATGTAATACTACAATGTAATGGTTTCTCTGGTAGTGGTATAAACATACAGATGCTTCTATTAATGAACGGTCGTCTAATACTCAAATATTATTTAGTCAAGTCTGAAGACACGCTTTCGTTATTAGTATTTCGTACGTTCTCGTAAATAGATTTTTTATTGGCTGGTTTATTATTTGTATTGTTTAGAAAGAATAATAGAAGTCAGTCGCTGTTAAATCCGGGCGAGACAATGCGAATGAAAAGAGGTCAACAAAATTAATAGAGCTTTGTTTTACGGACACTGGAACAAAAATTTAAATAGATGGTTAATGATGTACACTTCATACTAATTTCGGATAAAACTCTCTAATGATGAAACCTTTATTGTACGAATGCCAACATATACCTATAAAGGTTAATTAATTATAACATTTCTTTGTAATTTTGTACTATAAAACATTGTCCGAAAAAGGCAGTAAATAATTTAAACCCGTGGCCTTTAATTAAATGTACGATAGAGGCAAATCTTACTCCTTTTCCTTGGTGTGAAATTTTCTGTACTAATCTCGATTAATTTTAAAACTTATTTATTTGATTGTTTTTAACCTACTGATTGACCCCTCGCCAAAGTAAATAGGTTGTAATACAAAGACAAAAAGTGGAATACTTGTTTAGATACCATAGCATGTAAGGATTAAAACTGATTTACTACCATTTTATTTTATTATTATATCATTACAAACAAACATACAAACGGTGAAGGAAAACATCGTCAGGAAACCCGCACACTGAAATCATCATTGTGTGTGCGTGTGTGGTGGTCCCAGTAAAGTGGCAACAGGCTCGCCCCCTGTTACATGGAACCTAATCTGACCACATCTGGCGAAATGTAGGTGTTTATTCACCTCTGCCTACCTCTATTGGAAAAAAGGCATGATTATATAAAAAAAAAATTATATCATTATAATTTCAGCTGTGGGAATCCCCTGCTTAAGACAGGCCTCACTAGAATTATTTCAGTATTTGCCATATCGGCCACACTATACATGGGTATTTTATATAAAGATAAGAGTCAGAGAATTGATTATCTTTCACTATAGACAGAGGTGTATTTCAACCATAAGGGACTAAAAAATGTAGTAGTGGAGTAAAAAAAAGAGGTAAATCATTCTTCGACGCAATTCATTGAAAAGGTTTTTAATATCTTTGGAGAATATATTTCCAATAGAATTTCAGCATTTCGTTATTAATACAGCCAAAACTAAGCCAAGACCATGCTTTGTGGAACACATTACAAGAAACATGTCCAGCAATTGACGTCCATCGGTTAAAATGATGATGATGATGCTGACAACCAAAAATTTTGTTGATAATATATATTTTTCTAGCCAAAGCACAATTTTCTACAATGTTTATTGTTTAACAAGAGAAATTATAGATCAAGTTTTTGAACAATGCAACAGATTTTTAGTTCATAATTATCTTGGAATTTTGTAGAAAGTTATTAAGTAAAATTTTGGACTTTGTAAGAATCGGTGAAAATTTTTAAAATATCCTAAAAAAATATTTTAAATATACTTAAATAGAAAAGAAGTATGTCCAAATATCATATTAATAAAATACTAAATGCAATGGAAGTAGACATTATCGGAGTATTTTTACTTAACGATTCTCTTGGCAACCTGTAATCTCTCGGTCCGTAGCAATTTAGGGGCTTCAGCTAGTCGGATTCAACCAGTTCGAACAGTATAAATACTAGGATAGTAATAGAGATAAACCTGTTTCCAATATCAAAGAGATATTGTGTTTGTCTCTCACGGTAATAATCAATTGGTATTTCTAGTTTTATAAAACAGATATCACTTTATAAAAAATATTTTTTGTTTGAACAGCATTGATGATATTGAGTTGAAGAACATCCAGCTGCAGTTCCCAAGTTCCCGTCGGTTCAGCAGCGATGGCGGCTGCGTGGAAGTCCGCGTACATACGGATCGTGGAGACATACTGGTCGCGGTGCAAGGAGATCGCTCTAAACCCGCGATCTTTACTTACCATGACCTTGGATTGAACTGTAAGTTAATTGTCATTACATATTAAATCTGAATTTCAATATTACATATGTATGTATGTCTAATGGCTCTATTTCAGGTAGTTCCGTTTTATAAGTTAATATTAGTTAAATAGGGTTAAAAATTGCTTGTCTCTTTTATTCATTGTAATAACATTTGACGATTATTTCTATATTTTTTTGATCATGAAAAGAGTTATAACAATAACAAGTTAAAGTTGTGAAAGGTCCTGTTGATGCTTCAAACAAAGGTAGCGTAACGCAGCACCCAATCATTTGTCTTGTAACATAGCGATGTACTTCGTTTCATGTGTAGCGTTGGGTGGAGTTAAAGGTTACTATTCTAAAATCATAATAGCTTTGCTGATTAGATGGTTTAGGTAAAAAAATAACTCGAAATTTATAAAATTAGTCGCTCTTATCTTCTTCTAGAGCGGCGACATGTGCGCAATGTTCACCTGATTGTAAGTGATACGTTTGCTTATAAGAACTTGGCGGTAGGTATAATGATAAACATACGCTGCACCACATTTTGCTCGTCGGCTTGAAACATTACATATTAAGTCTCATTACCAATACATAATATATTATAATTCTCTTTGATGATAATTTAACCAAACTGAATTTTAATGATACTTAATTATTTACTACACCACTAATGATAATGAATTAAAAACTTATGGTACCGGATGGCTTTCCAACAATAATTTATCATTTTCAACATTATACTTTTTAAATGTGTTTTTATGCGTTAATGTTTTTATTCATATAAAAGTTCATTTATTTTCGTGCCTCATTTAACTCCAGACGAACCTTATATTTTTATTCCAAGTATTCATTTTAAATCCACATTCTTAGTTGTTTTATATGTATATACTTTTTCTGTTATGTTTATCTTTTACTCGTCTCTAATGAGCGAACTTCTGCACCTCTCTACACTCACAGCTAAGAGTCAGTTCTTAAACATAAAACTCGTTCTACGGTCGCGGTTCTATTTATTTATTTAGATTTAATTTACTTACATTCTCTTTCACGCAAACTACTTTCGCAAGACGTTGCTTACTTTAGAGAATATTTTATTATATATATATAAAAGAGAATAATGTTTTTCTTATATGGATATTAGAGGAATATGTTCTTTTAAAAAATACAATATAAGCTCTTTAGTAACTATAATACATAACAAAATTACCCTTATAACAGGTACACATGTTTAAATTTATAAAAATTGTAATTCAACCATAAAATCAAATGACATTAAAATTAAAGTCGTAGAATACCTGAGGTTTAATATGTTAAAACAACTTCTAGATCCCTCAAGAATCCTTTGATTTATCAAAGGATTCTTTTATAATTCTTAAATTATAAATGAAAACGGGATAAATAGACATTATTATAAATTATATATTTACTTTCATCGCATTTAGATATTATATAGTTATATCATAAAAGATATTTCACTAGCTACAACGACTTTCATTCTGAAAAGCTGTCAAAATAATGGACATAACAGCTTCGCAGTACACAGCAGCTTGACAGGAGAAAAGACGTATGATAGGACACAGAACAGCGATGAGATCAAAAATAAAAAAAAAATACATTTCTTTATAAAATGTGTGAATGATATTCACATATGTTGTCTTCTTTTGTCTACATTACTCTTTTTCTATGAACTATTTTTAAGGTGCAAAGTAATAATGCAAACTATGAAAAAAGGTCGTCTTAACTATATTTTTCTTAATAAGTTTCATTATAAAGAATTTGATACAACAATTTTGCAAAAAAACACAACTGATACTTTCAAACACAAGTCTATAGTTTTTAACGTTATAATAAGAATAGCAATATATCTGATCGCCAAACTTCAGTTTGAAGTGGCACCTAATGATGATGATGAATATCAACATTAAAATTTTTGCGATAATACGTTATTAATCATTTATTTCACGTATTTCACCTATGACCATTATCCATTAAGTATATATTACCTGAGAACTATTAAAACAACCCTATGAATATGGATACATGATACGTTAATGGATATTTTCAAGTTGATATGAGATTTTGTTGAACAATGAAACTACAGATGAATAGTTATCAAGCGGTACGAAAATTTTCCCATATACAAATAAAACAATAGCTTTGATTACATCATTATATTACCTGGAACACCTACCTTACATTAACTATGGATATTTGTATATGTGATTTTCGTTTAAATCCTTTGATTATTCTTTGTCTCTTAAAGCATTCATTCAAGTTTTAAACACAGTATTTGCGAATACTTTATCAAAATGAAACAGCATCAAATAAACACTTAACTCATACATATATTTCATGAACATTGGGAGTTTCTGCAAAAGATTTTAAATATTTAGTTGGCTTCGGCGTAACTACTTGTGACTACAAAATGCAAAATTTCGCTGCATTCGGGCTTTTAATATATATAGATCAGCCTATAGATATACCCTTAGAGTTGAAAGAGCATTCTTCATTATCATTTTGATACATTTTTGTGGTATAATGCCACTAATATATCAAACATTAGTCACGTTAGTGGTAGAAAGCGACTTGGATTAAAATACAAACTGGGCCTTTTGACAATAAAGAAAGATAATTTTTTTGTAATAAAGTAAAGATAATAATTTGTTCTTAACAAAAAAAATTATTTCATTATTATTATTATTTTTAAATTCAATTGCATAGGTTGGCAATAGTGCTGTCGGACAATAAGTATATCACGAACGTCAGCGGTTTTGTTTCGTCATTACAACGAGGCAATCGCCACTGACCCCGTATTCAACAAATCAGCATCAATTACTTAAGTGAGACAATGTTGAATCATCGCGTGTAGCTATGAACTCTGATATATAAAAGTATTTATTTTTTCTTAATATTTTAAGTATCATTGGCAATAATTCTACAAAATATAAATAATCTACCGGCATTAAAAATGTTCATATGTATATTTATAGTTATGTTTATGACTTCGTTGCTTTTATCTGTACAAACACTTTTGTTTGTTATATAAAAAAACAGTTTTTTACTTAAAGCATACAAAAGTTATGATGATATTCAAAGCAAAAGATCAATTAAAATCTTTTGCCGTTCTTTTTATTTCGAGTAATCTTCTAAAGAAGTAAACCAAATTAACCCTACTTTCACTCTCAGATAACTGAAGACATCAGATTGTTATAATATAACGCAATACTGATCATTAAACGTCCCGCTAATCCGTTGCCGGATAAAAAGAAGAAATGTAATAACAAATTCGTAACAACTCACATTTTATGGCGGGTCAGGGCCTTGTTTTGCACTTTTAAGCATGTATCTTTTCACTTATCCATCTATTACATTTTCTAACTCTAGATCCTCATTCCTTATTTTCGCCCTTTCACCTTTCACTCCTTTCATCATCCTTCCCAATATTTCTCCACCTCGTTTCTTTCACTATCCATCCTATTCCTTCTTTCATACCTCTCGCACAGTGAAGACACCGTCGCCTCGTCATGTCCGGAACATTTTTATTTGACTGAAATAGAAGCATTCACTTTTGTTCTGTTTACATATTTACTTCTCCCTTCCTTTTCCTTTCTGCTTCTATTTATTTATTTTTATTTACATTTTTATTTCTTATATTTAGTTTTTCCTTAGTTATGTATACTTATGCATTTATTTTTATTTTTACATCTTGTATTTTATTTATTTACAGTTTGTTCCTAATAATTATATCCCCGACCACTTTTTTGCAATATTTTATCCATATCTGGCGACTTTCGTCGTCACTCATCAGAGAGGCTACCGACACCATATCCAGTTTTTTACCGATTTCCATCTCTACCTCTGCCCTCTCTCTTCCATATACGGGACAGGAAAGCAGGATGTGCACCACGGTCTGGTCCACCTCTGGGTCACATACGCGGGACTCTCCTTGAGCTTAAACCTGTAAAGGTACTCTGAGAATCCCCCGTGCCCAGTGAACATCTGGACCAGGACCGTGTCGAGCTCGATCTGGCGAAGTATGCGATACGCTGACTTGACGTTCGGGAAAAACATCCTCGTTGTTGAAGCCGCATCTATATGTCTTAAGCTGATCGTCATGATATGAATATTTAAGCATTATTACCCGGCAAAACGTTTTTCTATTATCCGAATTTATGTTTATTATTCAATATATGAGCAGGTTTTGAGTAGGAAGATGAATTTAATAAAAAAAAAAATATCACATTCATCAAAGAGACACCTATATTTAGAAGCAATATAAAAAAATTGCAACATGTTTAACAATACTACAAACCTATCAGTTATTTTGTTAATTCCGTTGCATCTATTGGAAAAATAATTTATTATTACCGTCAACAGATACCTGTTTTCAATCATTCTTCAATTTCGTGGACATGAGAGCTCTGCTGGAGAACTTTTGCGTGTACCACATCAATGCTCCTGGGCAGGAAGAAGGCGCCCCGTCTCTGCCTGAAGAGTAAGTTTTTAATATTTCATACACTTATTTAGATACTTTATTATTTTCATATAATGTAAAAATTGTACTTTTAGATATTCAGTTATCTTTTTCTTTATTGTTTTTTTTTAAGTTCACATAAAATTTTCGGGGTGGAGACATCGTTAATTGTTACATTTTCTGTCCATCCAAAAGTAAACTGCCCAATGTATATACGAGTAAAATGTTTACAGATTTCAATAAAAATACTTTTTTCACGTGATGCACAATAAAATGTTTCTATACATCAATTTCACATTAACGTTGACCATGTATATGGGCCACGGCTACAACATCGAGTTAAACAAACACATCCGCTTAAATATTTTGTGTTTGTAAAAACAAGTTGTTTTGTTGTTTTGAATACATCTTTACATTTCAAAGTAGCGTAGTTTATACTTATCTCGTTAAACATTTATTGAAAAGTACCCCTAAATATATTGTATTTAGGCAAATAAATATAATTTGATAAAGCTATATTCAATAATGAGTTCTTTATTGAGTAAAATTGTAATATTGAGAAGGTCTAATAATAAGCTTTAAGTCAAGATTATTGTTTTGAAATTTCGGTTGTCGGTAATGAAATTAAGGACCAGAAAGGAAGTTCATTTATTGGAATAATTTTTGTTGAATATTTCTCATGGGTTTAGGGATTACTCTGAATTTATATTATATTTGCGACCTACATTTGTAATTAGGGAGCCATTCTGACTCCCAAAATATAAATGTAAGATCAAACTTTGTATTTTAGTTTGGATTCATATACTTTTTTGTTGATTGCTCCTCATAGATGCTATATGATGTGAATTTCAGTTTCGCTAAAAACAAATTATAAACATGATCAGTATAAAAGTCAAACTAACCGACATTAATTTAACTTACACAAAAGACATACTTTCCAAGTTACGTAACGGTAACTATTAAATACTACTGTGCATGTGTAACTAACTCCATGGCAGTAGTGCCATGGAGTTAGCGGTAGCATCAAAATCGATTGTAGCAGTAGTGCTACAATCGATTTTGATGCTACCGAACTAGAAAGGCATAGAGCTATTACCATTGTAATACTGCGATACCTGTACTAACATATCTGCGGAACGGAGTATTATGGGCTAAAACGTTTCATATTAATTATTTGCCTTTCATTGATATATTGTGAAATTGAGGTCAAGTAATAACTCATAATAGATATACACGTGTTTTTTCCAACGGTTACAACGATGTTTATTTAGCATTAAATTATGTTAGGAAACGTTCTCATAAAATCTCATTACTGTGAAATAATTACGTTTCAATATTAAAAACTGCTTACGGATTTAAAAATAACTAAATATTTAGGGCAACAAATGTAGTTTGCAAAGTTCTTTATTTACTAGTTCAATTATTATCTTTATTAACTATAACAGATTTAAACTGATTGAGAGGAATCAGAGTTTTTACCTATGAAATTGCCGTACTGCAGTGCGGGCCATTTCAAATCAAAATAATTTTTGTTTGGCCAAGAATTATAATTTTAAATTAATTTTATTTTAAGAACATGTAGTTCTTTTTCCAAAAGTAGTCATTTGTTTATAGATTATTGTTATATTTTCATCGCAGTTTAATATTTTTCGTCATCATGGATACGTTAAAATTTGGAGTAATTATGAAATATGAGTACCGTCGTGGCAGCAACGCGGCACAAGCGGCGCGCAACATCAACGACGTTTACGCAGCTAACGCTGCAAACCAACGCATCACCTGTTATTGGTTTGCTCGCTTACGTTCTGGATATTTCGACCTGAAAAATTAACCTTGCAACAGTCCGAAGACTTTGGTCGACAATGACGAATTAAAAGCGATTGCGGAAGCTGATGTTACACAATCTACGACTGAATTAGCAGCAACTTTCGACATTAACGTCAAAACAATATGGGTCCATTAGGGGAAAAAAAATCAATACCCGAGAAGCAGTACAAAATACTTTTGAAGAATTTGTTGCCACCCGTCCAACTGATTTCTTTAAGAAGGGAATTAATAAACTGCCACTGCGTTGGCAAAGATGTTTTGATTGCATGGGCGATTACTTCGATTAATACAAAAAAAATACATGAAAAAAAATCGTTTAATTTTTTTCATACAAAACGGCAATTTCATAGGTAAAGACCTAATATAATAATTATACATTTAAATAATGTAAGATACGTAAATTCAGCAAATATTTTAGAGCCATAGTTATAATAGCATCCAATGCGGCATTAAAAAATAATAGAGCAGAAGTGATTACAGTATAATATATATTAAGAAGCCATCTTATAATTTTTTTTATTAGAAGTATTTAATTCTTGTAAGTAAAGTATTTTTTTCTGATTCTTCTTGAATAGAAAAAAATGGCCATTTAGGGTCTTTTAGTTCTACAGAGAAGATACATTTGTTTTCTTATTAAAACAAATAATTTGAGAATAAAAATTTTAATTTCGTTCAACCGTGCATTCCTATCTTCTCGTAGCTCTTATTGCGTTATCTAGAAAATATAGCTTTTATCTTCAGCTTATAGCCCCGGAGACCGGTTTGAAGTGTTAAATAGAAAATATTTTACAATATAACGTTGGAATTTTTTAATTATCTTATTAGATAATTAAAAAAACTAGAACACTATAATTAGTGTTCTAGTTTTTTCTGTGACTTTGTCTGTGTAGAATGATTTTCCGGTTATTGCTGGCATGTTTATGTAATAAAAAGTTTCTCGTCTAGCACTAAAAACATTTAACAGGAATTTCTCTGAGATGGGGCATTCATGTAATCGTAAAGGTTTATTTCAATTTCAGGACATTTAATGCAAAATTTTATTTATTTGGAAATTACAGACCAAAAGCAACCATGCGAGAGTACTGCTAGAAGTATATCCGATATAGTTATATTAAAATACTCACTTGCATCTAGCATAACCTATAATTAAAGAGAGGCATTACTTCATTTAGTCCGAAACGGCTCTAATGAAATCTGAAATAACGTTTTAATATTTGGGACAAACTTCAGTGCTCCTAATAAAATTAAAAGCTTTTTCTGATTCTCAAACAGCTGCCATTCCGACCAAGCCAAATAAACCAATACGTTTAATTATTACATGTCTACACTTAGATAATATATTATTTATAAAAAAAGTCGGTATTATTTGCTTTACATACTGTAACAATGCCATCGAGGCATATTCACAACTTGAAGAAATAGATTAAGACAAACTTAATTAAAATTTTTAGTTTCGTTTGATTTTTGTTTTGGATTCAGAGAATAATTTTTCTGAACTATATTAAATCCAAAGATAGTTTCTTATTTGTAAAATTTCTCTAAAAATACTAAAGCTTAGATCTCACACAAAATTACTTAACATTGATATTTCTTCTACTTATTTATTAGATGGCAGCAAATATCAAAGTCACTACAAGTAAATATATTAATATTAATGTCACACGCGCATATCTCATTCTCCATTTGTACAACTTAGCATTTTCTTTACAGAGATAATAAATTTTCCGGTTCTAATAAGAGAAACTAGTTCGTAATCGTTGGTCCATTAATGTATATTTATTTTATATCCATAAATACAATATGTCTAATATTTTTTGAAATTTCGTTTACGGCTCCTAACATATTATACATGAGAATTATTTACATATACAACTATTATGAAGATAAAGTTGAATGATAATTACAAAACTTGAGTAATATTCAAAGTTGAAAGTAAATACATTGTAGATGATAAGTATTATTTAATTGTCATATATTAAAGATAATGCTTTTGAAAATTTTATAACTAACAAAATAATGTCGTGACGTAAGTTTCTTTTTGTAATTCAGCCTTACTGTTTGTGTCCTTGCAAACGCGAGTGAGTTGAGCGTGAGGGCCGTATCGATTTTTTTTTGCTCGGTACGCGCCACTGGTGACATCCAAGTAATATTCATTTTAATAATGCCCTCTTACCTCCCTATTACCCGCTTTTTAATTTAGCTAAAAGACTTCATACGAATTGAAGTTCGAAAGATATTTTAGAAAACCACAGGCGATTTTATACTTGATTCAATATTTACGCATATTGTTCGAGCTCGATAGTATGCTTCTGTAACCTTAATTTTCGATCCAAAGGAGTTTGTTATAAAAGCACGGTCGAAACACGAAATATGATTAATTACTAGGTCCGCCCTTGCTCGCCCCGAACAGGTCCCCGCCTTGTCGTGCCGGTGGGGCTCAGTAACCTTGCCTTTGTCCTCCACGGTGAAGCGAAGAGGAACCTACCCGGCCGGCCCGAGGCGGCTACTCCAGGTTAGAGCTCCTATTAAAGAGCTCACCTCTGATGCGTGCCAGTGGGCTGCTGGGGCGGCTTTATATTGCTCTTTGCAGTCCAGGTGGTGTCGCTGAGGGAGAGGAGTGTCAGTATTGCGTTCCGCCGCTCTCCCTATCCTCCGCGGCCGTATAGCGGTTGGCGGAGGAGCCCAAGACCGGATCCCCTGCAGGGAGACGAAAGAGTTTTCTCTCTAGGCTCTAATGGCCTCTGGGTGACGGATTCGGAGGAATCCGTTGCCCAAGTGACTGTGAGAGGCCGAGAGGAGGGCGCGCTGTATTGTGAGGTGGAAAGGGAGGGTTCTTCGCTCCCTCCCAAGGTGGAGCTGCATTGTGCAGCCGGCGCTGGCGGGATTGCGGATGTGTCCGAGAGCGTACCCGTAACCCTGCCCTAAAGCGACGAGGTGGACCATCGTAGGGGTTTTAGTCAGTGCAAGTCCGACGTAACCTGTCTTTGCCCCTGCGAGGGCAAGTATGCGCAGGCATTTCCTCCACGAGAAAAAAGGTCCGCCCTCCTTAAATATATACCGAAATTTACAGAGAACCGTGTTTTAGAAAATTTTTATAGCAGAAACAAATAAGATATACAAGAAATTTAGAGAAAAATATGTGATGAATATCGCACTTCAAAAATTAAACTGAACATAAAGTGTTTGCGAGCAATTATTCAATAATGCACTAGTTCATATACTTTTTATGTTTAACCTTATATATATAGTTTTATATCGGAATTAAAATAACCGGGCCATAGGTTAAATAATATAGGTGGTAATACGCGTTAACTCCACTCTTTTGTATTCTTTTTTAAGGTTAATACAGTCAGTTGACAGGACATAATCAGCTTTTTAGAAGAATAATAACAAATCAAATTTAAAAAAGGACAATTAAAAAAGCAATGAAACTTATAAATACAATAATTGATTGTTTTTATATAACGAAGCGACGACAGGGGCAATGACTATTATAGTATTGCAGATGTACTAGTAAAACATTATTCAACTTAAAACTATTTAATTTAGAGAGTATCTTTCTCCTGTGGGAAAATCGTAAACTCTTTCGCTACAGACACAAAATTCAGCAGTATTCCTCAAAAATCTCTTGGTCAAATCAGTAAAAAAGTTAATTTATAATTTAATTAACAAAATGTGCACTCATCATGTTCCATGTTTCGAAAAGAAAAAAGTAATCCTTTGTCTAAGAATGTCGTGTTCCGTTTACCTTTTTCGTTTGACCTAAAAACCTTCCCTTGTTCATAAATAACAATTTAGGTCTTTATTCTTTGTCCGTTCTTAAACCCAGTGCGCAAGGGCTGTTATAAAATATCAACGTTGTCATGTTTTGCTAGAACAGTGTTAGATATGATTTTTCATTGTATTGGGACAATAGCAACCAATACAAACGCTGAGTTTCAATTACTTCTAAATAAAACATTTACGTACCAACTTACATACGCAATTCACAACTAAATAAAATAATTCACCTAAGCCACACAGTTCAATATTACATACCGCATCTATGAAATTTTATAATTATCCAATTTTTTCTAATGATCCTCATCTCATCGGAATCTCAAGATTGACCTGGCAAAATTATGTAAGAAAGGCTAAATATTAGAATAACACACACAGTACATGGCCTTCCGGGAGTTACACTCAAAAAACATTACTTCGTAGGTTATACACTAAATTTTATTTATGTTTTTACGTTTAGTTGTGCGTCATTTGATCTTACCTCGCAACGATCAAGTCTAACATTTCTACTTGCGTGCATGCCAGCAGTTATTGTTACTAAAATAGCTCCACCATAGACGCCATGGCACTGAGTGTTCGTATGAAAGCATGCTCCTTGAGCGTTAGCGCTAAGTTGTAACAAAAATGTATTGATAAGAAATTGAATTGCACAAGAAAAATTAATCCCCACTAAATAAGTAGACCTATACCTATATAGAATAATATTTAAGAGAAATGATTGAAATATTCAAAACAATTGAGTAGCGCAGTATGATGGTAACGATCGCAGGCAATGGTTTTCCTGGAATTAAACCATCCTATTCGCTTTTAACCATACGCCGAAATGGCTGCGGGGTTATTTAAACCGGCACGGGTTTAAATATCCCCTCAGACATGAATATACAAAATTCCAGAATTTTTTCAATTCTCTAACCCAAGAATTATTTTTCAATTGCTCATTATATTTACACTAAAAGATAGTTCATGAGCGCCAATATGTTATTTTATTATGAAACTATTATATATACTGTCTAAAAAACAGAGTGAAAATTGAGGTATTCGAATAAATAATATCAACCAAAAATATAAAAAAAAAATTGTATCTTATTTGCCATCATTTTAACAATCTACTTCATAAATCAATTCGTACTCAGGTCGATGTAAAGTTACAAATTATTCAAGTAGATCTTTTATCTAATTCATTAGATGTCCATTAGATGGTAATAGCACTAACGATGGCGGACACTAACTGTGCTCGCACAGAACACTCTGATTCTGACTTCTTGACAGCCGTAACACGGCAATGCTTTTATAGTGGTCGAAGCAGGAACACTACGCCGTAAAAGTACAAAACTCTTTTATGCCATCTTTAATATAATATACTTTTCTCTAGTTAACTCCAAATGAAAGTAACAACAGAAGCGATTCTATTAAATCAGAACCGGGCTTCTATTAAACTAGATTAACCATTACATATATTCTAAAGTTAATAATATGAAAACAGCTCAGTTAAGGGTTTTATATCTGAGCAAACTCTATAGTAACTATAAATATGTAAGTTATTGATCGTTCGTACTTTCCTTTGTTACTTCGAATGACATTGCTCATCTTACTACACTGGCATATGATTTCAAAACTTTTCAATTTTAATATACTAAAAGGTGATAATTATGTATAATAGTATAACGTACATGAAAAAAACTCTAATATAATGGGTATACATTAAATTATTTTATAATACATGACATTTCTAAAAAAAAACTGATTTGTTTAAGTTATATTTTCAGATCCGTGTTCATTAGTAAATACAATCTATGACTACCGCTATATTATATGCAGGTCGTTTTTTTTCTTATGAATAATGTGTTTTACTACGTTTAATTAATTTCGAATAATGGTACAGCGACATTAATAAATGGATAAATATAATGAACGTATGTTATAATTAGAGTTACATAGAACTACTACTTTGAAACAGTATAATTAAAATCAATGATAAGATTTTTAAATAATAACATTTCGTTGTAATCAGTATACTCGGCTCGATACATTTTAAGTTAATTAAGTAGAAACTATTTCACTGCTCTTAAATTATGTATATAGGTGACGCTAAAAATCAGGTCAAACGTCAAATTTAAGACCGATAAATGTTATATGTGACTGATGCCCTACTCAATTACCTTAACATTTTGATGGTTACCATGATTCATTTCGATTTTAATACATTCTAACATAATAGCGTCATGCATTATAAGTTCTTTGTTTGCACTTTTGTTGCCTAGCGATCGTATTAGCTTTTCATGAGGTGCAAGGTACAAAGCTCGATATAGACTGTCGTATGTTACTCATAATATATTAAAACTATTATTGCAGATAACTAAAAATTTCAAACTAGACCAATGGTTACTTTGTTGAATACGAGTATGTAAGTATTATCAAAAACCTAAACGTTATGGGACAAAATTTATATGATCAACTATTGGAAAATTTTTTTGTTTATTAACAATAAATCAACCTATACCGTTTTCGATATTTCATGATAATCGATTTACCTACCTTCGGCTTAACCAATACGGTATTATTCGGGAAAATATTCATAATGGATAGGTGAATCAACTACAATTATAAGTTGACGTCGCGACACACTGGCGCCTAACGTGCGCATGTCAAGTTTGATTTCGTGGTAACATTCGACATGCTCTCACTTTGCAATGAAAATTTAATTAATTATTGATGTTTGATATTGTTCTCCGTTCTTACACAAACATTAACATATTGATTAGACAATTTAGAAATTGACATTTATGTATGTTTTCCCTAATACTGGTTCTCAATAATAATACTAGACTATCCATTACAAAGGTTTATTACCTTATGCTATAATCTAGTTGAATTTCTTAATAAAATATTCTTGTTTATAAACTCAAGTTTATGTCTTAATCTGGCGGCTATATTACTAAAGGCAGTTAGTTATATTGGCCGGATATTGAAATAATTTGAGATTTAAGTTTTGAAAAGGGAATAGAGCGCGGAGTTCCGTACCGCAGTGTTATGTAACCGGGCCCCGCTCGATATAGTCAGTACTAGCGGCTGGGATGGGGTATACTGCTAGTATACGTCTGTCTGCCTATGCCTCCCTTTGTTTCCGAATCAAAGGAAATCCGTTCAACGGCAAATTGAAGCATTGAAGTTAATTTTTTTCTATAATAACGCATTTGTAGACAGTGTTTCTCAACTATATCGCATATATCATTTATCGAATATAATTTGAAAAGTATTTTAACATAGCTAAATATCCGTCCAATAATGATAGTTTACCGTGTAAATGAATTTAGTATTAACAATCATTATAACAATCTAATAAACTCTGTTCTATGATGTCCTTTTTTACAAATAATTAGGCATATATTAATGACATCTGGTCTATTACACACTATTATATGTTTAACCTATAATAAATAACAAAGATTTTTATTAACAAGTATTTTTATTATAGTCTCGTAGTTATTTGTTATTTGACTTTAAGAATATTCATACTTTATAAACAATGAAAATATTATCCTTATCTATTGAACAGCTGAGCTTATAGTCTAAAACTATTTAGAACTAAGGTAACCTCTTGCCTGTCGTAAAAAACATCTAAAATTCTTGGCGTTCGTGGATTTTGAAGGACCCTCATGGAATATAAAGTCCGGGGCGGACAACTTATACGAGATTGTCTCGTGTTTGTCGTAGCACAGAGTGGTGCTGAGAAGAACTTTAGACCTCTCTGGGACGTCTACGGTACTAATACCACCTTGTACTGTTACAAAGACTCCTCTGCATTCCGTAGAAATCCTACATGATCATATCTTCCTCACAGATATAAAGTATTATTTGAAGATTTTCTCTTTGATAACAAAGAAGAAAAAAGGTGTGGTCTATTTGCGCAGGTACACTTCGAGGTTGTTGAACATAATGGATTCGTTTGTTGCCGCAGTGTTACGTAACTACGTTCGTATCAATGCCCTGATTAACAAATGCCAATGCTAACTTTATTAGTAGTTTCGATTATCATTTTACGACAACAACGTTTTTCAACCTTTCAAAGGATCGTATTTTTAATTCAAGCAGAAAGAGTAGAAAGTATAATTGATCTTCCTTTATTGATTAATAATTTTAACAGATCAGTAAAAACATTTCTTTTTAAAAGTTTAAAACGTACAAACCATTGACTGTATATTCACCTGATTACCTTCGAAATGATTATCACCAAATCTGCAAAGGCTGTTTTTTTATGTAAGAGAATATGGACGATGCTATGAATATGATAGACATATTCAGAAGTCAGCTAAGAATCGATTTTACAAAATTCCTTCTCCAAAAAAGAGTTGCGGGAGTGTTACAATTAGCAGATCGGGCGGGGAAGAACCAGTTATTTATATTTCCGCTGCAAATTGGAGGATTTTACTAATGAGATTATTTTTGTTCTAGTTACATTTACCCAACTATGGACGAATTGGCCAACCAATTGAATTACGTACTGGCTCATTTCGTACTCAATTCATTCATCGGGTTCGGCGTGGGTGCAGGCGCAAACATACTCGCGAGATTTGCTATTGCTCACCCACAAAAGGTACATTTTAACATTATCCAAATAGTAAATAGCAGTGAATCATATTACTCAGTACGATACACTGCTACTTACTCGTTTAACCAACATCAAATAATCACTATCTTTTCAATTACAATACTTGTTACGGAATAAAGTGGTGATGTTGCAGGTGGATGCTTTAGCCCTGATCAACTGCACCTCGAACCAAGCCGGTTGGATCGAGTGGGCCTACCAGAAGATAAATACCCGCTCTCTGCGATCTCGCGGGATGACTCAGGGTGTCCTGGATTACCTTATGTGGCATCACTTCGGTCGGGTAAGTGTTTTTCAAGATGATATCTCTAAAACCATTGTGCACTTGTTAGAAGAACTATAAAATGTCATCATCATCAAATTATATATTGTATATATGCTTATAACATTGAGAAGCTAACCAAGATTCTAGGCATGACTTTGGTTATTTTTTTTGCATTGGGTGCGCCTTTGTACTATCAACTTTAATGGATGATGAATATGACTATACTCATCAATTCATCATGCTACAGGTAAAAGGTTATCATAATCGTGATTGATTAAAATAAAATCTCGATTAAATATTTTATAAAACTAACAAAACGTGTATTTCTCTAGCGTTGTTTCTCTTCCTTCAACGTGAGTTTTTAATGACATATATCAAAATACATATTGTATCGCAGTTTACCGCCTATGAATGCCAGGACCGACGGTTTATTACACGAATCACAATTCACGATGTGTGTGAACACAGACAGAATTTTGGCAAAATTTCCTTATGCAACGAATGGTCTGCACTGTTTGGACCGAATTCAAATTGACATTGTACCAGTACCATCAAATCTTGCAGCGTTTTCATTTTAAAAGTATATGCAAAAAATGTTTTAAAGATTCTTATTGTTTGTTTCAATGGTTTTCGTTAATTGAACCGCTTATTGTTTTTATTGTATAACAAATAATTACAACGTCTATATATAAACATATAGGTTGTTTGTTTAATTAACTTCAAAGCTAATAATGTAGGTTTTAACATAGTAAAAGCGAATGTGCACCGATGCGTTCCAAACCATGTTAGCTTTGTGTTAACAGTAAACTTGCTATGTAGCGTCGCTAATGGTTGAGTGGCGAGGGGCCCGCGTGTGAGCTTAATTACAATTCCCACCTTTCCATATTACCTTTGTACATCCCAATGAAACTGCACCTTCTAAATTCACACTATTAACGTTATTTAATAAATTTTGAGCGTTTAGTATTTCTGTATTGAGTTTTTGCAGCAACTCGCTCTTACCCCTTAGTACTATTGTTTCCAACAATGCTAGACTTTCAAGCAAAAGCAAAAGCAAAAGCGATTCTAAAGAAATTTATCCCGCATTGCCTCTCGACGTCTAAACGGCAACTAATTATTTGTTTTTGTTTTATGTAGCTTGGCGGCGGCAGTTTTAAATTGAAAGCTTTGCGAATATACGCTTATTAAATTGAATTATCCTGTGTACATTGTTGTTTTGTAAAGCTACATTACTTTGTATTGCACAATAATACGTTTTGACACTACTATAAAAACACACTACTATAAAAAAAAGTTAAGAAAAATTTCTATCATCTTCCAAACACCACTTAGTAATTATGTGACGTTTGAAAACCAACCGAAAATCCATTTTTATTGTGACCCTAACGCTAATTTACAGAAAATAAAATTTTAAAAACATTTTTAATGAGCAGTATGATAAAATTGATATAATTTTCATACATCATGCATTTATATTGTATATAACAGATATTTTATTTTCTACCTTTATTAAAGAAATGTGATAAGAGTGTTGTATGAAATTTGTTTATGTTAGTTAGTACTATTGAGCATTAAGATAGAATTTGGAATTTTAAGGAGAATATTTTGTCGTCAGTTTCCTGAGGAGCGCAACCAGGACATTACCCAAATGTACAAGGCGTACTTCACCCGCAACGTCAACCCGACCAACCTCTCGCTGCTGATGGACGCGTATGTGCGCCGCAACGATCTGAACATCGCGCGCGACGCAACAACCATTCGTGCTCCAGTTCTCAACATCACAGGAGCCTTGTCTCCTCACGTTGACGACACTGTCACTTTTAACGGCCGCCTACAGCCCGCTAACTCAACTTGGATGAAGGTAAGGGCGTCTAGCAACTATTGTTGTTGTAAGCTGACGTATCATTACCATCAGGAGAACGTCTCGCTCATCTCCTCGCTTCGTCGAATAAAAAAACCAATATTATCATCAACTCAATTAATAGTGAATAATCCTATATATCATATTTATCCATATTATGTATTTATCCCAATGTGCTACATTGTTTTAGTTATGATAGTCTTGATATTCCAGATCTCTGATTCTGGCATGGTGCTTGAAGAACAGCCAAACAAGATCTCCGAAGCTTTTCGACTTTTCTTACAGGGCGAGGGTTATGGTAAGTATACGGAATCTCCGTACTCGACAATTAAAAGGAATCTCTATTAAAACAATTTGTTACATTTATAAAATTTAATAATTTTGCATGAAATGTTGCTATTCAAAAAGTAGATAATGGTAATACGCATTGGTCTTGATTGTTCCGTTCTACAGAAGCATTATTTTATTTTCGAGGTACAAGCATGCAAATTGAAAATATTACTCTTTATTATCTAATAGCAATGGCTTATTTTACCTATTTATAATGCTGAATAATATCAACTATGTATTTATGTACAGATTAATGAAGCATGTTTTTATAATATAACTTGTCGCATATAATATTTACTGTAGCAAAATTATAATATGAGCTTTTCTATTATGTGCAAAAACAAAATATTAAAATATGCGCAATGACAGCTACACTTTTAATTATTTTATTATATCTTCAAAATCACTGTGAAATGCAGTTACTGACAAGTTATTTTTTTTCTTTATACTGAAGAGAATAATGTATTGTTTGTACATTTATACTAGATGAAGCCGTAAAGTGTAATGCTAGAATAAACGTAATGCAATACAAGGACATTGGAGAAAAACCGTAAAGGAAACGGGCAAAATGTCTAATGGCATGTGTTTTATACATTTTATAAACTTTTTAATATTAATGGTGACAATGAAAATAATACCTCAACTTCCCAGTAAGTTAATATTCATTTAATCTAATAATGGTAGCAGGAGTTTTTCCAGTAAATACACAAGCATCGTATCTTGTATAAAAACTTTTAAAACATTGCATATCTTTTTTCATATCTAATTTTTTTTTCACTTAAATTTATTATAAAACGAAGAAATTGTGTTATTCTTTTAATTTTCTTATTATGATTATCTGTATAGGCATTAAAACCTAACCATTTATTACGAAATTTCGTTACGAAAAGTACACTGTTTTCCATATTTAATCAATGAAGGCATAATACAGATCTAAAATAATTTAATAATGAATCAATTATAAAACAAAGTAAAATTTTTAAATGATTTCTATATATTATTTTAAGTTTTCAGACAATTTCTGTCAAGATAGTAGTTTTCTTAAAAGATTATGTATGATATGAAGTTTGTTTAGGTTATATCTCATAAAATACGTTTTCATTTCCTCCCTGATTATGTTTCAACCTGGATTTGCGATTGAGTTGAGCTGGGTATGTATATGAACAATATTATCCGTGTTCTTAATAAATAATTTGGTTTAATTGTTTAGATCCAAGTTGTAGTTCTGCTAAAAGGTAGTTATGACATTTAATTCTCTCGTTTTATCTTTTAATTACTTTCTTTTAAATGTGAAATAAATTATAAAAGAAACCATTACCTCATTCATATTTAAACTTATGAATGTGTGCGTTATGACCAGACAGCA
This sequence comes from Troides aeacus, assembly GCA_033220335.2. Taxonomy (NCBI): domain Eukaryota; kingdom Metazoa; phylum Arthropoda; class Insecta; order Lepidoptera; family Papilionidae; genus Troides; species Troides aeacus. The sequence goes on along the minus strand of CM067268.1, from coordinate 7,612,849 downwards.
TCCCATCAGATATGTTTATCGAATACGACTGTGTTATTGTTTTTGTTCGCCAGCTGTTCAGCATCATTCTTAATTAAGATAACTCAGTACTTGATTTTTAGCATATCTTAGGCTAGTGTTTTTGTATAAGTAACCGACCAGGTATAGTGACATTTGTTATCCGAAGGAGCAAGTGTAAGAAATACACTAAGTACCCATTTATTTATCTCTTTTTATTTCGATATCTTTAGCCGTTTTGAATCTGCACAAAGTAGGCGTTCATCAAATAAAAAGTGTCACGAGGCGAAACACAATGCCCTACTAGACCATTTATTGCTATGCTGCTTCTATAAAGTCAGAGTAAGTTTACTTTTGTTCAGTTCATTTATTTCATTTTTGGCTAATGACAAGTATTTCTAAAGTCTAACATTATATTTTGCTATCAAAATAAGAAGTTCTCTAATAAGAACGTACAAAGTTTAACTTATATGAGCCAAGTAATAATTCCATGAACTTTACAGTATCTGTTATTTGCCAAAGATTTTGTTTATTATATTATACCTAGTATACTTAACATTAAAATAATTGTTTTCGCTATTGTTTTTACAAATTAATCTTATAAAAATGCAAGAAAATATTTCAACTTATTAAATTTTTAGCGATTATGTCAGGGGTATAATTCATTGCTGCTAAGCTTTATAGAACAATATGCTGCGGATGTCTTATTCAGTTTCTATTTGATATTTTTATTTAATTAGTATGCTGTACCATTTTTATATATCCCATTGGCATATCAATGATTTATATAGCGCTTTAGATTCTTCGTGCTGTAAATTACTTACAATTTAACGTAAAAGCTAGAGAGCATTGAATACAGTCAATAATTTATTTTCTAAGCATAATCTTATCATAAATTTCCCATTATTAACTATAGTTCACAAGAAGAATTTATGACTCAAACATTATCTTACAACCAAAACCTTAAATATTATTGTTCTAACCATAATGTAATATGTAACAATTTGGTTGTATAAAAATGTCTTTATGTTCTTAAACTATATAGTCAATTATAAAATGTTAGAATACTTTTACGGTTAATTTAACAATGCACTACTTATTAGTGATGTCTCATAGCGTTTACTTCATAATTATTTGACGCTAAAATAAGATCATAAGCGGTTGAATGTTACAGTGGCTCCCCTGTCACCGACGAAGATAGTAGCATTCCGACGGCTATCGGACGCTGGCCGGCGCCGTCCATGTCGCCACTCGCCCGTCATCCGTATTACTGAAAATCCTATTTCAGAAGCCGTGGTCTGCTAAATGCCATCTCACCGCTTCATTCCGCAAAACAATGTCCCTGCAGACCTACTGAGTTATTATGTATTTTGTGATCGATTAATGATGCAACATCTTAATATACTGTTAAACAACTTCATGAAAACATTATAGTACTACGTAAATTATCGGTTTAGTATTGTAGTTACTCATTAAAAAATGTTTGTAGCAACTCTACCAAAAAACGATACATACGACGAATTAGTTGTTTAACGGTATTTAATGTGAAATATTTGCAATTGTTAATCGCGAGATACATAATAACCCAGCTGATCCCCTCCTCGCCCGTCGCCGCACTCTCGGATATGCGTACGCGCAACTTTATTGTAACACAATGTTCATATACCTTAAAATTGATCTTGCACTAATCGCATACTGAATACTATAAGTAATAACTTTATACAACATAAAGTGTTAACATAAAAAATCTAAAGAGTGTAAAACAAAGTTCCGCGTATGCTTATCTAAATGTATGCCGTTGTGTTATATAAATAAAATCGAATTTGTATTGTTCTCATACCTGAATGTATTAACTAATAAACTGAGAGTTAAGTGTACATATCGAGGCAAGACAGCCTTTACTTATAGTGTGAATGTATAATCATCAGTAATGGATGGGTAGTAGCGAGACGGGCGACGCTAGCTTGACTTCGCACGATGGAGTCGTACTGTTGTTATATCATGGTACATCTTTACAAAAAAATTATTAGATACAACACACCTATATAAACTTTACATACATATGTACATTGTATGTTAGCATTTAACATAAAGTATTTTGGTAGAGTAGTGATAACACATTTGACTTATTGTTTATAATAACACATTTAACTATATATGCCTGTACAAGTATTATCCAATTTAGTCGATACATATAGGTAACTGTACAGTGTTACAGTGACTGCTTTAATCTGATGCATAATTTAATTACACGTAAACGCACGTGTACCGGCTAGCTGCGCTAACGATGTTACTAGTATACTGAAATCATTTCGGGAATTCAGGCGTATGATAATGTTTAACCCGAATCATTTAATATAGAAGTTAATTGTGAATGTATTTAGGAGAGCTGCATTGACAAGGTCGCTGGGTGCTATGCTAAGACCAAGATGATTTTTTTTTAATAATTTAACAAATAAAACGTTAATAAAATGCATTTATTTATAAGTGCTACTGTAAGTTTTTATTCAGGGCCTTTATTATGTATCGAATTATTGTATCTAATGTATTTATTATAATGTGGTATTTTTTATTACTAAAATATTATAACTTGCCCGGTTTTTGCTAAGTATATTTCTTTTAGTATGTTATTAGTATTGTATTATTAAATTATTTATTATACTTATTCGTCTATTAAAACGAACTTAGCATATGTTAGTCATCAGTTGAGATAGTATATCGCAAATTGATAACAATGATTTGCATTGTTTTAATTTTTTTTATTATTAGCCCGCAAATAATAAAACTATTCTAGTGTTTTATTTTCATTATGAAGAATATTTTAAATTTCAATATTTCTCTTATATTACACCTGATTTAATTCACGTATTTCGACAGATTGAATAGATTTTATCAATAAAAATTATTGTAATGAAGATTCTTAGTAACTTCGCTGTAATTATATTTATTTATTATCTTCTAAAACTATGAACGAGATGACAGCACGGGAAAAGATGGTATAATATTTGTAGTTAATATAGCGTCGATTTAAATTAGTCTGAGTAGTGAGCAAATTTATAGTTCGCCAAGATATTTGTTTGTCGTTTCTGTAGCTAGGTACTTTTTATTACACTTGGTACTGCGCTACCCAAGATAGCTTGCAACGTCAAACATACAAATTGACTTTCCTTGCATAATTGTAATGCTTTGTAGAAGTATAATGGATGACATTAATGAAATAATTTCTAGAAATTCAAATACCATTAACAAGATAAAAAATCTCGTTTTAGTTTATTATGTTAACACACCTAATTTGTGTACAATGAGTAAGGATCTATTAAAGGTTTTGTAAAGTATTCGTGTTTCATTTCATCACCTTTTATTACTGTGTATTGTGTCCGGTATTTTACATATGAATAGAATGTTATTTTGTTGTTTCAACAACGACATCGTTTGATGTACGTAATTTGCACCAGATTTAACCAAAAGAAATATACATGTACTTTTTATTGCTAGTTAACTGTTACTGTGCCATCAACGTATAGACTGAAGTCCAAAAAAAATATGGTCTTCGCACTAAAACAAACTCTTAAACGAAATGTTTCAACAGTCTTTTTCTTTGCTCAATTTCTCAGCCAATATTTAATATGAATAATTGTGTCAAAACTGCACTGCTAGTTTTATCACTTGTCTTTAAAAGAAATTTAAATATTGATAGTATTATAAGGCAATATTATAACACAATACACGAGTCTTTCATAAAATATAAAGAATCCACAATATAAACACGGCACGACAACACCTAATTCCAACGAAATCGTTCACTTCCTTATATCAATCCTTCTCATTTACGACACGCAAAGATCACACACAATACACCCTTTTTGTGTCCCAATCCAATGTGTGTGATCAATGTGAAGATCATTGGGGGAGCACTATGTCCAGCAGTGGACGTTTAACGGCTAACGATGTACCTACCTATCGTCATGGAGGGTATACATGTCAATTTATACTACATTAAATTTTCCACGTAATCTAGTCGGTTAACTATTCGTAGTAGAAGCCTCTGTCATATAGAAATTAAAGAAATGATGAACTAATCATTCACAAAGTTGCTAACGCGTAACATATATCAACAGCCAGAAGATACCTAGTGCAGGACATGAGCCTAAGAAAAAAATACACCGATCGGACTAACTCTGCCTGCTTGGATTGTTATATCTACAAATAGACTAATACTTAACTAAAATGTCACATGATGAAATCAAAATGAGGCAGCAGATAGTAAAATGTGTTTATCCAAAGTACTCTGGCTTACATATTGACAGCCGTAACATAGCAATGCTGTTACGACAGCAGATATAGCATAGCAGTGGTAAATGTGATAGATGTGTTTTAAAAATCTTTACAACCTCGAAACTCAACGAAATAAAAATTTAATTAAAAACAAACGTGATATTATATAGTTATAGCGAAGTAAGAATACCAAAACTGTAAATAAACAAAAAGTGATATTATAATAACTGAATAAGAAAATGTCAAGAATAGATGCAAAAAAATTTTAATGAGTTTCAGGTCTTTTTTAGATAGAAAAACTCGCGTGAAACGACGGTCTTAGCTCAGGAGAAGAATGAAAGAGTAAACTGGGGAACTGATATATTAGAAGAGCAGAGAGTGAAATATAAGAAAGACTGAAAGATTGGAATGAGTTGCAACTAGAAATAAATAGAAAAGATGGTAAATGATTGGAAAAGCAAAAGCCCTTGACCCACCATTCGCAGAGGATCGATTAAAAAAAAAACATCGATACTCCCCACTTGGCCCCGGATTCGAAGCAGGAATCTTACAAGCCACTTCGCCACAGAAATAGTGGTGGTTAATCTCCAGATTATTACAATAATAAAGATATAAAACAATAGGATAAAAATAAATAACAATTTATTTTTTAAATTTTATTTCAGAATAATACATCAATATTTTTAAGCATACAATGGTTTTTCATGAATTACGCGCGCATTACATCTCGCATATATCTATCATAGGTAACAACAAAGCGACAACCTCCATATCGCTCGATGCAAGAGGCTCCACCTTGAGATTTTCCAAAGCAGACTGTTTGATTAAAGTTAGATTTTTCAAAATAATTGTTTTTAAATATACGTTTAAACTCATACAATTATGTTCACCAATAAGTGTTTTTTACCAGCCAATTGTTTATAATAAAATTACAACTAACATTCACTTCTACAAACAAGGAAACAATGAAGTTGCCATCATAAATATATCGGCAGTTAAGGTGGTTACCATAGATTTTTATTTCAATATGAAATTATGAGACGGCATGTATGGTTCCTTCACAATTAACTTTTAGAATGTTCATTGTAATGTCTATAAGAATACCTTATTATAATAACTTAAAAGGTTACATTTACAGAATCTTATATAAAAAATTCACACTCCTGTCTACAGGAATGCTTGAATAATGTTAATAAAAATATACATTAAAAAAAAAGGTATTATTCTAATTATTTTTTTAACTGGTGGTAAGTCGCGCTTGTACGCGACTGTCTAGGTGGGTACCTCCCTCCACAGCATCTATTTCTGCCGCCACGCAGTAGAATGCAAATATTACTGTGGTCCAGTTTGATGAACTCTGTAGTTGGTGTAATTACTGGGCTAACGAGACTCAAAATCTCATGTCTCAAGGGATGTGCAATGAGCTACTGTGTATAAAATCCTGATTAGCGCCACGTTGCTATGGGCAGGCGTATCAATTGCCATCAGTTGAACGTTCCGCTCGTCTCGGCGTTTCATTTATTAAAAAATAATTATAATTTGAAACTACTATGATTATGATAATAATACAAAACGAACTAATAAAATAAAAATGTTTTCTACCCAGAAATTTAAAGTATTTTGTGAAAATATTTAATTAATTTAATAGGAATGCCAATAACAATTATTATTAAGCAGTTGTTACTAAAGAGTTTAATAAAACGAAATAAAAAATCAGCACTTTTGAGTTCACTTCTGTATTAATTTTTCAGTCTGCTAAGTTCTACTATTTAGAAATATCTAATATTGAAAAAAAAAAACTATTAATATGGATTTATGGAAAATAACATTAACAACTTTTAAAACTTAGCTAACAAAATCTGTACATTAACTTATTTCAAATAATTAAAATAAAGACTTGCCATAAACTTTGGTACAGATTCAGCATAACACTGTATCTATGCATCGGGTAGGATTACTGAGAAATAAACATTCTTAAGTATTAATAAAAATAATGAAAACCCTGAAGGAATATGAAAACTTACCTCATATTTATTGCATAACCTATGTAGTTTCGTATGTATGTTGTATATATAAACAAGTTAGTGATGCAAAAATACAATAAGCAGAATACATATGATCAATATCAAAACAATGGCGATTATAATCTTCCTCTTCCGCAACTTGTTCTAAAAAAAAATTGATTTATAAACATTTACGAAAATTTTACTTATTACAACTAAATGTTCATCGAAAACAAAGTACAGTACTAAAACTTAAAAATTAGAACGAAATGAATAAGTAACACCTAGCTCAATAACCAGAACTATCTGTTGAACAGTAGATTGACAACAGACAGACTGTTCTAAAAACAAACACAAACATTTTGCTAACCCTCAAACATCTAGATTGCCAATACCCGTAATTCACAAACATACATCATTATCATGTGACCTGCTAAACATAAGTCTGATTCAAGGATCTTTACCCTAATCTAGCAAAGCAGAACATTTGCATACTTTAGCCACCTTGAATCTAATAAAATTATATATCTTGATGATAAATAACATAATAGCGTGTTTTATACCTTATAAGTTGCTGCCTGTCTTAACTCCTGAACACCACTGTCAACATTGTGCACCACATTGTCTATATTGGATTCTATGGAATCCACTAATCCACCCTGATCATGAATCATAGTTCCCAATTGCTTGTATATTTGGTTCACATCTGTTATATCACTCTGGAAATAAATAATTGGAGCAGGTTAACCTTTTAAAGATATGATTAGATGACATTGTTTAAGAGGTATTATAGTTCACATAAGTTTAGATCTTTATATAATTAGTTATATTCATAATTCAATTACAAACAAATAGTACATATTTTATATATATTGCAGATTACAAAAATACAAGTATGTCGTATAATTCTGGTTGACCTGAGACATACATGTCACAATGTCAGGTACATGTCTTAGTATACAAATCAACTTATGATGTTATTAAACAATGACCAAAAATAGTGATAAAATATTAGCGCAATTGAATCAATAATTATGAAAATTTGTTTTTTTTTTTAAGAAATCATTGTTGCTTTAAGAAAAATCTAAGTGTAAAATTTTAATACAGATTGTTGATCATTTACTTTCTCATTAATTCCAATTATAAATAGTATGTTACTACAATACTTACCTCAAGTTGTTGTATATCTCTTTCTCGAGCTTCTAGCTCTTGGAGCTCCTGTTCAGTTTCCATAATTTGTTTTTGTTTTTGAAGGGTAACATCTCCCAATTCTACCCAATGATCCGTGTTATTACCTAGCCATGCAAAATTTTGGTTATATTATTGCTAATATACTTCAAGAATTGAAAAGCAAAGGCCCTAAGAATAGTTAATTTTTTGTAGATAAATCAGGATACTAATTAAATTACGTTTTTACTTAATTCTCAAAAGGAGGTAATAGACAAAATTATAATAATATTTTTTATAAAAATTAAAAATATATTAAGTAAAATAACAAATGTGATTAGTAACAGCAAAAACACTGATAAGTGACTGGCGCAACACAACATCAAAGTTTCTATTATAATAGCCTGTTAATTAAACACAACAGGCAGTAACACTGATAACAAACATTATAGATGTTGATAGGTCTAAAGCAAATCTATGTGAATAACATTCCTTTATTTATTAAACAAGGGACATAAGAACTATGAAGCATTCTGAACACCTCTAATATTCTTCAAAAGCTCTAACAAAGTTTTACTAAACATTAAGAACTGCAGTTTTCTTGAAGTCAATATAAGTAGTAGTTTTTTTGTTTCCATGTGTATAATCATTGGACCAATATATATCAGTATACTAATGAATACATAGAAATGTAATAAATTATTTATAATAGAAAATGCACTACAGTAAATCTTATAATAAGGAGACATAATACACTTACTGTTAACAGAACCTATGGCACCTATATTCATAGAATGAGCCTTAACCTTCCTCACATCATACTTTGTTTTTTCTACAGCAGCTCTTTGAGTGGCCTGTAGATAAACTCAAATTATTTTTATTTACCTAAAATAAACCTAACATCTTAACACACCTATTTTACTTAACTTAGAACAAATGTTTGTTTTAATGTACTCTTGTAGAAGTAATGAATTCTCATAGTTAATAAATTGTTATTAATCCTCCCTACCACCATTTATCAACCAACAAAATAGTTTAAAAAAAAGATTGGTAGATAAGCTTAAGAAATTATATCTGTAACATTTGTTTTAGAAAGATTAAATAGAATATTTCATGATTATGTTATAGAATATAGGACATTCGATCAGCCCTGAAATAAACTAGTATTTGCTTAGTGTGGAAAAATCCATGTACAGAGAGCACTGAAACTTCCTTGCAGAAAACAAATAATATTTTTGTGGACTCAACTTTAAAAAATACACACACCATTTGCCAACATAAGATCACTATGTAAATGTTAAATCTTAAATTTTGCTAAAATTTGTCACTGATCTAGAATCAGCAATTACGACTTTCACAAAAACTGCTTACCTTTTCAGGAAAACTAATCCAAAATAAAACAATTACCTGGAATGCATTAAGTGTCTTTATATAATCATCACTAAGGCAATCACGGTCTTCTTTCTGTGCAGGATCCTCTAGCTGCAACTTCATCAACTCAATAAGCATGGAAGATGTGTCCTTCACCAGCCTTTGTGTGTATTTTTGGATATGACGCCTTTATAACAAAAACATATATATATATAAATGCAGATCTCTATAAAATCAAAGGCACAAGTCATGTAACACTATTTAGGTCAATAAAGTTGTAAATAAAAATAAATTAGAAAAATCTTTATTTTCAACTTTTATCACTACATATATGTGATGAATCTTTTTCTAACAAACTCAACATAACAAATGTTAGCACTGCACAATCAATATTTTATTACAATTCTCAGCTACAAGGTAATTTTTTATTGTGTTCAATATTTCATTACATAAATATTATAACCAATATTACATTGTGATATATTTTAAAGAATGTTGTTACTATAGAATGAAATAAATCACAATCACAACTGATTTATGTTTCTCTCTACTACCATAGACTATTATAACATACATATTTTCAAAGGTTTCAAGGATTCAAGAATCAAATAATGTAAGTTAAAATGTAATTAATATTTAATGTACTGTACTTACAACTGATTTCTAAGTTCTGGAGAATCTTGAGGTGTTAGAAGCTGATTAACCAACTTTGACATTGATAATCCTAAAAATATGATTCGAATTAAAAAAAATATTTCAGACAAATGTGTTATACCAAGCCAATTTAAAGCAGGTTTTGGAATAATTAAAACAGTATGTTCTACTGTAAGAAAAAATAATATTAAAACTCCTTATTCTCACCATTCTGAGAAATTTTCTTTGTGTTACTTGCAATCTTTTGTGATAATTGCTCAAAGTTATCGGCTTCCTGACAAGTAACACTCGAACATGATGGCTCCATCCTATATGTAACAGGTAAAAAAATTATTTTGACGAACAGTATACTGTTGATGGTCAGAAGAAATTTTAGTTTTTTATTAGAAATTATTCCTTCTTGAGTCGCCTTTTACTATAGACATAAGAAATAGAAGAAATAAACTAAAACTTTTCGTTCACCGATGAGTCTTACAACACTAATTAATGTTTAAATTATTTAAATACCTTGCACAATAAAATCTGATTACAATGACGTTCACTAACACAATTTAATCGCATAAAATTTGTAACAATGACAATACCCAATGAAATCGGTAAATTTCGACTAAGTTTAATCAAAATCATACTATTCCCCGTAGGTGGAGAGAAATATAATGATGACTCATTGGACGTATCATTGAGACAGGTAAAGATAACAAATCATACAGCCCATCTGTAAATTTATTTCATACTTAAATATTTTTTGTCTCTCTCAGAGCTTGTTCTATTTTAATTTTAATATATTAAACAGCTACATTTTTATATGACAAACAGTTACATTTATTTAATATAATCAGTTTTCATATTTTCTGTATAGTTCTTAATACACAGTTGTACAGATTCATTAAAGTATTGTTTACTAATACGTTACATTTTTATAAATTTGCATTAATTCTACTTACTTTATTGGACACCGATACCGATAAAAACAGTAAAGAAAATAGGTTCCCGAGGTCGATGTATTTTTTTACGATAATTATAATTTCTTGTATATTTATTTTAGGTAATATTTTCTGGAGGTCGAAACATACGGGAATCTATTTTGTATTATAAAACAATATGGCTTTCAGAATATGGAATATCTGCAAACCATATCTAACTTCTCAATAGAAGTGGCCTTTGTCCAGCAGTGGACGTCGTTCGGCTGATTGGATTGGATTGGAATAGTAGTAACAATACATTAGTATTGTTACTTCTGCGTATATTTGCGATTACCACCCTTACATGACCATAACATACGGTACGGTACTATTGTTATTGAATGAATTAAAAAAAACTACGAAAATATATAAAGCAGCATGATTCTAGATTATTGCGAGAAAGAAATAGAGAGGATGAAAGTCTTGGCAGAAATGTAAGATTCGCTCATTCGAGAAAAGTGCTGCAGATTGTGTGACTTATATAAGAATTTTAGGGTACACCACTTTTTATTATTTTATTCATCTTTTGAACATCCCTGTGGACGTGTAATGTCGACATTTTATTCATCATCATCACTCGATAGACACTCACACTTTATTCGACAACAAATAATATTTCCAAATTCCACCAATTTAACCTGTTTAACTCTCTTGAAATCATGCAGTTGTAATATATAATAACGTAGTCTGTTCCGTCGAGTATAATCCAGACAGACCAAAGCGACTAATGGTTAATACTAAAAAGTCATTATATTTTTTTCTTGTATTATGGACAAAACATTCTCATTTCCACATGAATATAAAAAAAAACTTAATAAAAATTAAATATTCACGTAAGATTTTTTAGTATATTTCATCCTTTTTAATACATTTAAACATAACACAATTGTACAATAAAATAATTATATTATTAAATTCGTAATAAACTCGCGATATTATATACAACAAAATTTAAGTTATATTAATATTACAATTTTTTTTCTCTTTTGTTCTGGATCATATTGCAACTGGCTGGAAAGCATATAGTCTAATTACTTATCTTTACGAAAAAAAAAACCATTTCCCGCGCGAAAAGAAAGCACTTAGGTCTAATTAATTTTGCTGACCAGTGTTTTAATTTGCGTATAAATCAAATATATACAAGAAGCAAGGTTATATTGGCAAGTATAAATTTTCTGTGCATAACACTGAAATATTAATTATTCTATAAGTATGGGAGACAAAAAGCTATAAAATTCCAATCCAATCCAATCAGCCGGAAGACGTCCACTGCTGGACAAAGGCCTCTCCCAAAGATTTCCACTTAGACCGGTCCTGGGCCACCCGCATCCAATGGTTGCCAGCGACCTTGACCAGGTCGTCGGTCCACCTTGTGGGGAGTCTGCCCACGCTACGTCTTCCGGTACGTGGCCGCCACTCGAGAACCTTTCTGCCCCAACGGCCGTCGGTTCTGCGAGCTATGTGCCCTGCCCATTGCCACTTTGCGACGGCGACCCTTCGAGCTATATCGGTGACCTTGGTTCTCCTGCGGATCTCCTCATTTCTGATTCGATCTCGCAGGGAAACTCCGAGCATAGCTCGCTCCATCGCCCTCTCGGCAATCTTAAGCTTGCGGACAAGGCCCACAGTAAGCGGCCACGTCTCTGCTCCGTATGTCATCGCTGGCAACACACACTGATCAAAGACTTTTGTCTTGAGACCCTGCGGTATATTGGACGAGAAGAAATGTCTTAGCTTCCCGAATGCTGTCCATCCGAGTTGGATTCGACGAGAGATCTCTTTCTTGAAGTTGGACCTACCTAGTTGGATTGTATGTCCGAGGTAGACATATCTATCAACAACTTCAAGTGTAGAGCTTCCAACTGTTATTGGAGTGGGTACAATATAGACATTTGCCATGATTTTGGTCTTGTCCATATTCATTTTGTGAAACTCTACAAAGATCATCGAGCATTGTGTTGATGTCCTCCATGGTCTTAGCCAAAACCACGATATCGTCGGCAAATCTAAGGTGCGTGATGTACTCGCCGTTGATATTGATGCCATATCCTCTCCAATCCAGAAGCTTGAAGACATCTTCCAATGCAGCGGTGAACAGTTTCGGAGATATGATGTCTCCCTGTCTTACTCCACGCTGCAATCGGATCGGTTTCGAGCTCTGGTCTTCGAGGCGGACTGACATGGTGGCGTTCTCGTACAAGCACCTTAGAACATCGACGTACCGGTGGTCTATTTGGCACCGTTGGAGGGCCTGCAACACGACCCATATCTCAATCGAATCGAAGGCTTTCTCATAGTCCACAAACGCTAAGCATAGGGGCTGGTTATACTCATGGGACTTCTGTATAACCTGCCGCAGCGTATGAATGTGGTCTATGGTGCTGTAGCCTTTACGGAATCCAGCTTGTTCGGGAGGCTGGAAGTCGTCGAGCCTGATTGTGAGACGATTCGTGATGACTCTGGAAAACAACTTGTAGACATGACTTAAAAGTGAGATGGGTCTATAATTCTTCAACTGGGTTTTATCTCCCTTCTTGAAGAAAAGCACCACCACACCTCCGTGCCATGCCCGAGGCGATCGGCCTTCTAGTATGACGGAATTGAACAACTTCTGTAGGACTTCGAGGATCGGCTTTCCACCAGCTCTCACAAGTTCAGCTGTTATTTCGTCATCACCGGGTGCCCTGTTGCCTTTAAGCTGATTCAGAGCCACACTAATCTCGTGTAGGCTGACAACCGGGATATCTTCAGAGTAGTGTCGGGCTAGACTAGCTCTTGGATCTGATGCTAGTCCACCAGGAGAACATGTAGTCGTGTACAGCTGTCCATAGAACCGCTCAATCTCCTCCAGAACCTCGGCCCTTGATGATACGATCCTGCCGTACTCTGTCTTCAGCCACGTCAACCGGCTTTGCCCGATAGACAGATCTCGTGCGAATACTTTAGAGCCTTTGTTCCGCTCTATTGCCTCTTTAACTCTGTCAGTATTAAATCGGCGTATGTCGCGAGTCAGAGACTTAGAGACCTGCCTATTCAGCTGCCGATATTTGGTAGCATCTTCAGGAGACTTCAGGACCAGTTCTCGTCTTTCGGTCATGAGGTTTAATGTGTGGTCAGAGATCGGCTTCTTCTTTCTGGAACGGGGGACTTTAAAAATCTTAAGTCCTGCCGTACGGACAGCATCTACGAACCTGGTGTTGTAATCGTCCACATCAATGCACTCGCCTAAGGATGCAAAGCGATTTCGTAGTTCAAGCTGAAAGCTCTCGGGGTTTTGGAGTTGGATGGGTGCTGGCCGGAGCGTGGACTTCACCAGTCGAAATCGTTCGAGCTTTGTTGATATTCAAGATGCCTCTCACGATTCGGTGATCGCTGCCCATTTTTAGAGCATTGATCATTGAGACATCCTTGAATATCTGCCTCTTCGTCGACATGATGAAGTCTATCTCATTTTTAGTGGGTCCATCAGGACTAATCCACGTCCACTTACGGCTGGCCCGCTTCTTGAAGAAGGAGTTCATTATATAGAGGCCCTCCTCCATGAAGTCGGCGAGCATTTGACCTCGTGGATTTCTCTGTCCATATCCAAATTGCCCCACTTTCAGTTCTCCACTACTTCGCTGCCCTAGTTTTGCATTAAAGTCTCCCATGACAACGGTGTACTGAGTTTTGGAACTGTATATGGCTTTAGAAATATCCTCATACACAGTTACCACCTCGTCATCAGAGTGTGACGTAGTCGGTGCGTATACCTGTATGACCTTCAGCGAGTAACGCTTGGTAACTCTGAGTATCAGGTACGCTACCCTTGCTGACACACTAACGATGTCGACAACGTTATTCACAACAGACTTGCGGACGATAAACCCGACGCCACCCTGGGACTGCTGGTCGCACTCCCGGAAATAGAGCAGGTTGCCTGATTTAAGAGTTATCGTGTCCTCCCCCTTTCTTCGGACTTCGGATAACCCTACTATTTCCCATCTTAACCTGCCCAATTCCTTCTCCAGCTCAATTATCTTCTCGTCGGTCCGCAGTGTACGCGTGTTGAGTGTTGCCAGGGCCAGATGTTGTTGGTTTTGGTAGCTTTGACGCTTCCGGAGATTCTTCGCACCCCTTGCCCCGCCGTTACCGTGACCGCTACCGTAGCCAGGAATAGCGGGGCCGCCGGGGACTAGGGGCCGGTTTTTATTTTGGGATCTCATCATAAGGGGGGAATTGCCATAATCGCCACGCTTGGCAGGCGGCTTGGCGATCGCAGTTACGGAGGCCCTATCGTGAAACGCTGCTGCCCATCCTACGTCCGGGATTTCCCTCCGCTTCCTTGGATGGATATACCGCCATCGTTCGGTTGACTGATTGCATTTGATGAAGTGTAAATGTACTCAATAGTCATATACACTTCAGCAAATGGGCGGTGGGGTCGTCACTTCCCGACGCCGGGAATATAAAATTCAATACATCATATTGTTACGGAGAATTTTTATTACTAAGCTTTTAATTGTTAGGGCCAACAGTATTATTAATTATTCTTGAATTGATGAAATTAGGTTCTTATTAAAATTACACTGTTCAATTTTAATTTATAATCCGTTTCAATTCTTAAACAAAAAGTAACTAATTTAACGTATTATGTAATATATGAGAAAGTGTTACGTAATACTTTAAGGAAACTGTGATTCACTCGCAGTGTAATTTTCATGAAGAATGATGAAATCAAAATTTTCTACAACGTAGATTTTTTTTTTGGACTCAGTGATGAATCATTTCTGCTACAAGGGCTAAAACCGAAGTATTAGACTTTTCTAGATTTTTAATTATGTAAATATTTATTTGTACAGGATAGAACAATACCGCGATTAATTTGGTGGTTGATTTCTACAGTTAATGTCACTTAGCCGTATTATTTTTTTATCAAATTTGTATTTGACTAATCGGTGTATCATCTTTAGAGATAATTTGAGTGCAGAAGTGGTCCTCTATGGGGTTAAGACGATGATGTTGATGTGTGAAATTAAATTAATGATTTTATATTCTCGTTTTTTGCCTTTAACCTGCATAGTGTCGTTTATTTTGACAACTTTGACATTTTAACTATTTGTCAGCGAAAATATTCGACTCTATGTATTTACTCATGATTGCAATGATTTTACGAAGCTCATTAATTATTTCTGAACTTTTAAAAATACTAGTATTTCATTTTTTTATTAGTATATTATTTTTCAGTTAATTGTACTTTTATATCATTCTTACACAAGTAATACAATTAAATACTGATTAAATTTTTTCCCTGGTTTAAACTTATGTTCTCGATTAACCTATGTAAAAAAACAAGCTTTTTAATTTAGTAGTTATAACACTAATTTATTACAATTACCAATTAAATTGCTTCACTTCAACGTTGCGACCCAATTTATCGTCAGAATTTTGCGCCTACATATTAATCTGCTGTTCATCAGTGATCTCTTGTACTTGAGTGGAAAATACACATTGGCAAGTCCAGCGTGGACGATGGACAGGAAAGATGACAAAAAGCATTAATTTTTTAATCTTGAATTTTTTATTTTAAAAAAAAGTCAAATGCATATCCTCGTGATATCATTTAGTCGTCAGGATTTCACTACGACCACATCAAATCCTTTGTGCCATAAAACGATTCTTTCTTTTTCATATGTCTATAGCTTTTTCTCTTTAATGAAGTCGTGTCTGGGAAGCTTTAATTTTTATGTTCTGTTGTCTATGATAACATTTATAGTTAAAGGTTATATATATAACACGTATACAATTTACATCCTCAATTGTGCATTATATATTTGTCTGTGTCCGTTTAAACATATTTTGACTTAGAAAGTCGTAATATATTTTTTGGAATATTATGTGATGATAGGTTAACAAATAATTTTAAAGAGTACAAATAAAATAAAAATGTGCCTAAGTAGTGATAGATTCATATGATTGGATATTTGATTGATCATCAGTATAGGACATTGAAAAATGTCTTTGTTGTCGACAGCGATCTACAACGTCCATTGAATAAAGCGTACAACTAGGATATTTTATAATTGTAAATCATCAAGTATGGTTAACCTTTTGACTGGTTTTAACATTCAGTATAACGTAAATAGTGTTGTTCATATTATTACTTGATAATTCTCTACACTTCTCCAGTCGGCAGTATCTTAAGTAATACGATATGGATCCATCCAAGTTTTTACCGTACTCACCTCCTAATGGGCTACCACAAGAGTCGAAATTGGCAACATACATGGTAAGACATTTATGTTATTTTATATTTGTGAACAACATAATGCTTACTAATTATTTAAACATTTCAGAACCATTCCACGCCAACATCTACTTTGAACCAAACCATGGCTAATCTGAAGCTTGAATCTTCTCCGCCTGCACCAAGAAAGGTAAAATATAAATGAGGAAAATTCAACTGAAAATTTTTGATAATTGTCTGTAACATAACCTTAAGGTACTATTGTCAATAAATAGCAATTAATGATTAATGTATGAGCAGGAATTTGAAGTTGGTGACAAATCTTTTCTAAACAAAATTTTTGTGAAATATCTTGTTGTCAATGTGCTGTATTTTGTTTGTTTTGAAACAACATTTTTCATATTCCCTGTGAAATATAATACTTGAATAATTCAGTGTAAAAGTGTAAATTAAGTTTATATTTTTTTAAATGGATATAAGTAATTTCTATAATAATAGCAAATAGCTAAATTCTATTTATTCAATAAACACCATTAAGAAATATATATATTTTTAGGTACTGATAAATGAATTTATTCCCATGAACTACTACACAGCTACAAATATAGTTAATGAATCGCCAAGAAGCTCACCACCAACGGCTTTATATAATATCACAAATTCCCAAGTCCATCAGGTAAAATGGAGCATTTAATGTTTTTTATAATATAAAAGCTTTATCTGATTTAGTTAATTATTATTGGGCATATCTTTTTATTATATTTTAGCCAATTTTGTTCAACACATGTAAAGTTAATGTTCATTAAGTACCAAAAATTTTTTTACAGGAAAATGTTGGTGGCACAACATACTTTTATCCCACAAATGATAGCCTAAACTCATCTGGAGGATTAAATTCATCGGTTTCATTGGGTATGTCCACAATAATTTTACTATATCCTGGGTGTAAATTATATTGTCTTATAATAACATAAAGAGAATATTAATATTGGTGACACATATTTATATCCTACAAATGATAGCCTAAACTCATCTGGAGGATTAAATTCATCTGCTTCATTGAGTATGTCCACAATAGTTTTACTATATCCTGGGTATAAAATATATTGTCTTATAATAACATAAAAAGAATATTACTTTAACATTTATGTATGAAAACAAAAATTTAGTTAAACAGTGGACTGTTTAAAATCTGGACTTGAAATTTTCTATATCAATTTTTATTTCATTTAGTTAGGCAACAAGATGAATCTGATGTTCACCTTGTTGCCTAACTGAATGTTAACCGGTAAGTGTCTGTAACACCTGCAAATAACAATGTGATGTTGGTTAGAATGATATACACTGCACCGCATTGTGCTTGTCGCCTGAGCCATAAGATGTTGAATCTCCTTACCCCAATAATTATTATATATTAGCTACAGTCCCTTTCTAACTGGAACATAGTATAGTAATGTTTGCACACTAACATTTGGCGATAAACACACACCGCTTACACGAAGTACACCCGCGATCGTGGGCGATCCTCACCGCCCAGAGATTCCGATACAGGCGAAGGTAGTCGGGGAACGAGTCTGCGCCCGGCCTGGACGACCAAGTAGAGTCGCCGGAAAAACTACAGAACCTGACACACAATGTGAAAATTCGCCATCGAAACTACACTCGACATAGTATACTTTAGTTTTAAAAAAAACTACAGGCCGTGGATCCGGGTCCACGAACCCAGTGTCAGATGTGCCACAATGGTTTGCAGCCCGACCATCATCAAGAATCTAGGAGTGTTATAAGGCAATTCTAATCCTTTTTTAATATGTGGCTAAAGAACTACGAATATTTATAATTTTTAAATCAAATTAATGGCGCGACTTACGTGTTAAACGTCTCTTGATGGTTAGCGTACTTTCATCCTTAACCGCTCTTCATAAAAATAGTCCAACGGAGTCGGTACACAGCTCGGAAGCGACCAGGTTGCTTCACAATTTCAATTGATTGTTCGATTATGTAAACGATGCGCAAAAGGCCGATTGTTATGTCGGCTCTTAGATATATGTCTCTGTCCTATTAAAATCAAAAGTCGTGCATGTCATTCTCTTCAATTTTTGACAACTTGTTGAGCATGGCAGCATTTTCCCTTGACTATAATAAAATGAAGAAAGTTAAAAGAAGAATTGGAGAATAATTAGTTCATGAGTACATATGCATCACTAATGTGACATATGTATTCTTGCGTCCGTTTATTTTCACATCGGAGACAATCCTCCAATGTAAAAATGAACTTCTGTAAAGATGATTTTTCGATAAAAAAAATCTCATTTTCATCCTATTAAGCGAACCAAAAGCGTATCGGATGATCGTGGCGTTTCAGTTCTTAAGCTAATTGAAATTTATAGGCCATCATACCGAGATTTTAATGCAAAATTGTTCAAAAAGAAGTGTGGGAAATGTTCATGTCTCAAACACATTCTGAGCAACAGCAGCAATGTTTTCGACGTAAAGCACTAGATGAGAACGTTCAATTTGTATGAAATTTCGTAAATTCGCTTCATAAATTGGTGCACGAACTGTGTTGAACACTCCTCATTTTTTGTTAATTTTCTTATTAAATTTCTTACAGTTTGAGTAGAAGACTCGCCACTTTGAAGTAAGTTTTCAATATTACCCCACTTTGTTAGAGTGTAGAGCGATCCATTTCTTAAATTTAAAACAGAAAACTAACCTAACACATTCATATCATCTTAACTTTTAACCCTGAATAAGCGATAGTTCAAATTCTAATTTCTAGATGGCCCAAACATTAGTTTCAATAATAAACGGAATTAATATTTTCACTTTTGGAACTTTTGTCAAGGATATAGTCAAGGCCACTACACTGGCAAAGTGCAGATTAGTGGATATCTTAGGTCCAGAAAAGCTGTAGTTCTTGGAACATTTCAATTTTACATATAGTTTTCATTTACTGAAAACTTAAGCGTAGTGGGGATCAAACCTGTGCTCCTCAGTATGTATAGCACTCGGCAACTCACAAATTAATCGAATCCAACGTCCCATATTCAAATTCAAATAAAACCTTTACTTTAAAACTAAAACATAAATTTGTTTTAATATTTTTTTTATTAACATGATGCAGATATTAATCTGTCAGTATGTTTCCTTCAGAGGACACAGGCAGGTTATATCTGATTTGCGTTGACTAAAACCATCATAATATTCCTAATTTTCATTCTTTTACACTGTGACTGTGAACATCTTATGTGTATGCATCTGCGAACCAACCAGTGCTAACCATATCATGCAGTCTTTTATCAATGGCTCTTCCTCATCAAATAAGCTGTGCTCAAACATTCCGTCCACAATGGTACTCAACATTACCATTTGTATTCCACTGCTGCCTCCCTAAATGACTTTCTCTTAGATCATTGTTGCTGGCCAGATGACGGCTCTTCAGCATAATCATCATGGCAAAGCAGTCATAATAGCATAATTTAAATTTGTTCGAACATGGTAATCTCTTTTGACAGTAATAGATTCTCTATGTTTCTTGTTCTATTAATTTTTATGTGCTACTATTGCTACCCAAATATGTAATAGAATTTGTTCAAAAAGAATTAGGTATAGCGTTTTAGGAAAATATCCTAAAGAATTTTATCATTTCTTTAGACACATGTATGTGCATATATGTATTCTAAAATGTCATTTTTTTATAGACGAGGAAAAGCTACACTTTTTACTGAGGTACAAAATACAGCAATAGTATAAAATTCCTTTATGCAATACATGTGTTATGTATAGCTGAGGCTTATCTAATTAACAATACAATGAAGATTTTCAATATTCACATATTTTCTTTTGCAATATTACTTTATTTTCGGCTATTAAACATGTGTAAGTTTGTCTTTCTTTCCAGTTGGTGCAGAATCATCTATGGGTGTAAATATTGGTCCAGGTGGGGCCTCTCCATATCGCCCACAAATGTATCCAGTAACACCACCACCACATATGGTTCCCAAGCCTAGTATGTACTGATTTTGTTTCTATGATGGTTTATATATGTAACTACACTATGGCAACTTTTAACTTTTGCTCTTGTAACAACTATAGCTTTTTAAGCTTAATAAGTTTAAAACTGCATTGCCTTTGTAAGTTTAACATAATGAGGTGATTGTGTTGTGTTTATGTTAATTGATTGCATTTTATTCTTAAAGTATGTGTATAAAGCAACTATTAATATTGAAGGTTCCAGCTTTGCTCTCAGTGGGTACTACATATCATTTTACAATAAGTTGAAAGTTTGATCTCACCAAGTTGAGGTATTCATATAAATTGGAATTATTTGAATGCCATTGATTACCTTATTATTGTATATAATGTTATATTATTATTACCTATGGCTATTAAACTGCTTTGCATTTTAGTTGGTGCAATATCATCCATGGGTGCGAATTTTGGTCCACATGCAGTCTATCGATATGGATCACCTATATTACACTCCTTTTACCCGCCTTCTAGGGTCCCTTATGTTCCTGCATGTATGTACCTGCTGTCACTCTTTCCTCCAATTCATAATTGTTTAAAAGCTTTGTTGCTTTAGCTTACATTCACAAGTTACAAAACCCATTAGTCTAAATTATATGTCTGATCTACATATCTTTGGGGTGGGCCTGTGTCCAGTAGTGGATGTTTATATAAAGACAAGTGTAAGTGAGAATACGTTCAGCAGTGAATAACATTTGGCTGAAATGATGATACAGAGACAATATTTAGTCGAAAGGACAAAAAGTTGAGATAAATAGGCCTTAGTAGTACGTTTTTCAACGTTGAAAGGTCCAGTTAATGTAATAAATAATACAACAGTTTTCCTTGCTTTGCGACGTATTTATACTTTGCTAATTTAAAATTGCTTGCTATGGCGCTATCCTAAACAAACCACATTATTGTTTTTTTTTATTGAGCTTGCGATTATGCTGTCAAATATAGAACTTGTCCTTTTGAAATTTTTTATCGGGATTTTGGTCCTTCAATAAACAATTGGACAATGTCTATATATATTCTGTTATATATAAATAGCATGTGTTGGCTACTTTTGCAACTGTGTACAACACAAACTTCTAATAATTACAATTCTTTCATAAAATTAAATTATGTTCAGCAATTCTTTATTTAATAATTATAAGTGTATTGATTAATTATTAAAGATTATTGTACTTAATGAACTGTATTTATTTTAGTCGGTGCCGAGTCTAGTCTTGGCGTAAATGTTGGCGCAAGCGCAGCTTCTCCATTTGGTACGCAAATGTACCCCGCTATCCCACCTCACATGGGTCCCATGGTCCCCAAACCTAGTACGTACTTACTTTCACCAAAATCTACAATTTCACAATAAGTCTGTGGGCTATAGTTATATATGTCCATATAGTAGAATTTAGTTGTACGTTAAAGACATTCTATTAAGCCATAGCAATATTGTATTTTTGTTTATGCATGCTTCATGATTTTTTTCCCTTCTAATTCTAGTTGGTGCAGAGTCTGGTATGACTGTAAATGTTGGCCGGAATCTAGGTACTCCATTTGGAATACAAATGTATTCAGCTCCGCAGCCTCACATAATCGCTAAACCTGGTATGTTTACTCTCTACTGCCAGTCTCCATGTGAACTAGGCAGACTTTATTGTGTTCTCTTTGATAACCTTTAATAATATAATCAATGACAAATATGAAAATATATTTCTAATAATGAGTAGTGAAAGCATCAAAAGGATGACATGAACATAACTTTTAACTGGTGGAAGTGATATGCTTTATCAAATTGAAAAGGCCTGCTTTATTTAATTAAATAGTACCACAGTGCTTATCAACAGGAGATTTCCTTGATTGTAAGTGATATGCATGCATATAACAATGTGACGTTAGTTAGGATGGTATATACTGTATCACATTGCGCACGTCGTCTGGATCATAAGATGTACACTGATGGAACACTATCTGCAGCGCCCTTCAAACCGGAACACAGTAATGTTTAAATATTATTGTTTGGCGGTAGAAAGAGGTGCTGCTGCGAGATACCACACACCTAAACGATCTCCAGTAACAGAGACATTCCACTAGTGAAACACTTTATTACTTCTTTTTATTAGACAATTTTTTTAAGAATTAAAAACATGTTTATTAGTATTAGCTTATTACATCTTTTTTTATTCTAGTTGGTGCAGAATCCTGTCTGGCCCCTGCATATGGGCCGCAAATGTATCCACCCGCCCAAACTCACATGGGCCTAATGGTCCCCAAGCCTGGTATATACATGCATTTACTTCATCAATATATTTTTTAACTGCTTTGTTAGCCTAGAAACTAAACACTTAAGACACAGTTCCCCAGTTTGAATTTGAGAATATATGAATTTTAATTCATAGTAAGGTTTTACAAACCCAACAGTCTATCCATGCAAATTTAATTAATGAATATTTAAAATTTTTGCTTTTATAAATTATATCCAACTCTATTAAAAGTAGTAGAAACAAAACCTGTCTTGCAAACAAAGTCTCTGATCATGTCGGAGGATAATTATCTTGTCAGGATAACACCTGACGAATTAAAAAAAAAAAAACCCAACAGTTTAGCTTCCACTGTTGGACATTGGCATGGGAGATCTGAAGTATTTTAGGCTAGTACAATTTACCATACATGGTCTTAATGTCGCTTATCACTATTTAAAATCAGCTTCTTTGACCTTATTGCAGATATTTCTTTTCAAATATATAGACTAATGCTTCATCATGATCCTCCTTGGTGGTAAGCAACAACGTAGTCTGATCGTAAATGGCATTTGCCTAGAAGTAGGCTATTCACTCTTCTCTTAAGTATTCCAAAGTCATAATTGGATGGAAATACTGTTGTGGATAGGACATTCTCTTTGTAAAACTTACACTTACCCTATTTTACTTTGACTTTACTTCCCAAAATATCTTGCCTATTTAAGTGTAAGCTGTAAGCTTTCATTTAAATTAATGCATATATAACAAATTATATATTTAATAATGAGATTATAATGATATTTGCATTACAAGTACAGTTTTTAATAACTAAATAATAAATGATTATATTTCTAAGGATATAGTTACAATTACTTTGCTTTATCAACTTAGACATTCAGTAAAATAAATGTACTTAAGCAATATTGTACTACACAGAGTTAATGTTGCTGATTAATGAATTTAAATTAATGCTATGCGACTTCATGTGATTTTATTTTTTCTCGGCAGCAATAATATGGAAGTCCCATTATACAATATTGTTTTATAATTATAGTTTACAATATACTAGTAATGTTTACTCCTATGCCATAAGTATTTAGTTCTGTGTTCATACTTTGTATGTGCTAGTAACTGATTGAAGCTGAAAGAAGGACATGCTCCTACTATTGCACTCTTTTTACAAAAATAAACAATGAAGGTCAATGCTATTGTATATTGTTAATATTTTATAAAATGTCATAGTATTTTAAAAAGTGTGTGACTAATGATTGTAACTTATTTCAAGCGATATAAACGTCAAGGCAAATTGCGAATTAATTATATTTATTTGTAAATAAACACAAATTTTTTGTTAATGAACAATGTGTTACTACTTGATAGTGACTTGACAATGAGAACATAAATGCTAAGGAGTATTATATCAGAACACTCGCATTGACGTGTGATGGTAGCATATTTATAATATATGGACGTTAGCAACTGAAGTCACAAAACATAGTCTCTGAATCGGACTAGGAAACTTCGTGTTGCTAAGCCACTGCACAGAATTACAAAGTTTTATTTTTATTTTGCGATTAGTTTTCCTATATAATATGACTATAAAATGGCCTTGATCCATAAACCATATTTTTCACTATTTGCATACATATACAGATAATTGCATTTGGTTCTATTTATGTTTATGTATGCCTTTTTTTTAATAGACATACTTCCAGATATATGTAACCATGTCCCTCCTATTCTATATCTCTAAATGTGCCGAGCACAATGTAGAACAGTATATAGTATTTAGTGTAACGCCTAATTGCTATGAGCAGACGTATCACCTAACAATCATGTGAAAGGTGTGTGTGCGAATATAACCAATAGATTATACGGGCATTCATGTGAAGTGCAATATTGTTTTGAATAATAATGATTTAGATTTTAATAGATATAAAAAAAAATTAAGATTATTAATCATTCCCCAAAGTAATGAAATAATAAATATTTCTTTGTTGGTAAAATATTTAAGGCCTGGCGAAATTATATATTACAAGCAAACACATCTTGCCTAGCGATCATAACTTCTCGTTTACTGCCTAGGTTATTAAGCCGTACTACTTGCCTAGTAATGCGTAGGTCCCTGATTTTATTAACTACACAAGATATGATTCCAGAGTTTAGAAGGTGACAGAAGTTTTTAGAACTTGCTTGATTGGCAATTATCGTCGTAGTGTAAATCTGCCGCGTTAATATGTAAAAAAAACTATTATAATGTTAAATTGTCAAATTCTTCGACAGTTGTTTAAAGAAAATTACAGCTATTTGCTTATTGTACTCTCTTATTTTCTCATTTCTCAGAATCCTGTATGGGGGTGAATGTCGGCTCCAGCGCGATATCGCCATATGGTTCACAAATTTATTCCACTCCTCCGCCACTAATGGGCCCCATAGTTCCGAAGTCTGGTATGTACTCATAGAATTATATTATATGAAGGGTGTAACTAACTTAAGTGCAGTTATATACAAGTCGTACATAAATTTTTGTTGTTTGTTCCTTATATTAATACAATAATTAAAAACAACCATCAACTGATATTTTAATACTTTTTAACTACTGGTACATTGTTACAGTAAATGCATTATTCACTAATAAAAAAAAAATTGTTTCAAATAGGTCTAACATCATCATTCTATACACCAGAAGTGATTAGAGCGGAGATTTGCCAGAAGAATGAGGAAATATATCTTCACGCGGATTTCCATCAATACCCAGGTTATTACCATCAATAATTATACATATTTCAGGTAAATAATTATCCACTGCAAAATAGTATAATACATTTAAAATAAAGGTACAACATTGGTATATTTATAGCCTGACATATCATCATTATCAATCTGTGGCAATCCACAGCTGCACTAAGACCTCTCTTAGTCTGATGGTTCGCTCTGTGCGTATTGAACCGCTTCCCGTCACGTTGTGAATATTATCCCACCATATGCTAATGAGGTGTTCCTTGCCGCATTATTTACCTAAATAAGGTCAAGGATAAAACAATTCTACTGATGACTCATATACATCATAGACAGTTTATTATTTAATTTTTTTTCTGAAATTTATCCTAGTTTTTTATAAATATGCTTTAACAGCCTTTATAGCGCAGTAGATAAGTGTGTAACTTGTAACAGAGGTACCTATACATACAGATCAATGTGAGAGTATTTAGAGAGAACAGTCACTATCTAAAGCCCAATGGTAATTGAATAACACAAAATCGAGGAAAGATTAGTCAGTGGTGAATAATTTTATAAAAGTTATTTGGTAATGAATAGTTTATTATCATTGCAGAGGTCCCAGAGAATGTAGAGATGTACTCTGACTTGGTACCATTGGAAGCATATGGGCCACACTCATTGACTTCAACGTATCGTGCCTCGCATCGCCAGAGCGGCGAGCCTTTTGTTTTACGCCGCCTACACGCTTATTCATCCATGCCCACTAGCCGTATGGACATATGGAAACAAATTGACCATCCTAACATAGTCCGGTTACAGGAATGTTTTACTACACAGGCCTTTGGAGATCATTGTAAAGGGTTTTCTTATATACTATATAAATTATTACAACATACCATAAGCAATAACAAAAAAAATACTTTTGAATGTGTTTGAAAGTGAGTGAAAGTATTTTCATAGCTTATTAATGTATAAAGACGCCTTTTAAGTTGCCATTGCTAGCATATTCTCTGACAAGGAGGAGAGTCAGCAATTTATCCACAATGGTTGCCAAATGTGGGTTATAAAATGAGGATATTAATATAATGCACAAAATTATGTCTTCAGAGTTTCATAGCTCTTTTAATAGTAGCATATGAAAGCTCATAATTTGCACTTATGTTTGGAAATTATAAAGCATTTATTTTTAGGTAGAATAATTTGAATTTTAAAAACACTATCTTTTCGTTTACAGCTTTGGTATTAGTTTACGAATATCTCCCAACCTGTGTGACTCTCATGAGCAAATACCTGTCTGGTAATGCTACAGGAAATCCTTCAGAGGCGAACGGTGCTTTTGTCGATCCATTTTCGTCCGATCCGGATGCGCCACGACCCTACACATATCAGGTCAAATGTTCCCAATAATAAAAAGAAACAATCAAAAAATATCTGGACGAAAAAGTCCATCAAGTCTGTGGAGACCTTGTGAAGATTATAGGAATTTGTTGGAAGAAGGTTAAAAAACAAGAGTTTTTACACCTTCTTCCAACAAATTCCTTCCAAAAAATCTTTCATGGAAAGCTATCAGAAATTCTTATTTTCAGCAGTTAACAAAAAGTTGAATATGATGATGATTTTGATACAAAAAAGAATTACCATTAATTAGATTATATCTTAAAATGTAAATAGAACTGGTTTGAATTGAGTAATAATCAATCATTATTTATTATAAACACAGTAAGAGACAATATTTTATTCATACCTGTGTGGCTGCCTCATTTTGAAAGTCTTGCACTATAACCCTACCTGTGAACTATGAATATCTTGGATCAAATGGTTCCTAAAAATGGAACTATTATAGTATAGAACATGGGAAATTGTTGTTTTAACTGCCTCTATGATTCAGCAGTTTGTGATGTGAAGGTTCTTGGCTCAATTCTACAGCCACTAAGTTTGGAGTTTAGTTGGTAATAGTTTTTTTTAACCCACTTCAATAGCTACCTCCTTCATATTGTAAATGTTCCACCATAAAAGCATGGTGTGTTCTGGTTGTCAACATTTAAGAGCAAGAGTATTCTGAGAGAGAACACTACCATCGACTGCCTCATATTTACTTAACGTGAAATTAAAGTCAAGCGTTAGCTATGGTAGATTAAAAACAGCTGGCTATATTGTCTGCAGAAAAATACAATGTTACGGGCGGTAGCCAGTGGCGCTCTGCTTCCAGAGGCAGTGTTATGGAGTCTTCTGGTTCAATTAACAGCGGCTCTACGCGCTATTCATACTGCCGGCCTAGCTTGCAGGTTAATTTTAAGTTCATTCTACTTATTATTATTTTTTTTTTTAATTAATGAAGCTACCCTAAATTATACGCTCGTTCATAACAATGTGGCGCTAGATAGGATGATGGATACTACAGTACATTGCGCTCTTCGCCTTGGAACAAGATATATAAAAACCTGATCATATTAATGTTTTGTACACTACTATGGGGCTTGACATCTAAGTATACAGTTTCTGGTCATATAGACTAACCATCAGTGTAAACTAGTTTCTGTAACTATCAAGTTAACATTTTTGTGCAAAAGTTTTATTTTTATATATTTATGGCTTGAGCAAATCAATCAATTTATAAAGTAAAGTAATATTTTAGCTTCCTTGAAAAGTTCATTGAATAGCCTAGCCATGTTTCCATAAAAAATATAAAACAAGTTAATGTTTATGAAGCTTTGTAAAACTAAGAATGTAAGCAAAGTATTGACTCATTTTTTATTCTTATATTAAGTTATTACAAAAGTCCATCTCCTGATGGACATAGGGTCCATCAGGAGATGTCCATTGGTGCAAATGATGATAAAGTTTTAAAATGGTTTTTGTAATGGTAACTAAAATGGCGATGAACTTGTATATAGTTTCTTTATTTTGGCGATAAACAGAACATTGTACTGAATTTTGATAAATTTTGTTTACGATTTAAATATAATAAAAAAAATTAATTATCATTGCCAAGGATTTTGGATATAACGAAGGTGGTTATGACCGGATGTCGTGTACGCATCACCTGGTGCGGTGCTGCTGATGCTGCGCATCCTAATTCTAACGACATTACACAGGTAAATAAAGTTCAATTAAAAAACTAACAACCTTAAATTTGATTAACAGTGTGAATGTCCACATTAATATTTAAAAATTTAAGAGTTTTTTTTTATTCGTCAAAGGGACGTAAAGTACAGGACTGTCGTCTGAATGGCCCGCTCATAACAATGCGGCTATAGTTCAAGTGATATACACTGCACTACATTGTGCTCGTCGCCTTTATTTTTTTTTATATAATCACGCCTTTTCCCAGTAGGGGTAGGCAGAGGTGAATAAACACCCACATTTCGCCAGATGTGGTCAGATTAGGTCCCATGTAACAGGGGGCGAGCCTGTTGCCGCTTTACTGGGACCACCACACACACACAAAGATGATTTCAGTGTGCGGGTTTCCTCACGATGTTTTCCTTCACCGTTTGTATCTCGCTGTTGTAACTAAAGTTCACAAATGTACATAACTTAAATATTAAGTCATTGGTACATGCCGAGGTTCGAACCTGCGACCTTCGGAATGAAAGCCGCACGCTCTACCCATTAGGCCAGCGAGTGCGCCTTTAAATACAAAATATTGGGTTCCATTACCTCAGTAAGTTCACTAGCTGCAGAAGCTTCCAAACCAGAATAAAATGATGCCTGCAACTACTGTTTGGCATCAGATACTTGACATACAGTAGTATCTAAGTAGACTGTTCCCTGGCAGATCTACCATCAGTAAAAATTAGCTTTTTTACTAAGAATATTTATCTATTTAGATTTTTCTAGGTTTGTACTTAAGCCTTATTGTGCCTATATTCAGTGTTGCTTAAAATATTACATGTAATATTTATAATATTTTAAATTTGATTTATAACACCACGCTCGCTGGCCTAATGGTTAGAGCGTGCGGCTTTCATTCCGAAGGTCGCGGGTTCGAATCTCGGCATGTAACAATCAATTTAATATTTAAGTTACGTACATTTGTGTACTTTAGTTACAACAGCGAGATACAAATGGTGAAGGAAAACATCGTGAGGAAACCCGCACATGACTTAGAATTTATTCTATGGTATGTGTGAAGTCACCAACCCGCATTGGGCCAGCGTGGTGACTATGGCCCAATCGCCCTCATATTGAGGGTAGGCCTGTGCCTTAGCAGTGGGGACGTAAATGGGCTGTTATTACTACTATAACACCACAACAAAAAAGAAGTCTGAGTTCTCTTGGAACAAAAAGGCGACAATCTCCGGAAAATGTCGTAGATAGTGTAAGAATTAGTTTGTTGGGATAAAGAAGTAGAACCAGGCTTAAATTCTTTATTTATTTTTAATACTATCAATCGAAGAATTGCTTGAAAACCAACAGGAACATTGAGATTTCTTTTTGTTTTAATTTTTATATTCATCTCTTTGTATTTTACAGGCCCAACAAGATGATTTGACAGCTCTAGGCCGTCTTGCTCTTGTATTAGCCTGCCGTACCATACACTGCGACAACTTATCAGCATCTATGGACTTAGTATCCAGAACATATTCCGCGGATCTGAAGAACTTAATACTGTATGTTAATCGAGTACCATTACATAATTTATTTTCTGCTGTTGGTTAACACTAGACCTTAACTTTATACAGTGTTATATGATAATCAGACATGTCAAGCATGTTCTCCCAAAATAGATAGCTACATATGTTTACAGGCTACCACTGTGATTTATTTATGGCAGCAGATCTACTGATGGTCACAGCCTGGCGCAATCGAAAAAACCATGCCACCATTTGTACTTCACAGTGTGTGGCACTGGAATCGTAACAAGAACCCTTGTATAATAATATATAAATATTATATAAATACCTTATAAGTTAAGTTATAACTTACTGTGCGACAGGGCCGTCGCCTTTAAAGCAATAACATTATGTTTTAGATAGATATTATTTTAATAGATGGATTAAAAAAAAATTAAAAAGTTATGAATAAGAGACATTAAGAAATAACATTATTTAAGTGTTTCATTACTCATAAAATTGTTATTGCTTTGTTTTAGTCAAGAGCTACTATATCAAATATAAAAAAAAAACTTTTTTTTTGAGAAATCAATGGATATTTAGAGAGCCGATCGTTATAGAGACTTTAGTACGAGACCTATATCTGACACTGTTTTTCTAATCCGCTAAATGAATTGAATTTTTAACTGAAGGTTTTGTCATGTTTAACCATTACCTTCATCTATTGAAAAGATTGTTAAGATTGATGTTGTTTAATTAGGTATTTATTATCAAATACGGCCACCAGACGCTGTATCAATGATCTCATGCCCATGATCGGAGCCAGATTTTATACTCAGGTATTTCTTTTTTAGTATTTTTATGTCCAATAAACAGTATTGGTGGGGATCAAAGAATTTTTGATGAATTTTTTTATTATCTACAGTGAGCTAACAACTGTACTCAATGGTTACATCAACAAATCATGGTGTAATGTTATATTCTAGATTCCTTATACTGGAGTATAGAAGTTCTGTGATGTCGATAGATTTGCAATATTTGTAGTGGCAACCTGTCAATACCAAATTAATGTTACTAGACAAACAGCTAAAATTGTATGAAATTAAATGTATTTTAGCTTCTTTTATAATTTAAACAGTTAAATTTCACTTAAACATATTTTGACAACTAGTATAAGCTCGTGTTGTTTTTCTATTTAACATTAAAATTGTTTAAATACAGGTGGAGGCTTTAGAGCGCCGAGCTGACGTATTCGAGGAACAGTTTGCTCAAGAGATGGATAATGGTCGACTCCTTCGTATTCTGATTAAACTTGGAATTGTTAATGAACGACCTGAGTAAGTATTTATTTTATAAGTTTTTTTAAACTATTAGATTTTTTAAAAGATACTTCATATGCACACATTTTTTCTAATTTAAATTCTTAAAACGTCTCTCCATTACATATATTTGAAAGGTAATAGAAAACATTTTCATTTTCTTATAATGGAAGTTTATGGCGGTTAACTTTGAGTCCAACTTCTATTTGCCAATGATGATAATAATGATGATTGATTCTATTTTAATCTCAGCTTAGAATATTATTGTGTTGTTTACTGGTGGTAGGTAGGTATCCATGGCGATAGACCACCTATGTAGATTGTATTGCCAAATGTTTAAACACTGCTGTGCTGCTCCAGTTTAATTGGCGCTATGGTAAGTGATATTGATGGGGTAACCTCTTGTATATCAATGTGGCGACAAGAGTGTGGTGTAGTATTAGTCTTAACTACCGCCACATTGTTATGAGTAGACGTATTGCTAACTATCAGATGAACAGCTTGCTGTTTTGTTTTTTCCATTTATTTTGGTTTTTTTTTTTTTGGCACAATTACTATGTAGAATAAATACTACAGCACTTGTTAGATGTTTTAAACTCTTTTTGTTGCAGAAACTCGTTAGGGATTAATTATATACCTTATCATCCAATCATTTATCATGATGCTTTAGGTTGAATATGGATCAATCGTGGTCAGAGACTGGCAATCGCTACATGTTGAAGCTGTTCCGAGATTACCTGTTCCACTCAGTAACTGAGGAGGGCCGGCCGTGGATCGACCAAGCGCACCTAGCGCACTGTCTTAACCAGCTAGATAGTGGCACAAATACTAAGGTTTGTCTTAAAACAACATTTTTCTGTTCCCACTATAAATTTATAAGAATCAGAGTATAAGTAAGCATTCATAGCCTTCATGTTGTGTTAATGCCTCAAAATTTTATATTTCATTGATATGTTTGCAGGTCGAACTAATGTCACGGGATGAACAAAGTGTCCTGGTGGTCACCTACTCAGAGCTCAAACATTGTCTTCAACAAGCTTTTGATGAAGTTATGCAAACAGCCTCTCAGGATTCTTAAATACTAAATGTTTCCTAAGATTCATATAAAAAGCATAAAATAACACATAACGTGTAGATTTTTTAATGGTGTAACAACATCCGATCCAAAACCAGGATGCCAGTGTGATGGTATTTTTGAATTATTGCCTTTGCGCGATTTAGTTTCAAAGGAACAATTCGCGTGAAGTGGTGGAAAATCAGGCAGGAGTAACACGTTGCGCGAGCCACCTTGGAAATCGACAACACAGTACTGTACACGATCTCATTTTTATGAAGTGAACCCACTTTAACGGACACTTCTCAATGTTTTAACCGTTTAGTTTCAAGTAGTTGAGGTTTATTTTAAATGTAATGGGTAGGTAATAATACCAACATAATATTTATTATTTTATTTTACAGTGCCCATATAAGTGTCCAATTTTTGTTTTCTGTGTAATAACTAACAACTTAACAGCCAGCCGCCTGAATAAAACGCCACAAACATTCCAAAATGCAAAAATTTTATTTTTTAGTAAATATGTTGAATTAACAACAGTAAAGGAGTATTTGATTTTTAATTTAAAGTGAACACAGCTTTTGTGCTGATTTTTTTTAAGACATACACATACTCTTAATGTAATAATAATTTATAGTTTGTCACTGCAATTGAGATTATAATACGAGTAACAGATATTTTTCCATATAATAGATTTAAAAAAATTATTTATTGATTGTCTACTATGTTATGGACAATTACTTTACAGATTTAAAATTAATAATACAATAACTATGTCCAAAGCAAACTATAATTATTTATATGGAATTATATATATTTTTTAAATATTTTAGCTATTCAAAGTTCAACAGGCACCGTACTTAATATTAAAGAACCAGCAAAAGAAGACTTCAATATTTATTGGGCCTAAAGATTAATTATTGCAAGGACTTTAAATATATTATTTAAAAGTGGTACTTTTGTAATAAGTGTATGTGTTACATGGCAAATATGTTTTTACCTATTTTTTTTTACTACTTCTTCTAAAATCCTACCTACGATTTCTTTGAAGCTAGATTTGTTTATTTTTTTTTTACATTACCTCTGTCGACGTTTTTTCTAATGTAGAGGGTGTAATTTTCACTTATGCAGACTCGAGGAAAGTGAATAATTTGTAAGTGTTTATTTTTTTTAATAAGTAAAAAAAGTTTTAAACAAGCTGTTTTTTATTTAAACAATTGTAATGCCAAAAATCGTATATACAACTGGGACATTGGGTTATTCAAGAAAAGAGCATATTCTTACCTGAAGGGTAGGCAACGCACTGGCATCGCTGGTGACCGTGGGCAGCGATGAATCACTTACCATCAGGTGACCCGTCTTGCTCGTTTGCCTATAAGACCTTATAAAAAAAAAAAAAAAATTGTGATTATATTTTTAAATATTTACATTCATCATAGTCTCGCGAGAGTATATTGCTTGACATAAGCTTCTGCCTGGCATATATTAATATAAACATAGCACTAACCTCTGTCACACATCATTAGTATAGTTTTTTTTTTTTTCGAAGTTCTAATATCGGCTCATTTTAGTTACTAGGGTAGACGATTATAAGACATTACAACGTCTCATATATAAAAATAAATGTTAGCAGATCAGAAGTATACGGTTTAAGTATATTAAAAAGATTTTCTTTAAAATCTAAAACATACTAATTTTTTTCTAAATTCTTAATGAAGCCAAATCTATTATTAAATTTGCTTCTAAATTCTCCATGTATATCACCAAATCTTCATTATCAATTGTTTTAGTCCATTGATATACTTGGCGCGATTCAATAGTATAATTTAACATTTTTGCGACATTTAATATTTCTTAAATATAGACACTAACTAATTTGCTACTCAGCCCATACTATCTATATTGGCAAAAATGATTTTTTAAGAGTGGTAATTCTTACAGAAACATTCACATTAAATAATAGGGCGGTAAATACATCGCCCTAATATTTGATGCGATCCCATTTAAGCAGTATGAAATATTAATTTGCATTCCCTTCACAAAGTGGATTTGTTTACATACTACCTGAATATTATAAAAATTACTTATTTTATTTATGTTAGTTTTAAATAATTATCAAAATTTTATTTAAAAAGTTCTATATTGGTCAGGTAATTAAAATTTAAGGGATGGTGCTATAGAACTAGGCTTTGCATCTAATATCGATTATGCACTCAATTGCACCTGCGCAGTTTTATTGCTAGACTTCAGTGTAATGTGCCTTTACTTTACGTAATAAGAATTCTTTCATGGGCTGAGGAAGAAAAGTTCATTCTGTTATCACATTTTTATCATTCTCACGTAAGTCGAATTTCATATTATAGGTAATAATAAAGTACAACCTTTTATAATTTTTAGCATGACACAGTATTGTATTAATTTTGCAGCTAAGCCTAGATAATATTAAGGAAAAATTCATGATGTCTTCAAATGTAATTGCAGTTACTTAAAAAGGCTTAGATACATGCTCTAGGAAAATAATTAAAAGTGCGTTATATTTTACATACGTGTTTCATTAGGGAATATAACTGTTTTCATATCATCATCTTCAACCAATAGACGTTCACTGCTGAACCCAGACCTCTCCCAAAGATTCCAACATCGATTGGGTAGGTATTCATATCCGGGGATTTACGCTATTTCCTACCACGCTGTGTCAGCGCTGAAACCTTACACCTCTGTTTCAACATATAAAATAGAAAATCTATCTCTATCTAATACATACTCAAAGCAACTAAAGAAAAATGGTACCATTGTACTGTGAAACAGTTGGTTTCTATTTTATAGCTTAAATAAATATTCCGTATTGTTAAATATCATTAACCTAAAATAAGTTATAGAAGATAAAATCATCATCATCATTATCAGCCGATAGACGTCCACAGCTGGACATAGGTCTCCCTCAAAGATATCCACATTGATCGATTCAAAGTAAAAATAAAGAAAATATTAAATCGATACAAAATAATTTTTTTTATCAAATCTTTGGGTAAATTTCGAGACACTTTCATTTTATTTTAATAAATATGTGCAGGCATTTACACAAGCCATAAGTTATATCTTTTTATATGTAATTGTTCATAATGTTTCAGTATGATTAGTTTGTTATTATCTATTATAAACATATCCATCTTTTGTATTTCTTTTTCACAAATGAAAATAGATTATTGAATGTTCTTTAGGAATTATTACATTAAACCTACTTTTTTTCAATTAGAGAATATATACAACTCTTCTAACACTGAACCAATTTATCAGAAATTAGATTTTTGATTTAACTTTACCACGATCCTAATTCAAAATTATATGGCCCTATCTAGACAAGAAATATACATAAATAGAATTTTTCTGGATAAAATATTTTTTATTTTGTCAGTGGCAAAAATGTTATTACCATTGCCTTCCATACAAAATAAAAATTTCCATTTGGTTTGGAAATGTCAAACAAACAAAATACCAGGCGAAAATGTGTGTATGATACATACGAATACAAATATACTTAATGTTTATTCACTAAAGAGGATTTTCTTCGTATTAGGTTGTCTCAAATACGAATCCCATGTAGTCACTCATCAGACGCCATCCAGAAACACTGCGCACAAAGGAAGCGCCATGAATTCTGTTTACTATAACAGTAATAACGATAGACTTATCCATGAGGCCGATCAATTAATATCTTATTTAGAACGTGGATCTACAGTTGTAAAGTTTTTTCCACGAAAAAGGCCTGAACGCCGTACTCTATCTGTTCGCCGAGAGACGCATCAAATAATTTTGATTAGAAATGGCGCACCGCAACGAAATGTCTTTGAGGGGTCCTTAGATATAAGAGACATCAAAGAAGTGCGTGTTGGAAAGTCTTCAAAAGATTTTGAACGTTGGCCTGAAGAGATTAAAAGGCTGGAAAGCTCGAAATGTTTCACTGTTTATTATGGGACAGATTTTAAATTGCGCTCAGTTTCATTTGTCGGTAAGTTTCTCTATTTTAAACTGTTGAGATAAATTTAGAATAATGCGTCAATTCGAATTTACGATTTTCCGTGGTATTTCACAGCATTATTATTGTTATGATTTGGAGCAAATGTATGTTTGCGTAAAGGGAACATAATTTAACATAATTTCATGTTTTATTCTGTAAACTAACACCACTTTACATTACAGCTCAAACTGATAAAGAATGTGATACATGGATTAAAGGTATTCGATCTTTATTAGATGAAGCTTTGAATACACCATATCCATTGCAGATAGAACGATGGCTTAGAAAAGAATTTTATGCTATAGAAAATTCTCATGAGAAGTAAGAAATTATATAAAAATAGAATCTGTTGTACTAGACATTCCTTAAATTAATTATTTTCATTCTACCAATTGTTGTAAACAGGATCACACTTAAAGAAGTAAAGGCATTTCTACCTAAAATTAACTGTAAAATTTCAACAAGTAAGCTGCGTGATATTTTCCAAGAAATTGATACTGGAAAATGTGGAGAAATTGGGTTTGATGATTTTTCTATTCTTTACCACAGATTAATATTTGATGAAAATGTAAGTATCCATAAAAACCACAAAGCATATTATAAAGTAAAGCATATCACAAAGTGTAAAAAAGATTTCAGTTAAATTTATGACTATATTCAATTTCTGTATTATAATCATACATAATTCAATTCTTTCATGTTAAGCTTAAAGGTCAATATCTATGCAATAAAATTTTATTGTTTCTTTTATTAAATACTTGAATAATCTTTACAGAATGTACATGATATATTTGATAAATATTCACTTTATTGTGCTAATGGATCCACCATCACCCTTCGAGAATTCCAAAGATTCTTAATAGTAGAGCAACATGATATATTAGGAGAAGATGAGTTAAAAACTTCACAATTCATCAGGGATTACTTACGTGATCCCCAAAGAGATATTTATGAGCCCTATCTGACACTAAATGAGGTAAGTTTTAATATTAATTTCTTTGTTCAATGTTTTTAAGTTTCACAACAGACAACTGTAAGATAAAAAATGTATGTTTTATAAATAAAAAGGTTACCGATTGTTAAAACATATATTAATTTTAAGTATATTTAAGAAGTGTGAAAGAGTTGTTTAAAAATGACATAGATCACTATCTAATTTTTTTTTCAGTTTATTGAAATGTTATTTTCTAAACAAAATACAATTTGGGATAGTAGACATAATGAGGTAACACAAAACATGACCAAACCATTGTCCCATTATTGGATATCTTCTTCCCATAATACGTAAGTTTTCATACATAACCTTACCACAAACATAATTTTATGCCATCTATGATATGAATAATTTATTTTAGGTACCTAACTGGAGATCAATTCTCTAGTGAATCATCATTGGAAGCTTATGTTCGTTGTTTAAGATCATGCTGTAGATGTATAGAATTAGATTGTTGGGATGGGCCAGATGGAATGCCATTTATTTACCATGGTCATACATTAACCACAAAAATAAGATTTATGGATGTTTTGCGTACAATAAAAGAGCATGCTTTTGTTGCATCAGACTATCCACTTATTTTGTCCATTGAGGATAATTGCTCCTTACCACAACAGAGGCGAATGGCAAGCGCTTTCCTGGATGTCTTTGGTGATATGTTATTAGTTCAACCTATTGAGATAAACGAAACTTGCTTGCCTTCTCCATATGATTTACGACGAAAAATTATTCTAAAACATAAAAAATTACCTGAAGGGGCAGAGGAGAATTTGTTTGCAGTACGTCAAGAAGAAGGTAAAGATATAGATTTACGAAACTCCATTAAAAACGGTATTTTACTTTTGGAAGACCCTGTAGATAGAGAGTGGCATCCCCATGCATTTGTACTCACTGAAAATAAGCTTTACTATACTGAAAATTATAGTACACCATGTGAAAATGATGCCGATAGTGATGGAGAACCAGATGGTGAAAGCTCTGTCATTCCTCAGGATGAATTGCATTTTGGTGAGTGCTGGTTTCACGGCAAATTAGCTGGAAACAGGCAAGAAGCTGAAGATCTTTTAAGAGCACATGCACATCTTGGTGATGGTACATTTCTTGTGAGAGAAAGTGTAACATTTGTTGGTGATTATTGTCTATCATTTTGGAGACAGGGAAAAGTAAACCATTGCAGAATCAAATTGAAACAAGAAAGAGGTCTGACTAAATATTATCTTATTGACACAGTATGTTTTGATAGCCTCTACAGTCTGATCACACATTACAGACAACATCCACTACGGAGTCAGGTACATATAAGTTTTGAGTAGATGATTTATCAATTTTTAATAAAGTCATAAATTGATTTATAGAAGGCAATAATAAATAATTAACTTTTTGCAACGTAAAACTAGAAAATATTTCATTTTTTAATTTGTAGTTAATGTTGTGAGATATATATAGAAAAATTATAGAGTAGAGAATAGAGTTATAATTTAAAAATTATTTTTATTTTGAAGGAATTCTTAATAACACTGAATGAGCCAGTACCACAGCCGAACAAGCATGAAGGCAAAGAATGGTTTCACCCACATTGCTCAAGGGCTCAAGCTGAAGAGTTACTACGAAAGGCCAATATTGATGGTGCTTTTCTTGTCAGACCCAGTGAGAAAGAACAAGGTTCTTTTGCAATTAGTTTCCGGTGAGACTAACACATTGTAATACCATATTTTTCCTACAATGGTTTGAGCTCAACACTTGAGCTCAATTTCACACACTAAAACACAAGTGACAATAAAGCCATGAATAGTAAAGTGTATTCACAGAGTTCTCATGTTTAAATAACAAGAACTCATCATTTTTATTATATTACCAAATTAATATTATGAGTATGGTAACTAGCTAAGCGAATTCGAAAAACGCTGATGCAAAATAAAGTACACTACATGTGATTCCAAAATCGAACCTGGTTTCTTTGTGTTATAAGACATACATTACACACACACAAGCACACAGGCACAAACGCACAAAGACTAAAGGGTAGTTAAAATATAAATACAATAGTAACAATATATTTTTATCAACATATTTTGTAGGACCGAGAAAGAAATAAAACATTGCAGAATCAAACTTGAAGGTAGATTGTACACTATTGGCACAGTAAAGTTCGAGAGTTTGGTGGAGTTGGTTTCCTATTATGAAAAACATCCTTTGTATAAAAAAGTAAAACTTTGGTATCCTATTAGTGAGGATATTATCAGGAGAATAATAACAGTATGTGATTTTGACTATGATTATTATTATTATATGTTTTAGTTATATAGACAAAGATGAAATATTTTATGTTTAGTAGAGATATCTTTCATCTTTGTTTATCTTAATCTTAAGCTGCGGTACACTACTACTACTACTTTAAGGTAGTGTTCCATGAAAGCTACATTTTACAAGGATAAAATCATGATATGGTGTGTTAAGGTATAGATTTAAAGTTTGCTTGCATTTTTTTTATAGTAAAGTTTTCACAGAAATTGTAACATCTGTCATTTATTTCATTTTAATTTTATTAACCATATGACATATTAGGAACCCGATGACAGCTCAGTTTATGGAACTCCAGGATATATGGATCCAACATCATTTACTTCAAAGGTATGTTTATTTTTCTCAAACAATGTTCTTTTTTATTTAGCATATATTGATCATGGCGTTTCACATTTCACATTTCTTTTCATATTTTTGCTAATGCATCTTATATTTTAACTACTGTTGTTATTGTTTATCTAAATATGTAATAAAGTATGATGATAGACACCAAAATTTCAAATGTGCATATAAAAAAGCAATTTTAAATTATAAAAAAGTATTAAAAATCCGTGACATTTTTAAAACTTAATTTTTTTATTTCATTTGTACTCAGGAAATGCTTGTGGGCATGTTCAATATTTGAGTTTAGTCCCTCCCCTGGTCTGTTCCACATCCAGTTTCCACGGCGTCCAATCGAGCATTCTTCATTAAGTTATTAATTAAATCCTAGAGTTTATATCCCATTATTCGTAATTTGATAAATAACCCAATATTAAGCAATAACTTGAATGAAACTATTGAAATTTGACTAAAGAAAAAATAAATCAAAAGATCAAAAACTTGAAAATACTAAACATGTTTTGTGTGGTAGTAACGTATTTCTTTCACTTTTGTTTAAATTTGTGCGCTAGAATTATAAAGTTGAAATAATGAACTATAAAATGGGAAACAACAGAAAAAAAGTTAAAATTAGGGAAATTGTGCATTACTTCAATCCTCCATTTTGGAAATGTTCAAAAGTACGTTAATAGCGTGTATCTAAAAATCTGTCATACTACGGTTTGTATTAAGTGTCTAAAAAATTTTTCGTTTCCGTTTCCGCATTTGCGCGTCACACGCAGACTTAGTGCATGGCATGGGCATGCAACGCTTAGTTTCTAAATAAAAAGGTCTTAGAGCGGTGGTACTCGCTATGCGTCTCGAGTAGGCACAGGTTCGATATCCACAGAGCTTGAACCTTCTGTGAAGAACAACATCGTGAGGAACTTACGCTTCTTTGGTTTTACGTGGGAGAAATGTACTCATTATTGCACTCGCGGCGGCAAAGACAGGTTATATCGGACTTATACCGACTAAAATCCCCAATATGAACTACTTTCGTTATATTATGGAGGGGGCCACGGGAACGCTTTTGTACACCTCCACGGCCCCGCCAGCGTCGGCTGCATTGCGTAGCGCTATCTTGAGGAGAGACCCTCCTTTTCTATCTATGTAAGTGTGCACCGTAACATACAGTGCGCCCTCTTCTCGGTTTCTTATCGTCACTTGGACAAAGGATCTCCCCAAATTTGTCACCCAGAGGCCATGGCAGCCAAGAGAGAAAACCCAAACGGCTCCCTGCAGCGGATCTGGTCTTGGGCTCCGCCGCCAACCGTTATACGGCCGCAGAGGATAGAAAGAGCGGCAAAACGCTATACCGTTACTACCATTCTCCCGCCGTAGCC
Source organism: Troides aeacus (assembly GCA_033220335.2). Lineage (NCBI taxonomy): Eukaryota > Metazoa > Arthropoda > Insecta > Lepidoptera > Papilionidae > Troides > Troides aeacus. The sequence continues at coordinate 7,571,274 of CM067268.1, read as the reverse complement.
GTAACAGCGGTATGGCGCCTCTTAGTCGCAGAGAGTGGAAAAAGCAGCGAATCCCAATACCGATACCTCTCCCTCCGCAAACCAGGCGAAGGGCAGCTGAATCTGCTCCCGCAGTCCACCGGCACAAATCCGAGGCCACCTTAGGCCGACCCTGCGCTTGGGACCGGGTAGATTCCTCTTAGCTAGACAGTGAATGAGCAAGCCATGGCTACTGAACCTCCCTTGCCACGACAAGACGGAAACCTGTTTGGGGGTTGGGAAACCGGGTCTTCGTAGCCTTGACTCTCTTTGCGAGCGAAGACTACGAGATCCAGTAATAGGTAAATTAAGAGAGCTGTTTATTTATTTCACAGTTCTCCATACTCCACGTCTCTACAATAACATTTAAATTTTTAGATAAAGGAATATGTAGAAAAGACGAACATAACTATATATCGAAAATTATTATTACCAGTCACTTTCAAACCTTTATTTTTTGTTTTGGGGAAGAAATCTTCGAAAAGTTACTGAGTCTTCTGGAAGGAAGTCAGAGTTATGTGGAGATTTTTACCCACTAAAACATCCTCGGTCGTTATATTCGGTATATGGAGGAGTCACAAGATCTTTGGTAGGAACACTACCGCGGCCTGGCTAACGCTTTGCTGGGATAGTCCGTCCCGGAGTCTATTTTATGCGGACCCTACCAGCCTCGTGAGTACTACTTCAATCGGCATTCGGCAGCCTCTTTTTGTACCATAACAGTTTCACAAAAGGAAGCTACGGCCCTCCATGCAAAAACTTCCAGCAACGCCGACACGATTGCTGGTAAGAAGAGGTTCCGTCCGATCCGATTTACTAGGATTCTCCGTCCCGGTTCCCACGCCGAGCAAACCGCGAACGTGAGTGATGCGTAATCCTACTCTCTTTCTCCACTTTGGAAACAATTCGCTATGGTCGCTCTCAAAACTAAGGGAACTGAACGACATTTCCATGTACTAAAATTAAAATAATTCCTATGCATATACTTTAATGAAGCGACAATGTGTACTTTTAGTACTCTATTCCTTATTTTCTTAATGTTGGGTGGGTTTTCCGATGCTGTATGTAAAATAACGCAACTAACAGTTAACCGTCTTTAACAAACTTTATATGCATTTAACAAACTAAAATATACGGGGGAACGTATACGAAATTTTAAATCAGTACTTTTTAATTTGTTTACTTTTGATTTATTTTATTATTTTTTTTTTTATTTCAACGTCCATTGCTAGGTGACAGTAAAGGCTTTGTACGACTATCGCGCAAGACAAGACGACGAATTATCGTTCTGTAAGCACGCAATAATTACGAATGTCGACAAACCTGATGACGGGTGGTGGCGAGGTGATTATGGAGGTAAACGTCACCATTGGTTTCCTGCGAACTATGTACAAGAGATGGAGATGTCGCATATGCCTGATATAACAGTTAGTACTAATTTTGGTTTAACTTAAACTAAAAATATTTTAGTTAAAAACTTTTAAATCGTGATTTGTACATTTGTACGAATTTGTATTTATCCATTTCATGCTAAAACCTTAAAAATAATTTAAAGTTGCCTTAACTATTGTAATTACAATCATGTTATTCAACATCAACAATGTCATTGCAATCATTTTTTATTTTGTTCAATTTATTTTGCTATTCTTAGCTCGTCTTTTAGCAGCAGAGATGCCACTGTACCGCAGCTGTATAAAATTCGACGTGTTACAGTAGCATGTTGACATTTAATTTGTCATAGTTACATCATAATATGTTGTTAACATTAAGTCGTTCTCTAGGGTTGTCTAGATAACGACAATGCCGCTCTGGGTTCTCTTCAGAAAGGCGTAGTCGACGTTCTGGGCGCTGTCGTAGAACTGGTTGTCGGCGAGGAGAGCGGATCTGCGCGTTGGTTGGTGAGGATACAAAGCCCATCGATGTGCGCCCCATTTGACATGGCAGCACCGACTCGAGAAATAGCACTAGAATGGTTATCAGCGATCAAAGAGGCTGCGCACAGTGCTAGTGCCAGATCAATGCAACATAGGAAAATGGAACGCACCTGGAGAATCGCCAAAGAAATGTCTGATTTAATCGTTTATTGCCGATCCGTGGCCTTCAATCAGGACAGAATTAGAAATAAGGGCTTTATCTTTAATGAAATGTCTTCGTTTCCCGAGACCAAAGCTGAACGACTCATGTGTCAACAAGAGACAACACAAACATTCTTCCTTAAATATCATAACGTGCAGTTGAGCCGTATATATCCAAAAGGACAACGAATTGATTCTTCGAATTATAATCCAATGCCGTTTTGGAATGCTGGATCTCAAATGGTAGCTCTAAATTACCAAACCCCAGACAAGCCTATGCAAATTAATATGGGTAAATTCAAAGAAAATGGTGGCTGCGGATTCATTCTTAAACCAGAATTTATGTTCGAAGAGGGATATAATCCACATGATAAGCGTAGTATAGCAAAAAAGGTCAAGCCTGTTGTTGTTATGCTTCGCGTTATCGGGGCGCGACACCTTTGCAAATCAGGACGAGGAACCGCTAGTCCATTCGTTGAAGTGGAAATTATTGGTGCTGAATACGATAGTGGCGTAAAGTTAGTCACAAAAACAGTCAGTAAGTATTTTTATTTAATATTTACAATATAAGGGGAAACATTTTAGGCCAATACCTTGTATGTTTTATGCATACAGTGAATATAATTAAAAAAAAAATTCTGTCAAGAGGCCATACACATATAAAAGCAGCCCTTTTAATACTCCCATTACTGTGACAAGCGGCCTTCTTTGATATGGAATTAGTAGACCTGCCCCCAAATTATTTGTTTTTCTCAAAATTTTTTTTACCTCAAATTTGGCTGGGATCGAATTCGCTTCTTTCCGAAACGTATAGAGCGCCCTACAATATCAAAGTTTAAATCTTTATAACTACGCAACTTGTACTGACTTAAGTACAGTTACAGTACATAAACGTTTACTCTTGCAGCTGACAACGGCATCAATCCAATATGGTATGACATCTGTGAATTCGAAGTCGCCAATCCAGACCTCGCTCTCATTCGATTTGTAGTTCAAGATGAGGACATCTTTGGTGACCCAAACTTTATTGGTCAGGCTACGTTCCCCTTCAAGTGTCTCCGTACTGGTTATCGTAGCGTCATTTTGACTAATGGCTTCTCGGAAGAGTTAGAATTATCATCCCTTCTCCTACATGTATCGTTCATACAGAGCCATTAAGTTGGTCGCATTTAGTGATATCTTGAGGCAACTACTAGTTACAATTTTTTAACTTTATATTTCAAGTTCCTTTCAGGGTTATCACCATGTATTGTATCTTCCATTTAACTGTTTTCAATTAAAAATTGATAATTGTCAAATATTTATCTAAAACCCTGGTGACTGATTACTTGATTCAAAGAATGTCTTTTATGTTTTTTTGCTAATTAGAAATTTTGATTTTTAATGCGTGCAGTTTATATCTTTCTTTATCTTATTTTTTAGTGTTAATATACACAATAAAAAGCATTTATCTCCTTCCTTAATGTATACACAGATCATAATAAGTAAGCTTATGTGCTATATTCTATTTCTTGTATTTAAAAAAAATAATTTACAGTATTTTACACATTAAGCAAACTTGGAGCAAAGTGGCATTCTCTTCCAGCATAGGGTTCACCGAAGATGAATGCAAAAATGCATAAATTATTGTTATATATGTACATTTTTAAGTCATTAATATTTACCGTTGTATCGGTGATCTATTATAAGTAATAATATGCAAACCAAGTCTACATCACGATATACTTAATACATTTTCCGACTATACGATTTTCAAAATAAAATAAATAAAAAAGACCAAGGAACCTACATAGTAATGAAAATTTATTTTTAATTTAGACTCTTTTTTGGGTATTATATACAATTTTAATCAGAGTTCTAATAATGAAATAAAATGTACATCTCTTATATTTTAATGTAATATTGTACAAGGTAAATGCCAGGCCTTACATTTACAATGCCAAAACAAACGATATTTTTCACTTTTGAATCCTTTACTACGTAAATAATTCTATAAGCGCAACTTACGCACAATTTATGACTGCTATTAATGTTAGAAAAGTTGTTACATATTTTATTATATTAGGTATCTACGAATGTGTATTCATATATGTATCTGAATAATCTAATGTCGCATAATACAATCATACTATGTATATGTGTTTTTCTAGAATTTATTATTACTTCCGGTTATTTCTGTGTATGTCATTGAAACATGTGTAATAGACTCAGTATCAGACTCAAGACAATATTGTTTTTCTCCACTATACATGTTATTATAGTCTTTAATATTAACAATTAGCTACTATGCATAATTATTCAAAACTTGTGTAATTTCGTAATTATATCATTTAATCGTGTTAAAAAATTCTCAATATTATTGAAAATTCCACATAAATACATTTTTATTCTTACAAGTGTCAAATAAACCCATAATTATTATAACATTTGTTAACTAATATACAATAAATTATATCAATAGAAGGTATTAATTTATTTTCTCCAAAAATATATATAATATTGGGTACCTTAACCGAAAAATTATTAAAAAGACAATTTTATACAATCAACAAAAAAACAAAAATTTCCAAAAAATTCATGATCATTAACAGATCGGTTCACTGCTGAAATAGGCCTCCTCCAAAGATCTTTTAAAATACATAACATAAAATAATGAGAATATTTTTTTTTATTTATTAATAACAGAGTTCTGTGTTCACCTTAATTGTGCCAATTTTATTACAAACATATTATTTATGCCAATTAAAGTGCAAAAAAGGCAATCAGTGTTTCCCATTAACTTAAAAGTTGCTTGCAAAATTGGTGAACGTCGTAATTTATAGTTTAAGATTTATATTTTTTTACGCGGAACCCAAAATACTTTTTAAAAAAAAATAAAGTAGCTATAACCTATCTCAAGACTTGTATTTTTAAATATGTACCAATGAAAGTTCCGATAAATGCTGTTCAGATTTTCTTGTTAATTTGTCTTTCTTTGAAGTACTCTGGAAGTATTCTTATGAATAAAGAAAATACAGTTGACAAATATTTTGATATTATGAATAGACATGGGAATTTTATTTATTTCCAACTTAATTAAAAAAGTACAAAAAACTTAAAGTAATAAAATATGATCTCCTTAACTTCAGGGAAAGTATACAATACCTTTGTGAGTGCGTTAAAGAATTCAGAAAATCTACATAAATATTTCTTTTTTTTTTATATCGTCACGCCTTTTTCCTAGTAGGGGTATGCAGAAGTGAATAAACACCCACATTTCGCCAAATGTGGTCAGATTAGGTCCCATGTAACAGGGGGCGAGCCTGTTGCCACTTTATTGGGGCCACCACACACACAAAGATGATTTCAGTGTGCGGGTTTCCTCACGATGTTTTCCTTCACCGTTTGTATTTTATTTTTTGTTTTTTTAATATTTCTTAAGGTAAGTTATGTAGTAAAGTTTACTAATTATACATTTTAATTTAAGGCAACTATTTAATAATGAAAAAAATTGCGTATTAATAAAATAAAATAATTGGTATCTATATTACGTATCAATTATAAACATTTTTTTTGTATTTCAAGTACCTAGACAGATAATATTATAACATGGCATAGAATTATATTTTTATCTGTGACGTAGATCTCTCACGCGTAGTTATTTATTCTACCGGAGAAAACTTTATTTAAATGTAATACATTGATTTTCGATTGTGGATAGTAAAAACTGTTTTAAACATATCTTTATTAGACTAAGGGTTTGTGCAATATTTTTAAAATATAATAAAAATGTCATTAGTTTCTCGTAGAACACTACAATGGCCGTACTATTTGAGTGTTAATAACAAGTGTTTGATTGTGTCGGGACTATAATTTGCAATGGTTGTCTTTAATAATGTGACTATGGATACTCCTCATAGGCGGAAATGGCTGATGTTGTTAGCAATTGCCCTATATCGAAAGGTGGATATTGTAAACGGTGAGGTCAATATTTATAAATGATAATTTTATGCTTGTAGCTCATATACTTGCCACCGTTACTTTATATATTTTTATTAAGGTTCCCTCCTAATTTAATTTATATATTCAGGCATTTTTATGCATTATAAATATTATTATGTGTATGTCTTCATAATTTTATAGATGTACATATCGTTTCGAAATAAATTCTTATCAAATAATTTGATAAGGATATTTAACTATATTATGAAACAAAATTTTAGCTTTCGATCAAATAATATACAGTTCTATGTTAACATAATATTGATAACAATTATATGTATGAACATAGAATAATATTTCTCTTTGTAGAAATGATATCTAATTAAATCGTTTTGAAACTGTTTATCAATTTGATTACCATAATTATACATGATGTCAATAGTATCACAGATATTAATATATCTATCTTTAAATACTATTGCTTGTTATGACTAGTAGTAGTGTTTTTAGTTACTTTTTTTTCATTTAATTTTACATTGTTACTTTTAATAGAATATTCTAACAGTATATAATGTCTTTGAAGAAGGCACTTCATGATGATGATAATGTAATGACAATCTTATTACAACTAAAATAAGTATTTGTTATTACAACCAAAAATCTTATTTTTCTAATGACAACTAAATGTTGTATAAATACGTTATAAACTTTGTGATTTAAAAATTTTTCTGTTTGAAGGAATATTTCATTTTTAAACCTAAAAATAATTACGTTTATACAGATTAATATAATGAAATTGTTATAGGCTTGAAGTGTTTTTGCAACAGTGATAGTCCTAGTTGCCCCAATTCAACATGTGATACTGATGGATTCTGTTATGCATCAACGACTATAGAAAATGGGGTACAAAAATATTCATACCAGTAAGTACTGCTCTCTTTTTTTGGTATGTAATATAATGTTGCCATGTTTATTACATAAACAGTATTGCTTTTTAATTTAAACTTGTGAGATGTAACTGAATTAATGATTTCTTATTTAATTTTACTCTCAGTGAAAATGTTACAAGTACTATATAGGTTTATAAAACCTTGTTAAAAGAATATTATATAAAGAAAATGTGTTATGACCATGAAATACGAAATAATAGATGAGTTCTTCTGAAGTGCACAGATTTACTTTTCCCATAATGTATTATTCACACATGCACAACTATTCCAAGTATTTGTTCAATAAATTTAAATAAGTCAATATTTTAATGGCTTATTCAATTTAATACTTGGTTTCTTTTTAATCCATTTTATCAAACAATTGACCTGTATAGAACGCTGGCCTTAAGGTGTATGAACATGAGCCAAGCCTTCCAAATAGGCGGCAATCCGATTATATGCATGGAGCCAAGATATTATTGCTGTTTTATAGATTACTGCAATTCAAATGAGATTTCCCGAGAAATATTATACAGAGAGGTACATTCCTCAACCATGGGTAAGATGTACTGCACTTGTGGGTGTGTGATACCTACTTGATGATGCAAATTTGAGTTTGTTTGATGTACTATTAGAGTATAATTGCAATGCCACTTCTTTCCCATATTTGTGTTGAGATGCCAATATTCTAACAATATCGCTTCTGATTTAGTGAATTGAATATGTAATTACTAAGAGAAAATATTGATTACCAACTTAAATGCTGGCAGTTAATTAATTAGTATGTTTTGAGTGATGTGCCATAATCTTAACAATCATTATTATCGAGTGTGCATTGGTTTTGCTTTAACCTACTAAAATGTAATGTCTGGTGGTTCCACTTGCGGCAGCTGTATCGAGTTGAAATCACTGATACCCATCGAGCACCCCTTCGGTTGCTCCACGACAAGAACTAGAAATGAATCGGTGGTGATACAGTGTTGTAAGTCACATGACATGTGTAATCACGATCTACGCCTGGAGTTACATACGAAGCCGCCAGGTAGGAGCGACGGGGAGGTAGTGCCCTCGATGTGTCGCTAACTTCTGCACCCTAGCTTCCTGCCACCAATACCCGTAATATTAGTACCCCCGTACTACTCTGCCCGGCGCCGGCATTTTAAGGTCCTGGTATTTAGCGATTGCATGGCTATAAAATTTGACTTTTTGTTTGTTCTATTGTAACTAAATTTTCTTATTTAGTAAACCGGCCTTGATCACGATGTTAGTAGAAACTTATTTTGGTTACCTAATGTTTTGATTTGTGATGTAGATGTTGGCCACAAGAAACGATTTTCCCTCCTGGGGACAGGCCAATTTGGTGTCGCGAAGCCGAAAGCGCCGATATCTATTGCTGCAACACGGACTTCTGTAATATTGATGTCATTCCAGGTACGGAACACGTTGGGAATGTGTGACCGTCAGGGCGACTCTCTGGGTAGCTTTGTCATGTGATGTCCCCGTAAGCATCATGTCGAGTTATGCTGTTTATGTTATAAAGTAAATATCAATGAATGTTTCATCAGAGGGAAATTAACAAAAAATAAAAAGTTATCGCGAATATAATAAAATAGCATGAGAATATGCCAATGGGATAACATATTATAATTCAGCAATCAAGACATGTGGTATTTAATAGCAATATTGTATTACTGTACGCAATCATAGATGTATATATACTGTATTATGTTGATATAGTATTAATATTGTTTGAAATAAGCTTATTGTTAAATATAGTCTAAAAAAAGAGCGGCAAAATCGGGTGCCGGAGTTAGTACATTGTAAAGATGTCACGCCCTCATGGTAATTAACTATGAAACGCGCTTTGTATATTCGTTAGGTAAAATTATAATTTACGAGTGATCATAAGCCGGTGTTTAAAATGTTATTGCATGGCTTTTTTGTATTAATACTAATAGCATGTAATTATTCAACACCTATATTATATTACAAACAAGCTTTTATTTTAATGCTTATGATAGTTTAAACTTGAACTTACATATGTAGATTATTCAATAGGTTTTACATTAACCGCAGACTTCTATATGCACTTCAAAAAACACATTATAGTATGTTCATTTTACTTGCAGTTAAATAAAATTTTATATGAAATAAAAAAAGTTATATAATGATTACAAATAGTAAATTAGTAACGTTACTTAACTATAGTTTAAAGATAATTCTTGTATTATTAGTGGGTATTGTTGCTATAGCATGGGTTGAGAGGTAATTTATGTATATGCTTTTTGTTTGTTTTCTTTCTGCTTGTTTTATTCCCTTCATTATGAATATTGTTGTGGATATGTATATAGACAATATTTTTAAAATTTTATAGGTATCTGTGAATGTTATTGGCTAATCTCAAATTCAGATTGAATATGTATCTCTGCATAGAGAGCCTTCAATGAGATTGACATTGAAAATAAAACATGTATACAAAATGTTTATTTATTGACACTCCGAGGGACAGACAGCAGCTGCATTGCATTAGCACTGCAGCTGTGTATGCCTAAACACCATCTTACCATTCCTTTAGTATTGTATGTATTTACATTTAAAGATAATTTCTTTGGTGCATTTGGACCAAATAGGATTTCAGAGTTTTGTTTGTTCGAAAACAATACTTCATTGCATGTTTAGTTTATTACTTACTAAGAATTTATTTAAGTAATTTTTATATTAAGTTATACCTTCTTTTTCTAAATTTAAACTTGAACTAGATATATATTCCTAGTTACTCCATCACAATTAAAATATATGTTATATATTTATGCACATGATTCGGTTTAATCCGTCGCAAGTTATAGTATGACGTTAGTTATTCTAACCAAAGAGACAACTACGTCGGCAACCGCATGGCAAGTGGTGCCATGGATTATCGGATTGATGGTGCTGGGTGTCTGTGCCGCTATCAGCCTTTGGTGGGCAAAGCGATCTGGAAAGATGAAGGAAAGAGGTTCGCGGCCTCTTTATCAAGCTGAGGATTCATTGTGTGACACGAGGCATCCGATTACAGCTACTATACGTGATATGATTGAATTGACAACATCTGGATCTGGATCGGGTAAGTTTATTTTTTAGAGCCACATAAAATTTTTCGTATTTCATTGGCTAGACATTTTTGTTAAAACAAATATATAGATAGAAGATCTTTTTACTGGCTATTCACATTTTTTAAAGGTTTGCCATTACTTGTGCAACGTTCCATCGCGAGGCAAATCCAGTTAGTGGATATAATAGGGAAAGGACGCTTCGGTGAGGTATGGCGTGGACGATGGAGGGGTGAGAACGTTGCGGTCAAGATATTCTCATCGAGAGAGGAATGTTCCTGGTTTCGTGAAGCCGAAATATACCAGACCGTTATGTTAAGACATGAGAACATATTGGGTTTTATCGCAGCGGACAACAAAGGTCTGTATTTCTAATACGATTACATTAAATTTAAGCAAACTGAAACAGTATTATATTATAAATTCAACACATCAAGTCACCATACCCTTAGTCTTCCATGTTACAGTAGCAAAAAGGTAATACAAAATATTAGTCGCTATAAAGGGAACGGGTAAATCAATGTTTGTGTTTAATGGCAAGGGGGTGTAAAGAGTTCCCGCAATCCCACTCACGGGATCTAAGCCAAACTCTCCTACTCGCGGTGCACCCTGCTAATCAACAAACGGGGCTCTGGCTCCTATCAACTCGTATTGGGCCAGCGTAGTCAATGCAAATGGCCAAAATCCGCCTGTATGAATCCCTATCTAATCGATGTGGGAATCTTTGGAGAAGCTTATGACCATTAGTGGAAGTCTATTAGCTGATGATGATGATGATACATAATGGCAAATATTTTAGGTTTTTTGTTTTCATTATATGTAAAGGTAAAGACCTAACCTAAGGTATCCTACATATAGGTTATAGGGTTTAACGCCTTTATTATGACACCGTTTCTAATTTTTAATAGACAAATTTCTTCGATCGGTTTCAACAAACAACAATATTAGCGATGTTTTAGAGATTATCGCTTTATATGGTCGCTCAATTGCTGTGGCTAGTTCGTGAAGTCTTTGGATCTCTTTTCTTTTGTCTATCTGTACGCTGCACGTTAAGACTAAAACACGAGATAAACAGTAACACTTTTTAATATTTTTCTACACATCTAAATAAATCCCACGGGCGTGGATCCGGGTCCACGAGCCCAGTGTCAGATGAGCTGTAAGAGTCGCAATGGCTTGCAGCCCGAACTTCATCCAGAATCTAGCTAAATAAACTCCAAAGTTTAAGTCGGTTCGGTATATTTAGAGAGATACAATAACACGTTTGATTTGGAGGAAGTGGCAAACAACGCAATTCATTGTTATGAAATGGAAGAATGAGTTTCATAAATTTAATTTTTGTGGAAACATCGAGTACCTACCATCTATAAAGTAAACAACAAATCGATATATTCTGACCGACCCCTGTTGTCGCCTAATATGGTAATAAAATCTTAGGTTTTATATTAGACTTTGTAATATCGACCATCGTCTGGAACAAATTATACAACTGCATTTGTATTAAGTGATCTTGGCTGCGACGCAATTCTGGTTGAGGGACATGTTTTGACCTTAGTTTCCGCTCCATCTGTTTATTCAATGATGTTTATGAATTTTAAAATACCAAGCAAAAAGACTCCATCTTACATACAATTGACTTATCCATCAAGTTTGTTTTGAAGCACAAACCGCACAAGGGAGAATTAATTTATAATTATTTACAGATAAAAATAAAACAGTCGTAGTCAAAATGAAGTTAGACATATATTTCTATATCATGTCATAGATCAGACATACATAATTAGGTGTTAAAAAGCATTGTTAAGAGATAGTTAAAGAGTAAGAAATGAATTTATTGGTAAATGATAACTAATTATACTTGACATAGACTAATATTCGTGGAGATGTTTGTGAAAATTAGGAGGACTTTCGCTGAAAATCGTGGCCAAATATAATACATCTAGAGATCGTCCGCATTGTTGTAGTTAATTTGTGATGATATGCACTTAGCGTTGCTTACCAATCCTACAGAAATGTATTGGAAGTATATAAATTATTATTTATTGTCCTATTGTGCAATAGAGGATGTTTAATTAGCTAGCCATTCTTTTAGGTTGATGATATTTCCTATTATTAACGTGTTCGTAATGTTCTTCTAGTTAGACATTTAGTGTATAGCATAACCTGTTGTGTTTATAATAAGAATCAAGTTTCAATCCATACCTTTTCGTTTCTTGCAGATAACGGAACTTGGACGCAACTATGGCTCATAACGGACTACCACGAGAACGGCTCACTTTTCGACTTTCTCACTTCGCGTACTATAGATTCTAACACTCTTATCAAGATGGCGCTCTCGATCGCAACAGGATTGGCGCATCTTCATATGGACATCGTTGGCACTAAAGGTGATTACCGCCATACTTTATATATGAGTATTCCTATTTTTCGTCCCTTAACAGCAGAGATACACAATAATTTTCACAAATACACTTCTTATTTTTATATTCAGTATTATATTTTCATGAAGTGATTTGATTATTAATTTCTGTATAAATAGGAAATAATGGATTAAAGATTCATTCTTTTTTTTTTTCTTAAAAACACAGGTAAACCAGCAATTGCACACAGGGATTTGAAATCAAAGAACATACTGGTGAAATGCAATCTGTCGTGTGTCATTGGTGATCTCGGATTGGCAGTGCGGCACAACGTTGCCAGCGATTCAGTTGATGTCCCATCCACCAACAGAGTCGGCACCAAACGTTATATGGCACCAGAGGTAAATTTTATTGTAAAAATACAATACATTGCACTTAAGGGGCACAGCTGCATTATGCTGGACTACTCCGTACAGGAGATGAATTAGACAGTTCTGTGACCTTTACCAACATAAAGCACTCGTTAACTCGCACGCTATGCGTGGCGATGATTATTATTATCTCACAAATAAAGGAAAACTAAAAGATCAGACCCAAGGTCTCCACCACGGCCAATAATCAAACGCAGTGTGAGAGGAAATCACGTCATGAATACCGTAGCGTAGACCAATCACCTAGCAGGTGGACTGAAAAGATTAATCCATAAACCAATGTCAGTAATTGTTGGACGCAGTTGGTATTGGTCCGGTCGCGGTGGAAACCTGCTAGGAAGGTCCATGTTTAGCAGTGGATGACTGTAGCTTAAAATGCTAATGTCGGTGAACTTGCAACACTCTAAGAATACATTATTAAACTTAACATTTGTAAATTGTACCTATTTCTTGCGTTCAGGTTTTAGACGAGAGTATGGACTCGCGGCAATTTGATCCGTACAAACGCTCGGATGTGTACTCCTTCGGTTTAGTCCTGTGGGAGATGGCACGGCGCTGTGGCGCGATGCCTGATGAATACCAGCCGCCTTACTATGACTGCGTACCACCAGATCCGGCTCTCGAAGACATGCGAAGAGTCGTTTGCACAGAGAAACGAAGACCGAATGTACCCAACAGATGGCATTCGGATGCTGTGAGTGAATGAAAAGTTAAGCTGAAATTCAGTTTTTTTTTTATATAAACAGGCCTTTTTCCCAGTCGGGGTAGGCAGAGGCGAATAAAAGCCCACTTTTCGCCAGATGTGGTCAGAATAGGTCCCATGTAACAGGGGGCGAGCCTGTTGCCACTTTATTGGGATCACCACACTTACACAAAGATGATTTCAGTGTGCAGGTTTCCTCACGATGTTTTCCTTCACCGTTTGTATCTCGATGTTGTAACTAAAGTTCACAAATGTACATAACTTAAATATTAACTCATCGATACATGCCGAGATTCGAACCCGCGACCTTCGGAATGAAAGCCGCACGCTCTAACCATTAGGCCAGCGAGCTACTGAAATTCAGAGTAGTTAAAAATAAATAAAGTCAATAATAACATAATTAAAATAAATGCTTAAGTAAGCGATGAAAAGAGCAAAAAGTGACGTATGCCTATAGTAATGTGCGACGAGTCGGGATATTGTAGTACACTACATATGCATAACTTTAAGGCAGCAATATTTTAATGAAACGTCATTAAATCCAGTATACAGTACTGGATTTGATGACATGTTAGATGTAATTGAATTGTTTTCAAGGTTCTTTCGGCGATATCGAAAGTAATGAAGGAATGTTGGTACCAAAACCCCGCAGCGCGGCTCACAGCACTACGAATAAAGAAGACGCTCGCAAACATTGGCACTGTTGATCACATAAAGTTGTAATGAAAGGTAAGTGTATTAACTTGCTTAATGTATAATTAAATCGTCACCCACAGACTCATTGTCATTTACACAGACCCATTGTAGAAAAAAAATCCAAAAGACCAAAAACTGGAAAGTAATGTTTACATGAGCAGAAATACATATAACCTCTAACTTGAAAACTTAGTAAACTTTTTCCTCTCGACACTACTCATACCTAATCTGTTTCAAGATATTATTTAAGTTTAATACAAATTACTATTGTTAACTTTTAACTCTGACGGTCGTCCATCTAGAGGTATCTTTCTGCTTGCCACTTGATCACTGTTGCCAAAGATAATCAGGGTTGATACTACCTAGACAGCAACAAGGAGATACTTAACATCTCATGTATTTTTATCACTGCAACTAACGTCATATTGTAATAGTTCATGTCGCTTCCTCAATTAAAAAATATGTTTCTTTCACAGATTGACAATAAAACGATCGTTACCTAGCTTACATTAGAAGGATGTGGGAGGATCCTTGATGAGCAAAAACCTACTAGCAATGGGATTTCAGAAATGTTTAGGAACGCTGCTGGAACTGAATACGCCACCTTTTCACTGTCCAGTGGGACGATCGCCTCCCGATCCTACCTCTTAGATTATATTCGACTAACATCACAACTGAGCATTTATTTTACTAACAATGTATAAGGACATTCGGGATGTAGTGTGATATTTTTTTGGTTACCATGGTAGGTAGGTTTTAAGTTTTGTTAGAGTTAAATTGCGTTTATTGATAATAATATTATTGTGCATATCGTAAATCGGAAGTAATAGCGTTTTTATTTTTGTAAAAAGCAATTTTTACTGTGATATGATCTATATTTTGCAGCTATCATTCTCCTATCCGTTCTAATGTGAAGGAGAAAACTGTCTCCCAAGCGCAGTATGCTTGCCTAGTAACACGGAGGTCCCTGATGCGATTCCTAGGCCACGTGTTGTAAAGTTTGGCAGGTGGTAGGGTATTATCAAAACCGCCTGGCAAGCTATTTTCCTCTTGTAAATCTGCCTCTATAACAGCATCGCTGTATTCTGCTGTCAAATTATGAGATAGAGTATCCTGGGCTAGTACGCTTAACCATCTACGACCTAATTGTCACTTAACACCGTGTGAAATTCAGGTCAAGTGTCAGCCCGTAGCTAATAAAAAGAGAGTGTAACAATGTTTTAGTGTTGCCTCTAAAGATGAATGTATTTGCTAAAGTGAATTCAACTAGTTCTGTCTTCCCGATAAACACTTTATTAATTCCAATTTTTGTAAATCTGAAAAAGTTAGATTTACACACGATTTGTATATTTATAGACATGTCACTTTAGTTAATTAACTTACGGCAAATTCAAAAAAATTGCAATGAATTATACATCCTTAATTATTATATTTGCAATATAATAAATTTTTATCACTAGACAAAAATATTTTCTTGTCATGTTGATTATATTAAACATCATCGAACTTAATATTAATACCACTAAATGTTGCAAATGTTAAGATGTTTGTAATAAATATTAAATTTGTATCAACCGAAAAAAGGTTTGCCCCATCGTTGTACATGTAATTGTGATAATTAAGTAATATAATTTATTGCAACAGCTATTTTGCATGCGCGGGCATTATACAAATTTTTTTAAGGCTGAAATATTTTGAACTAAAACAGTTAAATATCAACTAAACATTAACATCGCCACTTGTGAGCCTATTGATTAATTTTTAAATGTATCCACAGCAATAAAATGTTTAATGCCACTATTATTAAATTGGCTATATTATTATTATTAGGACATTAGTCCAATATACTATTTTAATAAGTCTGCAGATTTTTAATTATATTGTATATGAGTTTTTCTTATTAGAAAAGTAAAATAATTTATTACGTTTTAATAGTTTGGTAATCGTTTAATTGTATATAGGAAACACATTTAGCCTTTACTTTGATGCACTATGCAAAAAATCATGTCTTGCACTTAGTGACACTAGATGTAGAATTCATTATGACCTAACCGTTACTAAATAGTCAATACACATATCTTTTAATAGTGTAAATAATCTATCATATATATATATATATTGTATAATCATACATTTATTTAACGGCGGTTGGTCTCTGTT
This sequence comes from Troides aeacus, assembly GCA_033220335.2. Taxonomy (NCBI): domain Eukaryota; kingdom Metazoa; phylum Arthropoda; class Insecta; order Lepidoptera; family Papilionidae; genus Troides; species Troides aeacus. The sequence continues at coordinate 7,554,892 of CM067268.1, read as the reverse complement.
CCCGGAGCCCATGTAGGTAGATATCTCCGCAACGCCTCTTTCTTCCGCCAAACTAGTTCCGGTTTGCAGGGCGCCGTAGATATTGAGTACTGGGATAACGAGATGTTGTATCATTGAAAGTAACTTAACATTGATATGGTAATTGACATGGTATAACAGTTAAAAAGTCAAATAGACTTTGGCGAGCAATATCATAGTGCATAATACATCTATCAATCTTCGCTATCAGTAATATAGACTGATTTTAGACTTTAAACTATAGTGTTGGCTTATAATAAAATTGTGTATATTTTTAACCGTGTATGGTGGCTGTAGTCTTGGATTGTTGTGGAATCGTTTTTGGATATGAGAATATTAAGTATAAATAAAAATAAAAATTAATTATTCATTATGTTTTGCAATTAATTACTGTACAGAAAAGAAGTAGACAGGGTCGAGAAACTGAAGCTCAGTTTGTGTATCGGTTCATTCCTCATTTAATTTGAAATTTCGGTGACGAAAATCAAAGCAATGAAAGGGATGTTTTATGATGACTTTCTCTGGTTGTCCATGGTTTAATAGCCTCGACTCTCTCTTTCTGAAAAAAGCCACAAGTCCGAGTAATAGAAACATAAGGACTATTTTATTAATTAATTATGGAATAATTACAGCTTATTAATGTTTATTTTTAAATTATTAATTATTACATATCAAAAATGTATTCTACAACACATCACAATCATTTGATAATTTGTAAATGGCAAAGTTACCTCAATTTATAGTAAGCAATATAAGTGATATGTGATAATATATCTGCCAATCTCTTTTTTATTGGTGACTACTTTCGGTATAATATACATAATATTTTAATGAATTTTCTGAGAGAATACTTACGTTTGTATGTTTAAGTAATATTAGCGTTTGTATACTATATTAACATATTTTTCGCTCCGGTAATGTATCGTGTATAATTGATATAAATATAGGCTTTACTTAATATTGAATTAAATTTAAATAGCCGTTCTGTAAAGCCAAAGTATTTCGTTACTATTTTTGACCTTGTACAATATTTTGTAGCATTTATTTGTGATTAGTCAATTTGACATGTTTGTGTTGATACAATTATTGAAGGTTTTGAAACAATTTTTAAATATTTAAGCTAAGTAAAAAAAAAAATAGATTGCGGTCGACTGATAAAATTTGCAACTCAGACTGACATTTTTAAAAGTTCAATAATAACTTCATTTTCATTTCTTCTTAACACTTAACCTATCAGTCAAATAAAGGTTAACTATTAACACAAACATTATATATATTGTGAATTGTGCTGAGATAAATGTTGTCTATGTCTGAATGGTCGGTTAAGGGTTGGGGACAATAATATAACAATAACTTATGTTGTACTAAACGGAAAATCGTCCAAAAATGATATTTTTTTAACTTTATACATATGCTTCAGTTTTCATTAACTATAAACAAAACACTATTATCAATAGATTCTATAAGGTGTCGAGGATGACTTTAGATCTATGTCAGTTCACATACATACATACATGAAGAACATGACATACATGTATGACGCCATCGCGCTAACCCTCGCCAGCTAAGTTTTATTACATAGTTCATTAATGTCGCTAGTATTAGATAGTGAAAACCGAAATCAATGTTAGTGAGTTAGCGTTAAGTGTGTATTAATAATATCTTATTAGTTTTATATGTTATTCAACCTTCACATAATTATAATATATGCTCGCATTGCAGGACATAACACAATTCAGAATAAAATTTGACGTATATAGCGTTACAGTGGATGTAAAAACAAATCAATGTGAAAACAATAAATTTATACATTTGTAGCTATATTGAATGTATATATACCAGTTTTAAGTTTATAATTAAAATCATCGAGGGAAGAATATTTAGAGATAAGTCATCAAGTTCAAATTAAATTGTACTAAAATATTATACAATCATCAAACGGTCGGTTTGAATTGATTTGATGAGCAATAAATACCGAGAGATTACAAGTAATGTAATTACTTAAACTTGCGGTCAAAAGTAGCGTCATATCACGAGCACATACGAATTCGTTGATATATTCGTAATGTGAATTTTATGTAAATACCATTATTTAAATTATCCCATACATAAGTTAAATGGATTGGTTAGGGAGTAGACTAATTAATTAATAAACAAGTGTTTTCACAATAATCTGTTTAATTTAACATACTCCTACAGTTAATTATTAAATTCATGCTTTATGTAGTTCAACTATTTCTAATAAAAACGAATCTTTCGATCTAATTTTACAATGGACGATTTGCCAATACTATTTCCTCAAATATTGTAATAATACACCCTTTTAGAAGAGTCATCGCTGTTTACAAATATATTTTTGGGCAACTATTTTTTTTTAATAATTCTATGAAACACAAAAGAAGCAATAAAAACAATTAATTGTACAATACTGCATACAACTGTTGGTATATTTGCAAATAGGATCACTTTATGAGTTCTGGACGTTGTATCTTTGGGGAAAATTATCCGAAAAAACAATGTAAGAAACGGTCTGACATAAAAAAGCAGACGGGGTTAAATACTTTCGGTTGAAAAGAACAGCTGCAATTTCCTTAGTCTGATCTCCAAACTGCAATCTGATTTCACAACACAAAGATATTATATACATTATTCATCATAATACTTTTTAGCAACTCAGTTTAATCGCAGATAAACAAACTGAAAGAAAAATAGTTTAAAACAAATTAAAAATAGCAAACCATCATCACCGTGGCGTATCATTTCTAAATCCGGCGATTTTTATATTTAGGATAATGAGAGTTTTTGCAGAAATCAATCGGATAATGTCCGCTTGTTGGCATAAGCCTCTGTCAAGGATCCTCATTGAAGGGGAAATTGAGACTTAGTCCCACCACGCTGGCCTAATACAGGTCGGTGGGTGGTCAGTTTCGTCTGTTGTTTAGGAGGTTGCACCGCGTACAGGCGAGGTTTGACTTGGGCTCCGTAAGATGTTGGGCGAAATCCCTTTTGTAAAAAAATATAAAAATTTTCGTATTCTATAATAACTAGTTATAAAGAAAGGGTCTCATACCACTGCAGAAATTAAAGGAAAGCCTGTAACATAATATTCATTTGTACTTTTTCATTTGTTGTTTGTTAATTATTTGATTATAAGTATCCATTTATAACTCATGTTGTACGTTTTGTTGTAAATCAACACTGTACTGATACAAAAAAACATTTTATTTTCATAAATTTAAGACAAAGTAGTTTGTTTGAAGCTATTTCCTAGTTTATTGCATATTTAGTTAATTATTTTCACTGGGATTCTACATTATTTTATGCAATGTGGCGATGAGCTCACGAGCATAATGTATATTGATCATATTCGATCTATGAAATAATTGAGGTATCTTCGCATTAGCGTTATTAAAAAGATTTTCTATTTATTTCACACAATATAACTTTCAATGAAAACGAAATCTCTTTATTATTATTAGTTCATATCGTTGCAATCTTCACTTTGAAAAAATTTTTAAATTGTTATCAGCTGCTGCATCACTGTTGTTACTTATTTCGGAGGCTTACACTGGGCAGCATTTGCATAATATTGATAATATTTTGAATATATATGGGTTATGATTTAAGAAACACTATCTATAAATAAAAGATTCCATCCATGTAGACACTCATCACTATGTCCCTGGAACTATAAGTCTTAGAAACTGGAAATTTGGCAGGAATATTACTTTTTGGTCGAGTTTAGGTTTAGATCGGTTAAGGAGAGATTTTACAAAATTCCTTTCCCAACAGGAGTTGCAGCATGTTAGGGTCAACAATGCGAGCGGAAAACAATTAGTATTACATATAAGAAAAAGTTAAAAAAAATCATGCCAACCAATGTTTTGATGTATTTTAATGTAATAGCTTTATGAGACAATATGTATTATAATATGTTCTAGACTATAATAAATGTATAGTTAAGTATTGTTATTTTATTTAAACTACGTCCACTATCAAGATCCGCGAAGGTTTTCACTTCTTGTAAAGCCATATTAAATGAAAACACAATTGCTTAGTAAATATACTTTAATGGACGGATTTTCATTATAAAAATAAAAAAAATACTAAATGCTAAAAATACTTATAGTAGTAATTTTTTAGAATGTATTTGCACACAAATAAGCATTGATAAGTTCTTAGTCAGATCATATAGAAAGAATGAATTGTTTTTAATATAAAAATTGGTGGTAAATATGAAAGAATTGGTTTCATTTGCTCAATTTATAACACAATAATGACAAAATTTATGAAGAGAAGACTAATAGCTGTATAATCAAAACTAATTTTACTATAAAAGATGAACTATAAAAAAGCATGGTTATCTATAGATTAACATTACCTTAACAATACTACTCATTATTAGTATATATGTATTATATCTTATAACTATAAATTGTATTAAAATTCTACCAGGTATTTAATGATAACTGCAATGTAGTATTATACATCATAAACTCCATTAAGAATAAGATACTTTTTGTTCATACGCTTCATCTTCATTCCAGTATTCTTGATCCGAGAAGGTAGTATGGCGTAATTTACACCAACGGGCACCAAATCTTAGTATTAGTATAATTATGGTCAGAACAAACATAGATAGAGCTGCAACAGCAGGGTAGAGCATTAAAAAAGCCATATTTAAATATCACTCTCTCTTTTATGCAAATCAATATATTCACGTGATAATGTCAAAGGTTGCTGTGAAATTGATGGTACTACTGCTTCATGTCCATGAATCTCTTGATATTCTTCTGAGTGATATGGAGGGAGGTATTGCACAGGTTGATATTGACTTTCAAGCTCAGTAAAATCAAGTGGCGACTGTTTATGGGGTGTATTTGACCATATGGACACTATCCAACGATTACCTGTAAAGAAATATACACAGAGTTTACAAAGAATTAGAGACTAAAAACAATATTTATAGTTATCCTAACAATTTCTATCAATTGTTTATCAACATATATATGTAATAATTTAATATACCCATTTTTATTTTCAGCCAAGACAATCTATTATTCGATTTGATTTATACATACATATATATAGGCCAGCAGTGGACATTTATCAGCTGAGAATGACATAAATACATAATTATTTTAATATTCTGTTAAAATGTAATTGACAACATAATTTATTAACTTTAGAATTAGAATCAAATGATAAGATAATCGTAAGAAAAATTGGCATAGCAAAGATTTATACAAAATAACGCTTAAAAATAAATTGTTGCTGGCACTAACCCGTATGGCGGTCTAGCCAATATTCCGAATATTTTGAACAACAGCAAGCTACGTTTAAGATCAACAAAAATCCCAATAAAACAGAACAAATCGCAATAGTAATGTAAAATGGGGTGAAATCGCCCACTTTGGATAAAATAGGATTTATAGCATCGTATGTACCATTCACTGTAATATTAGCGTGGGGTTCATATGCCGACATTTTCTTATAAGTAACCAACCTGCCGAAGAAAAAATTAACATAAGGAATCTAAAACACTTTTTATAACGTTTTATCTCATCCTAAATACATGTGTACTTAAAGTTAATGTACACAAATTCTACGCGTGTAAACATTTTTAGGGCGTGGACTGAACACAACATTTATACGCGGGGATCAATTTTATCTCACAACTTAATTATATTTATATTAATATTAAAGTTTTTATGTATCTATTAACACAACATAATATTTCCGAAATAAATTAAAATTTAAATGTACATACTTTAACAGACACTTCCCAGTACTTAATTTGCAAGTTCGCAACGACGACGCTAGCCAGGGTTGACGTTCACCGTTTTAGAGTTGTCATTAGTAAAATTTCTTATTTTTCCTATGACATAGAGTGCTATGATTTTAATACTAAAAATTGATAAATATGGTTAATAAGTATACATTATTTATTATGAATGTAATAACTATTTCAAATTTTGTACATATTCATAGGCTGGAAAACGCTCACAATTATCTTTATAGCTTTTACCTATACTAACGTGCTATAACATTAGTTTTTAAGAGTTTTTGTACTAAACTAACTATTGGATCTATGTTATATGAATAAAGAATTATATTATTATACGACGGGCCGATCGCTTCCTATTAATATGCTTCTAAAAAAACCTCGATTTTTAGTAAAACTTGCTTTTTTAACAAGAATTTGTAAGGAATTAAGCATTTGTAATCGAAAGGCGGTAATTAGATTAAACTTTATTGTAAAATTAGCAAAAGATAATTTAAACGTAAACACTACAAACCTTGAAATATCAGCAAACCCTTTTTATACTTAATTTTTGTATTATTTTATTTCAAGTTTTTGTGCAGCTTTCTATGCTATAATATTATTCGAGAGCATGAATGTTCGTGTCGGATGACTATCAATTTTTTATCAACGTTTTACGTGACTATTGGACAGTATTAAATACTTTTAATTTTACTAAAATTGCTAATTACTGATAGAACGAAAAGGCATACAAATCATCTAATACCACTATTTTTTTTGATAATCTTCGTGAATCGTTAAAAATAATAGGCTTTAAAAGGTAGTTTAGATTATGAAAAATCCTTTGCTTGTATCAATAAGTTCACTTGAAGTTCCATCTATCGTCGGCGACTGATAGAAACATCAATTTAAACCCATTTATGTTTTACCCTTTAATCTACATAGTGCTCTACCGTGATCTCATTTTCGCATGATCATAATGAGACAGCACTGTGTGGCATCCTCATCCAGAAATCGTTGGTTCTTATATTGGGGAACATTGCTGTTATGATGACAGACTTACAATATGAAGGTTTTTTGCAAGTACTATACCTAACTTATAGGTATTTTGTCTAAAATAACCAATAGGTAGGAATTGATCAACAGAGACTGAGTAAAGTTTACCACTATATCTATTTTTATGTGTTTAACCATCAGGATGGTTTGACTCATTGAAATGTAAAAAAAAATTATATAACATAATAAATTATGTTATTGTAAATTAATTTTCGTTTCCTCCTACCTACATACCATATCAAATATATTTGGATACAAATATATAATGATAACTTACTACTTTTCATGGAATTAATTAACAAGCTCATAAGCTATTCAGGTTATTACAGTGTTACTTTTTTTGCCTTTCTTATGTTTTTAAATTAATAAGCTTAAAAATAGGTTTCAAATAAAAACAATAATTTTTCACTACACTTATATTCAGATACTGTGATTTACTACTGAGTTGTCACACTACAAATTATTGACCAGACCATGCTGTGCTTTGATCCGATGTGTCAGTATCAATTGCTTCAGTAATATCATCAAGACTATCTGGTGTTAGATCATTGTTGTTCCTTGTTGTAGAGGGAGGCGTGTATGGTGTTTCCAAATCTTCATCCTCTTCTTCATCGCCATGAGATTCCTCTGACTCATCAGATTCTTCGTTAACTAAATAAATAATTTATTTATTACTTTAAACTATTTAATAGCATTTTTAATTGTAAAAGAAAATTATGTATCATCTAGTATGATTAGAGAATTTAAAAAGTATTTCATATATTTTGAAGTCAAAGGTAATATTTTACCTATCAATCCCATTGCACCATCAACTGGTTCGATCAGTACATAATTCCCAACTTCTTCTGCATATACTAAAATAGTTATAATTTACTGTATTATTTTTTTACAGAATTTTCTTACAGTAATTCAAAGCAAAAAAGAGCATAAATTTTAAATCAAATATTGTTTTCTAATATTAACTTAAAAAAAGAAGTAAAAAAAAAAAAAAAAATTTAAATGTAAATATCTGTAATATATAAGAGATCTTGTAATGTAAGTATATATAAATAATCTATTTTATGACTTCTGCTTTGTATTGAAGCAAAAAAAATTAAATAAATAATTAATAACTAAAAATAGCTTCTACAAAAATATTAAGTGAAATTATACCTTCATCTTCGTCATTATTGATTTCTTCCTCCACTGGCACAGGCTTACCCTTGCCAAATGGATTATTTTTCATGTACTGCTTGCCAACAGAATTTTTCTGAAATTTAAAAATTATTAAAAACAGCACAGATTTTTGTGACATTGATAAATACAATAAACAGTATTTAAAATTAATATTTGTTGAGACCACGCCCTGCTTTCATGGTGAAATCTAAATCGATTTTCCATACGCATCTTGACTACCGAGAGATAAAGTTGTTTTATCTCAGAGTTTTATTAATTTTGCTATGGCAAATGTTACATATATATAATATGTATACAAAATACCGCAAGCATATGTTCTTGCTCCAAACGAGTTAATTCAGCGTCTTCGTCGCAAGGACTATCAGCACTAAACCACCTAGGATCAATTAGGGGAGGGAACAAAACGGGAAATTGCAAATTCATTTTATTTGCAAGAAATCAAGTTAGTTTCGAAATTTAAAATTGAGAGAAGCTTAGACAAAAAATCAGTACTCTCCTGCACTACGCCTACGAAGATACCGAAACATAAAATCAATTAAATAACTTACTGTTAAAACAGGCATTGGCTTACAGGCATTCAGCCAAAAAACTTAAAATAAAAGAAGAACTAAACAAACATGCAAAATCGAAGAAATAATTGGGATGGTAATTAATTACCAAAACCGCATTAAAGGTAAAAGTATTAATAAAGCAGAAATTTCCAAAATTTTCTATAAATACATATTTAATACAAGAGATTAGAGTCCGAAATGAAAAATATCGTGTAAAGTATACAGTTAAATAGGTAGAGTCCAGGATAAATACAAATACAAGTTTGAAAGTGTTTAAATAATGAAAAATTGATAGAAAACATATTGTTTCATTACATTGTTAGAAAAAGACATAATCATCAAAAATTTATGAAAAATGTTAAAAAAACGAAAAGGAAATAAATTTTCTTGGCTACAAATCATTTGACGTAGAGTTATATGTATATATCTTTGTACTTTTCAATTTATGTACAATCAATATGAAATGAAGAAATGCAATTTCTTAGTGTTGATTAAAAAGTCGGCTTGTTCTGTAATTTGTATAAAATTAACTACATTTTATGATTTGCCGCAAAACAAAGAGTATTTATATTTATGAAAAAATTGTGATGAAAAATTCGCATAATAAATAGTGTTTTCGCGTAACAAAGTGTTGGCATTACGAAAATAAAAAACAAATTGGTTGTATCTTTTTCGATGTTGGCCGAACGAGTATGAAAAGAAAAGCACATCTATAGTCTGTGGTTTGTGTGCTTGTAAGTTGTAATATCAAAGCAACAGTCACGAAGGAAGGGATGAGATAAGATATTTTCAGGTCAGTTATATTATTAATCCATACTTTAAGAAACTTGTTAATATTACAAAATGAACGTGAAAAAATATTTAGATTCATTATTACGTTCATTGTTTTCCTATTCTTAGAGTTTTTATTGTCATAATTTCCTAGAGCCCAATTTGTCAGGCCCAAGCCAACTTTTGCTTTAGTTGTATTTTAGTTATTCCTTGAAATGTTTTCTCTTTTTCAAAATTTTTTTAATCCCCTTCAGGAACGGCAATATATGTAACCTGATAAAATTTTATTTTCCTAAATTTACACCATAGTCCGTTCACCTATTTGTGTGTCACTTTACGTAGGTAGGTAGATATCGAGTGCGCTAAATACGAATTTAGCAAGGTACATTTACGTGTGCTTGATGCAAGAGTTTAAATGGTTTGTTTCTATGATTATTATCCTAATAATGCATATTTATTAAATACCCTCCAGAATTAAGATATAGATAAAATTATGCTGAAAAATTAATTCTTACCCTCTGTTGGTCTACAATAATTGTTTTGCATATTATTTCGGTTGATATGGAATAGTTTATTCCATTCCAATTCAATGTACATTTTTTGTATAACATTTTACAGAAAAGTGTGATTTTTGCAATTCTTATTTCATTGAAGGTATACCAAAAAAAATCTAAATAAAAATATTGCGATTTTTCACAATTTACATTTAGGTAAACTAAGTTTGTTTTTTCCGTTTCTTTTTATTTATATGTAAAAATTTTGAAAAATAAAATATTTGTTCTATAGAGAATTGTTATGGGTGCTATATGCTTAGTTATTTAACAATTTGCTGTTAATGTTTAAATTTTTCACATTAGTATTCTTATTTTTATTAAAAATAAATAAAGAAGTTAATGTAGCAGGTATTGCCCACTGGGCAACATGCCAGTTATTTCTTGGTCAGAGTATATGTTACTCATTGGTTTATATTAAGAGATGATAAAAAAGTTTTGTATTAATTTATTTATAAGAACGGTTTTGAATTTGGCGGAAATTTAAGGAACGGTTTAACAATGCTGTTAACTATTAATGACAAAAATTAAATTGAATCAAAAAGCAATAAACATTGCGACAAGATAATCCTTACAATTATAATTTGTTTTCTGATTAAAACAAATTCATTGATATATGTTGGAACCAATAATTGAGTAATTAATTTTGTAAACATATTTTTAGCTTATGGAATGAATAATGTCTTAAAATAGTATTTTGGGAGATTTTTTGTATTCCCATATTGACATGTTTTGAATGTGTTTTTTTCCTTGTGATTTTTAAAGCATTGTTTAACAATAACCTAAAAGGAAAACAGTTTTATAGTCCAATTTTGACAGTTGTCAGACTGTCAAATATTGTCTTGTAGTTTTATAATTTTTTTCTTAAATAATGTACAATATGTATAAAAATAATTATTAAAAAGACAATTGTTTGGATCTGTTGCGTATTTTGTAAGAATTTAGTTCTAAATTAATTGTCTTTTTTCAATTTTTATTTTAGTAAAAATGTAATGTTTGTTAATAAATCAAAAATAATATCAATCAATCAGCTGGAAGAAGTCCACTGCTGGACAAAGGCCTCCCCCAAAGATTTCCACTCAGACTGGTCCTGGGCCACCCGCATCCAATGGTTTGTTAATAATGTGCATTTAAATGTGAAACATTTTCATGGTAAAAATTATTTTTGTTTTTCTAATTTATATGACAATTGTATGTAGTGTATGAATAAACTAATATAATTATGTTTGAAGTCCTAGGTTAATGCTAATCAGTTACATTTTCTTTTTAAACTAATCTCATGTTTTAGTAATATATGGTAAAATAAATTAAAAAGATTCATCAATTTCAATTATTACTTTTAAGTGAAAAAAATCTTGTATAAACTTTTGTATAGCATAACTACAGCTGTAATGAGTCTTTTTTGTTATCGCTAATCAACTTGCACTTCTTATATTACTCTGTCAAGATGTGTAGGACTTTCACCCTGTGATAAGCATATTGTGTAACTCATATTGAGATTTACCTTGTAAAACAAATTACCTCATTAGTTTCATTAGCCACCATACTTTTCATAGCGGAACACAGTGATGTTTGCATACTGGTGCTTGTAGGCACTGTTTATACTGAATTTGACATACCTTATCTAGTGAACTTTAATCTTTTGATGTCGAGAAACTGTAATATTTTAACTGCCTTTGTAATGAAGCAGCTAACCACTGATCTTGTAGCATGGGTTCTAGTTATATACTGATGTCACATGATGTGAAGTGGTGGAGTGGACATTGGAAGTTTTTCCATATTTGCTTGTAGTTGACATTAAAGAACTGGAATGTGCATGACAACCCTGATTCACTATGTTTGGCCACATTATCATTTAACATAATGTGAAGCTGAAGTGTTGGCTCAGTATAGTATAATAGTAGATCGGCGAAAAAGAAATCCATTATTATCGCGTGAAATTAGTAACTTTATTTAACATGTTTTGGACTATGCAATTTGGGTCAAATATGTTTTGTTGTATAATTAGTTGTCATTTTAAAAGTAGCTTCTTAGTGCCTCTCTCTTAGAAATCTTATGCTTATTGGCGAAAAACTCTAGTAATCAATTTTCACAATCTTTTTTTGTTCCCAAATTCTTATAACTCAGGAAGTTTCGCTATGTGAGAAAAAGATGGTAATCACATCGAGCCAAGTCCGGACTGTATCGTGGATACCTTAAAACTTCCTTACCAAGATCCATGAGTCTCTAGTGACGCACTAAAAACGTGTGTGGCCTAGTGTTATCCTGATGGAATACAACACCTTTTTTGTTGGCCAATTCTGGCTGTTTCACGTCAATCGTTAGCTTTAAACATTCCAGTTGTTGACAGTAGAGATCTGAATATTGTCTTTGGCCATACGGAAGCAACTCATAATAAATGATTCCCCTCCAGTCCCACCAAATACACAGTAGAACCTTTCTGGCCGTTAGTTCTGGTTTGGCCACCGTTTGAGCTACTTCCAAGCGTTTTGACTACGATTGTTTTCACACAATATTGTTGTAATTGACCCATTTGTAATTTTCACCAATCCGTTTAATATATGGATCGATTTCATTCTGTTTGGTCAAGGCATCGCAGACAAAATTCGATCCATCATGTTTTTTTTTGGTGTAAATTAATGTGGCACCCCAACATTGGGCTTCTTTTTGAATCTGTTTTATGGTCAATCTTTACCTCCAGAGCGATGCTACGACTACTAACATGCCGGTAAATTTCGATTATTTCTGTGATTTAATCGATATTTTCGACGACGGACCTGCCTGACCGAGGTGCATCTTTATCGTCATAAAATGCCTGAACGGAAACGACGAAAGCAAAATTGCACGTAATTAGCTGTCACGGTATCTGCACCATAAATACCATTTACAACTTCAGGCCGGCTGGTTTGCATTTTGACCTTTATCAAAGAAAAATTGTAATATGTATTGAATTTTCTTTCTGTCGACTTCCACTTTTAGTACAAGTGAATGGGTCATACAAAAAACAGTAAAAATTTTATTTTAGTGTGATATGCCACCTTGACTTGAATGGGCATAAATTTGAAATTGTTTGATCGATACTTTATGAAATATCGATCACTACACAACTATCTACGCAAAAAAAAATGGATTTCTTTTTCTCCCAACCTATTATGTAAAGTTTATAAATTTGTTCCCAGACTACAAAAATGTATCGGGCGGGGCGAGGGGATCTAAGCCCGCACGCGCGCGGGCAGGTCATCGAAATGTTCGATTATTTCTGCTCAGCTGGCACTATGAAAATGATCCTTGCTCTTCACCGTGAGCTTTGTAATACACTTAACATAAAACCAAACAAACTACCAGATTTTTACCCCAAACTAAAGGTGCGTAACTCTTTTTTTGTTCCTATATAACTTCATTACGTTGATTATAAAAAATAATTAAAAAAATCAGTTACTCATACCATTTAACTAGTGTATGCCTTAAAGATTAAATGAGAGATGCAAATTGTTATATTGGATTTAATTAACGTGGAATGTAATGTAGCCATTAATGTATGTATGAATTACTTTTAACTCTTTATTGGTAAGTAATAGATTGTGGTAATGAGTCATTTAGAAGGTATATATTATAAAAGCGCAAGTGTTTTTTTTCCTATGACTTGCCACGCACACCGTTAATAAAATCAGAGGATGGTGGCCAGTCTATAAAGTATCTATATAAAGTATATATAATTATCAATTTTATTGATTGATACAATTTTTTTTCAAAATATACTTTTTACGGTTTATGATGACAAAATGTCTCTAAGTTAATTTCAAAGGTGAAGGTTTACTTATTGTAGTACTGCATATTTTAAAACTTTTCTTTTCAACGAAACAGAAAAGGTAACATGGTACCTTTTAATGCTATATTTGTCTCTAATCAGTAATGTGCGTACATAATAATAAATAATAACAGTATTTAGAGCTTGATTCACATACAACAAATAGTCCTGTTAGTATATTTTATAGTTGCCTTGTTTTTGCGGTGGCTAAACGAACGATGCCGCGGGACATCATCAAACTCTAGTACCGGAGGTGTTAGTTTTATAAATAATCTTCCATAACAGGTGTTCGTAAGATGGTCATTGTTTTAATATACTTACAGCAATGTTAGCGTTTAAACGGATTTCATTTATACTGCCATATTTGTGAAAGTTACTATTATATTGTTCATCTCGGTTGAGGTCTGTTTCTTTTGTATTGTTCCCGTTTTGCGTGTAGCTTATTTTTATAGGCGCATTCATTCTTTTGAATTTACTATGGTGATTCTACAACTTTTTTAATGTTCAATCTCTTAAAGACACTGTTAATGGTTAAAAATGTGGATATTAAGCGTTTATGTTCAATAGTTTTTACTCTCTACACGCACCTTTCACCTTTTGGTAATTGAATTTAACTGCCTCCGTAATTAGTCCCGGGCCCCGTAACTCTAGTTAAATTCCGGGGTCACCTATTAGAGTATTAGGTAGCGTAAGTTTTCATACCTGGCGATTACTTCTAATTAGATTCATATAATCATAACAGCATTGCTGTCATCAGGCTATCATTATATAAAAGGTAGAGGGCGAGTATGATTCACTATCTGTACTGCTTCATTGTCATTTAATACTATATGAAAATGAGGTTTAATGCTAGCTTATTGAAGAAAGAAAGCCCAAATAAATTTATTCACGACCATAAGTATATGTTTATCGTGTGGTACGGTTTAACATTATCATGATAATGAGTTATTAAAAAGCAACGCTTCGCCCGTCTGTCTACCTACGAAGAATAAAACTTCTAAATTAAAACAACTCGTCTTACATTAACCGACTTTTCACTAAAGTAATTATTTGTAATTTGGAGAGTTACCGTTTACAATCAGCGCTGCGGAACGGAGAGTTAGTAGTACATAAATAGAAGTAGTATTAAAACATTCTCTTCGATTTGCATACTATTTGGCGTGTTGCCACTGAAAAATATGCGGACGTTCTGGATGATTCTGAAGCGTGGTAATCGCTGTTTGAAAAACAACAGTGTTGTATATCAATACAATTCCAGACATGTTATACACAGAAATAGAATATTCACCGCTTTGTATATTTCATTCTTGCAACATGCTTGTATCAATGAGTATCTAAAATATTTGCGAAAGTGTGAAAAATTTGTATCAAACTGATTATATGTGCGATCAAGAATGCTTTTTCGCATCTGCCTATTTCTTTTTTCCTACTTTACAAATGCATTCATATTTTGATAAACTATTTTGTCATTGTGTGTTTAAATTTTTATTTTATTTTCATTCCATAATGCGTTGAGTTGTTAAGCGATGACCCTGCCCATTGCAATGTGGTTCTATTTGGGTTTTGTTTACACGAAACCACATGGACTTCATTACATTAGTATGAATATATATTTTAGTTCTTTTCATTTCTAACAAAAACTATCTATGGTACTTTTCTAACTTGTACACGTCACATGAGATAAACTTAGTACCTGCTCCACATAGTATAATATATACTTAATTTATTAAATAGAAATGCCAAAGAGTATATTGTATTGAGTACACTGTCATTACTGATTACAGATGATTCATCAGAGTCCTTATCATATAAAAAATGCAAATGCATTTTATATATTATACGTTAAGGAAAAGTAATGTAAAGAGTGAATAAAAATTTAAAGAATATCGACAAGGGCATTCAAAACCACCGCCATTTTGATACGTTTTTCTTGACGTCATAGCATAATCTGATGCCTCAAGAATGCTACATTTCTTATACTAACATGACTCTTTTGTAATAGTTTAAATTATTCTTGCATTTCAATGAGATTAAGGCATAAATATTGATGGAGTAATATTATCATTTTCAATTATAACTCCATAACACGTATGCGTAAAATAAATAACATTGCGAATGTAATTTCTATTTCGCATTTTCTTATTTGTTGCGATTTATAATTAGTTTTTTATAATTTATTTCATTGTTGAATTCAAACGATTTATCAATATAAAAACCAATTGGACCGTTTATAAGTATACATAGTAGAAGCTCTACCTGATGGTAAGTTATAAGAAAGAGTATAGTATGAAGATGTATTCCAGTTCGAATTTTACTTATTGTAATATTCATGGTGATCGGACGGACGCCTTTATTCACCTCGATAAAAATATCTATTTCTCATGTCAATTGTTATAATGCAGTACGCATGTATGCAATGGTAAACCCCTAATTTGGGTAACATTCCGTATAAAAAGTAACTAATTACCCTTGTCTGCGTATTAATTATTGCTTGTGCGAAACAAAGTGATTGCATGAACATAACGCTTTTGCGAAAATTAATATTACAAGTGTGTCAACTTTTTTTCTAATTGAGCTAAGTAGAATGTTCAATCTAGTGGTAAATGGTGCTATGCCAGTGACAATATAATGTTTTAATGCATTATTAATCTTAACATAAGCATTGTTTTCGTTTAAAACGTTTTACAACGAATTTATTGTATATTTAGTACAAATATCGCCAAACAGTCAGAAGTTATAATTTGACAAAACCAATAAGAGAACAAGAATTTCTTTAAATTTATATTTGTTTCTGTAGGACCTCTATTAATCTATAGCAAAATATAAAAACGGCCATGTGTTTAAAAATATTTTAAAAGAAAATTTATTTTTGTACTATTTGGGGTGTAAATATTAGAAAGATAATGCCTTTCCATTTAGTATAACCTCTATAACAGGTTTAATTAATTACTTTTGATTTACAGGAGAATTTATCAAGTCATTGGAAAGCACAAGCACTTTTTAAAAAGTTTGATCTTCGGGCTAATCACAAAGTTTACGGAAAGGGCAGAATATGTTCAAAAACAAAAGTACTGGTCATCGGGGCTGGGCCTTGTGGACTACGTGCAGCGATTGAGTGTCAGCTCTTGGGCGCAAAAGTGGTAAATAGCTATGTAATTCGTTTAATGAATTTTAAAGTAGCATGACAAAATGCAAATGCTATTGTTTTTTAACCCATGAGAAAAGGAGTGGTACGCGTTTGTCCTCTAACAGCCTTCAGTATCGTAAATTCCAGATCTAGTCAATATTTTTTTGTTTAAAGGTGTTTCGATGGAAAAGTTCTTAGTAGTAGTAAAAAAATATTTTTATAGCTAGATTTTGGTTTATATTTTCACAGGTGGTAATAGAGAAGCGAGATCGTATGTCACGTAATAACGTGCTACATTTATGGCCGTTTGTTATACATGACTTGCGAGCTCTTGGTGCCAAAAAGTTCTTTGGGAAATTTTGCGCTGGCTCCATAAATCATATCAGTATAAGACAGCTGCAATGCATCCTTATGAAGGTATACAAAAGTACCATTTCATAACTATCATTTTGTTTGAACAATGAATTTATTATGCATTAATATTTGTTTTTATTTACTAGGTTGCTTTGCTGCTTGGTGTAGAGATACATGAAGGCGTTAGCTTTGAAGAGCTTTTACCGCCAACTACATTGAAAAACACGGAGAGTAGGTTTCCGAGTTTAATAAAAGTTTAAACATAACTAAGATCATATTGTATTTATTTTATAAGTAAAAGGCAAACCAAAAAACGTTATCTTTTTAACTACAGTCACCCTATATGCAAACTGTTTCAATTTAATAAATTGTGCAGTTATTATGTAGCACGAGTTCATAATGTTCTGACGTGTACTTTTCAATTACTTTGCTATAAACTGAAATGTTTATAAATTTTTTGCAAGTTCAATGAAAACGTCTATGTGTATTGTTCTGTGTGAATAGGATTGGGTTGGCGAGCGCGCGTGACGCCGGATCATCACCCGGTGTCTCAGTATGAGTTCGATGTCCTGTTGGGTGCGGATGGGAAGCGAAATACTTTACAAGGTTTTAATCGTAAAGAGTTTCGCGGCAAATTAGCCCTGGCAATTACAGCTAATTTCATCAACAGACACACTCAGCAGGAAGCTGCTGTGAGTATAAACTTCGCTAGTTGATTAATAATCATCATGTCCCTGCCCTGTTCTGACTCACTTGGGTTGGCACAACTCTTTTGTTTAGCTTGACGTTAACCCTCCTTATAAATGTTGCTATTAGTGGAACTGCTATCTTTAGTGAATAAGTGATAGTGTAATAATCAGCTTGCTCCTTTAATCCAATGTTGCTTCTTTGATACCTGTGGGAAAAGAAGTGGGAGGCAATATTGTACTGTACCGGGCCTACTGTATATTAAATTGTGTCCTGTGTACTATTGGTTTCGGTAATAAACAGTTGATTAACACTTTAAAAATATGTTTTATCTGATTATCGAAAATTTCTATTGTTATCATATAATTTTTATGCGATAAGCCTTGCATACTTTACAAAATCCTAATTCGTTCTTTATATTGTGGTATATGTTGATAAGTGATTGATTTCATCATTATCAGCAGAAATAAGTCATATCAGAAGATGTAGGTTTCCGCTAAAGATCTTCACACTAATTGATCCTGCGCTATCCAATGCACGTCGTTCCTCGCGATCTTCACCAGACCTTTAGTCCACTATAAGAAAAACCTTTTCTGCGTTCTATGAGTGGCCGCCATTCACAGACCTTATTGCTCTATTGGCTGTCGAAACATCGTGCAATCTATGTCCATTATGACTCACGTCTACTAATTGTGCAGTATCCTTACTTAATAAGACGCTTAATTTCTTCTATTTTCTCTTTTATTAGTGTGTAAAGGATGAACTGTAATTAATCATCTAAATACTTCTCTCGGCAGGTCGAAGAAATTAGTGGAGTTAGTTATATTTTTAATCAAAAATTTTTCAAAGACATGTATGATGCGTGCGGTATTGATTTGGAGAATATAGTTTACTACAAAGATGACACGCATTATTTTGTGATGACAGCTAAAAAACAAAGTCTTTTGGATAAAAAGGTTTTGAAAAATGTATGTTAATAAAAAAATTAATTACTTATTCTATAAATAAATTTAAATTATACAACCGGTAGTAACCAAATTATTGGTTGTGATAGGTCACTGCTGCTGGAGATCGCCTAGACAACACATCTCTTGTACCTAAGGGTGCAGCGAAAGAACCACTGCTGGACATAGGCCTACCCCAAATATATCCAGCGAAACAAATATTGCGACAATAGTGTGTTCTATCAACAACAGCATTCATAAATAAATGATATCTAAAAACCCGCAATTGGCCATCAGGTTTTCATGATGGCCGACTTACAGAATAAAGTTATGCTATATTAGCCATAGTCATTTGGTGATTTCACGGTTGTATCAAGCTTGCGGGATCATAAATTCTCCTGCCATCGAAAATCCACTGGACGTGGATTCAGAGACGTTTCCGTTTTATAAGGCTATGTATTTGGAACCATATTGTTATCGCTAATAATTCTTTAAGGATTACCCGGATGTGTCGCAACTACTGCGTGTGGAGAACATGGACCGGGCGGCGCTGATGGCTTACGCACAGGAGGCAGCACGTTTTTCAACCCGTGGCCTCCTGCCGCTTAAAGACTTCGCATTAAATCATTACGGGGAGCCCGACGTGGCACTATTTGATTTCACTTCTTTGTATTCAGCGGAAAATGCTATTATAGTGAGGATATTTTTAATTTTTAACAACTTGCTGAATTCAAGTCAATACCATCAACATAGCAAATTTTGCTCGTTGATTGGACTATTTATTATTAAGAAGACAGTTATGTTGTAATGACAAAAATTGGTAAAAAAAATATATATTGACTAGTGGTAGAGAACCCGTTGCTTGTGACTGCCTAGGTAGAAGTATCACTGCCGCCTTTATTTCTGCTGCCAAACATTTATTTACAGAATATTGTTCTGATTTTAATGTTGTTGTAGCTGGTGGAATCATAAGGACAACGAAACTTGAAATTACGTGTTTCAAAGAAACAACCACAATGCACTACATATACCTAATTTATGCCATCGTAACCGGTGCTATATCGTGTTATAGCAAGACAATTATTTTGTTTTTCACTGCGTGGAACAAAATAAAATTATATTAAAATATTTACTTTGATTGCTATTTTCTTTACAGGTGTTTGAACGTCAAGGACGTAGGCTCCTATGTCAACTCGTTGGCGACAGTTTGCTTGAGCCGTTTTGGCCTACTGGTTCTGGATGCGCTCGAGGTTTTCTGTCAGCGATGGACGCCGCGTGGGCCATACGTGCTTTCGGTCTGAATCCTTCACCGCATCCGTTGGAGGTCATTGCCGAACGAGAATCCATATATCGATTATTAGGTAAGCTGGATTAGCTGTTGGAAATAAATTGCACATGTTTTCTTCATAGTAAAATTTTACGGTATTTAAAGCGCTTAAATATAAATGGTGTCTAACAATACAACCTACATTCAACCTTTACTTATAATTCAGGTTACAAATTATAATTAACTGTCCTAGTGGCAAAATGGTTAAGCACTTGTTTGATTCCTGGGTTGTTGACATGTTGTGGAATTTGGATGATTTTTAAACCAGCTTGGAAAATTGCTTCCTACATATTGTAAATCTGTGTTGCCATAAAAGATAATACTATGTTCTGGATGTTAATATATTATCTGTCCAGTCTTGATGTAGTAAGCGCATTGTAATACTATGTAAACATTATCAGCACATATCAAGACATCATTTGATTTGTAAGAGAAAATGACTAACTTCTTTAAAATTGGATTGTTTCTGTGCTGGACATAGTCTGGGTAGTTATAACTGCAATTAATATTTCTAACTTAGTAGTTCCAGTTTGAATAGCTTTTGAGCTAGTGAAATTACCGATAGTGTCTGTAGTACCTCAGGGCTATGAGCACAGTTTGGGGTGGTGTTTGTTGCCATTAGTGCCACAGTGAAACGGACGGCTTCATTTCCTGTCAGGCGAATTTCTTGCTTGTTTCGTTCAAACAAAAACGGCACGAATTTGATATTTACTTTATTTTCAGGCCAAACTAAGCCTGATAATTTACAAAAAAATTATGGTAGTTACACATTGGACCCCACCACACGGTACCCCAACTTGAATCGTTTCGCAGTGCTCCCATTCCATGTCAAGTCATACTATGACTCTGATGATCCTATACCTTTGGATACAACATCTAATACTAGGAAACGACGTCGTGGTAAGTGATTTTTTAGGACGACTATTTTTTATATAACAATTTGCAAAGACTATTCTGTTATTATTAAGTAGCTCGCTGGCCTAATGGTTAGAGCGTGCGGCTTTCATTCCGAAGGTCGCGGGTTCGATTCCCGGCATGTACCGATTACTTAATATTTAAGTTATGTACATTTGTGAACTTTAGTTACAACAGCGAGATACAAACGGTGAAGGAAAACATCGTGAGGAAACCCGCACACTGAAATCATCTTTGTGTGTGTGTGGTGGTCCCAGTAAAGTGGCAACAGGCTCGCCCCCTGTTACATGGGACCTAATCTGACCACATCTGGCGAAATGTGGGTGTTTATTCACCTCTGCCTACCCCTACTGGGAAAAAGGCGTGATTATATAAAAAAAATATTCTGTTTTACATATGTTAACAGCGTGTTTAAGTTGTAGTACAAAAAAATTTTACCATGTTGAGCTTTATGCATTAGTTGATGTTATAACTTTAAATATTAATGTCAAATATTGTTAATAGAAACAGACATAACTCAAGAAGTGCTAATATCGTGGGTCGGAAGTGATGTACATTCTGGCATCCAGGGAGCTGTGTGTGCGTCGGCGCTGGAAGAGTTAGTGCGACGTTACCGTCCTGACCTCTTGCCGCCCAATGCCCCAAATCAGAATAGCATCTTCAAAATATTGCAAAATGAATTTGGTAAAATATTTTTTTTTTATGAAAAAGATAATTGTGGTAAGTAGGTAGGATGTTATCAGCCCTGTAATCTCGGTCCAGTAAGAATAGGACTAAGATAAGCCATGCCTGCCTTACTTGCATTATATTATTATGGGCAAAAGTATCACTTACCATCAGCTGAGCATTTATTTACAGAATATAAAGAGATTAATGGTAGCTTACTCCCTAAGCCAACGAGGTATTGTTTTTTTTTTGAGGTCGTAAAAGCTTTTTGCATTTCATATTTTTCTTGTTGTTATCCCGTTTCAAATTTAAAAAGCAGAAATGGATAAGTTTCATTTAAATATATGATATAATATATGACATATATTCATATAAACTAAGACGCCTAATTTCGATAACAAAGTTACAGCTGCTATCTTTTTTACTGATTTTTATGCTTTATATAATTATTTCCGAAAATAAAATAATTCCGAACTGGGATGAAAGATTGTTCATATAAAACGCAAAATTATTTTTCGAAGTCTTGACAGTAAAAGGTAGATAGCTCAGTTTGTTAGGTACGGTTTAGACATCTAGAAGAAGCGCGGGTGCAATCCTTACTGCACTTGAGCTCCTGCTGAAGGAAACTATCGTGAGTAAAATGATTTTAACCAGCACGTTGCTAGCATGGTAAATAAATACTTTAGATCTTCTCCTCATGAAAACAGATTCCTAGTCGTTGTAGTACAAAAATGAAATGGGCTGTTAATAAACATCACTGTGATAAATATATCATTATGAATTTTTCGTAAAATTGTCATTTTTTAGTTTCGAATAATGTTAGTAGCTCGCTGGCCTAATGGTTAGAGCGTGCGTCTGTCATTCCGAAGGTCGCGGGTTCAAATCTCGGCATGTACCAATGACTTAATTTTTAAGTATATAAATTTTAGCTACAACAGCGAAATAGAAACGGTGAAGGAAAATATCGTGAGGAAACCCGCATACTGATATCATTGTGTATTTGTGGTGGCCCCAATAAAGTGGCAACAGGCTCAACCCTGTTACATGGGACCTAATCTGACCACATCTGGCGAAATGTGGGTGTTTATTCACCTTTGCCTACCCCTACTGCGAAAAAGGCGTGATAATATAAAAAAAATATGTTAATACTGAACATTCTTTTAGGTATTTTACCATATTCGGTGTCTGGACAAACTAAAGGTGTATCTGATTCGAAGCTCCGTTCTTATTTAGCACGAATTTATAATGTGTTCAAAGGTGAAGTGCCGCATATACACCATCAGACGGACGTTTATGCTCAGGTAGTAAAATAATACATTTTGGAATAAGTGAAAAATTATTTAATAATATTTATAATTTTGTACTCGAAATGAGCTAAATTTTTTGTAATAACGGTTACATTGACCTTGTACGATCATTAATAAATTTAAATATGTTTTTTTTGTAGATAAAAAAAACCCAACACAGTGAGCAGTTTAAAAATGTGTCTGAGTCATTAATTTCAGTTTGTCCAAGTGAGTATAATAAATAGTAACAAATTTGATGTTAACAGTTTTAAATTTTAATTAATAAGTTTAAAATTTAACAACTTTAGTAATTACAGAATGTTTATATTAGTTTGTTTGTTATTAAATAATGATCTGACCGATTATATTACTTTCAGAAGTTTAAGGCCAAAGGCATTAAGCCCACATTCACATGACGGGCATAATATGAAATAAATAATATAACATATTTATCATAAACATTAAAAATTAGAAAACAGATAGCCTATAGTATGGTTACACATATGATGTTAGATCCTCTTATAGCTTCCTAAAATACGTTTTCTGTGACAGGTGCAGCCAGTACAAGTAAATCTATTCCGAGCTCCAGAAAAAAACGTCGTTCACAACGTTTATCTAAAGTAAGTAATGATCCGGCTGATTTTATAAGAAAAAAAATTGGCAAATTAGATCTTAATGATATTACACAGTTAGCGCGACTTATCGAAGGTCGTGGTGTTATTTCGAATGAAAAAGCACATAATGATAAACAAAAAGATATTCAAGATGAAATATTATTATTGCTAGCCTCTGAGGATTCATCTGATCATAAAATAGCGAGAGAGTCCTTAGCACAATTACTCCAAAGAAATGCAAAAGCTGTTAATGACAAGAGCGCGGAGACAGCGAATTTAGGTAAATTTTTTGAAGACGAGAAAGTGGAGCAAAATATATCGAAGCCGTCACGAAGACTGAAGGGTTTAGCTATAGATTCGATCAAGATACCAGATTTTTCAGACATCTTTAAGGATGAATCTGCGGATAGCGACGTGACCGTGATTCAGATACGAGAACCAATAAAGCAAATTTTCCCGTTTTCATCAGATAAAAATAAAGTGTATGTACGGTCCCTCTCTGTCGAGAACTCAATAACTCCAAAGATACTACCCCAAAGACGACTATCAGAAGTTATTCCCGTAACCAGTAAACGTTTTTCGCAAAGTCCTGAAATGCCTTTAATGGATCGTTCGAATTCCATTGGATCTTTAGAAATCTCGCAAAGTACAAAAAGAATAGCTGAAATTTTTGAAGGTAATAAGAAAAGACACTCGTCCAGCCCAGAACCTCGTTCTGCGCGGTCTAATTCTATTGGCAATGCAGAAATGGCTTTGAGATGTCAAAGAATGGCTGGTATTATAGAAGGCAAACGTCGTGATACGCCCAGCCCCGACCGCATGAAAAAATTAGAATTAATTGGTAATCCCGAATTGGCATTACGCAGACAAAGGGTTGTTGACCTTATACAAGGAAATAAACGCAGGCAGAGTCCCGAATCACCACAAAGGAAAAACTCTGGTGATATAGCGTTTAGAATGCAAAGGGTATCCGATATGATGCAGAAGAAAAATGCTGAAGCAAAGAGGCCGAAAGCTGCAGGTAGGAGAAAAACCGCCCGCGAGATCACGAGACAGCGCTTCGAGAAGAGTTTACAAATGTTGGCAGCCGAACCCCGGTTGCAATTTGTCCCGTCAGCAGATTTGGAGAATGATTATGGGTTACAGCAGTACAGGGCGAGTGCACTGGATTTCGACGAGCGCGTGAAGAAGCTAGAGAGACAGTTGCACCACTATGTGAGATGCGTGTACCGTTGTGTGCTTGCATGGTGAGACTAACCATTCGCCCGATTGTCCGTTCGAGAGTTACAATGCTTTGTCGCCATTTCAGTTAATAAATTAGATCAATTAAAAATAATTTACCTTAGTTGTTTAATGACTTCATAGTTTTTAATATTCGAATCTTTAATACCGAGCTCTCTCGTTTGATTCCGGGGCCACGTGTTGTAGAGTTTGGTTGGAAGTAAAGTTTTTTGAACCCGTCTGGCTAGCTACCAATTTTATATTGTAAATCTGCCACCATAATTGCATTGCTATGGTCCAGCTGTTATATACAAAGCCAGAATATTCTAGAGAAATATGCTTTATCATCCACGATTAATATAATTTGAAATTAAGATCAAGTGCTGGCATATCGAAGATATAAAAGACAAATTTAACTGGACTTGCCTGCAATATCTTTTTGTATAATCAGATTGTGGAGGATAGCAGATTGTTTTTGGCCAGTGTAGTGGATGAAAGGCCTTCTTTCTCCTTGTGATTGCCGGCTCTGAGTTTATCTGTGGAAACTGTACGAAGACTGTTTTATTTATCTGTTATTATACTTTGGTCATATAAAATTTTTAGAGTTTTTACTATTTTGCATGTAGTTCACTAACAATTACGTGATGTTGCTGCGGATTACTAGTTTAACTCTTTTCTAAATTTTGTAATGTGTTACATAAAATGCACCATAGAAACAATAAAACAATTACCAATGTACAGCGCACTTTTCTTCACATTTGCTGTTCACAATAATGTTTATGAAACTAACATAGTTTTTTAATGCATTTGTACTTTCTAAGAATTTTTTTTTGTGAATTATAACTTTCTTTTGATTACGTCATAAAAACAAGGATTTCTGTATAAATAATTTATGTTCTTGGGAGATTTTATGAAATTAGTACTAACAAAATTTTTACAAAATATGATTAAACGTTTAAAAATATTAATATACAATGGTATCGATATATTAACAAAGTTATTCTTCATTGTATTTTATTCACAATTTATAAGCAAATATTAAAAAAGTGTATATTGGTAGCGATTTACAGAATTATTGTTATTCGTTTTGCATAAAATTGTAGTTTGTAACGTGTTTGATGTTTGGTTTACTCACTCTAATAGATTTCCTAAGAAATAAAATGATGTTTTATAATTTTTTGGATAAAAACCAAAATGAATGTGTTTTCAGGAAGGGCAGAAAGTAGGAGTAGTTGGTAAAGTAGTACGCACTGGACCTCGCGTAGCGCAACTTGCAGAACAGCTGTCTAAGACCAATTTACCTGCAATCTTACCCAGGGCTACGAAGCCAAAAGATTTGATGAGAGCGGTTGGAAAAATAGAGAGAGATGACTGGAATTTAAAGGTCATTGAAAAGAAGATTAGGGAAAATCAACTCGGTAGACCTTCACCTAAAGAGGCCGAAAAAGTACCCAAATGGGATAGAGAGCAAGTATGTTAATATTTATAAAACTACGACTTCATAACAACAAATGCTTTAGTATTGTAATTATAAGTGATAATTAACTTGGTAGGTAATTAATTTACTGACTAGCATTACAATTTGCATTATAAAAAAAAATGGTTTTTAAAATAAAAATTATTAAAAGTTTTTTTACATTAACAGTTTCTTAGACGTCAGCGTCGGCTAAAAGGAGAAAAATCTGAAGATAAGTGTGATGACTCAATAGATTCTCCCCTGAAAAAAAGCCACGGAAGTAGAGCCCGTCAGGTTACCAGAACTGTAAGTGTAACAAAGCTCAATTTCGTATTGTTTTTGTTTACGTTTCTATGGGTCTTTCTTAAAAATTATTTTAGTCTGTAAGGCTATTGGATTAAAACTAAATAAATTTTATTATTCAGTATATATTATTTATTTTTCTACAATGGGTTATCATTTAGCTCCGTCCGCGCGGTGTTAAGAGATAATTAGACTGACTAATATTTGACAGCCGGAACACTAATGCTTTTACGGCTGTAGATTTACAATATATGAGTGGTAATTATCTAGGCGCGTTCGATAATACCATACCACAAACTAAACTTCACAAGATGTTGTTCATGAATTCGTAATAGGTGACATTGTGTCACTAGGCAAGCTGTTTGTCACTGCAACTCGGAGGCAGTTTATTATGTATAATACTATGGGATTTTTCTATAGAATTAAATCTTCAAATTAAAATAATTTCATCTCTTGTTTTTAACTCAATCTCTCTGTTGCACACGGTTCGATTGCTGCACCGCATGTAGATTTTGGTTTGAGGAAATTTCATATTGTATATATGTTATCATAACATCGTTGCTATTGATGCGGCAAGGAACTCATAAGTGCCAGATTATTCAAAGCGTGCTTTCTATCTATGATCTCTTTGTGAAGTTAAAGTAATGAAGAGTATTAAGAAAAACCTTCTACATAAAAAAGTATATATATACGTGAATTCTAGTAGTACATAAAGTATTGAAATCAATTTGTGACGTGGCATAGCTCTTTGTCTGTAAAACATTTTTTTTTCTTTCACAGGTTGCCAAATTAGCGACCAAGTTCTACAGAAAGGAGGAATCTCCTAAAGTAATTAAAAAGGAGGTAAGACTGTTTTTCTAGAAAGCCTCATTACGTGCAAGCTGTTTTATATAGTCCAAAGTGAAAGTACTTCTGCGTAATGTTATATTTTCAAGTTTTATACCTAAAAAAAATAAATTACCACCTTTACCATCAGCACCAGTCGATATATAATCAGTACTGGATATGGAGTCCCCCAAAGATCTAATATAAATGTCATTCATTCATTAACACTCAATATAAACAACACACACATGTATTAATATGTTATTTTAAATAATAAAAAAATTGTCGACCGCAAGTTTTTTCTATGGTCAGTATATTACTCTATTATGTTAACAGGATTGATTGTTGTATAGATCTTTGGAAAAATCCTATTCCATTCAGTGAACTTCTATCGGCTGGTTTTAAAATAAGAGTAAGAACATAAATTCGTACTTTTCTTTCAACTTCAATTAGAATGTAAAAAGATGGCGCGGTCCAAGTACGGCGGGTGTTCTGTGCGTGGCGTGCGGCAAACGCGTGTTCGCGGCGGAGGCTGTTACCGCGGACGGTCTTCATTTACACAAAGCTTGCTTCCGGTGCGCCGTATGCAAAACGGTTTTAAGGCCAGGGTATGCACATTTTTTATCACGCATGAATTTAAAATCTCTTTTATTCAGCCAAGCAACGAAACAAATAAGTGCACTTGATGCTAAGCAATACGAGTACATCGGCCATGAGGCGCCACTTCAATTGTTTACACGGTGCCTATGACATTTTGACGCATATGTACGATGTGATGTTTCATTATCATCTGTAGAAGTATACGACAAAATTTACAAATTACTGCTAAATTAAACATAAATACTAAAGTGTTATTTTTAAATAATAAAATTTATTATGGTTTAATTGCAGAAACTACACAAAAGAATTATATGGCCGTCGTTTGGTGTGTTTGCGACATTCGGGTATGCTCATTCCAGATACTGTGACTACTAGTACATGTGTTTTACCATCTACATCTGGAATACAAGCTATCGCCCCTCCCCCAGAAAGGATTAGCTTCGAGCTTTCAGATACCGGAGCTAAGGAAATCGATGAAGAGGAATGGACTGACCGAAATTGTTTCGCATCAGAAACATCAGGTGCTGGCTGCATAAGGTCAGCAAATAACAAAAAGGTTATTATGCAAGAAACTAACATCCGTTCTGTTGTGAGCCTACTTTTACACAGCGTAAATGAGAATTATGAAAAATACTTAATTTTGCTCGTTTTTTGATTGTTTAATTGAATTGTTTGTGCTTTATTGTTTAGTGAAGAGGAGGACTCGTCGGAGGAATGGACGGACGTGGAAAGTGAGGAAGAGGCTGAAGCAAGGGACTCACCGCGGCCCTCGCATGACTCCTTCCCGCGCCATGACACTTCCGACCCTCTTTTATTGTATTTTTCTGATGATTCTTTCGGCTATGACGACTATTCCGACGAAGGTAATAATTTTATTTATTCTCTTTTGTATTCCCTCAAATAATCCGTAATTATATGTAATGACATAGCAGGATGGTAGCAGGTGGAGAGAGGTGGTCTCTGCCTACCCCACTGGGAACGTGGCGTGATATATATGTATGTATGTATATGTAATGATAGTATATCATTTCATGGGTTCTCATATTCTGATTCAGTCGCTTTAAGACTATTATCGTGTCCCGTCAAACAACATATGAGAGTTAGAGGAATACGAGCAAGCGCGCTTTATCCCCCACTGCCTCTTTGTCCGGGTTAATTTAGGTTTAGTGTTAGTCCATTGCAGATAAATTCCAGTAACAAGGATAGATAATTTGAAATATGATTTTGACAGGTGCAGAATCATCTGGTAACGAGTCTTGTTCGAGGATGCGCGCCGCTCGTGAAGCGAGGCGGCGCGAAGTTCCGGCCGACGCGCCGCCGCCGACCGATAGCAGCGAGGTATCGCGCTGCATTGTTGCATAGTCCGCTGAGATCGCGCGCGGCGCTCGTGCGACCCTAGCGCCGCCAACGCGCGCCACCAGTCGCGAATTAGTAGGGAGGTGCGCGAGGAACGCCTCCAGCACGAGCCCGCCGTCCTTTTGCTGTCTAAAATCATTTGTAACAATAATATATCGAAACAGGCGTAGTCATTTAAACAATATAATTGATCTGTATTATTAAAAATTGATCCACTTTAATATTAATACCTCGTATTTTAATGACAAGATAAGTTGTAGTAAAAATTTCAACGTATCTTTATTTTATATGACTTATAAATCAATGTTGGACTAGGACTATGAACATAACGTATTATAAACAAATATGTTATCAGCAAAGTAAAGTGCTCTTTTTCATTTCGATATCTCTTACAATATTTATTACAAAATAGCAAATTTTTCTATAAACTGAAAATGCTGCAAGTAAAAACTTGATTTCAAACTCTGTTGTGAGTCACTGTTATAAGTATACTTTTAAATATCAATTTGTTGTCTTTGTCACAGATCTAATAGTGCAAAATTTTATTGCTTTTTAAAAATATTTTCAATGAAAAATAAAATTTATTTAAATCATGTTCATGTCACCAATGCGCATGCATATAAATAACAAAGGACGGCGGGAGGAGGCGCTATAAGAGTGTATTTCATCCACACTAATTTCCGTCTTCTCTAACCGAATGTTTTTTTTTTTTTCTATAGTATACACTAAAACATTTTTTTGTTTATTTGTTTTTTATATCAATTTTTATTATTTTTTTAGTAATGTCCTCGTCTACAAAAAAAAAATTAATATATCTTTTCTTTATTTGTACGAGTTTGACCTGTAACATAATATTGAATAATGGTATTTTGTTACTAATATTAACTTGTTTTATTTTTATTTAATACTAACTTACGTAAAAGAAAATTAGTTCGTTTCTTTCGTCTTATAGTTATCACTATACTTATAGTAATATATAATACTTTAGAAGCTCATTCTTTAAAAAAAAATTATGTTAAAATTGTACACTAAACCTAACTGATATGAATGTGTGTGGTATGAATTATTATTAAAGTTAAATGTTTGTATTGCATGTGCTTTAGTGATTATTATTACCAAATATTCGTTTTTTTTTATGTAATTACGTTTTTTTAGTTTAGTCTTTAAATATTTTTTATAACGAAGGATTTTTTAGTTAGACAAATAATTTTTTGATATACAGACGGTACGTTAGTGTGGTTAAATACGCACTTTAGTTTATAATATTGGTAATTTTCCAATGGGTTTGTTATAAAGTATTTAAATATTTGACAGTCATGTGGAAGTTATGGTCATTTACTTAAACACAACTTAGATAAGTATCTAATATAAATAGCTATGTTTGGTTGAGTGAAGAAAATATATTTTTTAATTTATTTAGAGATCATAAATATGCTGTTGGCGGGTGAAAAGATGTAGTCAGCTAACAGCATATTTATTTTTTCCCTTAATAATGTGTACATTAATAAACTGAGTTTTTTTTAACAGGTGGAGTCTGATGAAGAAACTGAATCGAGCGATGAAGAGGTGTCATCAGCGACTGAAGTATCTACCGATAGTGAATTCGCTCGAGAAGAAAGTGCGCCAGTACCATCTCCACCGGCTATTTTAGTTACAGAAGCACCACCATTAGCTCCAGCGCCTCCTCAAGAATATCCCCTTAGCAGAACACGATCAGCAGGCGGACTAGCAACAAAACGTGCATTAGAATTAAAAAGGAGATATTTGTTAGGTGAACCATCACCACCTGCAGTTAGAAAATCAGACTCCACTTCCCAGTTAGATACTAAACTAGAAGCTTTCCGATCCAATATAACCGAATTTCAAAAAATGCTCCACCCTGCTCCAGTAACTATGAATCAGATTCAATCTCAAAAGCCACTTGTAAGTGTCCAACAGTCAAAGGATGTTATAGACAAAATTCAGGCAATGCCAGATATTATAAAGAATTTATGTACAGAGGCACCTGTTGATTTACTTCAAAAGGGTGATTCAGCACTGATTAAAGGTGATTGGAGAGAGCCAATTCAAGAAGAAAAAACGGAACCTGACTTAGATTTTGATTCACTTTCTGATGACTACTCATCGAAAACTGCTTCAAATCAATCAGTACCAAGAGTAGAAGTGCATAACGAAGGTGGAGAATTAATACAGCTAGATAGTTTGTTATTAATTAATAGCGAATCAGAAGAGAATGCTGAAAAAATATCGGGCACTATAACAACGACAGGTCCCACTATTATTGCCGCTGATTCAGAATCATCGGAATCTTGTCGTGACGCAACTACTCTTGCTTTGACTGAGACCGAATTATCTGACTGGGCAGGCGAAAGCGCAGTACTAGATGACTGTGGTATCGAAGAGAAAGGAGAAAACAAACGTAGTCAAAACCCAAGGTCTTTAAGTGGTCCAAAATTAGTACACCATGCAAAGAATATATCGGCTATTGCTTCACATGTTTGCGGTCGACCAAGCTCGTCTGAAAAAATAGTTTATTTGAACGCACCGGATCATTTTGAATTTGTTGACGAAGGCGATCAAGATCCATCAATCGGAACAACTGTTTTGCACCGTAATGAAGGGTATATGGAATTAGTTGATGATCAGGTACATCCGTACTACACTGGATATGATCGCTCGATGAATTTTATTAATAGTACTTTTACAGAATTTATAGTAAAACCAACCATTGCCAATATTTGTAGAGAAAAATTACTTCATGATTCCACTGGCATTGAATTTATTGATAAAGATGATTCACAAGAGAACAGTGAGGCAGGATGTGTTTTAAGTCAACTCGATTCCAGTGATAAGATTGATCAGGTTCAAGAAACATCATTTAATTCTATAAATACTGATAATGATAGTAAAAATAAAGATAATGATAATAACCCCAATAGTAGAAAAGATATAACCGAAGCTCAAAATAAAGTAGAATCAATAAGTTTTTCAGAATTGTCGCCGCCCTCAGAGAAAAGTAACTTTGCGGAAAAAAATAATAAACCTAAAAGCCCAGCACTGAAAGATGATGCCTCTTTGGAAGATATCTCGCCTCCATTAGCTCAAGAATCTAATATTTCTAAAGGTTTCACATATAAAAGCATGAATATGTCATCTTCCATTCCCTCGCCTATAACAATAAGATTGTATTCACCAGCAATATGTCGTTCTGCCAGCGAGACTTTTGATAGACCAAATTCACGCAGTACAAACTCGCCGTCCCGTAGCACTGATCTTCAGATATCTCTTAATTTGAGCTCCGAATCGATGTCACCAGTTAGTCTGTTACCGATGTGCGAGACTACTGTCAAAGTGCAGGAGATAAAAAGAGAACGGGAAGAACAAACTGAAGTAGTAAGGAGGTTGGTATTGGAGAGATTGGGTAGTGGGCCAAAGGCGGCTAAGAAATTAACTCGCAAGACTAGAGTCACCGAGGCGGCAAACTTACCGCCACCTATTCCTCCACCACCCGTGCTGTCTGCTTTTCCGCCTCCGCCAACTCCGCCGCCACCGCCTCCTCCACCTCCAATATTTACAACGCCTCCCCGACCAGTTCTTCCTCAAATTTCATTACCAGTTACGCCTTCATTTTCGGACCCAGAACTCACAAGAGAAAGAAGAAGTAAAGGTATTATGAAGAGCATTTCCAATTATTTTAACAGGCGACTTGGACCTCGCGTCAAGGTAATTCAAAGTATTATAATTTACTTATTTTACCTTATTTACATCCCATAACTCAATTTCCAACATTTGTCATATACTAAACATACAATGTGAATAATGTAAATATAAATATCAAATTGTAAGGAATTCAAAATAGGAGGAGGCTTGTAAAAAAGTTTTTAGTGTGATGGGTGTCCACAATTTAAAAAAATTGCTGTGGAAGGGATAATAACATCGGCACTTCATCAAAATTTTCTCATTAAGGACACCCTCAGTAGACTAACACTAGTTGAATTTTCAGTGGGTCTCGGAGCCGGACCTGACGACGCACGTAAGCAAAGCATATCAAATACAGTATCGTGAACTCGTGAGTCGCATGCTGTACCATTCTCTTTCGCACCAATCATCTGCTAATTGTACGTTGTCTCCTCTCGCGCGGATACAGTTGTTCGTTGCTTTCACGTTTACGTTTCAGATACAGCTTCACGTTGGAATTCTTCTTTACATACACTTCATATATCAGTCACCTGCTTAGTGTAAATAGTTTGACAGGTTCACGCTGCCTGGTATCATCGGCGACTTGCATCTGGTTGTGATACCAGGCTATAGGTAACATCAATAATTTCGATCGTATAGTAAGTATATAAAATTGCAATACAGTTGAAAATTGTTTGAAAACAATTTTGTTCTTTATAGGAGAAGCTTTGAACATAGTCGCCTTAGGGCAATAAATATAAATTACAGGCGTGAACGTGTTAATATTCAGTTAAATTGTAAATTTCAAAAAGTCTCCGATCTACAGTCGATCATAGGATTGCAAAGCTGCAACAATCACAGCTATATTTAGTTTCCAGAGTATAAACAACTATCCAAAACCTCAACCTCTATCTTTCTAATTAAATATAGGCGAGAGGCTATTACAGTATGCATGGCTTTTATTGCAGCAAGTTCAGTTCTAAGTTTTTATTTATGGTTTCCTGTATTTGTATGTATTGTAAATGTAAATTACGTAATGGTTTTATTTATTGAAAATTGTATTATATATTTAATATCCAAAAATTTTATATGCAATTAATGTTGTGTGTAAATAATAGAGCATGTTGTATCTACTTATTTTAAGATAATCGTCTCATGAGAAATCGCTTGAATTTTTTTTGCCTGATATCTAAATAAATATTTTCAAAGTAATAATTTTTCATGTTAAGGACATAATGCAATTTATTTTTTAACAGATTGTTAATTGTCGCTATAGCCTTTAATGTTATGAAATGAATAAAAACGTTTTGTAACTAAATAAAACCTATTATTTTTAAGGGAAATCAGCTGTCGCTACAAGGCGATGCGCACAAATCGACGGGGGCACTGCAGGATGCCCCTCCAGTCCCTCCTCCTCCAGTTTGTTATTCGCCACCCGAAGATACACACTCACCATGTAAAGCAGGGTCAGGTTAGTACTATCTTTAGGTTAGTGCGCTTTATCATCACAGACCACATCACCACTTAACATCAGGTGGGATCGTGGTCAATGTCTAACTTTGTTATTTAAAAATCTGCTCTACCTTACGGCATTGAATATAAGTTAAAAGTGTTAACTTGTACCTATAACGACATTGTATAATCCAGCCTTTGTTAAAATCTATCTTTAACAAGTTAATTACATAAAAAAGTTTATTCCTTACTTCAAAGTGTAAACACTTAATTTTCATATAAAATTATTAATGTTCCTATCTATCTGCGTGATTAATGTTATTCATAAAGTCATGTTATTCACAACGCACACCTAAAAACTTTACCAGAATAATGTTATGTTTTCGTTGCAAATAACGCATCATATGTATTATTTTTGTTTAACACATGGTTTGTTCTTACTCACGCACTGCCACACTAACCCAGGCGCAGTAGATGTTGACGAGCGTGACGCCATGCAACTCTGGTTCGAAGCGCGGTGGGCGCGGCTAATGGCCCAGAGGCGCGTCCGCGAGTCCTCACGCCATGAACTACGCCGCCGAGATACATTCAGCCACCAGCCGATATATCATCAGCCTTTCCATAATGAGCCAATGCACATCGAGCCTAGTGAAAGGCGGCTTGTGCGGCTCGAACAGCGTTTGAGCAGACCATTGTCTGGTAATTCGCTCACACATTACATTATATACAGACAATTCATTATCATCAGCTACCGATAATCCCCTGCTGGACCTTTTGTCAATCTCACTTAACCAACTATAGTATTTGTGGCACCTCCCACTTAATTATTAATCAAAACTAAAGCTGCCCTAAATAACATAACGGGAGTTTGGGCTTATGTCATTGGTAGAAATTCACTGTGAATTTTTCCCCGTGAAAAATACGATGACTAAGTCCATAATGGAATTAAGTTTTGATTTTTTTCAGGAAATATAAGAACTATACACATTTCAAGAACGAGAATGAAGCTCTTAGATGTTTTATAAATATTTTTTTTTTAGCGGAGCAACAAGCTGCAACTGTCGCTGAATTAGTACAGGTATCCGCGCAGCGTAAGGCGCATCAAGCACTGATGGAAATAAACAGGTAATTTTTCTTGTTTATTTATCATTATTATTATTTCAGCCTATTGTTGTCCATTGTGAAACTTGTGGCAACGCCAACAGTTTATCGGCGCGATCAGTTTGCTGCTTTTGTAGATTCATGGTCTGTCATAGGTGGCTTGCCTTCCATTGTACTTATAGTTTCGTATTGTTTGATGGAAATTATTCTCAACATCACGAACAGGTGACACACGCAACGCGTATGATTCGGGGATAAAGTCCGGTTTATACATACGTTTTCTTTGCGATGAAATTAGTGCTGTTAGTTTTGTTGACCAATTTGATAGCTCCGTTGACCTCAGGAGTCACGGATGCGATGTTTGCGAGCTAATAACAGCTATGCGTACGAACCTACATCATATTTTATAATTATCATCGTATTATCACATGACTTCTTTTAACTGAAGTTTCGCGGTCAGCCTTAAAAATCTGTTTCATTCTTCAGCGAGTCATTTTATCTGATAGTATTTGAGTCTGCTATAATTCATTAATTATCAAACCTTTTACGTTTCAGGCGACGAAGTGCGCTCGGCGAAGGAGGAGGGGATCAAAACTTTTAAAATTTAGCTTAGACTTGTATAACAGAAGCATATGGTAGAATATAATGGTAGCCTGTACAGTATTTAGTCATATGGCACTTATTTATCTGGTGCGGTGGTACCGCACAAAATTAAAATTATCCCTTCTGAGATATGAACCGTAGATAGTAGGCGTTTTGCTGACTCAAATATTTCAAATGATTTAAATCTAGATTTAGGACTAGCGAACAAATAGTGCACATTTTCGGGACTTTTTTAGTTTTAATTATACTTTTAGTTAATAATTTGACCGCTGTTTTCGTTATAATTTTATTATTTTACATTGTTGCAAGAGTTGAATTTGATTATTTTTTATCTATGACATAACCGTAATTTAACTATGACTTAATTGTTTCACGTCGCTAGTGCTTTTGTTTGTATCTATGACTTTGTGTGTGTCGCTGATGATAAACAGAAATTTTATAAAATCATTGTAGCAGCTATTAGTGTAACAGTTATTAGTATATGAATTGCAAATTAACAAATATTTATGTGATTTGAACCCCACTTGTAGGTTATAAGTAAATTTTTAACTATTTGTGTTGTGTGTAAATATTAACAATGTTTAAAAGCTTATTAGACTTTGTATTGTAGTGTGTAAGTAAAACGTTAATATTGACATTTGGTGAATTATATGCTAAATAACTTTTCCAATACACAGAAAGAATTTATAATAGATTTGTGTCATTAAAACTTATTTTAAAGGCATACAATTTTAGCATATTGCAACAGATAAGATAGGGATAGTGCTTTACCTGTAATGAGGTACTTTGGTTGTTATGTTAGTGGCATTGTTATAAATTGTTCTTGTCTCTAAAATAATAACAAAACTTCGTTACTATTTCACTAAATTTGTTTACCCAAGGGGTCTTTTCTGCATGTACTGTTATTAACCGTAGGTTAGGATCTATTTTCTGTACTTCATCGGTTTCTAACTTCATATATCAGATATTCCTTGTGTGACGTTTCTGAACGGCAATACAACCAACGTAACAGCGAAGGGACTTAATTGTGATGCACTGTACGAGATAATGATTTTCTATTCACGAAATATCAGACACAAAATGTAGTTAATTTTGAAAACGAAAGTTTATTAACAAAAGTAGTAAAAGTAAGATCGCTTTGTCATATATAGTGCCTCTTCTTCGTTCCACGTTCTTCGACTA